>CM038147.1:197765079-198457593 GCA_021437245.1 Aegilops speltoides
CAGCGAGAAGAAGTGGCGCAAGAGGGCGACGGAAGGAGCAATGCCCACCATGGCTTCACAAACAAAGGCGAAGACGGCGAGAACTGTAACGGATTGGGGATCAAGATGCATCATATGGATCTGATAATGGGAAAGCACTGCATTGAAGAAGGCGGAGAAAGGGGGAACTAGGCTAGCCCACAGGGCATCGACGAAGAACCGAACCTCAGTGACTGTCCTGTCAATGGAGGCATAGGATGCAGGCCAAGCCATTGTCTTCCCGCACTCGTTGAAGCTGGAAGCGAGCACATGGTAGACCTTGCCCATGGCCTCCAGGTTGAGCACCAGCGACCGGCCGACGGCGGGCTCAATCGTCGGGGGCGGACCGGTTGAGGACAGAGGCTTCTTCCACTTCTCCTTGCTAGTTGGCGCCATGGCAATGGAGGGGGCAGAGCTCAAGTCAGATCGGAAGTGGAAGCAGGGACTCAAGGAAGAAAGGGGAATAGGAAGCACGTTGCCAGCAAGGAGGAAATAACTATGTAGAGCATCATAGCCGCCTAGCCAGGCGGATATTGGGGCAGCATGGGGAAGCCGAGACACCACGCCCAATCGCCGCCACACGTCACCAAGGTCCGTCAGGGTTAAGGGCGGCCCTCAAGACTTGCCCTTTTGCTTCGCTACAAGCTTAAGTCCGAAGGCCGCTTTGGGCCTGGAGGCTACCGCCGGCATTCTCGGAAACGGGTCCACAGATTTGCTCGCCGCTGCCCGTCAAGGTGGGTCAATCGCAGGCTCAAGACGCTCTTCTTTCATCAACTAAACACTCAAGACCTCGCGAGGGGCTAAGCTCTCGTGGGGCGGACGACAAGGCCTCCACAGGGTCTCTCACCGGGCAGGCAAGGCGAGGGAGGCAGAGAGATCAAGGCAAGGGTACGCCGCGAGGTTCCTATGACGCAAGCCATGACGACGAGATTAAAGGGCGCCACCGCTTAGTGTCCTCGTTTCCTCTTCGGTGTAAAGGGGGCAAGCGCAGGCGTGGAGTACCGAGGCATCAGGCAAAGGTTTCCACATCGGTGAAACAAGACCAAGACCAGCAGGACGGCAGGACGGAGGTCACCGTGGAGCCCAAGACGACGCCATCACTAGCACCTTTGGCAAGCGAAGACCACCTTTAGTCAGGATAGCTTGTACTAGCTGTCCCCTTTCAAAATGGCCGTTGTTGGATCCCTTCCCGCTCAATATTTGGGAAGAGGACCAGGGCCTCTATAAATAGGGCTAGCCACCACAGTACAAGGACAAGTTAAGTTCATCCACACACCACACCACCTCAAGAACACCTCTCCTCGCGAGGCTGTTCATCCTCTGTACTGTTTATCACCAGCCCACGAGGCAATCCACCACCACACACAGGGGTAGGGTATTACACCACAACGGTGGCCCGAACCTGTATAAATCTTGTGTCTCTTGTGCTTTGAGTTCATCGATCTAGCTTAGGGGTCGCGGTGAGGCTGAGAGCGAGATTCGACAGGAGGAGATCCCCTCGCACTCCAAGAATTCGAACTCTTAAGGGTTTTGGCTAAACCCGACATCCGACAGACCCACCGAAGGGCCTCAGTATTTGCAAAAGAAAACGCTTCTCCGGCTGTGTCGTAACTCCACTACCTATATCTTCGCACGCAACGGTGCCTCCTTATTACGCACAAAAAAAGGAATACCCCCTGCTAGCTGGGACCCACCATAGTGGGAGGCTGACTTGTGGGCCTACTAAGTTGACGGGGACGGAGGGCTTTGTCAACTTAGTCAATATGAACTATTCTAGCTCCAGTGACCATACGATGTCCATCCAACGGCTATAGTGCTTCTTCAACCTCTGGTCTTCTTGCTCTAGTCGCCCAAACCAGCACCGATCGTGTTGCGTGCTCTTGCCTCCCGTGGCCGGCTGTGATGCCGCGGAGGCCTCACCACCCCCTACTACTCCCACCACTGGCCAGGCCATCCACTCACCCACACCCCTCGTTAGACTCAGCAATGACGCAGCCTCACACCGCAGCCTTGAACTAGTGAACCCTCAGATTCTCTCCGTAGGGCTTCCACCACCGTGGTTCTCTTGTGTCAGATGTCGTCCCCTTCCTAGGCCTCATCGTTGTCCACCGCTCTGGTGCTCTCGGCATGGTGTGGTCAACATGGTCAAGGAATGACTTCCATTGAAAGAGTACTGTACATGGAGAGACTGACAGCTGGGTCCACGGCAGCAGCAAGGAAGTGCCTCCTTATTACACGCAAAATAATGATTCCTCCACCAGACAGCAGGGACCCATGAGACGGGCTACCGTACTTCGTGAAAAAAAGTTTCCCCCCTGACTACTAGGACCCACCAGCTACATCTTCGCACGTAAGGAAGTGCGTCCGTATTACGGGCAAAAAAAATGATTCGCCCCCTGACTGTTGGGACCCACCAGCTACATATTCGCACGCAAGGAAGTTCATGATAGTCGGCACCCACCTCGGTCAAGCGTGACGACGTTGTTCATTTTGGTCGCGAACGGTACGTACATATACCGGTCGATGTAGAGGCGCACACGCAATGAGTGAGTAGAGTCGCCGACGTGTCGTAGTAGAGGCGTGCACGTAGTATGTACACATCCGCATAGCCGCCGTGGTGCAAGAATGTAATACGGCCACGCACGTACATATGTGCGGGTCTCGAACGCCCACTTCATGCATGACACGTACGCCGTGGCTCGTACATGGTCGGGTCGGAATGCGTAAAACCGTGGTCGCCGCTGTTCATGGGGAGGCAACGGAATGTGTCGCGGTTCATCAGAGGCAACAGAACGCGCGGTTGTTCATCGATCCAACCGCTGGACGGAACAACCGATGGAAACAAGGTCGCGCATCGTCAACGAAGGAAACAACCCTGTTCTGTTCAGCCACTACTAAACGGAATCGTTCATCCGAGGGGTCTAGCATACCGCAAAATGGAGGAAACGGACTTCGTTGGACCTCCCACGGTCAAACGGGTCCTATTATCGGAGGGTGTGCTATCGCAAAACGGAGGAAACGGACTTGTGTTGGAGCGCTACGGTCAAAACGTGGGTCTTGTTCATCGGGAGGGGTGTGGCGTACCGCAAAACGGGACTCCACGGGATACTATTCATCTCCACCATCGACCTCCGCCAGCCTCCACGGGCTACTATTCATCCACCGTCGACCTCCTCCAGCCTCCACCTGCAACTGTTCATCCATGGATGTCGGCGTTCTGGGAACGAGGGTCCCTGACTTGCTCGCTCGCCGCTCAAGGCGGGCTCAAAGGAGGCCCAACACACCCCATCTTCATCAACGCAGCTCAAGACCTCGCGAGGGGCCAGATTGCTGGGCGGACTACAAGGAGCTTCTCGTGCACGACTCCAGTGGCTCATGAGGAGGTGGAGAGTTCAAGGTAGGTCGCGAGGTGCCCATGACGCAAGCCATGACGCACCAAGGGCGCTTAGTCAACGCCAGCCAAGCAGTGTCCTCCTTTCCTCTTGGTGCAAAGGGAGCAAGCGCAGCGTAGAGCATCAAGAGGCATCCATTTTGGTGCAATAAGACCAAGACCAGCACAACGGCCGAAGGAAGTCATTAGGAGCCCAAGCCAAGGCCACCACTGTGAGTTTTGACAGCGAGGACCAACTTTAGTCGTGATAAGGTACCCATTGTTCCCTTCAAATGGCCAATTGTTGGCGCCTTCCCACTAATATTTGGGAGAGGCCCGGCCTTGCCTATAAATAGGACTAGCCACCCCTGTGTAGGGCCAATCTGACCGACCTAGCAATCGGATCCTCACCAAGAAACCAAGAGATAGAGCAATTGAACTCATCCCAGAGTTCATCGCACCACCAAGAACAAACTCAGCGAGGCTATTCTGCTTTGTATTGTTCATCATCAAGACCAAGAGGCAATCCACCACACCACACACCGGAGTAGGGTATTACACCACAATGGTGGCCTCAACCAAGATAAATCTTATGTCTCTTGTGCGTTCATTGGTAGTTTAGGTCTTAGCGAGTCGGCGAGGAGCGAGCCGGTAGAGGTTGAATCGCCGCAGACCCCTTGTTCGAACTCAAGGGTCTGCCGAACCCGAGATCCGACATTTGGCGCGCCAGTAGGTGCGCCGATCCGCCGCTTCGCTCGCCTGGCCGATCGCTATCACCATGTCCGCGCACGAGGGCAACCTTGATCCTGGGCGGCTTGGCCCGCCACACAGAGCCGCCGCCCGGGCGCACTTACTGTTTCCCAGCAGCCCGCGTCCGCAGGACGCCACGGGCCGGGCGACGGATAGGCCTCGACGGTTCTAACACCGCAGGCAGACGCGTCGGCAGCAAGGGCTCCAACCACGCCAGACCACGACGCCAACACCCGAGCAGCGAATCATAGGCGCGCCACGGTGGCCCGAGAGCTGCTAGGCAGCATCGATGGAAGGCGGCCGACGCAAGCTAGAGCGGGTGGCGGAGCCCTGGCTTCCCGGGCTCACCCTTCGACTGGCCCTGCCTCAGCCCAGTGGCGCTCGCTGGGGCCCCGTAGCAACTGTGGCTCCAAGTTACTCCAACACCAGCGGTTGCCAAAGACAGGTCATGGCGTACCAACTCCGCCTCCGCCAAGAAGAGGGACTTGTCGCGCCCACGGCCCCTGGGCCAGCGTTACCATCACCGTGCCGGCACGCTGGCAGAGCTGCATGGCATGCGGAGTCCTCACGCGCGCCCTTCGGGTAACGCCACGGAAGATGTCGGTGTATAGGTAGGGGGTACCTCAAGACTTAACTCTGTGCATCGGCAGCCGCAGCTCCCCGTAGCTGGATCCACCATATGCTTGCCGGAGGCCATTCCTGCTCCATACCAAGCCATTCAAGAACAAAGTGTACAAGAGAGCTTAAGACCCCGCAAGAGGAGCTTGCCGGAAGGCCGCCCAGTCTCAAGACTACATCACACGCGAAGTCCTCGGCGCAGTGGAGCTCGCCGGGAGACTAGAAGATCACATCACAAAAGACATGCATCGGCGCTTATACGCCCAAGGGCCCGGGATGCAGTCACAGAGCCCGCAAGCTCCTGCCCAAGATCAAGACCCTGCAAGGTACTTTGCCGGAGTGCTGCAGTGCTCGCACTCCACCATCCGCCAGCACGCTTTTAGCCTTCTCCAGAGACGCGCATGGTGGTTGCAGCATGAGGGTGCGTGGCACTCCACGGTGGTGGCTCCATCGCCGTGGCAAACGGAGACGCAAGGGCGGAGCTTTTGGGGCGACGACGGCATTTAATGCTCTTGTCCCTCTCACAAAAGTAGGTAGAATCCACTGCTCAGCATCGAGTCAGATCGCTCCCGACTGCTCCAACTACCACCTTTTACATTTTTACCTCTACCACGCTGACACCTGCGGTGACCCTGCCTTATAAAAAGGAGGCCCATGCACAACGAGAGGAGGTTCCGATCATTCACAACTCGCGAGGGTCCGATCATTCGCTACCTTCGCGAGGTTCACCCATTTGCAACTCTCACGCTGGCAGCCGCCATCAGCTCTTCAAGCTCCCGGCGAATACAACACAAAGTAGCAGAGGGTTTACGCGACCATCGCGTCGCTGGGTAAAATCCTCACAAGACGCCTCGACCTGCTTCTCCGCAAGCAGCCTCCGCCTGCATCAACCACGTAAGGGGCCGCCCCTGCCCATAGGTGCTGCTACCATCATCACATGACAAGAGTATGTGCCCCCATGATGGATCAAGGCACCCGCGAGGGCGAACAAGGCTCGCTCTCAACCCAAGCTCGGGGGACGAGGCGCAGGTTGAGCTCTTCCAGAACCCCGTGACGGCCCCACCGCCAGGCTGGAAGCGGCGATTATCGGGTACCACTAATCCTCAGAGCACGATATACTAATCATGGGTCGCAGGAGGTGCAGGTCGCCACAGCGAGCAATCGCCTGGCCCGGCAGCTTCTTACCCTCGTGAGGAGGGCATCGGGGCTGCAGGAGAGGGGCCGAGATCCGACATCACCACTGCAGCGTTTCGAAAAGGCGCTTTCAGAGGTAGGCCTCCATCGAGGTGCCTGGCCTGCTCGGCGGAGGACCGTGGTCGTCGGGAACTGGCTGGCGATCGCTTCTACCCCATCGGGCGCGCCCTTGTTTCTGGTCGCCGCTGATGGCACTAGAGTGTGGCGCAAGGGGCCTCGATGGCGAATAGTAAGGCCGGTATTTGTGAAGAAGGCCCAAGGTTCGTGAAGTCCCGCCTGCGACACTCTCACGACATGAGTGGGCTGACACGCCCGAGTCTCAGGTGCCGCTCAGCCCGGGCCCTCCCACGCCCAAAGAGTAGCACTTAGCTCCACTGGTGAGAAGACGCCCAAGCTAGACTAGGTGCCGGACGCTGCCTTTTGTTTGCTTCCGCTTCCTTGTTGTTGCTTTCCACGGATTTGTTGAACTCGAATTTGAGATCTGCGGTGTTGGGAAGGGTGCTTAGTCTCGCTCGAGCACTCGCATTTCGTTACGACCACCTCAGCCGTTCCTCTGCGAGCCCTCGTGAGCCGGGTCTCGCCTAGCTTGCGGCAGCCTCGCATCACCGACGCATCTCGAGGTTTTTCACCGCAGATCCCACGGATTCGATCAGAGGCGCTCGAGGCACCGCAACCTCCCACAAATTATCTCGAACCTGCACAGACTAAGGTAAACTAACTAGCTGCTCATCACATGGCCAACCACTTGGCACGGGCCTATGAGCAATGTAGCATCGACTAGTGCGTTGAAACATTGGTTTTACATGAGGGGCACCCCCTCCCAAAATGCTCTCACAACCATCGGGACAAAAGCCTAAGTTCTATTCATGAAGGATAAGGAAACAGGAATGGCGTGTCACGAGCAACTTCAATGCATCCTCGTGAGCTGCCGCTCGAAGCTATCGCCGGGCGCCGCTCGCCATCGCCTTTCGCCGCCAGCCGCGCCGTGGTGCTCACCACGCCGCCTCGCCGGGCGCCACAATCACGCCGTTGTTTTTAAAGCGAAGGCCCCGACAAGGGCGCCCACGTTGTCTTCCACTCATCACGCCAGTCGCCTTGACGACCGGGACCGGGCGGGCAGCGCCAAAATCAAGTGAGGATCCATGTTCCGAGATGGTCAAGACACGGAAAGGCGCACCAGCAGGGCTCGACTCTCTCCTCCACCAACCTCATACGAACCGACCGTGCTCTAGCTGCGCCACGATGTCGGTGAAGAACTCAAGGTTGCCGGGCGAGTTAATAGCACGCTGCTCGCCGACGGCTGCCTCGCAGATGTTACCCAAGGCCGTGTTGGCCCTCTCCGCGTGAGAGCATGGGGCGTGTTCATGCTCCAAGAGCCGCCACGACGATCTTGTCCCGCTTTCGAGTGACAGCCTCAGCCTCAACCACTTACGAAGAAGAAGCACTCGCATGGGAATTAGCTGATCCCCTCCGCTTCAAGGCGCACCAGGCATCGGCCCGCTGCTTCCTCCGGGCTGGCTCAAGGCTGGTCCTACCTTCAGCCTCGGTCCGACCAACCCAGCCTCTCCTTGAGCTCGCCAAGATTCAGCGCCGCCGCCACCCGACGCCAAACTCCTCCGAGACACGGGCTTCCCGCAGCGACGCGCCCTCCGCCAGGTCACCCAGCCCCTCGCTCTCAGCGCCACGGCTCGTGCTCGCGGCTTCCAGCCAACGCCTCACGCTCGAGTCTCCTGGGTCAGCTGGAGGCCACCTTCATCGACGCGGCGCCAGCAGCTCCACCGCCTCCAAAGGAGCTGCACCGGGCCAAGAGTTCTTGTGCCCGCCTCCGGGCCTCTCGCCGCCCACCTTCCCGGCTTCTGACGGCTCGAACGGGCTCCCGAGAGGCCGCCAACGACGCCTTTGGCCTCCTCATCATCAAGATCGCGCCGATGGTGCGCGAGGGCGAGCCGCCTCTAGCTCAGGCCTCGCTAACCAGCCAAGGCCTCACTCAAGGCGCTGGCTCATCATCGAAGTTCTCACCAGCAGGCTCACCACCACCGCCCGAGGAACCTTGGCAAAGAGCGCGCCCCAGCGCCTGCACGCCCCTCCACACCATCATCTCGCTTGAGCAGGCCAGGCTCGGATCAGCACACCCTCTCAGTGCTGGGGCTGGCGCTAAGATGATCCGGGCGCGCCAAGGCCTCGACCTAAAGCGCCCATCTCCAAGTGAAGAGCGCCGAGTACCCCAGCCAATCGCGGGTCCACGGCCAGATGAGAAGCCCACGACAGTTCGGTATGCAACGAGAGGGCCCCCAAGGAAGACCGCGGGGAGCGAGGCCGGTGCACTTCGGATGACTGCTCGCCAACCGCCTCACCACAAGGGCCCGCTGCTCGGATGATTGAAGACGACAGAAGAGATGGAGGCGAGGATGGCCTCATCCACCCTCGTGAGGTCGGAAGGAAGGTTCGCAGGCAAGGATCGTAACAAGCAACGAAAGAGTCGAGCAGGGAAGGGAGAAGGCTTACTGCCGATGGCATAGTACTTCCCACGCTCAACAGCGACAAGGGTAGTCGGCTGTGGCCTCCTCCTCTTCCAGAGGGCCTCAAAGTCCACGCGAAGCAAGAGTTGAGCGCAGGGGTCACTTACACGAGGAGGAAGCATCGAGGCGACCTACGGGGCGCCCGCATGCCGGCTGCCGGCTCACCTCACCAAGAAGACGGCGGGGCCTCGAGCCTCAGCCAGTCATCGCGAGCGCCTCACACCACCCTCAAATGTGGCAGCACGGCCTGAGCCGCTCTCATGAGCGCCTGGCTGCCGCCAGCCGAGGGCACCTCACCTGGAGGCTCATGCCTCTGCACCACCACTCGAGGAAGAGCGCCGGCGGCTGCGAGGGCACCACCGCCACTGGTCTCAGGGAGGCCCCTGAGGCCACTAGGGCGCGCCCCATTCATCAAGATGGGCATCTGCCTCACAAAGTCGCCTGCTCGAGCAGACGAAAGGCCCCTTGACGATGTCGCGGGAAGGATCCTCACCAAGACCAAGAGCACCTTCCTGAGCTTCAGGCCAGTCCCTTCCTAGAGCCGACACGGGTCCCTATGACGAGGCCCACATTCGATGAGAGTGGCGCTCGAGAGGGCGACGTGGCGAGCAAGAACTCCTTCACCACCTTGGGCGCCACACGCTAAGCTTCTCAGAACTCAAGCGGTGCTGATTTAGGCAAGCCGGGGCTCATGAAGGCCACTTGGCCCCACCGAGTTGGGGACAGCAGCGAAGATGGCTCACAAGAGGGGGCTGGGCACCCACGCCACATACAGCCACCGCCATGAAACCCAAGGCCAAGCGGAGGAAGACTGAAATCATTCCGGCCGATGTCTTAGGCGCAGAATGAAGCTCACACACCCGAGCATTGTGGGCCACAAGGCAGAGAAAGAAGTGGCACAGCAAGGCAACCGAAGGAGGATGTTCTTCATTGCCTCGCAAACGAAGGCAAATACCGCGAGAAGGGTGATGGACTTAGGACCTGTGCATCATATGGATCCGATAATGTGAAAGCACGCGTTGAAGAAATCGAGAAGGGGAATCCCGCTTACGTATGCCGGCGAAATACCGACTCGGGAATCCTATCGACGAGAAGCGGACGGGCCAGGCCGCCGCCTCCCACACTCGCTGAAGATGGTGGCAGGGCTGAGCGGACCTTTCCTGTGCCTTCTTGATTGATTATGACCGCCAATCGACGGCGGGGGCCACGATTTACGAGCGAGGCGGTTGCACGGGCTTTTCCCTTTCCTTCCTCGACGGAGCCATGACGACAAGAAAGGGATGGGGAAGGTCCGAGATTGATTGATGCGAAGCTGGAGTTCGAGAGAAGAAAGGATGTGGAGCGCCAGCAGCGGAAAGGGGAGGCATGTGCGGCAGCGAGTCCGCTTAGCAAGGCATGAAATAAGGAGGCGTGGGGGACAAGGCCGCCACGCCCAATCAATCGCCACACGCGCCTAAGGTCAGCAGCTAGGGGCCTCGCATGCTCAGACTTGCCCTTTTGCCTCTCGTCAACTGTTGGCACGCCAGAGGTCTGGGCCACTGCCGGTGTTCGGGAATGGGGTCCCCTGACTTGCTCGCTCGCGCCCGCAGTGTGGCTCAAAGGAGGCCCAAGACAGCCCATCTTCATCAACGAGCTCAAGACCCAGAGGGGCCAGATTGCGGGCGAACTACAAGGAGCTTCTCTGCACGGCCTCACAGCGGCTCATGAGGAGGCGGAGAGTTCAAGGCAGGGTACCTCGCGAGGTGCCCATGACGCAAGCCATGATGACCAAGGGCGCCTGGAGCCAGCTCGCGCAAGTGTCCTCCTTTCCTCTTTGGTAAAGGAGCAAGCGCAGCAGAGCATCAAGCTAAGGTGTCTATTTCGTGCAACAAGACCAAGACCAGCCCAACGGCCGAAGGAAGTCATTAGAGCCCAAGCCAAGGCCACCACTCAGAGTTTTGACAAAGCGAGACCAACTTTAGTCAGATAAGTGTACCGCTTGTTCCCTTCAAATGGCCATTGTTAGCGCTCTTCCCGCTTAATATTTGGGGAGAGGTCCAGGCCATTGCCTATAAATAGGACAAGCCACCCCTGTAGGGCCAACTGACCTGACCTAGAAATCGATCCTCACCAAGAAACCAGAGATAGAGCGATTGAACTCATCCCAAAGTTCAGTCAGACCAGCCAAGAACAGATCTCGCGAGGCTATTCTCGCTTTGTATTGTTCATCATCAAGCCCAAGAGGCAATCCACCACACCACACATCGGAGTAGGGTATTACACCACAATGGTGGCCCGAACCAAGATAAATCTTGTGTCTTTGTGCTGTTCAGTTTGGTAGTTTAGGTCTTAGCGAAGTCGGCGAGAGCGAGCCGGTAGAGGGTTGAATCTCCACAGACCCCAAGGTTCAAACTCAAGGGTCGGCTGAACCCGAGATCCGCACAGGCTCGTGTTCATCCAGCTCCACCGCGCGCCTCCACCGACTACTGCTCAACCATCCTCTCCACGGGTCTTGTTCAACCACCCTCCATGGGGTCATGTGTTGGGGAACGAGTAATTTCAAAAAATCCTACGCATTACGCAAGGATCATGGTGATGCATAGCAACGAGAGGGAGAGGTTGTCCACATACCCTCATAGACCGAAAGCGAAGCGCTAGAACAACACGGTTGATGTAGTTGTATGTCTTCATGATCCGACCGATCCAAGTACCGAACGACGGAACCTCCGAAGTTCAGCACACGCTCAGCTTGATGACGATCCTGACCGATCCAGCAGGTGTCGGGCATGAGTTCCACAAGACGACGAGCGGGACGTGATGATGTTCTATCGGCACAGGGCTTCGCCTAAGCACCGCCACAATATGACCGAGGTGGAATATGGTGGAGGGGCCACAGACACGGCTAAGGAACGATCACGTAAGATAACTTAGTATCATGGGTGCCCCTACCTCCGATATAAAGGAGGGAGGAGAGGGGCCGCCAAGGGGTAGCTCCTAGGGGGAGTCCAACCAACCGAGTAGGACTCTTCCTATTAGGAGTAGGAGAGGAAGGAAGAGGGGGAGGGAAGGAAAGGGGCCGCCCTCCCACCGGATTGGGCTTGGGGCGCCTCCTTGTCTCTCCTCCTTTCCACTAAGTCCCAATAAGGCCCATATACTCCCGAGGGTTTCGTAACCTCCTGAGATCCATTGTCCCAATCTCACCCAACCTTTCGTGTCCAAATATAGTCGCCAATATATCGATCTATGTCTCGACCATTTCGAGACTCCTCATGTCTCGTGATCATATCCGACCAACAACCTTTGTACATCAAAACTATAAACTCATAATATAACCTGCCATCGTAACGTTGGCAATGGATCTACGGTTCAAGAACTATGTAGACATGACCTAGAACTGCTTCGTCAATAACCAATAGCGGAACCCGATGCTCATATGGCTCCTACATATTCTACTAAGATCTTTATCGTCAAACCGCATAACAACATACGCTGCTCCCTTTTGTCATCGGATGTTACTTGCCGAGATTCGGCCGCCGGATCCAATACCTAGTTCAATCTCGTCATCGCAAGTTCTTTACTGCTACGTAATGCATCATTCCGCAATTAACTCATTAGCTACATTGCTTGCAAGGCTTATAGTGATGTGCATTACCGAGAGGGCCCAGAGATACCTCTCCGACAATCGGAGGACAAATCCTAATCTCGAATACGCCAACTCAACAAGTACCTTTGGAGACACCAGAGAGCACCTTTATAATGACCCAGCTTACGCTAGACGCTTTGGTAGCACACAAAGTGTTCCTCCGTAAACGGAGTTACATAATCTCATAGTCATAGGAACATGTATAAGCTCTGAAGAAAGCAATAACAACATACTAAACGATCAAGTGCTGCTAACGGAATGGGTCGTCAATCACATCATTCTCCTAATGATGTGATCCCGCCAATCAAATATGTCATCTAAATAAATAATAACTTTATTATTGCCTCTAGGGCATATTTCCTTCCAGCCTCCCACTTGCACTAGAGTCAATAATCTAGATTGCACAAGAATGATTCTAACACCCATGGAGTGTTGGTGTTGGTCATGTTTTGCTTGTGGAAGAGGCTTAGTCAACGCTGTCGCAACATCTCGATCCGTATGTATCTTGCAATTTATGTCTCCCACCGACTTGGTCCCGGATGGAATTGAAGGCCCCTTGATGTGCTTGGTCCTCTTGTGAAATCTGGATTCCTTTGCCAAGGCAATTGCACCAAGATTGTCGTAAGATCTTCATTGGTCCCGACGCACTAGGTATGACACCTAGATCTAAAATGAACTCCTTCATCCGCATCTTCATTTGCTGCTTCACAGCTATGTACTTCGCTCACATGTAGGTCCTGCTATGACACTTTGTTTAGAACTACACCAATCGACAGCCCACCGCTTACTATAAACACGTATCCGCTATGCATTTAGAATCGTCTCAATCAGTGTCAAAGCTTGCATCGACGTAACCATTTACGACTAGCTCTTTGTCACCTCCATAAACGAGAAACATATCCTTAGTCCTTTTCGTATTTCAGATGTTTGACACTGTCCAAAGGATCCACCCGATTACTTTGGTACCTCCGCTAAACTAATAGCAAGGCCACATCATGTCCGCCACACAGCATTGCATACATGATAGAGCCTATGGCAAGCATAGGAACCTTTCATTTTCTCTATCTTCTCGCAGTGGTCGGGCATTGAGTCCACTCAACATCACACCTTGTAATAGGCAAGAATTTCTTTGCCGATCCATTTTGAACCTTTTCATAACTTTATCAAGGTATGTGCTTGTGAAAGTCCAATAAAGCGCCTGATCTATCTCTATAGATCTTGATGCCCAATATGTAAGCAGCTTCACCGAGGTCTTTATCAAAAACTTTTATTCAAGTATCCCTTTATGCTATCCAGAATTTATATCATTTCCATTAACAATATGTCATCTACATATAATATCGAAATGCCACTGCATCCCACTCACTTTCTTGTAAATATAGGCTTCTCCAAAAGTCTCAGATAAACCACATGCTTTGATCACACTATCAAAGCGCTTATTCCAACTCCGAGATGCTTGCACCACCATAGATGGATCGCTAGAGCTTGCACACTTTGTTAGCACTTTTGGATCGACAAACCTTGCGGTTGCATCATAACAACTCTTCTTCCTAAATCCATTCAGAATGCACGGGCCTGCCCACTTCTTCAAGACTCTGGCCCCTGCCTCAGCCCAGGCGGCTCGCTGGGGCCCCTGTAGCAACTGTGGCTCCAAAGTTACTCCAACACCAAGCGGGTTGCCAAAGACAGGTCATGGCGTACCAACTCCGCCCCCGCCAAGAAGAGGGACTTGTCGCGCCCACGGCCCCTTGCGGGCTGCGGTTACCATCACCGTGCCGGCACGCTGGCGTAGCTGCATGGCATGCGGAGTCCCCACGGCGCTGCCCTTCGGGTAACGGCCACGGAAGATGTCGGTGTATTAGGTAGGGGTACCTCAAGACTTAATCTGTGCATCGGGCAGCCGCAGCTCCTCAGTAGTGGATCCACCATATGCTTGCCTGAGGCCATTCCCCGCCCATACCAAGCCATTCAAGAACAAAGTGTACAAGACAGAAGCTAAGACCCCGCAAGAGGAGCTTGCCGGGAAGGCCGCCCAGTGCTCAAGACTACATCACACGCGAAGTCCTCGGCGCAGTGGAGCTCGCCGGGAGACTAGAAGATCACATCACAAAAGACATGCATCGGCGCTTATACGCCTGCAAGGGCCCGGGAGCAGTCACAGAGCCCGCAAGCTCCTGCCCGGAAGATCAAGACCCCTGCAAGGTACTTTGCCGAGTGCCAAGTATGCCGCAGGCTCAAGACTCCACCATCCGCCCACGCCGCTTTTTAGCCTTCTCCAGAGACGCTGCATGGTGGCAGTGCAAGCATGAGGGTGCGTGGCACTCCACGGTGGTGGCTCCATCGCCGTGGCAAACGGAGACGCAAGGGCGGAGCTTTTGGGGCGACGGCGACGGCATTTAATGCTCTTGTCCCTCTCACAAAAGTAGGTAGAATCCACTGCTCACTAATCGAGTCAGCATCGCTCCCGACTGCTCCAACTACCACCCTTTTTACATTTTTACCCTCTACCCCACGCTGACACCTGCTGGTGACCCTTGCCTTATAAAAAGGAGGCCCATGCACAACGAGAGGAGGTTCCGATCATTCACAACTCTCGAGGGTCCGATCATTCGTTACCTTCGCGAGGTTCACCCATTTGCAACTCTCACGCTGGCAGCCGCCATCAGCTCTTCAAGCTCCCGGCGCAATACAACACAAAGTAGCAGAGGGTTTTACGCGACCATCGCGTCCGGCGCTGGGTAAAATCCTCACAAGATCGCCTCGACCTGCTTCTCCGCCAGCCTCCGCCTCGCATCAACCACGTAAGGGGCCGCCCCTGTCCCATAGGTGCTGCTACCATCATCACACGACAAAGAGTATGTGCCCCACATGATGGATCAAGGCACCCGCGCGAGGGCGTAACAAGGCTCGCTCCTCAACCCAAGCCGGGGGACGAGGCGCTGGTTGAGCTCTTCCCCAGAACCCCAGTGACGGCCCCACCGCCAGGCTGGAAGCGGCGATTATCGGGTACCACTAATCCTCAGAGCACGATATACTAATCATGGGTCGCAGGAGGTGCAGGTCGCCACAGCCGAAAGCAATCGCCTGGCCCGGCAGCTTCTTACCCTCGTGAGGAGGGCATCGGGGCTGCAGGAGAGGGGCCGAGATCCGACATCACCACTGCAGCGTTTCGAAATAAGGCGTTTCAGAGGTAGGCCTCCATCGAGGTGCCTCGCCTGCCGGGCGGAGGACCTGGTCGTCGGGAACTGGCTGGCGATCGCTTCTACCCCATCGGGCGCGCCCTTGTTTCTGGTCGCTGCTGATGGCACTAGAGTGTGGCGCAAGGGGCCTCAGATGGCGACATATGAAGTAAGGCCGGTATTTCAGTGAAGAAGGCCCAAAGGTTCGTGAAGTCACCGCCTGCGACACTCTCACGAATAGAGTGGGCCAGACACGCCCGAGTCTCAGGGTGCCGCCTCAGCCCTGGGCCCTCCCACGCCCAAAGAGTAGCACTTAGCTCCGCTACTGGTGAGAAGACGCCCAAGGCTAGACTAGGTGCTGGACGCTGCCTTTGTTTGCTTTCCGCTTTTCCTTGGTTGTTGCTTTCTCACGGATTTGTTGAACTCGAATTTGAGATCTGCGTGTGTTGGGAAGGGTGCTTAGTCTGCTCGAGCACTCGCATTTCGTTACGACCACCTCGCCGGTTTCCTCGCGAGCCCTCGTGAGCCGGGTCTCGCCTAGCTTGCGGCAGCCCAGATTCATCACACGACGCATTCTCTCAGAGGTTTTTCACCGCAGATCCTACGGATTCGATCAGAGGCGCTCGAGGCACCGCAACCTCCCACAAATTATCTCGAACCTGCACAGACGGGTAAACTAACTAGCCGGCTCATCACATGGCCAACCACTTGGCACGGGCCTATGAGCAATGTAGCATCGACTAGTGCGTTGAAACATTGGTTTTACATGAGGGGCACCCCCTCCCAAAATGCTCTCACAACCATCGGGACAAAAGCCTAAGTTCTATTCATGAAGGATAAGGAAACAGGAATGGCGTGTCACGAGCAACTTCAATGCATCCTCGTGAGCTGCCGCTCGAGCTATCGCCGGGCGCCGCTCGCCTCGCTTTCGCCGCCAGCCGCCAGCGCCGTAGGCTGCTCACCACGCCGCCTCGCCGGGCGCCACAATCACGCCTGTTGAGCTTAAAGCGAAGGCCCCGACAAGGGCGCCCACGCGTCTTCCACTCATCACGCCAGTCGCCTTGACGACCCGGGACCGGGCGATGGCAGCGCCAAAATCAAGTGAGGATCCATGTTCCGAGATGGTCAAGACACGAAAGGCGCCGAGCAGGGCTCGACTCTCTCCTCCACCAACCCATATATCGAACCGACCGCGCTTCTAGCTGCGCCACGATGTCGGTGAAGAACTCAAGGTTGCCGGGCGAGTTAATAGCACGCTGCTCGCCGACGGCTGCCTCGGCAGATGTTACCCAAGGTCGTGTTGGCCCTCTCAAGCGTGAGAGCATGGGGCGTGTTTATGCTCCAAGAGCCGCCGACGACGATCTTGTCCGCTGCTTTTACGAGTGACAGCCTCAGCCTCAACCACTTACTGCCGAAGAAGAAGCACTCGCATGGGAATTAGCTGATCCCCTCGCGCCGCTCAAGTGCGCACCCGCGCAGGCATCGGCTGCTCGCTGCTTCCTCCGGGGCTGGCTCAAGGCGTCCTCCCACTCAGCCTCGTCCGACCAACCCAGCCTCTCCTTGAGCTCGCCAAGATTCAGCGCCGCCGCCACCCGACGTCTAAACTCCTCCGACACGGGCTTCCCGCAGCGACGCTGCCCTCCGCCAGGTCACCCAGCGCCTCGCCTCCAGCGCCAGCTGCTGCTCGGGCGGCTTCCAGCCAACGCCTCACGCTCGAGTTCTGCTGGGTCGCTGGAGGCCACCTTCATCGACGAGGGTGCCGCCAGCAGCTCCACCGCGCCTCCAAAGGAGCGGCACCGGGCCAAGAGTTCTTGTGCCCGCCTCCGTGGCCTCTCGCCGCCGCCACCTTCCCGGCTTCTTCGACGGCTCGAACGGGCCTCCCGAGAGGCCGCCAACGACGCCTTTGGCCTCCCTCATCATCAAGATCGCGCCGATGGTGCGCGAGGGCGGCAAGCCGCCTCTAGCTCAGGCCTCGCTCAAGAACCAGCCAAGGCCCTCACCTCAAGGCGCTGGCCTCATCATCGAAGTTCTCACCAAGGCTGCTCACCACCACCGCCCGAGGAACCTTGGCAAAGAGCGCGCCCCGGCGGCCAAGCACGCCCTCCACACCATCATCTCGCCCCGAGCGAGCGCCAGGCTCGGATCAGCACACCCCCTCTCAGTGCAGGGGCTGGGGCTGGCGCTCAAGATGACCGGCGCTGCCGCCAAGGCCTCGACCTAAAGCCACCCATCTCCAAGTGAAGAGCGCCGGGAGTACCCCAGCCAATCGCGGTCCACGGCCAGATGAGAAGCCCACGACAGGCTGGCTATGCAACGAGAGGGCCCGCGAAGGAAGACCGTGGGGAGCGCAGGGCCGTGTTGCACTTCGGGATGACTCGTCTCGCCAACCGGCCTCACCACAAGGGCCCGGCTGCTCGGGATGATTGAAGACGACAGAAGAGATGGAGGCGAGGGGGATGGCTCCTCATCCACCCTCGTGAGGTCGGAAGGAAGGGCCCTGCAGGGCAAGGATCAGAACAAGCAACGAAAGAGTCAGGAGCAGGGAAGGGAGAAGGCTTACTCGTCGATGGCATAGTACTTCCTACGCTTCAACAGGCGACAAGGGTAGTCGTTGCCTGTGGCCTCCTCCTCTTCCAGGGCCTCAAAGTCCACGCGAAGCGACCCAGAGTTGGAGCGCAGGGGTCAGCTTACACGAGGAGGAAGCATCGAGGCGACTCACGGGGCGCGCCCGCCTACATGCCCGGCCGGTCACCTCACCAAGAAGAGCGGCTGGGGCCTCGGGAGCCTCAGCCTCAGGCACTGCGAGCGGCCTCACACCACCCTCAAATGTGGCAGCACGGGCCTCGGGAGCCGCTCTCTCATGAGCGCCGCCCAGCTGTCGCCGCCAGCCGAGGGCACCTCGCCTGGAGGCTCATGCCTCCCTGCACCACCACTGAGGAAGAGTCGCCGGGCGGCTGCGAGGGCGACTCACCGCCACTGGTTCTCACAGGCCCCTGAGGCCACTAGGGCGCGCCCCCATTCATCAAGATGGGCATCTGCCTCACAAAGTCGCCTGCTCGAGCAGACGACAAGGCTCCCCCTTGACGAATGTCGCGGGGAAGGATCCTCCACCAAGACCAAGAGCACCTTCCTCAGAGCTTCAGCGCCAGTCCCTTCCTAGAGCCGTGACACGGTCCCTATGACTGTGAGGCCCACATTCGATGAGAGTGGCGCTGGAGAGGGGCGACGGGCGAAGCAAGAACTCCTTCACCACCTTGGGCGCCACACGCCAAGCTTCTCAGAACTCAAGCGGTGCTGCATTTAAGGCAAGCCGGGGCTCATGAAGGCCACTTGGCCCCACCGAGTTGGGGACAGCAGCGAAGATGGCTCACAAGAGGGGGCTGGGCACCCCACGCCCACATACAGCCACCGCCATGAAACCCAAAGGCAAGCGGAGGAAGACTGAAATCAATTCCAGAAGCCGATGTCTTAGGCGCAGCAATGAAGCTCACACACCCCGAGCATTGGGTGGGGTCGACAAGGCGCAGAGAAAAGAAGTGGCACAGCAAGGCAACCGAAGGGAGGATGCCCTTCATTGCCTCGCAAACGAAGGCAAATACCGCGAGAAGGGTGATGGACTTAGGACCCAGGTGCATCATATGGATCTGATAATGTGAAAGCACGGCGTTGAAGAAATCAGAGAAGGGGGGAACCAGTCCCGCCCACAGGGCGTCGGCGAAATACCGGACCTCGGTGGGAATCCTATCGACGGAGAAGCGGGACGTGGGCCAGGCCGTCGTCCTCCCACACTCGTTGAAGATGGTGGCCAGGGCTGAGCGGACCTTTCCCAGGCCTTCTTGATTGATTATGACCGGCCAATCGACGGCGGGGGCCGCCGTCGACGACGAGCGAGGCGGCTGCACGGGCTTCTTCCCTTTTCCCTTCCTCGACGGAGCCATGACGACAAGAAAGGGATGGGGGAAGGTCCGAGATTGGATTGGATGCGGAAGCTGGAGTTCGAGAGAAGAAAGGACAGGGAGCGCTCAAGCAGCGGAAAGGGGAGCGGCTATGTGCGGCAGCGAGTCCGCCTAGCAAGGCATGAAATAAGGAGGCGTGGGGGGACAGTGCCGCCCACGTCCAATCAACTGCCACACGGCGCCCAAGGCCGCAGCAGCTAGGGGCCCGCATACAAGCCAGACTTGCCCTTTGCCTCTCTGCCAGCTGTTCGGCACGCCAGAGGCCTGGGCTACTGCCGGTGTTCTGGGAATGGGGTCCCAGACTTGCTCGGCTCGCGGCCTGCGGTGTGGCTCAAAGGAGGCCCAAGCACAGCCCATCTTCATCAACGAAGCTCAAGACCCTCGCGAGGGGCCAGATTGCTGGGCGAACTACAAGGAGCTTCTCGTGCACGGCCTCACAGCTGGCTCATGAGGAGGCGGAGAGTTCAAGGCAGGGTACCTCGCGAGGTGCCCATGACGCAAGCCATGATGACCAAGGGCGCCTGCTCGAGCGCCAAATTGCCAAGCAGATGTCCTCCTTTCCTCTTTGGTGCAAAGGAGCAAGCGCAGCGAGAGCATCAAGCGAAGGTGTCTATTTCGTGCAACAAGACCAAGACCAGCCCAACGGCCGAAAGGAAGTCATTAGGAGCCCAAGCCAAGGCCACCACTCAGAGTTTTGACAAAGCGAGGACCAACTTTAGTCAGATAAGTGTACCCGTTGTTCCCTTCAAATGGCCATTGTTACGCCTCTTCCCGCTTAATATTTGGGGAGAGGTCCAGGCCATTGCCTATAAATAGGACAAGCCACCCCTGTAGGGCCAATCTGACCTGACCTAGAAATCGGGATCCTCACCAAGAAACCAAGAGATAGAGCGATTGAACTCATCCCAGCGAAGTTAAATGCACCAGCCAAGAACAGATCCTCGCGAGCTATTCTTGCCTTGTATTGTTCATCATCAAGCCCAAGAGGCAATCCACCACACCACACACTGGAGTAGGGTATTACACCACAATGGTGGCCTGAACCAGTATAAATCTTGTGTCTCTTGTGCTGTTCAGTTTGGTAGTTTAGGTCTTAGCGAGTCGGCGAGGAGCGAGCCGGTAGAGGGTTGAATCTCCCGCGCACCCCAGTGTTCAAACCTCAAGGGTCTGCCGGAACCCGAGATCCGACAACAGGCTCGTGTTCATCCAGCCTCCACCGTGCGCTCCTCCACCGACTACTGTTCAACCATCCCTCTCCACGGGGTCTTGTTCAACCACCCCTCCATGGGGTCATGTGTTGGGGAACGTAGTAATTTCAAAAAAAATCCTACGCACACGCAAGGATCATGGTGATGCATAGCAACGAGAGGGGAGAGTGTTGTCCACATACCCTCATAGACCGAAAGCGGAAGCGTTAGAACAACACGGTTGATGTAGTTGTATGTCTTCATGATCCGACCGATCCAAGTACCGAACGTACGGAACCTCTGAGTTCAGCACACGTTCAGCTTGATGACGATCCCCGGACTCCGATCCAGCAGGGTGTCGGGCATGAGTTCCGTCAGCACGACGGCGTGGTGACAGTGATGATGTTCTACCGACACAGGGCTTCGCCTAAGCACCGCTACAATATGACCGAGGTGGAATATGGTGGAGGGGGCCACCGCACACGGCTAAGGAACGATCACGAAGATAACCTTGTGTATCATGGGGTGCCCCCCTACCCCCGTATATAAAGGAGGGAGGAGAGGGGGCCGGCCAAGGGGTGGCTGCCCTAGGGGGAGTCCAACCCCAACCGAGTAGGACTCCCCCTTCCTATTAGGAGTAGGAGAGGAAGGAAGAGGGGGAGGAAGAAGGAAAGGGGCCGGCTCCTCCCACCGGATTGGGCTTGGGGGCGCCTCCTTGCTCCTTCTCCCTCCTTTCCACTAAGTCCCAATAAGGCCCATATACCTCCCGAGGGTTTCGTAACCTCCCGAGATCCCAGTTTGTCCCAATCTCACCCGAACCTTTTCGTGTCCAAATATAGTCGCCCAATATATCGATCTTTATGTCTCGACCATTTCGAGACTCCTCGTCATGTCTCGTGATCATATCCGGACTCAACAACCTTTTGTACATCAAAACTATAAACTCATAATATAACCGCCATCGTAACGTTGCGCATGGACCCTACGGGTTCAAGAACTATGTAGACATGACCTAGAACTGCTTCGTCAATAACCAATAGCGGAACCTGGATGCTCATATTGGCTCCTACATATTCTACGAAGATCTTTATCGGTCAAACCGCATAACAACATACGCTGTTCCTTTTGTCATCGGTATGTTACTTGCCCGAGATTCGGCCGCCGGTATCCAATACCTAGTTCAATCTCGTTATCGCAAGTCTCTTTACTCGCTACGTAATGCATCATTCCGCAACTAACTCATTAGCTACATTGCTTGCAAGGCTTATAGTGATGTGCATTACCGAGAGGGCCCAGAGATACCTCTCCGACAATCGGAGTGACAAATCCTAATCTCGAAATACGTCAACTCAACAAGTACCTTTGGAGACACCTGTAGAGCACCTTTATAATGACCCAGTTACGTTGTGACGTTTGGTAGCACACAAAGTGTTCCTCTGGTAAACGGGAGTTACATAATCTCATAGTCATAGGAACATGTATAAGTCATGAAGAAAGCAATAACAACATACTAAACGATCAAGTGCTAAGCTAACGGAATGGGTCAGGTCAATCACATCATTCTCCTAATGATGTGATCCCGTCAATCAAATATGTCATCTAAATAAATAATAACTTTATTATTGCCTCTAGGGCATATTTCCTTCAGTCTCCCACTTGCACTAGAGTCAATAATCTAGATTGCACAGTAATGATTCTAACACCCATGGAGTGTTGGTGTTGGTCATGTTTTGCTTGTGGAAGAGGCTTAGTCAACGCGTCTGCAACATTCAGATCCGTATGTATCTTGCAAATCTCTATGTCTCCCACCTGGACTTGGTCCCGGATGGAATTGAAGCGTCCCTTGATGTGCTTGGTCCTCTTGTGAAATCTGGATTCCTTTGCCAAGGCAATTGCACCAAAGATTGTCACGAAGATCTTCATTGGTCCCGATGCACTAGGTATGACACCTAGATCAGAAATGAACTCCTTCATCCAGACTCCTTCATTTGCTGCTTCAGAAGCAGCTATGTACTTCGCTTCACATGTAGGTCCTGCTATGACACTTTGTTTAGAACTACACCAACTGACAGCTCCACCGTTTACTATAAACACGTATCCGGTTTGCGATTTAGAATCGTCCGAATCAGTGTCAAAGCTTGCATCGACGTAACCATTTACGACTAGCTCTTTGTCACCTCCATAAACGAGAAACATATCCTTAGTCCTTTTCGTGTATTTCAGATGTTCTTGACCAGTCCAAAGGATCCACTCTGGATTACTTTGGTACCTCCCTGCTAAACTAATAGCAAGGCACACATCATGTCTGGTACACAGCATTGCATACATGATAGAGCCTATGGCTGAAGCATAGGGAACTCCTTTCATTTTCTCTCTATCTTCTGCAGTGGTCGGGCATTGAGTCTGACTCAACATCACACCTTGTAATACAGGCAAGAATCCTTTCTTTGCCTGATCCATTTTGAACCTTTTCATAACTTTATCAAGGTATGTGCTTTGTGAAAGTCCAATAAAGCGTCTTGATCTATCTCTATAGATCTTGATGCCCAATATGTAAGCAGCTTCACCGAGGTCTTTTATCGAAAAACTTTTATTCAAGTATCCCTTTATGCTATCCAGAAATTCTATATCATTTCCAATTAACAATATGTCATCTACATATAATATCAGAAATGCTACAGAGCTCCCACTCACTTTCTTGTAAATATAGGCTTCTCCAAAAGTCTGTATAAAACCACATGCTTTGATCACACTATCAAAGCGTTTATTCCAACTCCGAGATGCTTGCACCAGTCCATAGATGGATCGCTAGAGCTTGCACACTTTGTTAGCACTTTTTGGATCGACAAAACCTTGCGGCTGCATCATATACAACTCTTCTTCCAGAAATCCATTCAGGAATGCAGTTTTGATATCCATTTGCCAAATTTCATAATCATAAAATGCGGCAATTGCTAACATGATTCGAACTGTCGGTGTACTAAAGTAGGGGGTACCTTAGTACCCCGAACTTGTGCACGGGCAATCGCAGCGCCCCCGCGGCAAGGCCTGCCAGGCGCCCGACAAGGCCCTCCTCCACTCCTTAGTACTGCCATTCAAGAACAAAGTACCAACCAAGAAAACGAAGGCCCCGGCAAGAAGAGCTTGCCGAAGGCCAATCAAGCATCACAGAAGACTTGCCGCGACGCTCAAAGGCCCCGGCAGAAAGCCCGGACGGCCGCAAGCTTGCCGCACAACAAAGAGAAGGGTCGCTGCAAGGCACTTGCCGCTGCAAGACTGCCACCCACATTCCAACAGCACCCAAAGGACGTGTCGCCACAAGGCCATCCCAAGGGCACGTGGCGAGGCGACACGCAACCATGCGGAGCGAGGTGGCAAACGGAGTCGACAGAGGCGCCATCGTGGCAACCGTGGCTCACTTAACGGCCACTCCTCCCGCACTTTGTTAGGGCGACAGACGGGCATTTAATGCCCTTGTCCCCGCCGTCGAGTTAGGTAGGGGCACCTTTGTTGCAATCGCTGTACCAAACCGCACTTTACCTTTCTACCCCCTCTTCCCACGCTGCCACCGTGGATCCCCCTTTAGAGTATAAAAGGGAGGCCCATGCGCACGAGAAAGGGTTCGATCCGCTCGATACCCAGACACCACCATACGCCGCACGCCGAGCAAGATCAAATAACAAGCAAAAGGCAGCGAGGGGTTTTATCTCCCGGAGAGCCCCGGCTGGGTAAAATCACCGCCTCCCCAGGCCGACCTCGATCTGCTCTGCAAGATGACCCCGCCTCCCTTGCCGAACCGTAGGGGCCCCCAAAGGCCCCATAGGTGTTCGAGGCCACGAGATACGCCCGACATCTTTGGCGCCACGTAGGGGCGCCGAGGTCGTGAGCATCCGATCCAGCCTCCACGCTTACTTCAAGATCTTCATCAACATGCCACCGAAGAAGAAGCCTTCGAGGTGGATGCTTCGTTTACGCCGATGCGGCCACCACCGCGGAGCAAACGGGCGTGGAGTGGACGCCGGCGGAGGAACGGGCGCCGCCGGTGGATCTCGCATCGTCACCAGATCCAAGAATAAGGCCCCGCAAGCGCCGGGCGATCGAAAGACGCCCGGTGCTCCTAGCACCGTGCTCGCTGGAACAAGGCCAAGCTGGTGGGTCGCGGACGCCGAGGTCAAGATGCACGCCCGCGATGTCCGGCGCGAAGCGAGGTACGGTCGCCTCGGACGGGTGTTGCACCTCCCAATCCAGCTTGGGAGTCCGAGCACATCCGCCTCGCGCTGCTCGTCACCACCGCCACCTAAGATAGCAGAGGAAGCGCCGCCCGAGCCCACCGCTTAGACTACCTCCGCGCCGCACAAGATCGACGATCGAGGATGACCATTTACAGCCTCATCGGCTTCGCTTAACGCGACAAGCCCCGCGATCGAAGCGCCGAGGCCCCGCAAGACGCCCAGCCGCAGCCGGCGCCGACAGACCATCGGGTGCCGCCCGCCGCGCTTCCCAGCCCCAAGGCCAAGATCGCTAGCTCACCGACCAACCCCGACGGCGACTCCACCGCTGTCCGGACCCATTTAACTCGCCAGCGATCAACGCCACGCCCTTCAAGAACGGTAACACGAAGACGCCGCACTCAGATCGAAGCGCCGGAGAGAAGCGCGACGCTAATCCGACAGCGCCTGGCCCGCTATCAACGCCAGACGCACCGGAGAACCAGCGATTTGCCGTGACGCAGCAGGTTGCCCTCGCTCACCCGCGAAAGCTGCGGCAAGTCCAAAGGGCCCAAAACCAAGAACTTCAAGCCGACGTGCCCGAAAGTATGATGGCAGGATACACCCGCCGGAGTTCTCGCCGCTTACACCATCGCGTGCAGCTGCCGAGGGCGCGACGAAGATCTCGCCAACTACTTCCCGCTGGTTCTCAAGCCCAACGCCGATCGTGGCTCATGCACTTGCCGGACGGCTCCATCTCTTCATGGGCGGACTCAGTGTCATCGCTTGTCGGCGCTTTCACGGGTGGCCACAAGCCTCATGGCCGGAGAGTGACCTTCACTTGCTCGCCCGTATGAGGGGGAGCCCCGCAGCAAGTACATACAAAGATTCAGCCAAAACAGCCGAACATCCCGTATGTCCACCCTGCCGTGGTTATCGCGCTGCTTTCATCGTAACGCGCGAATCAAGGATGAGGGAGGAGATGGCGATGTGCAAGATCGAGATGTCACCGAGCTCTACGCCCGCGCATAAGTGTGCACGGGCTGAGGAGGGAGGAAAATCCCGAGAGGCTGCCGGAGCGTATGATCTCGACAAGAGGATGCCGCCTGCAAGGAAGAACCGGAGGCGGAACAATAGGAAGAGGAAAGCTAAGGATGTGCTAGCTGTTGAGCATTCCGCAACGGAGGCGGCCCGACAAAGGCCAAAACCGACGACTCGGCGAGGCAGTAGCAATCGGCGACAAGCGGATGGCTCCGCAAGCGCATTGCAAGATCCACCGCACCAAAGGCCATGACCTCAAACCCGCAAAAAGTAGAGCAGATGGCGGAGCTGCAAAAAGCTGAGTATGAGCGCCACGATAAGGAGAAAGCCCAGGAGGTGGCGAGGATCCGCAAGAAGCTTCCCTCCGGGAGGGCCTCATGGCAAGGCTAAGCCGCTGCAGGAGACAGAGCCTCCCGGCCGCGACAAGGACGAAGATGAAGATGAGGATGATGAGATGGAGGAGGATGAGGCTGATGACCAGGAGTTTCGTATAGGCTGCGAAGTGTTGTGCATCGACGGCGGCGCCTTACACACCTCGCACCGCCAACTCAAACAAAGGGTGCGAAGTGAATGCAAAGAGAGCCGTCTGCCGAGGCACGCAGCCTCTGGCGTGGTCCAAGACGCCCATCGCCTTCGACGCTGAGGACCACCCCGATCGCATCATCTGCGGTCGGGTGCTTGCTAATGTTGGTTTCACCAACACCGCAACCTCAAGGTCATGAAGATGCTGGTTGACGGCGGGCTGGTCTGAACTTGATCTCCTCCGCAGTGCTCAAGAAGCTCCAGATCCCCGACGCCGAGCTCAAGAAACCGTGCCTTTCAAGGAATAAACCGAAGGAGCAAGCCAAAGGGAAGATCACATTGCCGCGACGCTCGCAGCAATAACTGAACTTCGTGGATCGAGAGGGTCACGCTCGATGTGGCTGATATCCCCTTACACTACAACGGGATACTCGGCGACCGCACTCGCCAAGTTCATGGCGGCCTCTCACTACGCATACAATGTGCTCAAGATGCCCGTCCGATGAGTGTTATCTCCGCCCAAGGCGACAAGAGGGATGCGCCATCTGCGCCGACAAGATCTACCGGAAGCAAAGCAGCAGCGCGCAGCGCGAGCCACTTGCCGCTGAAGCTCCCCGGGAAGAAGAAAACCAAGTC
This sequence comes from Aegilops speltoides, assembly GCA_021437245.1. Lineage (NCBI taxonomy): Eukaryota > Viridiplantae > Streptophyta > Magnoliopsida > Poales > Poaceae > Aegilops > Aegilops speltoides. Next base: position 197,791,900 of record CM038147.1, read on the forward strand.
CGCAAGGATAGCTCGATGCCCACTCCGCAAGCGCACCTCCTCGAGGCGTGCTGCGCTGCCGCCGAGGATGCACCATTGAGCTCCACCGCAAGTGAAAGAAGGCAAAAGGCATCAACCAAAGACTAAGCCCGGCGAGAAAGGCTCGCGCCACTCCGCAAGCCCGCCTTTCAAGTGCCGCTGTTGCCGAGGATGCGCCATCGAGCTCTGCCGGCCGATGAGGAAAAGAAAGCTGCCAAACTTCGAACTTTTGGGTTGTGCTCCCTGAAAGTCCATACCTTGTATGAAGAACCCGAGCGCAGAGGGGTCGAATCGTGGTTAGGTTGCGCCATCGATCCGCTTCGAGTCCGCTCGACGGTAAAAACACACCGCAACCAGCCCGACGAAGTTCTTCTCCGAGGCAACACCGCCAGCGGGCTGCTGATGTCCCGCGCTCAGCAAGTGTGTTCGCGCCGAAGGGTTCCCCGAAAGCGTGAGGAAGAAAACATACAAGGAGGGCGGAAATCGGGGAAGAAGCACGGCCTCGACGCATTGCTGAAGACGGAAAAGCTAAGTCACCCGAGTTTTTGTACAGAACACTTCTTAGTCCTATGCTTTTTTATGTTATGTTCCTCGTGCGTCGCCCTTTGTACGAGAAACCTGTGCGCGGAGGGGCCAACTCGTGGTTAAGTTGCGTCCTTGCTTTGTTTCCGAGTCCGCTCAACGATACAAGTGCACTGCAACTGGCCCGACAAGGTTGCTTGCCGGATACAACACCGCCTGCAGGCTGCTGATGCCCCGTGCTCAGCAAGTGTGTTAGCGCCGGCAAGTTCCCTAGAAGCGTAGGCTAAGAACGTACAAAGGATAAAACGAAGTAGAGGGCGTAACGTAGCAAGCCTTGCCGTGGGGCGACCTTCGTATGGGAAACTTGTGCGCGAGGAACCAACTCGCGGCTGAGTTGGCGCCTTTGATTTGTCTCCGAGTCCGCCGACAATTCAAGCTTGCCGCAATCGCCCGAGAAGGTTTCTTGCCGAAACAACACCGCCAGGGGCTGCTAATGTTCCGTACTCAGCAAGTGTGTTAGCCCGCAAGTTCCTAGAAGCGAGAGTGTAAATATACGAAGGGCAAAGCATGGCATTGCGCAGAAGTCGCACAAAAAAAAACAAACAACAAACATAGCTTATTACAAAGACCGCCTCGCTTATTTTCGTGGCTGTTTCGTGGCTGTAATAATAGGACAAGGGAAGCCCAAGGAGCGCTGGTGTGCAGGGGCCCCGCAAGCCAGCCTCGCCGAGGACCGCAAGTGCCGGAGTTCTTTTGTTACGGGCCGATCTTCGTGGCCGCAACATCGGCGATAAGGACGGCGAAGGCGCACTCAAGACTGGTCTTGGCGGAGCCGAATTGCCGGGGCTGCAAATGCCAAGATTCCTCCCCGCAAGCTAGGATCGCCGGGGCTGCAGAGTCGATAAGTTTTTCATCCTCGTCATGCATCCTCAGGGCTGGGACGGCGGGCCGCCCTGAACGAAGCGTGTCTTGTAAAACCTGCGGCGCGAGGAGGAGCCGAGTCGCGGTCAAGTTGCGCTTTGGCTTGTTTCCGAGTCCGCCATCAATACAAGCGCCAAGAATCGCCTCGACAAGGTTGCTTGTCGGAAGCAGCACCACCAAGAAAGGCCATGTCCCGCACTCAAGAAGCGTGTTCGCCCGCAAGTTCCTAGAAGCGAGGGTAAAACGCATAAGACACAAAATCAAGTAAAGGACTTGGTCCGGCAAGCGTTCCCCTCTTTTCATTAAAAACATCCCAGCTTTGTGCAAGTCCACAGAGGATGAAAAACATGATAGAGAGGATTACAGATTTTAAATACAGCTAAGACCCGAAGGCTTACAAATTTAAAGATAAGATGCCCGTAATCCCCCTCCTGTTTCTCTGTTCAGGAGGTAGGTCAAGGAGGCCCCGGCAAGGGAAGCTTGCCGGGGAGGGCAAAAGGGGCGCCTAGGAGAGCTACGGGCGCCAGAAGACACCAAGAGAACTTCCCGGGCCGCCAGAGCTTGGCGAGACGGAGGCGCGGAGGCGAGCTTGAAGACGGGCGGCGGGGCGTCGGCATCTTGACGAGGCTCTCGCCAGATTCGTACTCCGACGGCCTTGCCGCCACCCTCTTCCTCTTCCGCAGCCTCCCTATGCCAGCCGCCCAAGGACGGCCCCGGAGTTGGAGGCAGGCGACCGGATGATGGGGTCGCCGGTGGCGTGAGGCCGACCAACGCCTAGTCGGACCCGCCATCCTCGTTGTCGTCGTTGCCGCCCCCTCCTCGCCTCTCGCCGAGGAGGGACCTTCACTATCGGAGGAGCTGTCCACAAAGATCTCGCCCGGTGCCGGAGTCCTCAAGACCTTGATGACGAGAAGGTCGCCTCCATTAACTTAAAATGGAGGGTAAACCCGCCGCCAAGCTGTGGATGCGGCGAACGCCTTCCAGCCTCGGTCGGTACATCACGCCGGGGCTGGGATACGACACTCACTCGAAAGTGCCGCTGATCCCGCAGCCCTCATGCGCAACTCCATCATCTCGGCGGATCCGTTCCATCGCGCCGCGAACGGGCCGGCAGCCGGAGGCGGCGACGAGGTGCTCGGCGCAGCTTGATGAAGAACTCCTGTGGTCGCCCCAGATGTACCGCCAAGAAGAGGAGCTGCCGGCGGAGACGGGGTGGCGCGGCCGCCCGACCGCCTCCCCCAAGCGCCCGACCACGCCCACGGCCTCGTCCGGCCTCGCCCCTCCTCTTCCTCACGGCCGGCTCCGCCACCGCAGCGCGGATAGGAGAGGCGCGCTGCTGGAGGCAACCTCGCTGCCACCGCTGAAGGACCAGATTCTTCCCTCCATAGCGAGATGGGAGGAAGAGTAACGGAAGTTGAAGACGAAGGAAGAAGAGGAAGTGCGAGACTATTGTGCTCCCCTTCCGCCTTTTAAAGGGCGAGGTGGGGATTCAGCCGCCTGCTCAGCCAATCGGGGAGCTAGGAGGGCAGCGCAGCAGGCCAACCCGCCATCTTCGCTCGCGGACGGCTCGGTCTCCCACCTTCGCCGCCACGCCCCACGCATGGGAGCCGCGTGGCGGCAGCCGAGCGACGTGTGAAATGACCTCGCCTGCACCATGATCACGGGAGGGTGCCTTAAAGATCGCACACACCCCACGCCTCCCACGACGCCGCTAATCGACGCTGCGCCGCTATGTAGGAGCGCTGTGGACACGGAGCCCGATTCTCAGGCGGACCTGTGCCACGCTGCGTTCGCAGATCGCTTTTGGGCCTGACCCAACAACGCCGGCACCGTATGGCCCAGCCCGGGGCTCCTGTCGGTGTATTAAAGTAGGGGTACCTTAGTACCCGAACTTGTGCACGGCAATCGCAGCGCCCAGCTGCAAGGCTCGCCAGCGCCCAAGCAAGGCCCTCCTCCACTCCTTAGTACCGCCATTCAAGAACAAAGTACCAACCAAGAATGAAGGCCCCGCAAGAAGAGCTTGCCGAAGGCCAACCAAGCATCACCGGAAGACTTGCCGCGACGCCGCAGCCCCGCAGAGAGCCCGACGGCCGCAAGCTTGCCGCACAACAAAGAGAAGGGTCAGCGGCAAGGCACTTGCCGCGGCAAGATCGCCACCCACATTCCAGCGCACCCAAAGGACGTGTCGCCACAAGGCCATCCCAAGGGCACGTGGCGAGGCGACACGCAACTACGCGGAGCGAGGTGGCAAACGGAGTCGACAGAGGCGCCATCGTGGCAACCGTGGCTCACTTAACGGTCACCTCCTACATCACATGCACCGGACGGGCATTTAATGCCCTTGTCCCCGCCGCCGAGTTAGGTAGGGGCACCGCAGTTGTCGCTGTACCAAACCGCACTTTACCTTTCTACCCCTCTTCCCACGCCACACCGTGGATCCCCTTTAAAGTATAAAAGGAGGCCCATGCGCCGCGAGAAAGGGTTCGATCCGCTCGATACCCAGACACCACTCATACGCCGCACGCCGAGCAAGATCAAATAACAAGCAAAAGGCAGCGAGGGGTTTTATCTCTCCGGAGAGCCCCGGCCGGTAAAATCGCCTGCCTCCCTGCTGCGCCGACTCGATCTGCTCATGGACGACCCCGCCTCCTTGTCGAACCGTAAGGGGCCCCCAGTGCCTCATAGGTGTTCGAGGCCACAGAGATACGCCCCGACACGAACAGACTTAAGCATCGCTACGGGTGAGAAAGTCTCATCGTAGTCAACCCCTTGAACTTGTCCAAAACCTTTTGCAACAAGTCGAGCATTGTTGACAGTAACATTACCATCAGCGTTAGTATTCTTCTTAAAAATCCATTTATTCTTGATGGCTTGCCGATCATTGGGCAAGTCAACCAAAGTCCACACTTTGTTCTCATACATGGATCCCATCTCAGATTTCATGGCTTCAAGCCATTTTGCGGAATCTGGGCTCATCATCGCTTCCTCATAGTTTGTAGGCTCGCCATGGTCAAGTAACATGACCTCCAAAATAGGATTACCGCACCACTCTGGTGCGGATCTTACTCTAGTTGACCTACGAGGTTCTGTAGTAACTTGTTCTGAAGTTTCATGATCATCATCATTAGCTTCCTCACTTATTGGTGTAGTCGTCACAGGAACCGGTTTCTTTGATGAACTATTTTCCAATAAAGGAGCAGGTACAGTTACCTCATCAAGTTGTAGTTTCCTCCCACTCACTTCTTTCGAGAGAAACTCCTTCTCTAGAAAGGATCCATTCTTTGCAACAAATGTCTTGCCTTCGGATCTGTGATAGAAGGTGTACCCAATAGTTTCTTTTGGGTATCCTGTGAAGACACATTTCTCCGATTTGGGTTCGAGCTTATCAGGTTGAAGTTTTTTCACATAAGCATCGTAGCCCCAAACTTTAAGAAACGACAACTTTGGTTTCTTGCCAAACCATAGTTCATAAGGTGTCGTCTCAACGGATTTTGATGGTGCCCTATTTAACGTGAATGCGGCCGTCTCTAAAGCATAATATAACGCCCTCGATGCGGCTATATCTCCCACGTGTCGAAGCATGACTTAGAGGCATAACCGCATTGAAAGCAATGTCGCAAGTGAGGTAATCTTCACACAACCCATGTAATACATAAGGGAAGAGATACATAGTTGGCTTACAATCGCCACTTCACACAATTACATGAATAAAGCATTACATCATCCAGATACAATGAAGGTCCGACTACGGAACCAAAATAAAAGAAGAACCCCAAATGCGACAAAGGTCCCCGATCGACCCCAACTGGGCTCCACTACTGATCAACTGAAACGAAACAACACAAAGGGCAAGATCTTCATCGAGCTCCTCCTTGAGCTTGGTTGCGTCACCTACATGGTTTCATAGGCACCTGCAAACTGGTTTTGGAAGTATCTGTGAGCCACGGGGACTCAGCAATCTCGCACCCGCGAGATCAAGACTATTTAAGCTTATAGGAAGGATGTAGTAATGAGGTGGAGCTGCAGCAAGCGACTAGCATATATGGTGGCTACAATCGCAAAAGAGAGCGAGAAGAGAAGCAAGGCACGGTCGTGAAGCTAGTAGCGATCAAGAAGTGATCCTGAACTCCTACTTACATCAAACATAACCCAAAACCGTGTTCACTTCCCGGACTCCGCCGAGAAGAGACCATCACGGTTACACACACGGTTGATGTATTTTAATTAAGGTCAACTTCGGGTTTTCTACAACCGGACGTTAACAAATTCCCATCTGCCACATAATCACTGCACGGCTCTCGAAAGTTTATATCCTCGCAGGGTGTCCCAACTTAGCCCATGACAAGCTCTCACGGTCAACGGAGGAATAGACCTCCACCCAAGACACTCCGATCAGACTCGGTATCCCGGTACATCAAGACATTTCGACAATGGTAAAACAAGAGCAGCAAGACCACCCGCTGTGCCGACAAATCCCGATAGGAGCTGCACATATCTCGTTCTCAGGGCACACCAGATAAGCTAAGCATACAGGTACCGACGTAATCCAAGTTGCCAAGGAATGGTCCCGCACGGTGTTCTAGTTTGGACCAACACTCGAGGAGCACTGCCCGGGGTAAAATAAAGATGACCTTGAGTCTGCAGAACCCAAGGAAAAAGGCTTAGGTGGCAAATGTTAAAACCAATGTTGGGCCTTGCTGAGGAGTTTTATTCAAAGCGAATCGTCAAGGGGTTCCCATTATAGCCCAACCGTAAGGAACGCAAAATCCGGGAACATAACACCGATATGACGGAAACTAGGGCGGCAAGAGTGGAACAAAACACCAGGCATAAGGCCGAGCCTTCCACCCTTTACCAAGTATATAGATGCATTAATTAAATAAGATATATTGTGATATCCCAACAAGTGAACATGCTCCAACAAGGAACAACATCTCCATGTTCCAACAAGGAACAAACTTCAATCTTCACCTGCAACTAACAACGCTATAAGAGGGGCTGAGCAAAGCGGTAACATAGCCAATCAACAGTTTGCTAGGACATGGTGGTTAGAGGTTTGACATGGCAACTTGGGAGGCTGACAAGCAAATGGTAGGCATCGTAGCATTGGCATAGCAAAAGAGCGAGCAAACTAGCATAGCAAAGATAGTAGTGATTTCGAGGGTATGATCATCTTGCCTGAGATCCCGTAAGGAAGAAGAACGAGTCCATGAAGAAGACAAACGGACGAAGTCGAACGAATCCTCACAACTCCGGAGCGAAACTGAAGCTATCGAGAGAATCAACCCGGAAAGAAACAAACAACATAGTAAACACACAAGCATAATCATGGCATGATGCACAATCAAGTATGATGCATGTCCGGTTTAATGAGGCATGGCATGGCAAAGTGCACAAAACAATCTTACAAATTAAGTGGAGCTCAATATGCAACGAGTTGCATATTGACGGAACACCACATCACTTATTTAGTTTTCTCTCGGTTATGAACCCAACAACATTAAATGTTATTAAACATGGCAAGAGGTGAAGCATAACAAAAACTATACCATCTAAACAATTTAAAAGGGGCCGGATATAAAAACAACAAATCCGGTAAATCCCCATATGCATTTAGCAATTTAATGCAACAACAAGTTTAAACATTTTAAATGTTGTTATCATGATGCGGATGACATATACAAGTTTTATGCAATTTTTATGAAAATGTTGACAAGAGCATTAAGAAGCATTTTGTCACCATGGCGGAACGAAAAGGGTGCCACGGCGGCGAAACAAAAATGGTGCCACGGCAACATATCCGAAGATGATGCCACGACAACATATCCGAAAATGATGCCACGGCAACATATCAGTTCCGGTAGCTCACGGAGATACCGGTGCAAAAAGGAGGCATGCGGATGCGTGCACGGATGGTGGGGTGATCCCGGTTACCGGGTTCCCACGTGTCGACGGCAAGGCAATGAGGAACGCGCAAGGAACAACTCGGACATGGTGCAAACACGGGCATCTCATACAACATGCATTCGGTCCACGACGGTCGTCTCGGTGGTTATACCTTTGAAGCGTGCATCTTCGGAGCGGTTCGAGTCGTCGTGGGAAGTAGTTGTTCACGGGTCGTCGTGGGAAGTAGTTGTTCACGTGGCGACGGTAGTGTAAGTAGTCGTTCTCGCGACGGTAGTGGAAGTAGTGGTTCACGGACGTCGTGGAAGTAGTCATTCACGTTTCGGAGAGGAACTTGACGCATCCAAGTCCTTCGGGAGTTCCTTGTTGTACTTGCGTTTCGGTGCGGTACTTAGCGATTCCAGGATGTCGTAGCCGTGTAGTCGTTCATGTATCACCGTAGTGTAGTCGTACTTGCGTCCGCAGCAACATATCCATGATGGCCAAACAAACCAATAGCGACCGAAGGCAGCAGGGTGCGAGGCAAGGCTTGAGCGGTGAGATGCCATGGGCGTGCAACAGAGCAGAGGGGGCGCCGGGGCTCATGAGCGGCATGGACGGGCATAAGGCGCTCGGGATCAAGGTCCTCTCGATCCAGAGCAAGGTTGCAGGCGCGGGACGGAGGTGGAGGCCCAGCGAGGTCGGGGACGAGACTGGACGCCGACGCGGAGGGAAGCTCGGGGCAGGGGAAGCAGGAGCAGAGGGGTGGCGGAGCTCGGGACGCCATGGCAGCAAAAACCCGGGGCTGAGGACGAAGTCGAGCAGAAGGCAGGGAGGTTGCGTGCTCCTCTGGGCGCAGACGAAGACGGCAGCGGGCGCGAGGAGAAGACAGGAGGAGAGGCGGCGCGTGACTGATCCTGGCGTCTAGGGTCGGGGACGAAGCCGGAGACGTGAGGACGGGTCGGGTCGACGGGGCGGCCGCCGGCAACGGCTTCGATGGCTAGCGTGGTTGAGGGAGGAGGCGAACGAGCGCGGGGAACGGCAGCAAGGTGATTGGAGGGGTCGCCGGCAAGGCGGAGCTCCACAGCAGGAGAAACGTAGGAAGGTGCGGCAAGAGGACTCTGCTCCTCTCTCTCCCTGCGAGTGGCGGCGCCAGGAGGAGAATGAAGGAGAGAGCTGGGATCGTGGTGCTGGTCTGCGGGTGATGTGTGTTCTCGTGTGGCGTTGGAGGGAGGAGGCAGGGGATCGAGGTCGATCCCGATCGGGACGAGTGGTCAAGCAAGGAGGGGGGAACGAGATGGGGATTGGGGGAACGAGTAGGGGAGGCTAGGGTTAGAAGGGTTAGGTGCGGCTGGGCCTTGGGGATTTAGTGGGCCGGCTTGGTTAGACAGCCCAAGAGGTCGGTTGGCTTCTCTTCTCTCCTCCTATTCTTTTCCATTTACAAACAAAAACAAAAAGAGAAAGAAGAGAAAGAGAAGGTAGGGGTGGAATCGGGCATGGGGATAGTTTTCACGGACTCATAAAAATATGAGGAATTTAAATAAAATGGAAGAGGATTTTTTTAGGAAGTAAAATCCACACGCATTGGATTTAACTCAGCAAGTTTGAATTTGAAACCCATTCAAATGAGCTCCAAATGGGTTGAAACTATAGGAGGTGACCCTACACACCAGGTGTGATTTATGGGCAGATTTGGAACATTAATGGAGAAGTAAAATTGCAACTCAATTTTACTAAAAGATCGAAAAAGCAGGATAGGAGGTTGAGTCGGACAAAAGAAGAGTAGAAGAATAATGCAAATGTGTTATGGGTGATTTCCAGTTAATGGAATATTTATTATAGCTCCCTAAATATCGAGAGGATATGTTTTAAAGAGAATCACCATGTGAATTCCCTCGATTTAAATGGATCAAAGATCCATGCCATTTATTTAGTTGAGTTTCAAAAAATTAAATGACATGATGGCATGATGCAATGCACATGATGCAATGATGAATGCATCAAACAAATAAATCACACGATTTAAACTCGAATAGCCGGAAGTCTTCGAGCGCCGATCTCGGGCGTACAACACTCCACCACTACAAGAGGATCTCGCCCCGAGATCTAGGATGGCACCGAGAGAAACGGAAGAGGAAGAGAGGAGGTAAAACTAAGTTGCTTTTTGACAAACGAGTGAAACCACGGACCTTGAAAAATTGAACAAATTGAAAGAAAGAATACAACGGAGATGAACGGTTGAAAACACCCGCTAGAAAAGAGGAACAAGGAAGAACAATTTCTTATAGCACTCCGCTGAAAACAGATACAAGACTTGATAGGAAGAAAAGAGCTTGAGCAGAGGACACGACACTCCGGTTAAATGGACAATCATGAAAAGAACATGATCTTAGACAAACGAGATGATGGGTTGAGAAGAGCAACATTACAATACCTCCGAAACAAAAGAATAGAAGATAGATAATTGAAATAGAAGAATGGAGAAGAAAATGCCAAGCACCCTTCCAAGAAGGTTATAACGGAGTTGTTGGAAAACCAACAACAAAACGAATAGGCTTGTAGCGGGCTTATGGAAAACATCTCAAGACTATGAGGTGACAACCGGCCACTAATGGAAACCATTGATTTGATTGAGAGCACCAAAGAGATGAAAAACTTCTTCACCGAGATGAGAAGGAGAAAATTGGATCATTGATAAGCACCACAAATAGCTACATTCCTTAGGGAAGGCTTTAGGTGAAAACATGACACAAGATAAATCCAACGAAGAGATTGATGGATTTAAAATACCTCATTCTTGACAACATGAATAACCAAGGGAAATTGTCAAGAGTGACATAACACCATCTCAAAAGATAAGGTAGAAAAATTGCACTTTGGAATGCACGATAAAGAATGCTTGAACTCCTCAAAACAAAACATGTGTTGAGCACCATGTTTATTTTGAAGTATGGCTTGACGGATCTTAACTTCGAGAGAAATCTTGATGAACAATTGAAGAATGAAAAGAATCCTTGACGAAGCACCATGTAGAGCCTCCATGAAGAACTCAACAAAAGGGTGATAGAAAGAAAGAGAAGTTGAAAGCACAAGGTGAAGCCTTGCAATGATTTAGATGGATCTTCGTGATGATGAGAGCTTGGAACTCCGGGAAAAGAAAAGATGAAACAACTGAAACCGAGAATTTATTCATCATGAACAAACTCCGAAAGAAGGAATTAATCACTTGGATGAAACAAGAACAAGAATTATGTTATGCGTATCCTTCACCAATTTAAATTGATGACAAGCAACGGATTTGGCATACTACTTATTCTTGTAGAAAGGATTAAGAGAGATATAGCGTAAACTTCCGAAAAGTCTTCACCGATCCACAGGTAGGATTCAAAAAGAACGAATTAATTGATACGATAACAACAGAAGAGGAATGTTGAAATAACCACCGTAAGAATTGAAAATGAAAGTATCAAAGGCACAATTCACCGGGAAGAATTGCAAAATGAATGAAGATACTTGAGGGTATTTAGATACAAATGAATGAATAGATCACGAGCTGATTAGAGAATACTTGAACGATGCACCGGTATGATTTGGAGAACGATATCTACACGCTGAGAATGAAGAATTATGACATGATGGTCTTCAGAGGAAAGAAACGGAAACAACTCATGAAATGCTCCGGATGGTAAGAAAAGAATTGTCACAATCAAAAACAATTATGAAGGATGGCATCAAGCTTGAACCATGAATCTCTGGAAGAACGGGTAAGGATTTAAGAGGATAGAAAGCGCATCTTGAAGAGAATGGAGCAAGATTTAAGAGAAATCCTTCTTCAGTCTTCAAATAATGAGAATGACAACGAGAAACACCACCAAGAATTATTGAGGCACACCGGAAGAATCAAAAGCGAAGAGGTTGAGCCAACTATGAAAAGAATTTGAAAGATCTTGGAGAAAAGCATTTGACCGATGATAACTCATTCTTACGCCAAACTTGGAGAAGAATTTAGGATAGCTCGGGAAAATAGAAGAGTCGTAAGATCCTCGAAAAGACCGTGGGTTAGGGCCCACTCAAAAGAACACCGCTGAAAAGATTTAAAATAGATGTTGCACGGTTGAATTAAATGACTTGAATGAGATACCAATCTCGAAAGAGCTTGAACGAATGCAGAGTGGAAACACGAATCGTCAGAGATATCTTCAACACTCCGGAATAACAAATAGCGAGAAGTAGAATGATAATGAGGTGCACCGGTATGAGAAGACATTGAAATGAGAACATCTTCTTGAGAACCACCGGGTAAGACCATTGACGGAAAAGAATGGAGAAACTTCACAAAAATAAAAGGATACTTGGTAAAGAAATCTTAGTCCTTGAGGAAAAGGGTGGGTGGGCGGAAAAACAAAGGCAACTTGGAGACGGATGAAACAAACACCGTTGAGAAGAAATGATAATTGGTCTTGCTGATGTTGAAGTGATCGGATCCACTTGAAGAGAAACACGCCGGTTGAAAAGGATTGACATGACAATCTCGATTGTCGAGAAGGATTGGTATTCACATCGGAGTATGAGAACACCATTTCGAAAGGTATGGAATCAACACTTGACATTGAAGCAACTCAATACCACAACTCAAAACAAAAACAAAGGACCGGCTTGCGTAATAAGTCGGAACAAACATATGATAGAGATTTCGTCCAAGTTTTTGTGGTGGGGCCTACACGGCTCGATCAGACAAAGACCATCATGTACAAGGCAAGGCACATGACATACGGAAGCGCCCCGAAGTCGGCATAGCCAAGGACTCTTTAAGACACAACGAGACCATCAGAAACCAACCGTGAGTAGGCGGACCACTAGACGCCGAACCCCAATTTCATATCATACATCCGCCGGAAAGATATCCTAAGAGCTACTTGAATTCCACCTATGAAACTCCCAAATTCTCCGGTTATGCAATCAGGTGTTGGGGATACAGGGAAGCATAATATCTCACCCAAAACTAGCAAATCCTACATCCAAAGATCCATCCTTCAACACATAACCAAGAAACCTTCGAAATCGCCTACCTCAACCTTCAAAAGCATCCGTTATACAAGTCATGGCAATACTCCCGACTCACCTCAAGATCGGGTTATCGGGTTATCTCACCAACAACCGCATAAAAGAGATTTTCGATGTTGGCGTATTAAACTCAGGTATTCCAGAACTGCAACGATAAAATTATGATTTACAACACCTCGTGAGCTCAACTCCTCGACACTTCCACTAAACCCCGACAGGAGGCACCAAGACAATGTTCTCATCATAAAACCATCGAAACGATTCCAAGATACCCGCGATCCTAAAAAAAATTTAGTGAAATTTGAGAAGAGAAGAGTCAAAACTCTACGCCGGGATGCCTTACCAGAGCGATGAAGAGACCGGGAGTAAAAAGAATTCCTAACTCTCCGATATATATAATCCTAAATGACTCAAAACATTTTTCTAGACACAACTCGCCGCTAAAAACGATCAAGCAAAGGGGGGCTCCTAAGGTCGGGAAGGCTCTAATTACCAACTTATAACGCCTCGATGCGGCTATATCTCCCACGTGTCGGGCACGACTTAGAGGCATAACCGCATTGAAAGCAATGTCGCAAGTGAGGTAATCTTCACACAACCCATGTAATACATAAGGGAAGAGATACATAGTTGGCTTACAATCGCCACTTCACACTATTACATGAATAAAGCATTACATCATCTAGATACAATCAAGGTCCGACTATGGAACCAAAATAAAAGAACCCCAAATGCGACAAAGGTACCCGATCGACCCCAACTGGGCTCCACTACTGATCAACTGAAACGAAACAACACAAAGGGCAAGATCTTCATCGAGCTCCTCCTTGAGCTTGGTTGCGTCACCTGCACGGTTTCATAGGCACCTGCAAACTGGTTTTGGAAGTATCTGTGAGCCACGGGGACTCAGCAATCTCGTACCCGCGAATCAAGACTATTTAAGCTTATAGGAAGGATGTAGTAATGAGGTGGAGCTGCAGCAAGCGACTAGCATATATGGTGGCTACAATCGCAAAAGAGAGCGAGAAGAGAAGCAAGGCACGGTCGTGAAGCTAGTAGCGATCAAGAAGTGATCCTGAACTCCTACTTACGTCAAACATAACCCAAAACCGTGTTCACTTCCCGGACTCCGCCGAGAAGAGACCATCACGGTTACACACACGGTTGATGTATTTTAATTAAGGTCAACTTCGGGTTTTCTACAACCGGACGTTAACAAATTCCCATCTGCCACATAACCGCTGGCACGGCTCTCGAAAGTTTATATCCCTGCAGGGGTGTCCCAACTTAGCCCATGACAAGCTCTCACGGTCAACGGAGGAATAGACCTCCACCCGAGACACTCCGATCAGACTCGGTATCCCGGTACATCAAGACATTTCGACAATGGTAAAACAAGACCAGCAAGACCACCCGCCGTGCCGACAAATCCCGATAGGAGCTGCACAAATCTCGTTCTCAGGGCACACCGGATAAGCTAAGCGTACAGGTACCGACGTAATCCAAGTTGCCAAGGAATGGTCCCAAGACGGTGCTCTAGTTTGGACCAACACTCGAGGAGCACCGCCCGGGGTAAAATAAAGATGACCCTTGAGTCTGCAGAACCCAAGGGAAAAAGGCTTAGGTGGCAAATGTTAAAACCAATGTTGGGCCTTGCTGGAGGAGTTTTATTCAAAGCGAATCGTCAAGGGGTTCCCATTATAGCCCAACCGTAAGGAACGCAAAATCCGGGAACATAACACCGATATGACGGAAACTAGGGCGGCAAGAGTGGAACAAAACACCAGGCATAAGGCCGAGCCTTCCACCCTTTACCAAGTATATAGATGCATTAATTAAATAAGATATATTGTGATATCCCAACAAGTGAACATGTTCCCACAAGGAAAAACATCTCCATGTTCCAACATGGAACAAACTTCAATCTTCACCTGCAACTAACAACGCTATAAGAGGGGCTGAGCAAAGCGGTAACATAGCCAATCAACGGTTTGCTAGGACATGGTGGTTAGAGGTTTGACATGGCAATTTGGGAGGCTGACAAGCAAATGGTAGGCATCGTAGCATTGGCATAGCAAAAGAGCGAGCAAACTAGCATAGCAAAGATAGTAGTGATTTCGAGGGTATGATCATCTTGCCTGAGATCCCGCAAGGAAGAAGAACGAGTCCATGAAGAAGACAAACGGACGAAGTCGAACGAATCCTCACAACTCCGGAACGAAACCAAAGCTATCGAGAGAATCAACCCGGAAAGAAACAAACAACATAGTAAACACACAATCATAATCATGGCATGATGCACAATCAAGTATGATGCATGTCCGGTTTAATGAGGCATGGCATGGCAAAGTGCACAAAACAATCTTACAAATTAAAACACCACATCACTTATTTAGTTTTCTCTCGGTTATATACCCAACAACATTAAATGTTATTAAACATGGCAAGAGGTGAAGCATAACAAAAACTATACCATCTAAATAATTTAAATGGGGCCAGATATAAAAACAACAAATCCGGTAAATCCCCATATGCATTTAGCAATTTAATGCAACAACAAGTTTAAACATTTTAAATGTTGTTATCATGACGCGGATGACATATACAAGTTTTATGCAATTTTTATGAAAATGTTGACAAGAGCATTATGAAGCATTTGGTCACCATGGCGGAACGAAAAGGGTGCCACGGCGGCGAAACAAAAATGGTGCCACGGCAACATATCCGAAAATGATGCCACGGCAACATATCCGAAAATGATGCCACGGCAACATATCGGTTCCGGTAGCTCACGGAGATACCGGTGCAAAAAGGAGGCGTGCGGATGCGTGCACGGATGGTGGGGTGATCCCGGTTACCGGGTTCCCACGTGTCGACAGCAAGGCAATGAGGAACGCGCAAGGAACAACTCGGACATGGTGCAAACATGGGCATCTCATACAACATGCATTCGGTCCACGGCGGTCGTCTCGGTGGTTATACCTTTGAAGCGTGCATCTTCGGAGCGGTTCGAGTCGTCGTGGGAAGTAGTTGTTCACGGGTCGTCGTGGGAAGTAGTTGTTCACGTGGCGACGGTAGTGGAAGTAGTCGTTCACGCGACGGTAGTGGAAGTAGTGGTTCACGGACGTCGTGGAAGTAGTCGTTCACGTTTCGGAGAGGAACTTGACGCATCCAAGTCCTTCGAGTTCCTTGTCGACTTGCGCTTTGCGCGGTACTTAGCGATTCCAGGATGTCGTAGCCGTGTAGTCGTTCATGTATCACCGTAGTGTAGTCGTACTTGCGTCCGCAACAACATATCCATGATGGCCAAACAAACCAATAGCGACCGAAGGCAGCAGGGTCGAGGCAAGGCTTGAGCGGTGAGATGCCATGGGCGTGCAACAGAGCAAAGGGGGCGCCGGGGCTCATGAGCGGCATGGACGGGCAGAAGGCGCTCGGGATCAAGGTCCTCTCGATTCAGAGCAAGGTTGCAGGCGCGGGACGGAGGTGGAGGCCCGGCGAGGTCGGCGACGAGACTGGACGCCGACGGGGAGGGAAGCTCGGGGCAGGGGAAGCAGGAGCAGAGGGGTGGCGGAGCTCGGGACGCCATGGCAGCAAAAACTCGGGGCTGAGGACAAAGTCGAGCAGAAGGCAGGGAAGTTGCAGGCTCCTCTGGGCGCAGACGAAGACGGCGGCGGGCGCGAGGAGAAGACAGGAGGAGAGGCGGCGCGGGACTGATCCTGGCGTCTAGGGTCGGGGATGAAGCCGGAGACGCGAGGACGGGTCGGGTCGACGGGGCGGCCGCCGGCAACGGCTTCGATGGCTAGCGTGGTTGAGGGAGGAGGCGAACGAGCGCGGGGAACGGCAGCAAGGTGATCGGAGGGTTCGCCGGCAAGGCGGAGATCCACAGCAGGAGAAACGTAGGAAGGTGTGGCAAGAGGACTCTGCTCCTCTCTCTCCCTGCGAGTGGCGGCGCCAGGAGGAGAACGAAGGGAGAGAGCTGGGGATCAGGGTGCTGGGTGCGGGTGATGCGTGTGTTCTGGTGTGGCGTTGGAGGGAGGAGGCAGGGGATCGAGGTCGATCCCGATCGGGACGAGTGGCTGGCGGCGGAGGGGGGGAACGAGATGGGGATTGGGGGAACGGGCAGGGGAGGCTAGGGTTAGAAGGGTTAGGTGCGGCTGGGCCTTAGGGATTTAGTGGGCCGGCCTGGTTAGACAGGCCCAAGAGGCCGGCTGGGCTTCTCTTCTCTCCCTCCTATTCTTTTCCATTTACAAACAAAACAGAAAAGAGAAAGAAGAGAAAGAGAAGGTAGGGGTGGAATCTGGGCATGGGGATAGTTTTCACGGACTCATAAAAATATGAGGAATTTAAATAAAATGGGAAGTGGATTTTTTTAGGGAAGTAAAATCCACGCATTGGATTTAACTCAGCAAGTTTGAATTTGAAACCCATTCAAATGAGCTCCAAATGGGTTGAAACTATAGGAGGTGACCCTACACACCAGATGTGATTTATGGGCAGATTTGGAACATTAATGGAGAAGTAAAATTGCAACTCAATTTTACTAAAAGATCGAAAAAGCAGGATAGGAGGTTGAGTCGGATAAAAGAAGAGTAGAAGAATAATGCAAATGTGTTATGGGTGATTTCCAGTTAATGGAATATTTATTATAGCTCCCTAAATATCGAGAGGATATGTTTTAAAGAGAATCACCATGTGAATTCCCTCGATTTAAATGGATCAAAGATCCATGCCATTTATTTAGTTGAGTTTCAAAAAATTAAATGACATGATGGCATGATGCAATGCACATGATGCAATGATGAATGCATCAAACAAATAAATCACACGACGGAACTCGGAATAGCTGGAAGTCTTCTGGAGCGTCGGTCTCGGGGCGTTACACATAACCCCAAAACAATAGCGGTAAATTGGTAAGAGACATCATAGATCGCACCATATCTAGTAAAGTACGATTACGACGTTCGGACACACCATTACGATGTGGTGTTCCGGGTGGCGTGAGTTGCGAAACTATTCCGCATTGCTTCAAATGTAAACCAAACTCGTAACTCAAATATTCTCCTCCACGACCAGATCGTAGAAACTTTATTTTCTTGTTACGGTGATTTTCAACTTCACTCTGAAACTCTTTGAACTTTTCAAATGTTTCAGACTTATGTTTCATTAAGTAGATATACCCATATCTGCTCAAATCATCTGCGAAGGTGAGAAAATAACGATATCCGCCACGAGCCTCAACATTCATTGGACCACATACATCCGTATGTATGATTTCCAACAAATCAGTTGCTCTCTCCATAGTACCGGAGAACGGTGTTTTAGTCATCTTGCCCATGAGGCATGGTTTGCAAGTACCAAGTGATTCATAATCAAGTGATTCCGAAAGTCCATCGGGATGGAGTTTCTTCATGCGCTTTACACCAATACGACCTAAACGGCAGTGCCACAAATAAGTTGCACTATCATTATCTACTCTGCATCTTTTGGCTTCAACATTATGAATATGTGTATCACTACTATCGAGATTCATCAAAAATAGACCACTCTTTGAAGGTGCATGACCATAAAAGATATTACTCATATAAATGGAACAACCATTATTCTCAGATTTAAATGAATAACCGTCTCGCATCAAACAAGATCCAGATATAATGTTCATGCTCAACGCTGGCACCAAATAACAATTATTTAGGTCTAAAACTAATCCCGAAGGTAGATGTAGAGGTAGCATGCCGACGGCGATCACATCGACTTTGGAACCATTTCCCACGCGCATCGTCACCTCGTCCTTAGCCAGTGTCCGCTTAATCTGTAGTCCCTATTTCGAGTTACAAATATTAGCAACAGAACCAGTATCAAATACCCAGGTGCTACTATGAGCTCTGGTAAGGTACACATCAATAACATGTATATCACATATACCTTTGTTCACCTTGCCATCCTTCTTATCCGCCAAATACTTGGGGAAGTTCCGCTTCAAAGGACCACCGCTTGCGGAGAAGCACTCGATCTCGTGCTTAGGTCCGACTTGGGTTTCTTCTCTTGAGCAGCAACTTGTTTGCTGTTCTTGTTGAAGTTCCCCTTCTTTTTCCCTTTGCCCTTTTTCTTGAAACTGGTGGTCTTATTGACCATCGACACTTGATGCTCCTTCTTGATTTCTACCTCCACAGCTTTTAGCATTGCGAAGAGCTCGGGAATTGTCTTTTCCATCCTTTGCATATTATAGTTTATCACGAAGCTCTTGTAGCTTGGTGGTAGTGATTGAAGAATTCTGTCAATGACGCTATCATCTGGAAGATTAACTCCCAGTTGAATCAAGTGATTGTTATACCCAGACATTCTGAGTATATGCTCACTGATAGAACTATTCTCCTCCATCTTGCAGCTATAGAACTTATTGTAGACTTCATATCTCTCAATCCGGGCATTTTCTTGAAATATTAACTTCAATTCCTGGAACATCTCATATGCTCCATGACATTCAAAACGTCGTTGAAGTCCCGGTTCTAAGCCGTAAAGCATGGCACACTGAACTATCGAGTAGTCATCAGCTTTGCTCGCTGCACATTCACAACATCCGTGTTGCTCCCCGCAGCAGGTTTGGCACCCAGCGGTGCTTCCAGACATAATTCTTCGTGCAGCAATGAGGATAATCTCAAGTTACGGACCCAATCCGTGTAATTGCTACCATCATCTTTCACCTTTGCTTTCTCAAGGAAGGCATTAAAATTCAACGAACAACAAAGATGAGCCATCTACCTACAACAAACATAGACAAGCAAAATACTATCAGGTACTAAGTTCATGATAAATTTAAGTTCAATTAATCATATTACTTAAGAACTCCCACTTAGATAGACATCTCTCTAATCATCTAAGTGATCACGTGATCCAAATCAACTAAACCATAACCGATCATCACGTGAAATGGAGTAGTTTTCAATGGTGAACATCACTATGTTGATCATATCTACTATATGATTCACGCCGACCTTTCGGTCTCAAGTTCCGAGGCCATATCAAGCATATGCTAGGCTCGTCAAGTTTAACTCCGAGTACTTTATGCAGTGCAAAACTGGCTTGCACCCGTTGTAGATGGACGAGAGCTTATCACACCCGATCATCACGTGGTGTCTGGGCACGACGAACTTTGGCAACGGTGCATACTCAGGGAGAACACTTTTATCTTGAAATTTAGTGAGAGAACATCTTATAATGCTACCGTCAATCAAAGCAAAATAAGATGCATAAAAGATAAACATCACATGCAATCAATATAAGTCATATGATATGGCCATCATCATCTTGTGCTTGTGATCTCCATCTCCGAAGCACCGTCATGATCACCATGATCACCGGCGCGACACCTTGATCTCCATCGTAGCATCGTTGTTGTCTCGCCAACTATTGCTTCTATGACTATCGCTACCGCTTAGTGATAAAGTAAAGCAATTACAGGGCGATTGCATTTCATACAATAAAGCGACAACCATATGGCTCCTGCCAGTTGCCGATAGCTCGCTTACAAAACATGATCATCGCATACAATAAAGTATAACATCACGTCTTGACCATATCACATCACAACATGCCTTGCAAAAACAAGTTAGACGTCCTCTACTCTGTTGTTGCAAATTTTACGTAGCTGCTACGAGCTGAGCAAGAACCGTTCTTACCTATGCATCAAAACCACAATGATAGTTCGTCAAGTTAGTGTTGTTTTGACCTTTGCAAGGACCGGGTGTAGCCACACTCGGTTCAACTAAAGTTGGAGAAACAGACACCTGCTAGTCACCTGTGTGCAAAGCACGGCGGTAAACCAAGTCTCGCGTAAGCGTATGCGTAATGTCGGTCCGGGCCGCTTCATCCAACAATACCGCCGAACCAAAGTATGACATGCTGGTAAGCAGTATGACTTGTATCGCCCACAACTCACTTGTGTTCTACTCGTGCATATAACATCAACGCATAAAACCTAGGCTCTGATGCCACTTTTGGGGAACGTAGTAATTTCAAAAAAATTCCTACGCACACGCAAGGATCATGGTGATGCATAACAACGAGAGGGGAGAGTGTTGTCCACATACCCTTGTAGACCGAAAGCGGAAGCGTTAGAACAACGCGGTTGATGTAGTCGTACGTCTTCACGATCCAACCGATCCAAGTACCGAACGTACGGCACCTCCGAGTTCAGCACACGTTCAGCTTGATGACGATCCCCGGACTCCGATCCAGCAGGGTGTCGGGGATGAGTTCCGTCAGCACGACAGTGTGGTGACAGTGATGATGTTCTACCGACGCAAGGCTTCGCCTAAGCATCGCTACGATATGACCAATGTGGAATATGGTGGAGGGGGACACCGCACACGGCTAAGGAACGATCACGAAGATCAACTTGTGTGTCATGGGGTGCACCCCTACCCCTGTATATAAAGGAGGGAGGAGAGGGGACCGGCCAAGGGGGTGGCGCGCCCTAGGGGGGAGTCCAACCCCAACCGGGAGTAGGACTCCCACCTTTCCTATTAGGAGTAGTAGAGGGAAGGAAGAGGGGGAGGAAGAAGGAAAGGGCGGCCCCTCCCACCCGGATTGGGCTTGGGGCGCGCCTCCTTTGCTCCTTCTCCCTCCTTTCCACTAAGGCCCAATAAGGCCCATATATCTCCCGGGGGGTTCCGGTAACCTCCCGGAGATCCGGTATTGTCCCAATCTCACCCGGAACCTTTCCGGTGTCCAAATATAGTCGTCCAATATATCAATCTTTATGTCTCGACCATTTTGAGACTCCTCGTCATGTCCGTGATCATATCCGGGACTCTGAACAACCTTTGGTACATCAAAAACTATAAACTCATAATATAATTGTCATCGTAACGTTAAGCATGCGGACCCTACGGGTTCGAGAACTATGTAGACATGACCTAGAACTATTTCTGGTCAATAACCAATAGCGGAACCTGGATGCTCATATTGGCTCCTACATATTCTGCAAAGATCTTTATCGGTCAAACCGCATAACAACATACGTTGTTCCCTTTTGTCATCGGTATGTTACTTGCCCGAGATTCGATCGTCACCGGCAAGTCTCTTTACTCGTTACGTAATGCATCATTCCGTAACTAACTCATTAGCTACATTGCTTGCAAGGCTTATAGTGATGTGCATTACCGAGAGGGCTGAGAGATACCTCTCTGACAATCGGAATGACAAATCCTAATCTCGAAATACGTCAACTCAACAAGTACCTTTGGAGACACCTATAGAGCACCTTTATAATCACCCAGTTATGTTGTGACGTTTGGTAGCACACAAAGTGCAGTTGCGTCTCTGGCCCGCCCGGGACGAAAAGCCCATTTTTTGTCATGATTTTTTGTCATAGAATAAGTAGCCCACCACATCTACAATGATACCGGGTTTTGTCACAATTATCGTGATAGAAGTGTCATAAGTATGACAGAAAAAAAATTGTTCGGCCCAAAATGTCACGGATGTGTGTCTTTTTTGTAGTGAAAGATATAGAACTTGAAGACAAATCAATGTTGAAGACAATCCAAATATGAAGATAATGCAATCATGATGCCAAATGAAAATCTTCAAGCAAGTGTGATGGTGGTGTTACCCACCATATAGGAAATATTAGACCCAGACACGGTGCACAATTATCAGGGTGCTCTGAAGTCAAATTCCACATTAATGTATTCACACTCACAGGGTAAGTCTTCATTGATTGAAGAAATACGTTACTTTGTGTATTGCACATATAAGTCATCAACATGCATAAGCGTTAGGATGTGTGTCCATTCACTGGACATTCGAGGATTCTAAGATATTTAGCTCACACCGCAGCTTGCAAAGTCTTTTCTCATCCAAGGGCTTTGTGAAGATATCTGCCAATTGCTCTTCAGTGTTGACGTGAATGATATCAGTATCTTCCTTGATGACATGATCTCTGAGAAAGGGATGAGTAAACTCAATGTGCTTTGTCTTCGAGCGTTGAACTGGATTCTTGGCAATCTTGATGGCGCTTTCATTGTCGCAGAAGAGTGGCGCATTATTCAAGTTGATGTCATAGTCCTTGAGAGTTTGCTTCATCCAAAGAAGCTGAGCACAACAAGATCCAGCAGCAATGTATTCAGATTAAGCAGTGGACAGAGATACACAGTTCTGCTTCTTTGAAGACCAACAGACAAGAGATCGTCCAAGAAAGTGACATGTGCGTGATGTAGACTTGCAATCAACTTTGTCACCAGCATAATCAGCATCTGAGTATCCAACTAGATCAGACGTTGAGCCCTTTGGATACCATAATCCTAGTGTTGGGGTGTGAGCCAAATATCGAAGAATTCGCCTCACTGCGAGGTGATGTGATTCCTTTGGTGTCGCTTGGAATCGGGCACACATGCAAACGCTAAGCATAATATCAGGCCTAGATGCAGATAAGTACAAAAAGAAACAATCATGGAGCGGTATACCTTTTGATCGAACTCTTTACCATTGTTGTCAGGGCCAAAATGGCTTTTGGTTGGCATTGGCATCGTGTACCCTTTGCAGTCTTGTATTCCAAACTTCTTCAAGCAGCCTTTGAGGTATTTTTCTTGTGATATGAAGATGCCATTTCGTTGTTGACGGATTTGAAGACCAAGAAATAACTTCCGCTTTCCCATCATGGACATCTGATATTGCTCTTGCATCATGTATCCAAACTCATCACTGTATCTCTTATTAGTGCAGCTGAAGATAATGTCATCCCCATATATTTGGCACACAAACAGTTCACCATCATATGTCTTCGTGAAGAGAGTGGGATCTAGAGAACTAGGTTTGAATCCTCTGCTCTTCAAGAATTCTTTGAGTGTGTCATACCAAGTGCGAGGTGCTTGTTTGAGGCCATACATGGCCTTGTTGAGCTTGTACACCATATCAGGATGCTTTGGATCTTCAAAGCCAGGCGGTTGAGCAACATACACTTCTTCTTCGATTTTTCTGTTGATGAAGGCACTCTTCACATCCATTTGGTACAGAAGAATGTTGTGGCGGTTGTCATAGGCTAGCAGTATGCGAATGGCTTCAAGCCTAGCCACGGGAGCAAATGTTACATCGAAATCAATTCCTTCCACTTGTGTGTAACCTTGAGCAACGAGGCGGGCTTTGTTTCTGACAACTTGTCCAAGTTCATCTTGCTTGTTGTGATAGATTCATTTGGTGCCAATGATATTGTGCTTGCGAGGATCAGGACGTTTGACAAGCTCCCAGACACTATTCAACTCAAACTGTTGAAGCTCTTCTTGCATAGCTTGAATCCATTCAGGTTCCATGAAGGCTTCTTCGACTTTCTTGGGTTCAGATATAGAGACAAAGGCAAAGTGACCGCAAAATTTTGCTAGTTGCGTAGCTCTTGATCGAGTAAGAGGACCTGGTGCATTGATGCTATCAATAATCTTCTCAATTTGGACTTCATTTGCAACCCAAGGATGAACTGGACGAAGATTTTGTTCAGGCTGACTATTGTCTTCATCTTCAGGATTGGCTTCAGACTGAGCATTGTCTTTGTATTGATTAGGTGCAGAAATGATGATCTCATCTTCAGCCTGTTCCTCGGTGGGTATGATTTCTCCATTACCCATTATCCTGATACACTTGGTGTAGCTTCATCTAGCACATTTGGCAGGTGCTCTCTTTGCGAGCTGTTAGTCTCATCAAACCGCACATCTACATTTTCAACCACTTTATAGTGAAAGAGGTTGAAGACTCTGTAGGTGTGCGAATCCTTTTTGTAACCAAGCATAAAACCTTCATGTACTTTCGATGTGAATTTAAAAGTGTGATGTGGATCCTTGATCCAGCACCTAGCACCAAAGACTTTGAAGTAACTGACGTTTGGCTTCTTACCAGTCAGAAGTTCATAAGATGTCTTCTTGAAGAACTTGTGAAGACAAACTCTGTTGATGATGTAGCATGCAGTATCAATGGCTTCAGGCCAAAAATTTCTTGGAATCTTTTATTCATCGAGCATAGTGTGTGCCATCTCAATGAGCGTTCTGTTCTTTTGCTCCATGATGCCATTCTGCTGAGGTGTGTATGGAGCAGAGAACTCATGCGTGATGCCCAAAGTATCAAGATAAATGTCGAGGCCAGCATTCTTGAACTCGGTGCCATTGTCACTCCAGGTGTGCTTGATCTTGATGACATAATTCATCATGGCTCGATTTGCAAAGCATCTGAAGACATCCTGCACCTCATTCTTATAGAGAATTATGTGTACCTAGGTGTATCTCGAATAATCATTAACAATAACGAAGCCATAGAGATGTGCAGTGTTAGTAAGGGTAGAGTAGTGAGTAGGGCCAAATAAGTCCATGTGAAGGAACTCAAAGGGACGTGAGGTAGTCATGATTGTCTTCGAGGGATGCTTGGCTCTAGTCATCTTCCCAGCTTCACAAGCACCACATAGATGATCCTTCTTGAACTTGATGCCCTCGATGCCAATGGTGTGCTTCTTCTGCCCGAGAGTGTGTAAGTTCCTCATGCCCGCATGTCCTAGCCGACGATGCCATGGCCAGCACTCTAAAGCTTTTGCTAGAATACATATGGCAAGTTGTGGTCCTGCTGAGAAATCTACCATATATAGATCACCTCTTCGATAGCCTTCGAAGACTAAAGATTTGTCAGATTCCATTAGCACAAGACAACAATATTTTCCAAATATCACAATCATATTCAGATCACAGAGCATTGACATGGACATTAAGTTGTATCCAATGGATTCAACAAGCATCACTTTATCCATGTGTTGATCCTTTGAGATAGAAACTCTAGCAAGACCCAATACCTTGCTTTTACCAGTGTCAGCGAATGTGATGTGGCTTTATGGACATAGGGTTGAATCCATGAGAAGACTTCGATCACCAGTCATGTGGTTGGTGCAGCCGATGTCCATGATCCATTCAGTGGCTTTCGGAGTCATACCCTATAGTGCAGTTAACGGGATAAGCTTCACCAAGAGTATTGTGAAGCAGAAACATGTAGCGAACAAGCATATTATCAAAGTTGAGATTCTGGTTGGGCATGATAGGATGCTCGACAAGAAATCCTGGGACGAAATACATGGTAAGACCATTCTGGCACTTTATCTTGCGTCCCAGAAGATGTTTTAGGTCCCCCAACATTCGTGTCAGAAGTCTTTGGTTTTCGGCTGGAGACCTTTCCCTGCAAGAGAAGTTCATTCTTCTTAACCACCCACATCTTCAGGGGTGGCTTAGAAGCAATAAGTCTAAGTGCAGCATCTGAGAATTTTGGCTTGGGAGCCCTACAAAATAGCTTCGCAGGAGGAGAATAATACTCATATGAATATGCAGAAAAGTTCTTAGTTTTGTGAACATAGCGGTTAGACGAAACATGCTCATATTCATGAGTCTGATGATGGTTCTCCTGCAAAACATTGGCGTTAGAGTCATGAATTGTCCTCTGTCTGTATGAAGCCTTTGGTCCATATGATGCGTTTGCTCTGGGGTTTGTCTTCTTCCCAGGTGGTGTCATGACAACATTCACGGGAAGCTTCTCAAGACAGCTGTTGGGCACCCAGATCTTCTTCATGGGTGGCCCATTCCTGCAGTTAGTACCAATATACCTGGCAAACACTTCACCATTCTAATTCTTAAACATTTTATAATTGGCATCAAAGGATTCATCAATGACAATGGTGTTAGCACAAGTGAAGCCACATAAAGTGGATGGGTCCACTGAAGGATCCTTAGCAGCAACCCAGGTGGTTTTGGGGTACTGCTCAGGCGTCCAGTAAGAACCATCAACATTCATTTTCCTCTCGAACCCAACACCCTCTTTCCTAGGGTTTCGTATCAAAATCTGTTTCTTGAGAACATCGCACAGAGTCTGATGCCCTTTGAGGCTTTTGTACATGCCTCTTTCAAGCAATGTCCTCAACCTAGCATTCTCATCAGCAATAGTAGTGGCATCCTCAGTAGAGGGGTTAGTTACCACATCAACAGTTGAAGATATTGCAACATTAGAGGCAGTAGAACATCCAGCAACAGAGACAACATTGTCATGCTCAAGACATTTTAAACACGATGGAACAAATTCTTCCTGAGCGGAACTGATCTGTTGTGCGAGTAGTGAATCATTCTCTTTTTGAAGATCTTCATGAGACGCTTTCAGTTTCTCAAGTTCTTGCTTCCTTTGAGCATACTCGTAGGAATGCTTCTCATGAGAGGCTGAGAGAGTTTCATGATGACTCAAAAGTTCCTTGTACTTGACGCGAAGATTTTTGATGTCTTTGGTGAAGGACTAAGATCGATTCATTTCCGCGTCCAACGGGTCATCGCTTTTGTCTAGCAGCTTTTGAATATGTTCCATAGTAGTTTGTTGCTCAGTTGCAATTTTAGCATGTGTCTCATAGCTAGGTTTGGATTCACATTCAGAGTCATCTTCACTAGAGGTTTGTAAGTAGGCATTGCGTGAGTTTACCTTTGGCACCACGTGCCATGAAGCAGTAGGCTGGAGCAGAGTCATCCTCATCATCAGCTTCAGCTTAGGCGGTGTGACCACTGTCTTCAGTGTTGAAGATGGACTTGGCGACGGATGCTGAAGCCAGATCCAGGCTTGCCACGCCTGAATCAGACTCCTCCTGAGACTCCACCTCCGCCTCCTTAGAAGCAGACTCCTCCTGAATCCATCTCCTTGCCAATAAATGCACGAGCCTTGCTTGATGAGGTCTTCTTGTGAGATGAAGACTTTGACATTTTCTTCTTCTTCTTGTCATCAGAATCATATTCCTTTCTCTTCTTCTTCTTCTTTGATTCCTTGTCCCACTGAGGACACTCAGAGATGTAATGCCTTGTCTTCTTGCATTTGTGGCAAGTTCTCTTCTTGTAGTCACGAGATGAAGCCTCATCATTCTTTGAGCTGGATCTTGAAGACTTGATGAAACGATTCTTCTTGGAGAACTTCTAGAACTTCCTCACAAGCATTGCAAGCTCTTTGCCAATGTCTTCGGGATCACTAGAACTACAGTCAGATTCTTCTTCAGATGAGGAAACGGCCTTTGCCTTCAAAGCACTGGATCGTCCATAGTTAGGATCGTAGATGTCATGCTTCTCAGATAGCTGGAACTCATGTGTGTTGAGCCTCTCAAGTATATCAGACGGATCAAGATCTTTGAAGTCAGGACGTCCTTGTATCATCAGGGCTAGGGTATCAAATGAGCTATCAAGTGATCGCAGAAGCTTCTTCATGATCTCATGCTTGGTGATATCAGTAGCGCCAAGAGCACGAAGCTCATTTGTGATATCAGTGAGGCGATCGAACGTGAGCTAGACATTCTCATTGTCATTACTATTGAAGCGGTTGAAGAGATTGGAAAGAACATCAATTCTTGAGTCTCTCTGAGTCGAGACGCCCTCGTTTACCTTGGACAGCCAGTCTTAGACTAGCTTTGAAGTTTCCAGTGCACTCACACGGCCGTACTGCCCTTTGGTCATATGACCACAAATGATGTTCTTGGCAGTTGAGTCCAGTTGCGCGAACCTCTTGACATCAGCAGCGGTGACACCTTCACCGACCTTGGGAACACCTGTCTTGATGACATACCAGAGATCAACGTCGGTGGCTTCAAGATGCATGCACATCTTATTCTTCTAGTATGGGTAATCAGTGCCATCAAAGACTGGGCACGCAGTGGAGACCTTGATTATCCCTACAGTCGACATAGCTAAAACTCCAGGTGGTTAAACCAAATCACACAGAACAAGGGAGTACCTTGCTCCGATACCAATTGAAAGTGCTAGTTATCGACTAGAGGGGGGTGAATAGGCGATTTTTATGGAAGTCTTCAAAACACGAGAGCTTTGGAGACAAACAGGTAACACTGGACCTATATGATATGCAGCGGAATGTAAACTACACTAGGCAAGTAATAGTCAAGCAAGCAGCTCAGTGAAAACACGAAGACTAACAGCAGCTAGGTAGACAGGATCAGAATGGAAGACAGTATGAAGCCAAGAAGATATAAGTCTTCACTCAGTGAAGTCAAATGGATCAAGCAGGCAAGCAAAGACTTCAAGAAGACAAACTGAAAAGTAAGGAGGGTAGGGTATAGACCTAGTTGCTTGGTGAAGACAAGGATTTGGTAGACCAGTTCCAGTTGCCGTGACAACTGTATGCCTGGTTAGGGAGGCTGAGATTGAACTCAGAAGACTGTGTCTTCACCTTATTCCCCTAGAGCTAAGAACACTTAGTCCTCGCCCTATCACTCAGGTAAGTCTTCAAGGTAGACTTCCAAACCTTCATAGACCTTGTTCACGGGCAATCCACAATGACTCTTGGATCCTCAGAATGTGACGCCTAACCGGCTGGAGGATGCACAGTCCTCCAGTGTAACAAGTCTTCAGATCACGTGGACAAAAAGACTTCAGTGATCCCTAACACACTTTGGCTCTGGGTGGTTTGGTCTTTGTCCTTGCAAGGATCTCTCTCTCTCAAAGGCTTCAGAGGTGGGTTGCTCTCAAACGACAAAAGTCATGCACTAACTCTGAGCAGCCACCAATTTATGGTGTAGGGGGTGGGCTATTTATAGCCAAGTGGCAACCTAACCTGATATGTCCGAAATGACCCTCGGTCACTAAGGAACCGACACATGTCCAACGGTCGGATTTCAAACACACGCGGCAGCTTGGCTTGGGCTATAAGCAAAGCTGACTAATCTATCTCTGGACAAGATATATTCTCATTGTCTTCACTCGAAGACATAGGATTTGGTTGAGGATCACATCAGTCACTCTAACTTTGTTCACTTGGACCCTACTTTACAGTATGGTGGTTCCTATGACTCAATAAAGAAGAAAAGGAAACTATGAAACAACTATGTCTTCGCACTCCATAGCCTTCAAGTGAATGTCTTCACATGTCATTATCTTCATCTTGAATGTCGTCATGAACCACCATTGTCATCAATGCCTTCACACAATTTTAGGGGTCATCTCTGGTAGGTAAACTGAATCAATGAGGGACTACTACCTGTGTTATCCTGCAATTCTCACAAACACATTAGTCCCTCAACCACGTTTGTCGTCAATACTCCAAAACCAACTAGGGGTGGCACTAGATGCACTTAAAATCTTGCTCTATCCCATACTTTCTAGCTTCCTCCTAAAAAGGCTCACATTCTTTTTTCAACAGATGAGGTTCAAGTTGGTTTCGAAAGATGATGAACTAAACAAGCATGCACTCATGTTTTTCAATCTGCTCCACGATAGTATCAGTATCGCCTTAGAAAAACTCACTTTGAAGGAAAGGCTAACAATGAAATTGCCCAAACATCTCCAGTGGAATATATTACAAATGAAGACTGGACAACCCTTATTAAACACTTGTCTGATCCAAAGTATCAGGTAGGGTATATGTATTTGATCAGATCACATATTAACTTGTATTTACGTATGTGCCTTACGAGTGTATCTACTTATAGCTAACTATTTGAAGAACAAGACCAACCGTTCTAAAGTGAAATTCCAACAGACCACATGATCTCGTAGCTATATTGCACACTGTGAGGCTGTTGTAAATAGGTGCTAGTTCCTTCTTTTTTCTATACCATATTATTGTATCTATATTGACTTGTTCAAAATACAGAGAAAAGCCCATGGAGATGAAAAAGAACCTGAACTGAATGTAGTGCAAATCTTCAAGGATTGCCACACCGGCATGATGAAGGGCATGAGCACACCAGTTCAAGCCGCTGTTGTAAGTCCTTACTCCTCCTACCTTTGAACTGCTTGTTAGTGTGACGTGTTCATTTAACTACTTGGTTTGCAGTCAATGTCAGTTACTCTGTTCACTTTTATACACAGTTGTCTTAACGTATCATTTCACCTTACATGGTTTAAAAGAGATGATGGATATTCTTTTGGTCTTGATCTGTAATCTAGTTGTGATGTTCACGTGCCCACACAATGATACAATAGCATGTTTGGTTTATATCTGCTTGCCCATGATGTGAATGATGTCATACTATGTTCATCCTACTTTAAACCATGTATCTTTATCCTTACATGTCAACGAATGTGAGGAAATAGACAATACAGTAGGCATGCTACATGGACATATGTTCCAAAAGTGATTTTATTATGTAGTTGGCACTACAATACAGGCTAATGTATTACAATAGTTCACCAAAATAAGTTATGTATAAACGTGAAACCTACTTTGTTTGTTCTTGTCTCATTAGTAACTTATCTGGTACACTAATCTACAAGTTCAAAATTTTCGCAAGCTATGGAACAAATGATTGCACAGCCACAACCACCTGAAGGTGACGAGGCTACCACAAGCACAATGTCACCTCTTGCTGCAGTGCGTAAGTATCTATCCACTAATAGTGCAAAAAGCACATTCCTGCATAATTTTGGGTTTGTTGTCAAGGTAACCTCAACCAAATCGCCTACTGAACAAAATCTTCCAGCTAGATAGAGTGATATATCTGTGCTCCACACACAAGTCCAATCCTTAATTAACATCGTTTCGGAAACAAGAATAATGGTTGACAAATATCGTCAAGATATGAATGGTTTTGAAACCAGACTATCAGACATTTGCTTCGTTGTTCAAGAGCAATGGAAGAAAGAAGGGGATGAACATGCTGCTCCATCAGATTCTACAGCATGAAACATTAGCACTCAGGTTAAATGATTTGTGCTTCTATACATCTGATGGTGCTTTTATCTACACGGATTGTAAACTTTATGCCAACAGGCCTTTTGTGATGGGAAACGTAGCATGCAATTTCAAAAAAAAAATCCTATGCTCACGCCAGATCTATCTAGGAGTTGCATAGCAATGATAGGGTGAGAGTGTGTCCACGTACCCTCATAGACCGAAAGCGGAAGCATTTGCCCAATGCGGTTGATGTAGTCGAACGTCTTCTCATTCCGATCGATTGAGTACCGAACGTACGGCACCTCCTAGTTATGCACATGTTCAGCGCGATGACATCCCTCAAGCTCTTGATCGAGCAGAGGGTCGAAGGAGTAGATGGGTTCTGTCAGCACGACGGCATAGTGACGGTGATGGTGATGTAATCTATGCAGGGCTTTGCCTAAGCACCGCGAGAATATGACCAGAGGCGTAAACTGTGGAGGGGGATGCCGCACACGGCTAAGAGCAATTGGTGTGTGTTCTAGGGGCACCCCCTCCCCCCGTATATAAAGGAGGGAGGGAGAGGAGGCCGGCCCTAGGCATGCCCCAAGTGGGAAGGAGTCCCACTTGGACTCCTAGTTGAATTCGGCCCCCCTTCCTTTTACCGGAGGGGGGAAAGGGGGAAGGAGAGAGAGTAGGAGAAGGAAAGGGGGGCGCCGCCCCCTTCACTAATCCAATTTGGCCTCCTCCCTTGCGGGGGGTGCAGCAGCCCCTTGTGGGCTGGTTAGCCTCCCTCTTATGGCCCATATGGCCCATTCTTTCCCCGGGGGGTTCCAATAACCCCTCCGGTACTCCGGTATGTACCCGATACACTTCGAAACCCTTCCGGTGTTCGAATACTACCTTCCAATATATCAATCTTTACCTCTCAACCATTTCAAAGACTCCTCGTCATGTCCGTGATTTCATCCGGGACTCTGAACAACCTTCGGTCACCAAAACACACAACTCATATAATACATATTGTCATTAAATGTTAAGCGTGCAGACCCTACGGGTTCGAGAACTATGTAGACATGACCGAGACACCTCTCTGGTCAATAACCAATAGGAGAACCTGGATGCTCATATTGGTTCCCACATATTCTACGAAGATCTTTATCGGTCGAACCACAATGTCAACATACGTTATTCCCTTCGTCATCGGTATGTTACTTGCCTGAGATTCGATTGTCGGTATCTTCATACCTAGTTCAATCTCGTTACCGCCAAGTCTTTTTACTCGTTCCGTAGTGCCCGTAACTAACTCATTAGTCACATTGCTTGCAAGGCTTCATGTGATGTGCATTACCGAGAGGGCCTAGAGATACCTCTCTGATACTCGGAGTGACAAATCCTAATCTCGATCTATGCCAACCCAACAAACACCTTCGGAGATACCTGTAGAGCATCTTTATAATCACCCGATTACGCCAGACGCTTGATAGCACACAAGGCATTCCTCCGGTGTCCGGGAGTTGCATAATCTCATCGTCGAAGGAATATGTATTTGACATGAAGAAAGCAGTAGCAATAAAACTGAACGATCATTATGCTAAGCTAACAGATGGGTCTTGTCCATCACATCATTCTCCTAATGATCTTATCCCGTTCATCAAATGACAACACATGTCCATGGCTAGGAAACTTAACCATCTTTGATCAACGAGCTAGTCAAGTAGAGGCATACTAGGGACACGGTGTTTTGTCTATGTATTCACACATGTATCAAGTTTCCGGTTAATACAATTCTAGCATGGATAACAAACATTTATCATGATATAAGGAAATATAAAATAACAACTTTATTATTGCCTCTAGGGCATATTTCCTTCAGTCTCCCACTTGCACTAGAGTCAATAATCTAGTTCACATCGCCATGTGATTTAACACCAATAGATCACATCATTATGTTATTACACCCATAGTTCACATCGCCATGTGACCAACACCCAAAGGGTTTACTAGAGTCAATAATCTAGTTCACATCGCCATGTGATTAACACCCAAAGAGTACTAAGGTGTGATCATGTTTTGCTTGTGAGAGAAGTTTAGTCAACGGGTCTGCCACATTCAGATCCCTATGTATTTTGCAAACTTCTATGTCTACAATGCTCTGCACAGAGCTACTTTAGCTAATTGCTCCCACTTTCAGTATGTATCCAGATTGAGACTCGGAGTCATTTGGATCGGTGTAAAAACTTGCATCAACGTAACTCTCTACGACGAACTCTTTATCACCTCCGTAACCGAGAAATATTTCCTTAGTCCTCTTAGGTAACTAAGGATAACTTTGACCGTTGTCCAGTGATCCACTCTTGGATCACTATAGTATCCCCTTGCCAAACTCATGATAAGATACACAATAGGTCTGGTACACAGCATAGCATACTTTATAGAACCTATGTCTGAGGCATAGGGAATGACTTTCGTTCTCTTTCTATTTTCTACTATGGTCAGGTTTTGAGTCTTACTCAACTTTACACCTTGCAACACAGGCAAGAACTCCTTCTTTGACTGTTCCATTTTGAACTAATTCAAAATCTTGTCAAGGTATGTACTCATTGAAAAATCTTATCAAGTGTCTTGATCTATCTCTATAGATCTTAATGCCTAATATGTAAGCAACTTCACCGAGGTCTTTCTTTGAAAAACTCCTTTAAAACTCTCCTTTATGCTTTTCAGAAAATTCTACATCATTTCCGATCAACAATATGTCATTCGCATATACTTATCAGAAAGGCTGTAGTGCTCCCACTCACTTTCTTGTAAATACAGGCTTCACTGCAAGTCTGTATAAAACTATATGCTTTGTTCAACTCATAAAAGTGTATATTCCAACTCCAGGATGCTTGCACCAATACATAAATGGATCGCTGGAGCTTGCATACTTTGTTAGCACCTTTAGGATCGACAAAACCTTTTGGTTGCATCACATACAACTCTTCTTTAAGAAATCCATTAAGGAATGCAGTTTTGACATCCATTTGCCAGATTTCATAATCATAAAATGCAGTAATTGCTAACATGATTCGGACAGACTTAAGCATCGCTACGGGTGAGAAAGTCTCATCGTAGTCAACTCCTTGAACTTGTCAAAAACCTTTTGCAAGAAGTTGAGCTTTATAGACAGTAACATTACCATCAGCGTCAATCTTCTTCTTGAAGATCCATTTATTCTCTATGGATTGCCGATCATCGGGCAAGTCCACCAAAGTCCACACTTTGTTCTCATACATGGATCCTATCTCATATTTCATGGCCTCAAGCCATTTATCGGAATCTGGGCTCATCATAGCTTCTTCATAGTTTGTAGGTTTATCATGTTCAAGTAACATGACTTCCTGAATAGGATTACCGTACTACTCTAGTGTGGATCGTACTCTGGTTAACCTATGAGGTTTTGTAGCAACCTGATCTAAAGTTTCATGATCATTATCATTAGCTTCCTCTTCAGTTGGTGTAGGCATCACGGGAACGGATTTCTCAGATGATCTACTCTCCAAATTGAGAGACGGTACAATTACCACATCAAGTTCTACTTTCCTCCCACTCACTTCTTTCGAGAGAAACTTCTTCTCTAGAAAGGTTCCATTCTTGGCAACAAAGATCTTGCCTTCGGATATGTGGTAGAAGGTGTACCCAATTGTTTCCTTAGGGTATCCTATGAGACGCACTTCTCAGATTTGGGTTCGAGCTTATCAGGCTAAAGCCTTTTGACATAAGCATCGCATCCCCAAACTTTAAGAAACGACATCTTAGGTTTGTTGCCAAACCACAGTTCA
Organism: Aegilops speltoides; assembly: GCA_021437245.1. Taxonomy (NCBI): domain Eukaryota; kingdom Viridiplantae; phylum Streptophyta; class Magnoliopsida; order Poales; family Poaceae; genus Aegilops; species Aegilops speltoides. The sequence goes on from CM038147.1 coordinate 197,826,777, forward strand.
TACGGTGTCGTCTCAACGGATTTTCACAGTGCCCTATTTAATGTGAATGCAACTGTATCTAATGCATAACCCCAAAACGATAGTGGTAAATCGGTAAGATACATCATAGATCGCTCCATATCTAATAAAGTGCAGTTACGATGTTCGGACGCACCATTATGCTGTGGTGTTCCAGGTGGCGTGAGCTGTGAAACTATTCCACATTATTTTAAATGAAGGCCAAACTCGTAACTCAAATATTCACCTCCACGATCAGATCGTAGAAACTTTCTTTTCTTGTTACAATGATTCTCCACTTTAATCTGAAATTCTTTTAACTTTTCAAATGTTTCAGACTTGTGTTTCATTAAGTAGATATACCCATATCTGCTCAAATAATCTGTGAAGGTCAGAAAATAACGATACCCGCCAGGAGCCTCAACACTCATCGGACCGCATACATCAGTATGTATTATTTCCAATAAGTCATTAGCTCGTTCCATTATTCTGGAGAACAGAGTTTTAGTCATCTTGCCCATAAGGCACGGTTCGCAAGTATCAAATGATTCATAATCAAGTGATTCCAAAAGTCCATCTGCATGGAGTTTCTTCATGTGCTTTACACCGACATGACCTAAACGACAGTGCCACAAATAGGTTGCACTATCATTATAAACTTTGCATCTTTTGGCATCAATATTATGAATATGTGTATCACTACGATCGAGATTCAATAAACCATTAACATTGGGTGTATGACCATAGAAGGTATTATTCATGTAAACAGAATAACAATTATTCTCTGTCTTAAATGAATAACCGTATTGCAATAAACATGATCTAATCATATTCATGCTCAACGCAAACACCAAATAACATTTATTTAGGTTCAACACTAATCCCGAAAGTATAGGGAGTGTGCAATGATGATCATATCAATCTTGGAACCATTTCCAACATACATAGTCTCTTCACCCTTAACTATTCTCTTTTTATTCCGCAACTCCTGTTTCGAGTTACTAATCTTAGCAACCGAACAGGTATCGAATACCCAGGGGCTACTACGAGCACTAGTAAGGTACACATCAATGACATGTATATCAAATAAACCTTTGTTCACTTTGCCATCCTTCTTATCCGCCAATATTTGGGGTAGTCCCGCTTCCAGTGACCATTTCCTTTGTAGTAGAAGCACTCAGTTTCAGGTTTAGGTCCAGCTTTGGGCTTCTTCACGGGCGTGACAACTTGCTTGCCATTCTCCTTGAAGTTCCCTTTCTTTCCCTTTGCCCTTTTCTTGAAACTAGTGGTCTTGTTTAATCATCAACACTTGATGCTTTTTCTTGATTTCTACCTTCGTCGATTTCAGCATCACGAAGAGCTCGGGAATCGCTTTTGTCATCCCTTGCATATTATAGTTCATCACGAAGTTCCAGTAATTTTGTGATGGTGACTAGAGAACTCTGTCAATCACTATCTTTTAACTCCCACTTGATTCAAGCGATTGTAGTACCCAGACATTCTGAGCACATGCTCACTAGCTGAGCTATTCTCCTCTATCTTTTAGGCGAAGTACTTGTCAGAGGTCTCATACCTCTCGACACGGGCATGAGTCTGAAATACCAATTTCAGCTCTTGGAACATCTCATATGCTCTGTGGCGTTCAAAATGTTTTTGAAGTCCCGGTTCTAAGCCATAAAGCATGGTGCACTAAACTATCAAGTAGTCATCATATTGAGCTAGCCAAACATTCATAACGTCTGCATCTGCTCCTGCAATAGGTCTGTCACCTAGCGGTGCATCAAGAACATAATCTTTTGTGCAGCAATGAGGATAATCCTCAGATCACGGACCTAGTCTGCATCATTGCTACTATCATCTTTCAACTTAGTTTCCTCTAGGAACATATCAAAAAACATAGGTGAGCTACAACGCGAGCTATTGGTCTACAACATAATTTGCAAATACTATCAGGACTAAGTTCATGGTAAATTAAGTTCAATTAATCAAATCACTTAAGAACTCCCACTTAGATAGGCATCCCTCAAGTCATCTAAATGATACGTGATCCAAATCAACTAAACCATGTCCAATCATCACGTGAGATGGAGTACTCATCAATGGTGAACATCTCTATGTTGATCATATCTACTATAAGATTCATGTTCGACCTTTCGTTCTCTAGTGCCCGAGGCCATATCTGTATATGCTAGGTTCGTCAAGTTTAACCCGAGTATTCTGCATGTGAAAAACTGGCTTGCACCCGTTGTATTTGAACGTAGAGCTTATCACACCCGATCATCACGTGGTGTCTTAGCACAAAGAACTTTTGCAATGGTGCATACTCGGGGAGAACACTTATACCTTGAAATTTTCATAAGGGGTCATCTTATAATGCTACCGTCGTACTAAGCAAAATAAGATGAATAAAGATAAACATCACATGCAATCAAAATATGTGACATGATATGGCCATCATCATCTTGTGCTTTTGATCTCCATCACCGAAGCAACGTCATGATCTCCATCGTCACCGGCTTGACACCGTGATCTCCATCTTAGCGCCGTGGTCGTCTCGCCAACTATTGCTTCTACGACTATTGCTACCGCTTAGTGATAAAGTAAAGTAATTACATGGCATTTATTTCATACAATAAAGCGACAACCATGTGGCTCCTGCCAGTTGCTGATAACTTTTAGAAAACATGATCATCTCATACAACAACTTATATCACATCATGTCTTGACCATATCACATCACAACATGCCCTGCAAAAACAAGTTAGACGTCCTCTATTTTGTTGTTGTAAGTTTTATGTGGCTGCTACGGGCTTCTAGCATGAACCGTACTTACCTATGGCACAAAAACCACAACGGTGATTTATCAAGTTTGTTGTTTCAACCTTCACAAGGACCGGACGTAGTCAAATTTGATTCAACTAAAGTTGGAGAAACAGACACCCACCAGCCACCTTTATCCAAAACTAGTTGCATGTCGGTTGGTGGAACCGGTCTCATGAACGTGGTCATGTAAGGTTGGTCGGCCGCTTCATCCAACAATAACGCCGAATTAAAATAAGACATTGGTGGTAAGCAGTATGACGATCACCGCTCAGAACTCTTTGTGTTCTACTCGTGCATATCATCTACGCATAGACCTGGCTCTGATGCCACTGATGGGAAACGTAGCATGCAATTTCAAAAAAGTTCCTACGCTCACGCAATATCTATCTAGGAGATGCATAGCAACTATAGGGGGAGAGTGTGTCCACGTACCCTCGTAGACCAAAAGCGGAAGCATTTGCCCAATGCAGTTGATGTAGTCGAACGTCTTCTCGTTCCGACCGATCGAGTACCGAAAGTACGGCACCTCCGAGTTCTGCACATGTTCAGCGCGATGACGTCCCTCGAGCTCTTGATCTAGCAGAGGGTCGAAGGAGTAGATGAGTTCCGTCAGCACGACGGCGTGGTGACAGTGATGGTGATGTGATCTGCGCAGGGCTATGACCGGAGGCATAAACTATGGAGGGGGCGCCGCACACGGGTAAGATCAATTGGTGTGTGTTCTAGCCCCCCCCCCCCCCGTATATAAATGAGGGATGGAGAGGAGTCCGGCCCTAGGCGCACCCCAAGTGGGAAGGGGTCCCACTTGGACTCCTAGTTGGATTCACCCCCCTTCCTTTTATCGGAGGGGAAAAGGGGGAAGGAGAGGGAGTAGGAGAAGGAAAGGGGGGCGCCACCCCCTTCCCTAATCCAATTCGGCCTCCTCCCTTGTGGGGGGCGCACCATCCCCTTGTGGGCTAGTTAGCCTCCCTCCTGTGGCCCATATGGCCCATATCTTTCCCCGGGGAGTTCCGGTAACCCCTCCAGTATTCCGGTATGTACACGATACACTCCGGAACCCTTCCGGTGTCCGAATACTACTTTCCAATATATCAATCTTTACCTCTCGACCATTTTGAGACTCCTCGTCATGTCCTTGATCTCATCTGGGACTCCAAACAACCTTAGGTCACCAAAACACATAACTCATATAACACATATCGTCATCGAACGTTAAGCGTGCGGACCCTATGGGTTCGAAAATATGTAGACATGACCGAGACACCTCTACGGTCAATAACCAATAGCGGAACCTGGATGCTCATATTGGTTCCCACATATTCTATGAAGATCTTTATTAGTCGAACCGCAATGTCAACATACGTTATTCCCTTTGTCATCGGTATGTTACTTGCCCGAGATTCGATCGTCGGTATCTTCATACCTAGTTCAATCTCGTTACCGGCAAGTCTCTTTACTCATTCCGTATTGCATCATCCCGCAACTAACTCATTAGTCACATTGCTTGCAAGGCTTCATATGATGTGCATTTACCGAGAGGACCCAAAGATACCTCTCCGATACTCGGAGTGACAAATCCTAATCTCGATCTATGCCAACCCAACAAACACCTTCGGAGATACCTATAGAGAATATTTATAATCACCCAGTTACGTTGTGATGTTTGATAGCACACAAGGCATTCCTCCGGTGTCCAGGAGTTGCATAACCTCATACTCAGATGAATATATATATTTGACATGAAGAAAGGAATAGCAATAAAAATGTACGATCATTATGCTAAGCTGACGGATGGGTCTTGTCCATCACATCATTCTCTTAATGATGTGATCCCATTCATCAAATGACAACACATGTCTATGGCTAGGAAACTTATCCATCTTTGATCAATGAGCTAGTCAAGTAGAGGCATACTAGGGACACGGTGTTTTGTCTATGTATTCACACATGTATCAAGTTTCTGGTTAATACAATTCTAGCATGGATAATAAACATTTATCATTATATAAGGAATTATAAAATAATAACTTTATTATTGCCTCCAGGGCATATTTCCTTCATTTTGTTGTATGGCTGCAATTTATTTTGTTGTGATACAACATTTATCATGCTGCCAAAGGTTGTAGAAATTACGATGCTATTTTTGTATAGTGTAGGTTTATCTTAGTAATGTATTCGGCCGAAAGCTTCGTAGGAGCCCAACATGCCAACATTCGTTAGGCCCATTCCAATTGGGCTAAAAATGATTATGGGTCGTAATTTGCATGTAGCCCACTAAAAATATCTGGGCCTAAATCAGCATAAGCTTTCATATTTTTGGTAGGCCTATGCACCTAGTGGGCCTTTAACAAGCCTAAACATAATTTGGGCCCTCAGTAACAATAGGCCGTTAACATGTGTAAATATCTCGAGCCCATAAATAACATGGGCCTTTAATAAGCCAAAAGTGGGATTGGGCCTTGATTGTGCCAAATAACCCACTGGTCATTAGCAGGCCGAAATGTATCACAGCTTGTGGTGGCCCATTTACAATGTGGATCATTCACATGCCGAAATTCAGACGGGCCATAAATGCGCCGACCTACTACACGGGCCTTTAACAGGCCGAAAGTTTGGTCAGGCTTGATTAGTATTAGTTTTATATGGGCCATTAATAGGCCGGATGTGATGTTGGGCCACATATGGCCCATGGATTTCGTCCAACGTTAACAGGCTGGAAGTGGCCCAAATCTACATTGGGCCTCTAACAGGCCGAATGCAGACATGGTCGAATATGACCCAAATCCTTCACGGTTGTTTATGGGCTGAAAGTTTCAAGGGCCAAAAAATGGGCCCAAATGAAGCACGGCCTTTAATAGGCCGGAAACACACCAGGCCGTAATTCAGCCCAAATACTTAGCGGACTGTTAACTGGCCAGAAGTGACCATGGGTCACAATGATGACAAGTTTAGGATGGGCCGTTGATGGGCTGATTTGACAATAGTCGCACGGGCCTTAACTGCAAATGGGCCATCTACAAGCAGGCCGTTAATGGGTCAGCCCGCTAATTTTGACTGGGACAACCTTTCTAACCTAAAAGGGCCATTGTTGGGCCTTGCCATGTGTCGATGTATCATAGGCGCCTCCTGTCCATTGGGTGGTTGACATCTGTCCTTTTCTGGTGCTGACACCTGGTTGCTATAGCCAATGATAATTTTACACGTGGAAAATCCCCATTGGTCGGGGTTGTTAACGGGTTATCAGATCCAAACCGGAACCCGATAGCTTAACGGCGACCCGTTACAGTGGATGCCACGTGTCGGTCACCCTTGACGAAAGCACTTCTATGATGCGTGATTTATCATCATGGAAGTGGACACTTCCGTGATGATAATTTTGGTAGTGTCATGGAACACTTCTACAACGACACAGGTATGACTATTTTGATTCTGTCATAAAATTGTCATGGATGTACATGCATGACAGAGAACGTGACCTACTGTGACAAACTCGTTGCATCACGGAAGTGTATTTCTTTTGTAGTGACGCTTGCTCTTCGGCGGAGAGATTCCGTTGGGGAAACTTCCCTCCGGGAGGGGGAAATCAAAGCCATCGTCATCACCAACAATCCTCTCGTCATGGGACGATAAATCTTCATCAACATCTTAAACAACACCCTCTCATCTAAAACGTTAGTTCATCTCTTGTATTCAATCTTTGTCTGAAAACCTCAAATTGGTATGTCTGGGTTGCTAGTAGTGTTGATTACATCTCGTAGTTGATGCTAGTTGGTTTATTTAGTGGAAGATTATATGTTCAGATCCTTGATGCTATTCAATACCCCTCTAATATTGATCATGAATATGATTTGTAGTAGTTACTTTTGTTCTTGAGGACATGGGAGAAGTCTTGTCATAACTAATCATGTGAATTTGGTATTCGTTTGATGTTTTTATGATATGTATGTTGTTGCTTCCTTTAGTGGTGTCATGTGAATGTCGACTACATGAAACTTCACCATCTTTGGGTTTAAAGGAAGGCAATGTGGAGTAGTTATTAAATGATGGGTTGCTAGAGTGACAGAAGCTTAAACCCTAGTTTATGCGTTATTCCGTAAGGGGATGATTTGGATCCTTATATTTCATGCTATGGTTAGATTTATCTTAATTCTTCTCTTGTAGTTGAGGATGCTCGCGAGAGAGGGTAATCATAAGTGGGAGGCTTGTTCAATTAACAACATCACCCAAGCACCGGTCCACCCACATATCAAATTATCAAAGTAATGAACGTGAACCAAACAAACATGATGAAAGTGACTAGATGAAATTCCCGTGTGTCCTCAAGAATGTTTTTCTTGTTATAAGAGACCGTTCTGGCCTGTCCTTTGCTACAAAAACGGATTGGGCCACCTTGCTGCACCTTTGTTATCATTACTACTTATTGCTCATTACAAATTACCTTGCTATCAAACTATCTGTTACCGAAAATTTCAGTGCTTGCAGAAAATACCTTGCTAAAAACCGCTTGTCATTTCCTTCTGTTCCTCGTTGGATTCGACACTCTTACTTATCAAAAGGACTACGATTGTTCCCCTATAATTTTGGGTCATCATACCCCTCTAACATAATGAACCTGGACATTTTGCATCAGGATCATCTGATCGAATAATACCTGGAGCCAGGAAAATGTTACCAGATATTTACCCTCTTCTTCTAAAATGCTTGGTGATGCATTAGAGCATATCATCAACACATATTTCCGTGACATGCATCTGTGCTGCATTTGTATGCCCGTTATTTATCTATTTCCCCCCTCTTGTCTACTCTTTTCGGTAGACCCCAAGACTGCTGCTGGCCCTGAGTATGACTACATCGTCGATAACCCGTCCTTCTCAGTAGAGCTTCCAGGCAAGCAAACCCCCTTTATCACACCCAATATCACTTATTCTTTCCCTCTATTGCTTGCATTACAGTATTGTTACTATTACTGCTTTACTGGTAGATCTGATACTACTACATAGCCTGTTTTGTTACTACTGTTGATACCCTATTTGTTGTCTTATATGCTTAGTATAGGTATGCCAGAGTCCCATAAGTTGGCCCTACACCCTTGTTTGTTTGTCATTCTATACTATCGGACTATGATCCCCTCTAGGCAGTGATCACGAATATACTTACACTATTACTATTGGAAATATGCCTAGAGGCAATAATAAAGATATTATTATCATATTTCCCGTTCATGATAAATGTCAATTATCCATGCTAGAATTGTATTGGCCGGAAATTTAAACACATGTGTGGATACATAAACAACGCCGGGTCCCTAGTGAGCCTCTACTAGACTAGCTCGTTGATCAAATATGGTTAAGGTTTCCTAGCCATAGACATGAGTTATCATTTTATAAGGTATCACATCATTAGGAGAATGATTTGATGGACAGACCCAACTATAAGCTTAGCATCAAATCGTATCACTTAGTTTATGTGCTACAACTTTCTTCATGTCAAGTATATGTTCCTTAGACCATGAGATCATGCACTCCCGAATACCAGAACAATGCTTGGTGGGTTATCAAACATCACTTCATAACTGGGTGATCATAAAGGTGCTCTACAGGTTGATTTGCCCCTAAATTAAAAAAACTTGTTTCTGTCCAAGCTCGTTTGCTCCTCTTATGCTTTTTCCCTTTGACCATTTGACCATCACTTTGAAACTTCATAACGAATTCATACTAACATAGAAAAAAATTAAATAAGATATCAAATTTAGAAAAACATCATCTATATCTTTATGTCATTTACATTCATGAGAAAAGTGCTGGAAAGTCCAAATCTCAATTTGAGCTCATATGATGTCATCATGAATAGTAAAACCCCAAAAATTGAAAACGGATTGAGAAAATTCTGAAATTGTTTAGTGGCAACATTGACAAATGTTTTGAGCGATTGCAAAGTTTCATCACGGAATGACATTTGTGGAAGTCACGGCAAAAAATAAAATCAGCACTCCAAAATATTTTGTTTCGGAACATCAATTTTGTTTTTTTGCCATGACTTCCATGAATATCTTTCCTTGATGACACTTTGCAATCACTCAAAACATTTGTCAATATTTGCCACTAAAAGAAGTCAGAATTTTTTGAATTTTTTCTCAAATTTTTTATATTTTACTACTCGTGCTGATATCATATGAGCTCAAATTGAGATGGGGTCTTTCCAACACTTTTTCATGAATTTAAATGACATGCAGATATAGGTGATGTTTCCCTGAACATTTTGATATCTTATTTGAATTTTTTTGAGTTAGTACGAATTCGTTATGAAGTTTTCAAAGTGATGGCCAAACGATCAAAGAGCAAAAGCATAAGAGGAGCAAACGAGCTTGGACAGGAACGAGAGTTTTTAAATTTAGGGGCAACTCAAACGAGTGTGACACAACTAAGGGCTCAAATGTAATTGTCCCATTTCGGAAAGTGTTTGTCGGGTTGCATGGACCAAGACTGGGATTTGTTGTTGTCGGTGTTCTAGGATCGGGGGTACCCAGACTTGCCTGCCTGCGGCCCAACGTGTGGCCCCATCAACGACCCGGCATGGCCCAGATGTAAAACTACGTGAGCAAGGCCCTCGCGAGGACCCCCTGGGCCTCGCGAGGAGAGCAATGCCAAGATCTCCAAAGGAGCAGCTCCCCAAGCCTGCCTCCCAAGGAGCGGAGATCTCTATGCAGGTACCCCACCTCAGGAGGCCGCGATGACGTGAGCCATGACGACCAAGGCCAGGCGGGCGCCAGCGGGTGCAGAAGGAACAGTTTCCTCTTTGGTGTTAAGGAGGCAGGGGCAGGCGCACGTTCCCGAGGGAGGCCCCAAAGGTTTGCATTTCGGTGCAGCGAGACCACGGCCATGAGCTCGATAGGACGGATGTCATTGCTGAGCCAACCGCTGCGTCATGGCCATAAGCTTTTCAGGTGAAGACCACCTTTCGTCGAGATAAGATGTACTTCCAGTCCCCTTTCAAAATTGGCCATTGTGGGATCCCTTCCCGCCTATGCAATGAGGGAAGAGAACCAAGGCTGCTATAAATATAGACTAGCCTCCACCGTAGAGAGGATCGACCCATCCTCATCACCAGAGCCCCTGCGAGGCTGCTCACCCACTATACTAGTTCATCCACAACCTCCTCTGAGGCCAATCCACCAAAAGCAGGAGTAGGGTTTTACACTGCAAGGTGGCCTGAACCTGGGTAAATCTTTGTGTGCTTCCCCTCTCTTCAATCACACGCATTCATCAAGGTCAAGCCTTGGGCGTAGCAATCTGAGCGTCCAGGTGAAGCGAGATCCTTCGTACACGCCCCAGAGTTTAAACCTTGTTGGGTCCATGGAGCCCCTATTTTGATTTGGCCCACCAGGTAGGGGCTTGTCTAAGTTCTTGTTTTTTCATCGACCACACTCCTCCCTCGCTCCATCGTCCCCATGGAAGATGCTGCCCCCCCCAGGCTTGGCGGCCCGTGGCCTGCGGGAGCACCGCGGGTTGCCCGGCCTGGACCTCTCTGGAGAGCCTAGGTAGACCTACGGTGTGTCGATTATCCGAGATCGGGCATTACCAAGAAAAGTGTGTCCGGCCAGAGGTAATCAAGTGTATCGGGAAATGTGGTGCACCCCTACACGAAAGTTAAACTATTCGAATAGTCATGTCCACGGTAACATGACAACTTGGAGTTGTATCCCAACCTCTTACAACTAAAATCGAATACTTGTTAATACACACTTAGATAACAGACATATACACCCGGCGATCGCTTTCTTCAGGGAGACGATGAGAGGATATCTGGGCAGGTTACTGCTATATGTATGTACAAGTTGATACTAGATACGCTCCTCTCTTCTACTGCTGAAAGATGTAGTCTTCAATAGGATGAGCTTCTCCCAACCGAATCCTTTCGGTACAACCAAAACATACAACTGGGTGCCACCAATTTCACTACAGGAAAGACAGCTTGCCACTTGCTTCTGCATTCTTTTTGATCCAGCTCCACTCAATGAATCTTGTCCTCGACCAGCATCACATTCAACTTACTGCTTTGTTCTGTGACTCAAGGACCAAACCCATCATGAAAAAAATCCAGAAGAACCCTTCTTGGAAATTGATGTCAAAGGGGGAGAGAGAGATCACATCAAAGCTTAATCATATTTTAGGGGGAGAGAATACTCAAGGAGAGAGAGTGAGAGAAGTCACATGTCTTCAAGAGGGGAAAGACATGTTCATATGTGCTTGTTTGCATTAGCTCTGTTTATTTTCTTTGAACTCTGATTTTTTGCTCTGATTTTTTGTTCCCAATCTTCTCCCAGTATCCCATGCTAGATTCAGGGGGAGCAAGACATCTAGGGGAAGGAAGTCCTTGAATTCATTGCACATCTTTACCTTTGGGGACATGTCTATATCCAATGTGGTACTCAGTACTCACTCTACATGTCATCCCAGTCTTGGTTCTCTTGTGGTATCTTTTGTTTGCTCTGGCTAGTAGGTGCATCTGTGTTATCTAACCTTGTTTATGCAGGTTCATTCCATCCTAAGCCAACTCAAGACCACAAGGTAAGTATATGCATCACAGTCATGTGTATGAGGAATTCTTGCTGATGTACATAATGTTTGCAAGAAGGACTCATAAGCATGAAGGTACATTTTCCATATTCACATCTTTTGCTCTGATGCATATAGCCAAGATACATGTAACACATTGCTTACTCTATCATGTTTATGCATTCACATGCTCCTATATTCCATATTCACATGATTGCATACATGTAGGGGGAGCCTATGCATGTTACATGTCTTTCCAAAGCTTTACTTGCTATTCTCTATATCTTTATCTAAAGCTTTGATGTACGTTGTCATCAATTACCAAAAAGGGGGAGATTAAAAGAACAAGTGCTCCCTGGGTGATTTTGGTAATTAATGTCAACATATCTCTTGTTGGACTAACACTTTTACCTAGTATGTTTCAGATGAGTTCAACAATGAAGAGGCATGGACTAGAGGATGTGGAACCCCTTCAAGATGCTAATGACAAAAGGATTGGCTCAAGCTCAAAGCTCAAGACTCTACATTTTCTATTTTAGTGATCCAAGATCACATTGAGTCTATAAGAAAAGCCAATACTATCAAGGAGGGATGAGGTGTTGCTTAATGAGGCTCTTGCTCAAAATGCTTAGTGATATGCTCCAAAGCCCTCAACTACTTTCTCACATACACATATGACCTAAACTAAAAGTCAAACTCGGCCCCACCGATTCTTTCTATCCAGTGCCACAGAGTTCAGATGTCATATCCACTGCCACAAACCCTAGGCAAATCGGTCTCACCGATAGGGATCTCGGTCTCACCGAGATGGGGTTGTTATCTCTCTGTGTATGTCCATTACCCAGATCGGTCTCACCGAGTTTGAGTAATCGATACTACTGAGATTACAATGCAAACTCTCTGTTCCTCTTCGTAACATTTCGGTCCAACCGAGATGAGCGAATCAGCCCCACCGAGTTTGCCTGACCAACTCTCTGGTTAGCTTATTACCAAATTTGGTCTCACCGAGTTTGTATAATCGGTCTCACCAAGATTACGCTATGCCCTAATCCTAACCATATCGGTCCTACCGAGTTGCATGTCGGTCCCACCGAAAATCCTAACGGTCACTAGATTTGCTGAATCGGTCCGACCGAGTTTATCAATTCGGTCCACCGAGATTGGCAAGTTGTGTGTAATAGTTAGATTTTGTGTGGAGGCTATATATAGCCCTCCACCCACTCTTCATTCGTGGAGAGAGCCATCAGAACGTGCCTACACTTCCAGCATACATTTTCTGAGAGAGAACCACCTACACTTGTGTTGAGGCCAAGATATTCCATTCCTACCATATGAATCTTGATCTCTAGCCTTTCCCAAGTTGCTTTCCACTCAAATCTTCTTTCTACCAAATCCAAATCCTATGAGAAAGAGTTGAGTGTTGGGGAGACTATCATTTGAAGCACAAGAGCAAGGAGTTCATCATCAACACACCATTTGTTACTTCTTGGAGAGTGGTGTCTCCTAGATTGGCTAGGTGTCTCTTGGGAGCCTCCGACAAGATTGTGGAGTTGAACCAAGGAGTTTGTAAGGGCAAGGATATCGCTTACTTCGTGAAGATCTAACGCTAGTGAGGCAAGTCCTTCGTGGGCGACGGCCATGGTGGGATAGACAAGGTTGCTTCTTCGTGGACCCTTCGTGGGTGGAGCCCTCCGTGGACTCACAAGAACTGCTACCCTTCGTAGGTTGAAGTCTCCATCAACGTGGATGTACGATAGCACCACCTATCGGAACCACGTCTCAAAAATCTCCGTGTCTCCAAATTGCGTTTGCACACTCCAATCCCATCCCTTTACATTCTTGCAAGTTGCATGCTTTACTTTCCACTGCTCATATACTCTTTGCATGCTTGCTTGTTATGTATTGTGAATGTTAAACTTGTGCCAAAACTCCACTTAAACTTAAAGAAGTTAAAAACTGTAACTTTTGGTACTTAGTGTCTAATCACCCCCCCTAGACACCTCTTCTCAATCCTTTCAATTGGTATCAGAGCTTCGGCCTCCATTTCTTTGGTTTAAACACCATTGGAGGAAGATGGATGAGTCTACTATTGGAAGTCTTATACATAGAGTGCCTATACTTGATGGAAAGTACTTTCATGAGTGGAAAAATGAGATGCTTGTGATTTTCATTGAATATCATTTGAACAAGTATATTGCTAGCCCTTGTGCACCTCATGTTGATCCTATGCATCCTAGCCTTGATGAGTCAATTGACATGATTCGCAATCTTAGAACTGTTGAACTTATCACTAGAGGCTTGCCTAGAAACTTGATTGGATGTTTGCCTACTCTTAAGTGTGCCTACACCATATGGAAATTTCTTGAGGAACTTTTTCCAAGTTATTCCTTGAAAAATCTAGATGAAATTCTCCATAAGTCTATTGCCTTGAGTAAGATGAATTCCAGTGATCATATGTTTGGTGATTGTCTATTTGAGCTTACAAACCTTATGCGTGCCAAAGGAGATGTTGGAATTATCAGTGATATTATTTTCGAAGCTATTAAAATTCATAAAGAAGATCATTGTCAAACTCACTCTAACGAATCACCCTCTCTAGGATTTGATCCACCACTTGACAACGTTGAACATGGATACTATGATGAGGATGATGATAGTGACTCTGGTCTTGATGATGCAATGAGACACTTTGGTCTTATGGCAAATCTTCGGGGATATATGGCAGGAGGAAAGGAATGGGTTCTTGATAGTGGACGTACCGATCACATGACCAGAGATAAAGATATGTTTCGTGAGCTTGCTGAAAACAATGATCCTCGAAAGTATGTCACTTTCGGTGACAACTCAAAGGGTAAGGTGGTTGGCCTCGGTAAGGTGGCCATATCACATGATAGCTCCATACAAAATGTCATGCTCGTTGAATCTCTTGGCTACAACTTACTTTCAGTATCTAGACTTGCTGATTTCGGTTTCAATGTCCTATTTACTAAAGTAGATTGCCAAGTATTTCGTAGAGATAATCATAAAATGGTCTTACCGGTGTACGTAGAGGTAATCTATACATTGTTGATTTCACTAAAAAGGCTCAACCTAGAACTTGCTTTATTGCTAAATCTTCTAAAGGTCGGTTATGGCATAGATGATTAGGTCATGTTGGTATGCGAAACCTTGACAAGCTTATTAAAGGAAATCATATCCTTGGCATTAACGATGTCATATTTGATAAGGATAGACTTTGAAGTGCTTGTCAAGCAGGTAAACAGGTTGGAGGAAGGCATCCCGTGAAGAACATCATGACCACAAGGAGGCCACTCAAGCTACTTCACATGGATCTTTTTGGTCCCAACGCTTACAAAAGTCTCGGTGGAAATTCTTTTGGTCTAGTTATAGTTGATGATTTTTCAAGATTTACGTGGGTGTTCTTTCTAGATGATAAATCGCAGGTCCAAAAGATCTTCAAAAACTTCGCTAGGAAGGCCCAAAATCAATTTGAAGTGAAGATCAAGGTTCGCAGCGACAACGGAACGGAGTTCAAGAACGCAAATGTGGACACCTTTCTTGATGAATAAGGGATTTCACATGAGTTCTCGGTACACACCTCAACAAAACGGAGTTGTTGAGAGGAAGAACCGGACGCTCATCGAAATGGGGAGAACGATGCTTGATGAGTACAAGACGCCGAAGCACTTTTGGGCGGAAGCAGTTGAGACAGCTTGTCACGCAACAAATCGCTTGTATCTTCACAAGATACTCGGCAAGACGGCGTACGAGCTCCTCACCGGTAACAAACCCCAAGTTGGATACTTTCGAGTATTCGGCTCAAAGTGCTACATTCTTGATAAGCATCGTCGTTCTAAATTTGCTCCTAAGTCTCATGAAGGTTTCCTACTTGGTTATGGCTCAAACTCTCACACATACCATGTCTACAACAATTTCACCCGAAAGGTTGAAGAAACGATAGATGTGAAGTTTGATGAATCTAACGGCTCGCAAGTAGAGCAATTGCCAATTGATGTAGGAGACAAAGACCCCTCGGAAGCAATCCAAGACTTGTCTATTGGCAAGATTCGTCCAACGGAGGTGGAGGAGAGTACCTCGTCCGTCCAAGTGGAAGCTTCTACCTCACGACAAGGTGAACCAAGAGTTGATACGGAAGCATCCACAAGTGGGACACACCAAGATGAAGAAAACGAGGAAGTGCACCAAGATGAACGCCAACAACCTCCTTCTCCACCACGACAAGAGAACGACAACGCCAACAATGAAGAAGGCCAAGAAGAAGAACAAGATGAAGAAGATGTTCAACCAAGACCCAAGCAAAAGCTTTCACGAGTTCGAGCGAGAATTGCTAAAGACCATCCCGTCAAGCAAATCTACAATGATATCCAAACCGGGAGAATCACTCGCTCCAAAACTCATTTAGCTAACTTTTGTGAACACTATTCATTCATCTCCAGCATTAAACCTATGAAGGTTGAAGAAGTTTTGGAAGATCCGGATTGGATAAATTCCATGCATGAAGAGCTACACAACTTTAAGAGAAATCAAGTTTGGACATTGGTTGAGAAGCCCGACAACAACCACAACACCATCGGTACCAAATGGGTGTTTCATAACATGCAAGATGAAGATGGACAAGTAGTTTGCAACAAAGCACGTCTCGCCGCCCAAGGCTACACACAAGTCGAACGTATGGACTATGGTGAGACGTATGCTCCCATTGCTAGACTTGAGTCCATTCGCATCTTACTTGCCTATGCTAATCACCATGATATCACATTATACCAAATGGACATTAAAAGTGCTTTTCTAAATGGTGAAATAGAGGAGGAATTCTATGTTAAGCAACCTCCCGGCTTTGTCAATCCTAAGAAACCTGATCATGTTTACAAACTTCACAAAGCTCTTTATGGTCTTAAAGAAGCTCCTAGAGCATGGTATAAATGCTTGACCAAGTTCCTTATTGAAAAAGGCTTTGAAATTGGAAAAAAATAGATTCTACTCTTTTTACTAAAAGGGTTAATGGAGAACTATTTGTGTGCCAAATTTATGTCGATGATATTATATTTGGATCAACTAACCCTCATTTTAGTGAAAAGTTCGGAAAGCTAATGTCGGAGAAGTTTGAGATGTCTATGATGAGTGAACTCAAATTCTTTCTTGGTTTGCAAATCAAGCAAACTAAGGAAGGTACTTTTGTCTCTCAAATGAAGTACACCAAGGACTTGTTCAAGAAGTTCAATATGCAAGAATGCAAAGGTATGACTACACCCATGCCTACTAGTGGACATCTTGATTTGACCAAAGATGGTGAACCGGTCGATCAAAAGGTTTATCGCTCTATGATTGGTTCATTATTATATCTATGTGCTTCACGTCCCGATATTATGCTAAGTGTGTGCATGTGTGCACGATATCAAGCTGCTCCTAAAGAATGTCATCTTAAGGCCGTGAAAAGGATAGTGAGATACTTAATCCATACACCAAACTTTGGCATTTGGTATCCAAAGAGGGCCTCTTTCGATCTTGTTGGCTACTCCGACTCGGACTATGCCGGTGACAAGGTTGATAGAAAATCCACTTCGGCTACTTGTCAATTTCTTGGTAGATCTCTTGTGTCTTGGTCTTCCAAGAAACAAAACTCAGTATCCTTATCCACCGCCGAAGCGGAATACATTGCTGCTGGTTCATGTTGTTCTCAATTACTTTGGATGACCCAAACTCTTAAAGATTATGGGATATATGTGAAACATGTTACATTACTTTGTGACAATGAAAGTGCTATCAAGATTGCTCACAATCCCATGCAACACTCTCGAACTAAGCATATTGAAGCTCG
Organism: Aegilops speltoides; assembly: GCA_021437245.1. Classification (NCBI taxonomy): domain Eukaryota; kingdom Viridiplantae; phylum Streptophyta; class Magnoliopsida; order Poales; family Poaceae; genus Aegilops; species Aegilops speltoides. The sequence goes on from CM038147.1 coordinate 197,843,991, forward strand.
TCATCATTTCATTCGAGATCATGTTGCCAAAGGGGACATTAATCTTAAGCATGTTCGCACCAAAAAGCAATTAGCTGATATATTCACTAAAACACTTGACGAGAAAGTGTTTTGCAGGTTAAGAGGTGAATTGAACATCATTGATGCCTCAAACTTGGAGTAGGAACTCCATTTTGGATACATGCAAGACATGAGTCGATGACTAATCCTTGATATTTCTCTTATGATGATGATCTTATGTCTTGGATACATTGCACCTTGCATGTTATATAACCCTTGTAGGTACTTGGATGAATCTAAATCTATGAGATTGCAACCCATTCACATCTTGGGCAATCTCTACATCACCAAGTCTCTACACAACGGTGGTTGAAGACAAGGAAGCACGGAACCATTCAAACATATCCTTTGACAAATTATGAGTTTCATGATTGTCATTTTGGATACACAAGTGATCTTCCTTGCAAAAAACTAACCCATGTAGGTAGATGAACTCAAGTTCCAAGTGGTGCTCCCAACTCTTGATGAGCTACATCAACCTTGAGCAACCCACACAAGTTCAAATACATGATCATGATCAACACCACCACCCAAGGTATGTTATTCCATCTTAGAGAAGCTTTACTCCAAGTCATGAGTCAAAGCAATTCGACAAGATGTGAATACATCAAGATGCTTAAACAAAAAAATGGTAACCCCATTTTGAGCTTAAACGATGAGTATGACCTATGATCAAGTGAACTCACTTGACTCCTAAGTCAATATACTCTAACATAGGTGACTTTGTTGCCGACCATTTCTAGATGAAGTTCTCGTGTGTTCTTTTCTGTGCTCTTGCATTTTGTCTCATGCATATATGTTTCCCCTTTCAATCAAAAAAAACTTTATCTAGATTTATTTTCTGTTTCTGTTTGTTCTGCATTCCCTGAATCAAGTTCCTTGCAAATCTTTCAGTTAATTCCTTGCAAATCCTTATGAGATCTTATTTGTCTAGTGAGATGAGGTGAGAAGTGTTTTCCTTGTGATGCAATCGGGAAATGTGGTGCACCCCTGCACGGAAGTTAAACTATTCGAATAGTCGTGTCAAATGGTAACATGAAAACTTGGAGTTGTATCCCGACCTCTTACAACTAAAATCAAATACTTGTTAAAACACACTTAGATAACAGACAGATACACCCGGCGATCGCTTTCTTCAGGGAGACGATGAGAGGATCTCTGGGCAGGTCACTGCTATATATATGTACAAGTTTATACTAGATACGCTCATCTCTTCTACTGCTGAAAGATGTGGTCTTCAATAGGATGAGCTTCTCCCAACCGAATCCTTTCGGTACAACCGAAACATACAACTCGGTGCCACCAATTTCACTACAGGAAAGACAGCTTGCCACTTGCTTCTGCATTCTTTTTTATCCAGCTCCACTCAATGAATCTTTTCCTCGACCAGCATCACATTCAACTTACTGCTTTGTTCTGTGACTCAAGGACCAAACCCATCATGACAAAAATCCAGAAGAACCCTTCTTGGAAATTGATGTCAAAGGGGGAGAGAGATCACATCAAAGCTTAATCATATTTATAGGGGGAGAGAATACTCAAGGAGAGAGAGTGAGAGAAGTCACATGTCTTCAAGAGGGGAAAGACATGTTCATATGTGCTTGTTTGCATTAGCTCTGTTTATTTTCCTTGAGCTCTGATTTTTGCTCTGATTTTCTGTTCCCTATCTTCTCCCAGTATCCCATGCTAGATTCAGGGGGAGCAAGACATCTAGGGGAAGGAAGTCCTTGAGTTCATTGCACATCTTTACCTTTGGGGAGATGTCTATATCCAATGTGGTACTCAGTACTCACTCTACATGTCATCCCAGTCTTGGTTCTCTTGTGGTATCTTTTGTTTGCTCTGGCTAGTAGGTGCATCTGTGTTATCTAACCTTGTTTACGCAGGTTCATTCCATCGTAAGCCAACTCAAGACTACAAGGTAAGTATATGCATCACAGTCATGTGTATGAGGAATTCTTGCTGATGGACATACTGTCTGCAAGAAGGACTCATAAGCATGAAGGTACATTTTCCATATTCACATCTTTTGCTCTGATGCATATAGCCAAGATACATGTAACACATTGCTTACTCTATCATGTTTATGCATTCACATGCTTCTATATTCCATATTCACATGATTGCATACATGTAGGGGGAGCCTATGCATGTTACATGTCTTTCCAAAGCTTTACTTGCTATTCTCTATATCTTTATCTAAAGCTTTGATGTATGTTGTCATCAACTACCAAAAAGGGGGAGACTGAAAGCACAAGTGCTCCCTGGGTGATTTTGGTAATTAATGCCAACATATCTCTTGTTGGACTAACACTTTTACCTAGTATGTTTCAGATGAGTTCAACAATGAAGTGGCATGGACTAGAGGATGTGGAACCCCTTCAAGATGCTAATGACAAAAGGATTGGCTCAAGCTCAAAGCTCAAGACTCTACATTTTCTATTTTAGTGATCCAAGATCACATTGAGTCTATAAGAAAAGCCAATACTATCAAGGAGGGATGAGGTGTTGCTTAATGAGGCTCTTGCTCCAAATGCTTAGTGATATGCTCCAAAGCCCTCAACTACTTTCTCACATCCACATATGACCTAAACCAAAAGTCAAACTCGGCCCCACCGATTCTTTCTATCCGGCGCCACTGAGTTCAGATGTCATAGCCACTGCCACAAACCCAAGGCAAATCGGCCTCACCGATAGGGATCTCGGTCTCACCGAGATGGGGTTGTAATATCTCTATGTATGTCCATTACCCAGATCGGTCACATCGAGTTTGAGTAATCGGTACTACCGAGAATACAATGCAAACTCTCTGTTCCTCTGTAACATCCCAAATTTTCAATTTGGAATGTTATACATTAGATCATCATGCATTACATATTTTCTTGCATTTGTCGATCCTAGAAATTTCACGCAACTCAAGGACCCTCGGAGAGAGTTGGAGATTTCGAAATTTTCATATTTGAATTCTCTCAAATTATGAAAAGAGGATCATTTGATTTTATTTATTCTATCTTCAAATATTTTTCCAATATCAAAAATAAGAGAGGGAATAATATGATTTTCCCAAATTTTAGGAAAAATGAAGATTTAATAAATAAATCAAATTTTGGATTTTCTCGGAGTTTATTTGCCTTAGGGAAAAATGCATGTTTTCAAAATTGCATTTTAGGCCCCGAGTAAAAGTTCATTTTGTTCGACTCATTTTTAGGAGTCGGGGAAAATTTACTTTATAATTTTTGGAGTTCGTTTAGATTTATTTTCTTCGTTTTTCTGCGCGCGTAATTAGTTTAAAAAAGACTGAAGCGCCAAGCCGCTTGGGCCAAGGCCCAGCTGGCCAGCCGGCCCAGCCCCGCCGACCCCTCCTGCCAAGCCGCACCGCCGCGCCTTCAGTGAGTCCGGCTAGGACTCTGCCGCCGCCGCCTTGCCTTGCCCCCTTCCCCAAGCCACCCTCCCTCCCATACTATAAATACCCCACACCCCCTCCTCCCCACAACCCGCCGCCGCCTAAAGCAGCAAGAAGCATTGCCACCACACACCACCCGCCGCCGCCGCCGCTTGCTAGCGCTTAGCGCCGCTGCTTACCGCGCCACCGCCGTCGCCCGTCGCTCCGCCGCCTAGCCGCCACCTCGCCGAGCCCGCCTCGCCGAGGTAGCAGCGCACACGCCACCCTCCCCTCGGTTCGGTTTTTAATAAAATCATTCCGTTTTTTTTTTTGCGTTTTTTTTCAAAACCCTAGATCGGTTTTATTTCCGTTTTGTTGTTTAGCGAAGCGTTCGCGGACCGCTCGCCTTAACGAACGTGATCACGGTTATTCTTGTTAACGAACGTCCGCTCGCTTAACCGCTCGTCGTTTTCTTTTAATCGGATTTATTCCGTTATTTTCGATCGCGATTTCAGATCCGATCTTCGCTCTAGTTTATCTTCTCGCCGCTTATAGGAATCAGTGATTCAAGCGCTGAGTCTCGCTTTGAAACCGCCGTTCCGACTAATCAACTTAAACCAAGTTTTGCTACTATAAAATTTTGACCTAGTTTCAACTTGCTAGAACCGAGTTGTTTTCTTTCGCCGTTTGACTTTTGTTGCTTTATTTGATTTGATTCTTTTTGCAACCAGGGTTCTTAAGTTGAACTTTCTGGTTAGATCTTTTATTCGAGATTTACCTGTGCATTAGATGAGTACTTATTGTATGCTTGTTGTTTGTCTGCGATAGATCACCCGGAGTGCGCCGCTTGTTACTTCGAATCTCTAGGTTTCGCGGATCATCAACAAGGCAAGTAACACTTGATCATACCTTTTCTACTACCCAGTTTTTATGCATTAGACCAATCCTCAAACATTGCATGATTAGGATCAAATTAAATTGTGGGATGAGAAGTAGATGAGGTAGTACCTATTACCTGTTTTACTTATGAAACCTTTGGGAGTTACTTCTACGTTTGCTTATTATGCCATGCTATGCTAGTAGACGTGGATTGGGTGAGTGAATATCCATGATAGATGTGAGATTGTTAATTAATGGTTTATCTAAGGTGGTAACTTAAATACACATCTGGGTGGATTGAGGCACCTGGTGTTTCCACGACTTGCCTGTTTTTTTTGGACCGCCACCCAGGCTCAAAGGGATCATAAGATAATTCATGCTAGTAACTTCCGTGTGCAGCCACAAGCCATTATGGGCTCTGGCAGAGTTGACTAAGTCGTGCGAACTCTTATAATGGTGGACTAGCAGATGTACGGGATGTAGGTGTACGGGTCTACCCATCGTAAGGTGCTAGCGCTTCTGAAAGACTATGTCTCGGTCATCCGTTTCTCAAACACCATGTAGTGCGAGAAACCAAACGGAGGCGATCGAGTCTTGTGGGGAAAAGTGCGCAAACCTCTGCAGAGTGTACAAACTAATCATGATTAGTCGTGTCCCCGGTTATGGACATCTTGAGTATCTAGTACTTGAATATCATGTGAATCTCAACATGTTACTCTAATTTAATATTGTTGGGTTTGTTAATGAGTACTTTTTAATTGGGATTGAGGATGCTGTCAACCATTCTCAATGTTTAACAACCACCATGATAGTTAAATAAATGTATTCCTTTGCAGTAGGGAAAAACTGGCTTTATGCAAAAACTGTAACCATAGAGCTTTACCACCAGCCGTATATGGATGTAGTATAGGCTTATCATTCATTATTCTCTATGTGTTACTTTGCCAGCATATTCCATGTGTCAATTGTTTTGGCTGCAACTTTCATGTTGCGAGACTTTTCGAACGACAGTAAGGTGCTTTTAGGTCGTGGTTCTATACTCAGTGATGCCGTTGGAGTTGATGGACTCACTTATCTTCCAAGTCTTCCGTTGTTATCGTTATTAGATGGCCTTAAGCCATATTTATTGTAATAAGTCCTCTTTTGGACAACGATGTAATAAGTGTGTGATTGCTACTCTGTTATAAATCCTTCGAAGTACTGTGTGGTGTCAGCATTACTGATCCAGGGATGACACCTGAGCACAGAGACTTGACCATCTGAGGTCGGGTCGCTACAGAGATGGTATAAGAGCACACACTGACTATAGGACACGACCACTAAGTTAAAGCCATAGATCACTATTCTCTTCTCATTTTCTAACTCCTCATCTTTTCTACTCTTTTAGGATGACGGACGCAAAGATCAAGTACGCTCAACCCGATGAAGGCACACCTTTTGGATTCCATTTGAAGGAAGTCGCCAAGTACCTGAACATTGGACTACCAAGCTTCACCGGGACTCTCAACGCCACTCTGCCTGAAGAGGAGCGCTGGAAGATTCAAGCTCACGTTCCGGGAAGGACATTCGCGCCAATCACCAAGCCCATAGATAGTGTTTTCAGTGCACCAACCTGGAGTCTGGGAAAGAGCATGGCAGCTCATATCACCATGGGACGCATTGGAGAAGTTTATCAAATAGACCTCAAGGACACTATTTACCAAATTTGCGGACGCCGGAATGAAGAATGGGAGATAGTCAGCACCAAGAAGGATAGATCCATTGCAGCTTTCATCCAGGAGTTAAACCAGCACATTCGGCGCCAGGAGAACCAGATGTGCAATGATATGATAGAGTTGAAGAATGCGAAGGGAAGGATCATCGAACTTGAAGGAGAGCTGAAGTCTACACGCAAGGACTACATGGACGAGATCGTGGCTGTAGTAAGGCACAATAGCGATCTTAAGTATGAGATTGGAGAACTTAAGAAGAAATTAGCGCTCAAGAATGAAGACAAGTACGTCGACTGTCCGAGCAACTACATCATCATCGACGACACCGATTCGGATCCAAGTGAACCCAACTTTGAAGACGAAGCTGGAGCAGACATCATGGAGTCTTCCACCGGTTCGAATTAATAGATGACCCCCATATATTAGTAGTGTTCCCTCCATGTAAACATTTTAGTACAAGCACTTTTGCGATAGTTAGACCGTTGTATGCCCTTTGTTTGAAATGAATGAAGTGATTTTGTGTGCATTTGTCTCATGAGCATTTGGGTAGTGTTTTCTCCTTAGGCCTCACTCTATTCTTATTTCCTCGTCTTTTCTAAACCCTTCAGATGCCTCCGAGACGCGACCCCGAGTTTGTTTTCCCGCCAGAGATCACTCAGTTGATTCAGCAGCAGAATACTTTGATTCAAACATTGGTACAGAACCAAGGCAACAACAACCACAACCCACCACCACCACCACCTGCGGATCACTTGACTCGTTTCCTTAGGCTGAATCCACTGGTGTATTCCAGTAGCACCGAGCCGATTGTAGCAGATGATTGGCTCCGCAAGATAGGAATGGAGTTGACCACTGCAGGATGTACAGATGGTGAGAAGGTGAAGTTTGCTGCACATCACAGACGGACCCGCAAGAAGATGGTGGGAGAATTTCATAGCCACTTACCCAAGAGACACCGCCACATGGGATCGGTTTCAGCAGGAGCCATGGCCATGAAGAAGCGTGAGTTTCGCAACTTACGCCAAGGAGGAAGGACTGTTGGCGAGATGTGGATGATTTTAGTAAGTTAGCACGTTATGCCCCGGATGACGTTACTACTGACGCAGCCAAGGTGAGAAGTTTCGGAAGGACCGAATGATGAGTTAAGCATGCAGTTGATGGTAGCAAGATTCAATAACTACCAGGAGTTGGTAGACCGTGCCCTCATGATTGAAGGAAAGCAAGAGTGCATTGAGAATCGCAAGAGGAAGTATGGGCGGGAAGTATAACTCGAGCCCAATGAAGCCCGTTATACCCCTAAACAGGAGTTCGGTTTGAGCATACCCATGGAAGAGGTAGTTCACACAACCATAATGGCCACAAGAATGGTAATGGGAATGGAGGTAGCAACGGCGTAACCGGACCACACCATCAACCCCAGCCAAGAAAGACTGAGCCATGTCACCGTTACAAGTGTTCCAAGACCGGACATTATGCAAATGAATGTCCCAAGGCCAAGGTGGAAATGGAAGCTCGGAAAGAAGCCAAACCCTTTCAACAGGGGATGTGAACCACATTGATGTGGAGGAGGTTGAAGCTCAGCCCGATGCAGTAATCGGTAAGTTTTTGGTTAAGTCATTTACTGCACTCGTTCTTTTCGATACTGGTGCATCGCATTCATACATATCAAGGGGATTTGTAGAAAAGTATAGCCTGCCCACTAAGCTTCTTATAAACCCTATGTGTCGTGGATTTGTCACGGCAGATGTCCTAGCGTAAGGACTTAGTCGAGGAGCCATCGCTACGGGTTTACTTGCAGGGGTTAAAGCGGACACAAAGACACAAGGGTTTATACTAGTTCGGCCCCTTCGATGAAGGTAAAGCCTACGTCTAGTTGTGATGGAATTGATGTAGTCTCGATGGCTAGGGAGCAAACAAGCTTCGCCTAGGCTCGAGTTGTGGTTGTCTCTCCTTGAACCGCCGCCGGGTCGTCCCCTTATATACACGAGTGACGCCCGTCGGTTTGCAGAGTCCCAACCGGTTCATACTCGTACCCCGGTTGGTATCTTTCTATTCCTAACGTAAAATACAAGTCATACATCTGGCCGGTTTACGGCTACAAGTTCTAAACCAACTATAGGCCTTGGGCCTTTCCATGATTATACCACTAGCGGAGCTAACCCGGCCCAAACTTGGCCGGTTTACATCTAGCGGTAATATCCCCAACATTAGGCCCCAGATTGATTTGAACTGGTTCATGTCAATCCTTCACGTAACTCGTCTTGGACATCTTCTTTGTTTAATAAACCGTCACATCATCATTGCTTCGATCATCAGTAAACCGCATGACATCATTGCTTCGTCATTGTAAACCGCATGACGCTATTTTGAAGTTTATCCTTTGTAACGCCTTCCTTAATGACGGTCCACGGATTTACGACTTGACCTAGTTTTATCGCCTTATAAATAGGACCGAAGGGTCATTCTTTTTCTCCTTCGCTTCCTCTTCTTCTTCCTCGCGCGCTGCCTTTGGAGCTCCGCCGTCGTCATCAACTTCGCCGTCCTAGGCCACTGCATCAACTCAGACGTACTCGAGCACCGCGACCTTTCTCCGCATCTCCTCCGCTTCGTAAGCTTCTTGCCCTTCATCGACCTGTTCCTTCATTTTAGATCTGTTTTAGGGTTCGAGTTTCATGCCCTGTTCTTCGTACATTTTCATCTTTCTAACCTTGAGTCATGCTATGAATCCTGCTCTGCACTAAACGATTTACTCCTGCGTATCCGCTGCACTTTTTCATCTTAATCTCATAGATCTTCTCGCATATATACATACACCTTATAGCGCACTTCTTGTCTCTTCTTTACTTCATGACGCATTTCGTTTTCTCAAAATCCGCGTTTGATCCGTAGTGAACATGAATTTTGTGAAACCTGTTTCGCCCATGACTTCAATTTCCTTCAAGCCCAGATTAGGCGGTTTAACTCACCATAGTAAAAGTTGCTAAACCGCATCGGTACACCATTAGTCCCTTGTTGAACCGCCAGATCGTATCGACATCACCGATAACGCATCGATTTATAGGAACCGCCTCCGGTTTATCATAACTTTAGATCAATCACTCTGTAATAAGCCCTTTCTTAAACCGGATCCTTCTCCTTGTAGATCTTATGATGGCCAAACAGGTGTACGAATGCAATCGGGTTCCTTCCGCATCTCCGAGACACAGTTGAAAGAACTGGTATCGATTGGTACTTTAGATGATCAAAACACAATCCATTGAGGGTCCTCGAGAGGAATGTCCTCCACACCTCGGGAAGGAGAAGTTGTAGTTTTCACGGATCACCGCCCGGGTTTCAAACCGCCGGGTCAAAATTTTACCGGCGTCATGGCCAATTTTCAACTCCGTCCCCAAGATATCGGCCCCAACTCGTTACCAACCTGTGCCACTTTCAAGTGCTGTCCAAGCATATCTGCAAGAGGAACCTTCGTTGAACTGTTCAGGATCTCTTCCACCTAAACCGCCGCACCGATTCACCGACGGCCCCAATACGTAATTGGGCGGTATGGCTATCCAGAAAAGGAAGGAGATCACTTATCCCCACGTCAAACTCCACACTCATCCCAAAGAGTGGAACGCGACTTGGTTCTATCAAGCAAAGACACTTCCCCTGAAGGTGAAAATCCTTTACCTGGCTTTCGTCCAGAGCGGCTAAGCAACACTCATCCCTTTCCGCAACGATTGACTGCCAAAGAAAGAAGCAAATATGCCCCACAACTATCCAAACTTCGGGCCTTCATGGCCAACGGTTTGACTGGGATCGATCTGGCACGCTGCTGGTTATCTTGGGGCATATTGCCTTTGAGCCGGCGTTCCGGTTTGATGTGCCAGTATACCGGCAGCGTCGATGACCCACTCCGACACACCAAACTGGAACTGTCTGAAGATGAAGTTACGGATTCAGTAAGGAGAATGCTGAATGAACCGGAGCACCTCTGTGCTCAAACCGGCTTAGCTCCTTACTGTACCACCAACGCACCACCTGCGGTAAGTCTCTGACTGTGTCATTATTGAAACCCGTTGTTATTTTCATATATCCAACTCTCAATTATTTCTTATACAGGGCGATAATCCGTTTTGGAGCAAAAAACTCTCTCAGGACAAAGCGGACAAAGCTGGGCGGCCAGTTCGGCCCAAAACAAAAGTTGTCAAGAAATCCGCCCACAAGAGGAAGACTACTACTTAAATGCGATCCGCTATTGACGATGATGTGGGTAATCCGAACTTGATTCTCTTGGCTTGTTTTTACATCGCCTTATTGATGACGATGCTTGTCGATGACGTTGAAGCCAAGAACGCAGATTTGCCGAGGTAACCATTCTCTCTCCGATTCAACAAATTTGCCTTCACCAAAATTTCGCGGCAAACCGGAAAGTTAACTTTTCTCACCCTCTTGCTTACTTGGATCCCAAACTCTTTATGAAGACACAGCAACATGAAGCTCGTCGCACCACCCGACAATGACGGTAGTTACCTCTGCGGTTTACCAAACAGCCCGCTCGACAAAGACCGCACCGAGGTTTCCAACCTTTTATTGCCTTAAATTCCAAAGCGGGTTTGTTCCACAACCTCTTAATCCGTCCGACTCGATTATCGTGTCACCTCCCATTCATCCTCTGGCGAATCGTTCGCCACTCAGCTACCTCCGCTGAAGATAGCCGTTGGGTAAGTCCATACAGCATACGCTTTTCGATTTTCTCAGAATGTATATGCCTTGTTCCTGAATCTTTGTTTCTTCAGACCAAACCGAAACCCAGCAAGAAGGCTCGTTTGGACAAAATAGTTGAAGAGGCTGCCGCTTGCATCATGAGCGGGCGCCAGATCTCAAAACGTTGCCTCGAGGATATTCCAAATGACCCTCCGATTCAAGAGGAGGTTATTCCAAGAAATACCGCAACCCTTCAATCTCTGCCGATCCTCCTGCTAGCACCGTCCGGTTTGAAAAGCCTCGCAGCCCTCTGAAGCAGCCGTGCCGACGCGATCCGTCGAGTCGAAAGATGATGACGCTGTGATTATCGGCATGGGCCGCTCAACCGGGAATGCTGCCACCTTAACCCGCATACTGTGAAGGAAGATTCTTCAACTTTGAACAAGGGAAAGTGGGCTGCCGAGCTGGAAGCATATGCCGCTTTAAGCGCCCAAGATCTTCATTCTCGATACCGAACCGCTTTATAGTAGCCGTGATTATGAAGTCGGCTTGGTGAAACTAATGAGAGACAAGTTTGAGGTAACACTCCTTTCCTTATTATCGATCAAGAGTCCTTGTAGCCCCAAGGGCCGGTTTGTAATCTTGGATCAAACCGACTTGATAATTTTCTTTGATAGACTTTGCAAACTTCTCTCATAACCACCGGTTTAACGATGCATACTTAAACCGGTGCTCCAAAAACTTCCCGACAACACTTTAATAGAATCAAACAGTCATTAGCCCCTTAGTGCCGAGTTGAATACTCGATTCAACTTGGGACTTTGCCATGTATTAGCAGAGAAAGATTGAAGGTACATTAGCCCCCAAGTGTCAAGCATATAACCGTGTTGTATGGTTGAGACTTTAACTTGAATTGTTGGCTGATCATGCTATCAATGCGCAGGCCGAGGTGAAGATCAAGGATGATCGATTGCCGATTTACAAAGCGGCTTTGAAAACCCAGCAGCCGAGACGGACAAAGCTAAGAAGGAGCTAACCAAGACCTTGACCGCTGCTTTGAGCAGCGAAGGAAAACATGAAGAAGGAACAGACGGTCCGGGCCACCGAAAAGGCTAACTTGCTCAAACGGGCGTAAAATGTCTGAAGCTGCCCTTAAACCGGTGGTGGATGATCCGACACCGTGAAGCGGCAAGTGCATTCTATGACGGCAGCCATCTTCGTAAGTTCCCCGTGAATAAGTGTAATATGCTTTTCCCGCTGCACCATTATTCCGTTTAAAACTATCCTGTTATCATATGCACGAGCACACGCTGGGCACTTGGGCAATGACGTGCGGAAGAAATCAAGGCTGTCTACACTTTAGTAAAGCGCTTATATACCGGAGCCCAGTAGCGTGATTACCACAATGTCACATAACAATCCAGCGCCGTCCCGATCCAAGATACCTGAACCGCTATCCATCCTTCCTTCCCGGATTGAAGAGGTGAAGAAATCTGCCGCACGAACCGGAGCCATCAACGCCTTGATCCGAGCCAAAGCCTGGGTGCCGGATTTTGATCCCGTGGAAGCAGCGCAAGGCTATCCCAGTGTGAAGGAAGACGGCTCAAACTTTAGTGAAGAGGACTTGCGGGCGATAAACCGTGCGGTACGCCCGCTGGCTTGTCAACTGGCGGAAGAAGCCGACTTGGAGCACTATCAAGCCCAATATAATGAGCAGAATAAGCGTGTGTCCGCTCCAACCTTTGAACCGGAAAACTTGATCCCTCCAATCCGTAAGCACACTTACGCTCCTGACATTGAACCATCGTCTCTGATTCACGAAGAGGCTGTCTTCCAAGCGCTAATGGGAATCGACTGGACTACTGTGGATTTCCAGCTGATGGGTAGAGACGAAGATGCTGAAGCGGCGGAGGATGAAGAACAGTCGTGAACCGGTAGCCGGTTTAAAAAACAATGATCTCATTTGGGCACTGTGTTGCCTTGTAATAGCCGTAGTCAAAACTTGCTGCCTGGGTATGCCTTCGTGCATCGAGGAAACTTTTGTTTGATTCATACTCCCTGCAACCAAAAAATTGAACCTCGGCGGCGGTGACACCGCCAGCCGGTTTATGGCATCCAATATATTTTGTGTATCGAAAAATCAATTAGTATGCGATACAAATACCGCCGTATCTGGGCATGAGGCTGGCATAGCCAATCTTGAAGCGGAGGTCTTTAAAAACCATGACCATCCTGGGAGACAATAACTCCCACATAGGCGTCTTTGAAACAAAGATAAGCCCCGTGCTACTCCATAAAGATTTAAACGGAAGAAGGTAAACCGGCAGATAAAAACTTGATGTAATACCAAACCGTGTCTGTCGGTTTATTATTGATAGCTAAACCGGATAAAAATATTCGCCGGTTTGAAAACGCAACAAAATCGAATACCAAATATGGCAACAAAGGCAATAACTCTTTGCAATAGTAAAGCTTCATGGAGCTGGTCGATGGCATTACCATGGTCGACGCAACCAAGCCCCCTAAGGCGAAGCGATGGTGCTAGTCGGCCAGTCCCCAAAAGACTCTTGGCGAGTATGCCGCCAAGTGGCATGACATTGGTTCGGTTCACCAAGCCTCCAAATGACGCTGGCCCTATTGGTCGACCAAGAGGCGTGACTGTTCAGACGTGACCGTGTCCCCAAATGATCTGGTGGCTTTCGCTTATCAAGAGGTGTTGCATTGGTTCGACACCACCAAGCCCCCAAGTGATAAATATAACTATCAAGGGTAAACCGGAGGCCGCTTTAAAAATGAAGCACTCCATGTAACCACACATGAAAAGAAAGACAGAGACCCCGCTTTAGCCGAGGCCCTGATTTTTATTATATCAAGATAATATATACATTGTCATGCTATGTACATAAACCGAGCCGATGACTCAAGTGTAGTAAGGTCAAGATGAGCTATATTCCACGGCCTATTAGTCTCCTCCTCGATGTACGTGAGTCTTTACGCCTCGAATATCAACCAGATAGTAGGAACCGTTGTGTAGATTCTTCTCGACCACAAAGGGTCCTTCCCAAGGCGGGATAACTTGTGCATATCTCGTTCGGTCTTGATGAGACGAAGCACCAAATCTCCTTCCCGAAAGGCTCGTCTTAACCCGCGGCTGTGATACCGACGAAGATCTTGCTTGGTAAATCGCCGAACGAGCGGCTGCCATATCACGCCCTCATCCAATAGGTCCAAAGCGCCCCGCCGTGCCACCTCATTGTCCGCTTCAACATAAGCCGCTACACGGGCGAATCGTGCTCGATATCACCGGGGAGAACTGCTTCGCCCATAAACCATGAAGAAAGGCGTAGCCGAGAGACCGGTTTGGCGAGTATTGATACTCCATAGTACCGATGGGAGCTCTTCAACCCAAAGACCCGGTGTTCTCGTAATGGAACCGAAGTCGGGTTTGATGCCTCGCAAGACTTCGATTAGCACGCTCGCCTGCCCATTGGGTCGGGTGCGCCATCGACGATACGCCGGATATGCTCACGTTCACAGAATTCTTTCATAGCTCCCTTGGACAGATTAGTGCCATTGTCAGTAATGATACTGTGTGGAAAGCCAAACCGGAAAATCACCTTTTTGATGAACTGCACCGCTGTTGCCGCATCACACTTACTGACAGGTTCCGCTTCAATCCACTTGGTGAACTTGTCCACTGCCACCAACAGGTGGGTCTTCTTATCTTTGGATCGCTTAAAAGGCCCAACCATGTCCAGCCCCCAGGTCGCAAATGGCCATGTTATTGGGATCATCCGCAATTCCTGTGCCGGTACATGAGCACGCCTGGAAAATTTCTGACATCCATCGCACCGTTTGACCAAGTCCTCCGCATCAGCATGAGCAGTTAACCAGTAAAACCCATGACGAAATGCCTTCGCCACCAGGGACTTTGAACCGGCGTGATGCCCGCAATCCCCTTCATGGATTTCTCTTAAAATTTCACAGCCTTCCTCAGGGGAAACACAGCGTTGAAACGCCCCTGAAACACTGCAATGATGCAACGCACCATTAATAATCGCTATAGATTTGGAGCGCGGATTATCTGTTCGCCAAAACCTCATCGTCCGCAACTCTCCTCGAGTCATATACGCAAGGTAAGGAACCGTCCAATCCGAATAGCATGTAATGCCGCCACCAACCGAGCCTCCGGATCAGAATTGCCAAATCCGCTTCACCGGGGAGCTGAATCGACGGGTTGTGCAAGACGTCCAAAAGACATTAGGCGGAACCGGTTTACGCGAGAACCCAAACGGCTTAAAGCGTCGCCGCTTCGTTTTCGGCGATCCACATGATCCACTTGATAGCCCTTGAAGCAACCTGCAATATTATCCACTTCTCGACGATATGCGCCATGAGGGGTCCTTAGAATCCCAAGTGCGGATACTTGCCGAGCCACCAGTCCGAGTCACCAAGCACTTAACCCGCTTAAATTCATCTCCTTAGCCATCCGGAGACCATGGAGCAAGGCTTCGACTCAGCTGCATTATTAGTACAAGGAACATTAGACGGAGAACGAATAAAACTTATCACCTCGTGGGGAAGTTAAACGACTCCACCCGAGCCTTCCAATTGTCTCGATCCGTCAAAATGAATAGTCCAAGATGTGTGATCCGGCTTCTCCTCCGTGCTTGTAACTCGTCCGACCATTAATGAAATCAACAAGGGCTTGTGACTTCACCGCCGGCGCTGTATATATTTTAGCCCATGCGCCCAAGCTCAATGGCCCATTTGCAATCCGCCATCGCCTCCGGTTTTGTATGATATCACCCAAAGGAGCTGAACTAACCATCGTAATAGGATGCCCTTGGAAATATTGTTTCAGCTTCCGGCCGGCCATAAAAACACCATAGACTAGCTTCGCCAATGCGGATATCTCGCTTGACTCAATAAGCACCTCGCTGATATAATAAACCGCCGTTGAACCGGATATTCTTTTCTGCCTCCTTGCGTTCTACCACAATGGCTACGCCATCGCCGAGCATTGGCTGCCACATATAACAACAGCGGTTCCTTGTCAACCGGAGCCGCAAGAACAAAGGGTTGGCCAATTGCTGCTTTAAATCCTCAAAGGCTTCATCAGCAATGGACTCGCATAAAATTATCCGCCTTCCTCAAAGATCGGTATAAGGGATGGCCTTCTCTCGAGGCGATCGATAAACCGCTCAACGCAGCAATCCGCCCGCCAGCGTTGAACGTCGTTGATACACTTCGGTTTAGCCAAGGAGGTGATGGCTTTAATTTTCTCCGGATTAGCCTCGATCCCTCTGTTAGACACCAGGAACCCCAATAACTTGCCAGCCGGAACACCAAAAACGCACTTGGCCGGATTAAGCATCATCTTATAAATGCGCAAGTTGTCGAAGGTCTCCTTCAAATCTTCCACCAGTGTCTCCTTTTGCCTTGATTTCACCACAATGTCATCTACATAAGCATGCACATTGCGACCAATCTGCGTATGCAAGCAATTCTGCACACACCGCTGATAAGTAGCCTGGGCACTCTTGAGCCCAAAAGGCATAGATACATAGCAGAAGGCTCCAAAGGGAGTTATAAACGCCGTCTTCTCCTGGTCCTTAACCGCCATTTTGATCTGATGATACCCAGAATATGCGTCCAAAAAACTTAAGCACTCACATCCTGCCGTGGCATCAATAATCTGATCGATGCGGGGGAGAGCAAAAGGATCTGCTGGGCAAGCCTTGTTGAGATCTGTGTAATCCACACACATACGCCAGGTGCCGTTTTTCTTAAGGACCAGCACCGGATTAGCAAGCCACTCCGGATGAAACACCTCAATGATAAAACCAGCCGCCAGAAGCCTGGCTAGTTCTTCCCCAATGGCCTTGCGCCTTTCTTCATTAAACCGGCGGAGAAACTGTTTCACCGGTTTATACTTAGGATCCATGTTAAGTGTGTGCTTAGCGAGTTCCCTTGGTACACCCGGCATGTCAGATGGCTTCCATGCAAAGATGTCCCGGTTCTCACGGATGAACTCGATGAGCGCGCCTTCCTATTTGGGATCCAGGTTGGTACTGACAATGAACTGTTTGGACGAATCGCCTGGCACAAAGTCAACAAGCTTAGTCTCAGCTGCCGATTTAAACTTCAGATCCGATTCATGCTCTGTAGTGGGTTTCTTCAAAGGGGTCATATCTGCCGGATCAACATTGTCCTTATAAAATTTCAACTCCTCCGTGGCACAGACCGCCTCTGCATAAGCTGCATCTCCTTCCTCACATTCCAAAGCGACTCGGCGGTTTCCATGCACCGTTATTGTTCCTTTGTAACCCGGCATTTTGAGCTGCAAGTAGATATAACAAGGCCGTGCCATGAACTAAGCATAAGCTGGCCATCCAAACAAGGCGTGATATGGACTCCGGATTTTCACCACTTCAAAAGTTAGCTTTTCAGACCGGGAATCATGCTCATCTCCAAAGGCCACATCCAGAGCTATCTTACCAATAGGATAAGCAGATTTGCACGGTACTACACCATGGAACACCGTATTGACGGTCCGAGATCTTTATCTGTGAGACCCATGCGACGGAAAGTGTCATAATACAATATATTGATATCGCTTCCTCCATCCATAAGTACCTTAGTAAACTTATAGCCCCCAACCCGGGATCTACCACCAAAGCCACCGACCGGATTATCAACCCGGGGATGGTCCTCTCGCTCCATACGATAGGCTGCTCGACCAACAAAATACCGCGGCAAAGCCGGTTCAATAGAGTTTATCGCCCGTTTGTGAAGCTTCCGATCCCGCTTGTCCAAACTGGTTGTGAAAACATGATACTTGCCGCCATTCAACCGCTTTGGTTGGCTCGATAACTCGATTTATTGCTTTCTGCCAAGGGCCACCTTGATTACTCGATTATTGAGATCGCCTCGTTATTCCTCGAACCGAAGTTCCCCTGACCCGCCCATGGAAACCGGATCCTGAACCACCACCGGACCCCTGGTCATATCGGAAAGCATCGGAATTCTTGAACTCCTGCATAATATAACAATCTTTCCAAAGATGATTCGATGGGGATTCCTTCGTTCCATGCTTGGGACAAGGCTGATTCAACAAGTAATTCAAACGGTTTGCACTAGCGTTTGGACCCCGATTCGCCTTTCCTCTGCGCCGCGGGCCTCTGTCCTGCGCATTAGTGTTGGCTATGAAATCCGGATTACCATCAGCCTTGCGCTTGCCCCCTGCTTCCATGACCCGCCGGTTTGAAATGTGCTGCTTGAGTTGCCGTTCTTCTTTCCTTCCTGCTTCATCATCATCGCCTGGGATCCTTGGTACCGTCTCAATCGGCATATTTTACCAAAGCGGACATGAGGGTTCCCATATCATTGCGTAACCGCTTCATACGTCCCCAAATTAAATTTCAGAGGCTCAAACCGCAATTGCTTTCCAATGTTATGATCGCTGAGTCAAGATTGATCCGTCCAAGAGTGCAAAATCTCAGACACACGGCGTACCCAACGGGTTGTTGACTCCCCTTCTTCCTGAACGCAAGCCGCTAGGTCTACTATGGACTTGGGCTGCTTACATGTATCCTTGAAATTCTGGATAAACCGGGCCCGTAACTGACCCCATGAACTGATAGAATTGGGCGGCAAGCTCTTCAACCAAGTGCGCGATGTGCCCTCCATCATCATGGTGAAGTACTTTGCACACGCGGCTTCATCAACATCTAGCATCTCCATGGCCATCTCATAACTTTCAACCCACGGTTCAGGGGATAGATCGGCAGTGTAATTCGGCACCTTGCGCGGGCCCTTAAAATCCTTAGGCAGACGCACATTGTGTAAAGCGGGGATTAAACAGGGCACTCCCAAAGCGGATGTAACTCCTGGTCCGCGAAGGTGGTAGGGCGAACCGTGTGTGTTGATTCGCATCATCTGCGCCGCTAACTCAGCCTCTCTGCGTGCGGCCCGATCCACCACCTCCCGAGCATCACGAACGCCGCCTATCTCGGTGATTGCCTCGGGCGCTTCACGGTCCCGCTACATTTGATAGGGCCGGTTCATCCATGCGCTTTCTTTGTAGTCCGCTTGACGGGCGAGTGAATCCGATCGCGGCCGTATGAATACGCTTCGTTGATCGGTGCAGTCGAGAAGCTCCTTAACCCGCGTGTCTCAACCGCCAGGGGAATCTCCTTCGATCGATCGCCTCAATCGTGCCGCAGCCGCAACAAGGTTGTCCATAGGGTTGGAGTAATGGCCCGGGCGTCTGTCCGCGGAGGAATCACCGTGTTACGCTGCGGGGCTCAGCGGTTGGACCGGCGCTCCGCCTGGCGCCTCAATCCGGTTTACCTCCACGTGCTAGGGCGGGTTATTGGGTCCGCCCGGGTCGAAGAGGTTTCTAGGGTCAAATCGATGGCGGTAGCGATCTGTATTTCGCTTTAACACCTCTCGCGACGCTCTGGTCGAGCATGAGCTTGTAAGCTTGTGCATCTAAAGCGGCCCGCTCTGCAGCCATACGCTCCTTCTCTGCCGCTAGATCCGCTTTGGCTTGCATGATCTGTTCTTTCACCTTCGCAATTTCTGCGTTATGAGCCTCCTGATCTGCTGGATTGTCCTCCGCCATGAGCGCCGCTAGTGCATCAAACAGATCGACAGAACTTGAACCGGCGGTCGCACCGGCTCTCGTCCCTCGCCGCCGCTGAACCGGAAAGCATTGTCGCTGCGGTTGAAGAGAGGTTTGCTGCTATGCATCGCCATGAACACTCCAACCCGGTTTAGCCGGCTTGGGGGTCCGAATATCGTCACCGTCGGAACAGCCCCCGATCATATCATCCTCGCAATCGGTACAATGACTCGGTCTCTCGCTGAAGATTCATCGCCGAGTAAACGACGGTTTCGCTACCGTGTTCTGAACCGCATCATACTCCCCTCCATGGGTGACTCCAACGAAAACATGCTTCACGGCCGGTTTAGCCCGGGCTGGTCGCTACCGAGCCGCTTCGACGAGGTCGGTGCAGATGTCCGGCCAGTCCAGCCCTCCGATCTTGCCGATGAAAACGTGTATGCGCCAAGGGGACCCGATATCCATACTCGATTGAATCGGCCTCGGGCCCCATCCAAAGATCGTCAATGTAGATCCGCCGCGACGACTCTTGGTCATCCGGCCCACGACGTAGCCTTCGAGTCCCTTGAGCTTGCCCTCCAAGATCGTCAAACCATCGTGCGATAGCCCCACGGTGGGCGCCAACTGTCGTGGATTTGTCACGGCAGATGTCCTAGCGTAAGGACTTAGTCGAGGAGCCATCGCTACGGGTTTACTTGCAGGGGTTAAAGCGGACACAAAGACACAAGGGTTTATACTAGTTCGGCCCCTTCGATGAAGGTAAAGCCTACGTCTAGTTGTGATGGAATTGATGTAGTCTCGATGGCTAGGGAGCAAACAAGCTTCGCCTAGGCTCGAGTTGTGGTTGTCTCTCCTTGAACCGCCGCCGGTCGCCCCTTATATACACGTGTGACGCCTGCCGGTTTGTAGAGTCCCAACCGTTCATACTGCACTCGTTGGTATCTTTCTATTCCTAACGTACAATACAAATCATACATCTGGCCGGTTTACGGCTACAAGTTCTAAACCAACTATAGGCCTTGGGCCTTTCCATGATTATACCACTAGCGGAGCTAACCCGGCCCAAACTTGGCCGGTTTACATCTAGCGGTAATATCCCCAACACTATGCTAGTAAGCTCACCAGGAGTAGAATACATGGCCAGACAAGGATGTTTTCCGATGCCATTGATTATAGGAAGGCATGTATTCCCGACGGATTTGATCATTTTGGAATCCCAAGGTTTGGATGTGATTCTCGGTATGGATTGGCTGTCGATGTATGGAGGAAACATCGATTGCGCAAGTAAGACGATTTTGCTCACAACGCCCGAAGGAAGAAGGATTAAGTATGTATCACGACATGGACCAAATAGGAATCAAGTAAATTCCTTATCAGGTGTTGTGCAGGAAGAGGTACCAGTGGTGACGGATTACCCTGATGTATTTCCTGAGGAATTGCCAGGAATGCCACCGGATAGAGACATTGAGGTTTTGATTGAGCTTTTGCCACGTACAGGCCCTATATCGAAGCGACCATACAGAATGCCCGCACAGGATTTGGAGGAAATCAAGAAGCAGATTAAGGAGCTATTGGATAAAGGTTATATACGCCCAAGTTCTTCGCCTTGGGGATCACCCGTACTTTTAGTGGAGAAGAAGGGATCGTTAAGGATGGTTGTTGATTACCGTGGATTGAATGAAGTAACAATCAAGAACAAGTACCCACTACCAATGATAAATGATCTGTTTGATCATTTGCAAGGAGCTAAAGTGTTTTCCAAGATCGATTTGCGATCAGGGTACCATCAGTTGAAGATTCGAGAGCAGGACATACCTAAGACAGCATTCACCACAAGATATGGACTGTATAAGTATACCGTTATATCATTTGGACTGACTAACGCGCCTGCCTATTTCATGAACCTGGTGAACAAAGTGTTTATGGAGTTTTTGGATAAGTTCGTCGTGGTGTTCATTGATGATATTTTGGTTTACTCAAGAATGAAGAGGAACATAAGGAACATTTATGATTGGTTTTGGAGAAACTAAGGAACATCGCTTATATGCCAAGTTCAGCAAATGTGAGTTTTGGCTAAAGGAAGTTGGATTTCTTGGACATGTTATATCCGGAGAAGGGATAGCTGTTGACCCTAAAAGGTTGAGATCAGAATCGAATGGGAAGCACCAACGACAGCTTGAGAGATCCGAGTTTTCTTGGACTCGCAGGATACTACCAGAGATTCATTGAGAATTTCTCAAGGATTGCAAAGCCTATGACGGAGTTGATGAAAAAGGATACCAAGTTCATATGGACTGAGGATTGTGAGGCAAGTTTTCAGGAGTTGAAGAAAAGATTGGTTACCTCACCAGTGTTAATTTTTCCAGATCAGACCAAGGATTATGAGGTGTATTGAGACGCTTCACGTCGAGGACTTGGAGCAGTACTTATGCAGGAAGGAAGAGTTGTTTCGTATGCTTCACGACAACTGAAACCTCACGAGTTAAATTATGCCACACATGATTTGGAGTTAGCAGTCGTAGTGCATGCATTGAAGACATGACATTTCCTCATTGGAAATCATTGTGAGGTGTACACGGATCACAAGAGTTTGAAGTACATTTTCACGCAGAAGGAGTTAAACCTTAGACAAAGGAGATGGTTGGAACTCATCAAGGATTATGATATGAGATTGCATTACCATCCCGGAAAGGCTAATGTAGTAGCTGACGCATTGAGCCGCAAGAGCCATGTCAATACGCTGATAACGGGAGAGATACCAAAGGAGTTAGCAGAAGATCTTCGTGAGCTATGTTTAGAAATAGTTCCAAGGGGCTATGTAGCAGCATTGGAGATCCAGTCTACCTTGATGGATAAAATCAGAGCAGCCCAGAAAAATGACAAAGAGATTGCGGATATAAAGAAGAAAATGAGCGAAGGAAAAGCAAAGGGATTTCGTGAGGATGAACACGATACCCTATGGTTTGAGGACCATGTTTATGTGCCAAATGACCCGGAGATCAGGAAATTAATTCTGCAAGAGGCACATGATTCACCCTATTCGATTCACCCAGGAAATACCAAGATGTATTTGGATTTGAAGGAAACTTTCTGGTGGACCGGAATGAAGAAGGATATTGCGGAGTATGTAGCAGTTTGTGATGTATGTCAGAGAGTGAAGGCAGAACATCAGAAGCCGGCAGGATTGTTGCAACCATTGCCGATACCCGAATGGAAGTGGGATAAACTAGGCATGGATTTCATCACGGTTTGCCAAAGACTCGCTCGAGCTATGACTCGATTTGGGTTATAGTCGATCGCTTGATGAAGGTAGCTCATTTCATTCCAAATAAGACTACCTATAGCAATGCTAAGTTGGCAAAAATATACATGACCAGAATTGTGTGTTTGCACGGAGTTCCGAGGAGTATCAGACGATAGAGGAACCCAATTTACCTCAAAGTTTTGGAATCAGTTGCATGAAACATTGGGAACCAGTGCTGGAATTCAAGACAGCTTTTCACCCAGAGATGGATGGACAGATCGAGAGAGTCAATCAGATTTTGGAGGATATGCCGAGAGCTTGTGCACTAGATTATGGATCTAGTTGGGATGATAACTTGTCAGATGCGGAGTTTTCTTATAACAACAGTTACCAAACCAGCTTGAAGATGGCACCTTTCGAAGCTTTATACGGAAGAAGGTGCAGGACACCGTTGTCATGGGACGAAGTTGGAGACCGTCAGTTGTTTGGGCCAGATTTGATTAAGGAGTCTGAACGGAAAGTTAAGATGATTCGCGACAGGCTCAAGGTAACCCAGTCCAGACAGAAGAGCTATGCGGATTCAAAACGCAAGGCGAAGAATATGAAGTTGGAGACAGAGTTTATCTTAGAGTATCCCCACTTCGAGGAGTTAAGCGTTTTGGAGTTAAAGGAAAATTAGCACCACGTTTCGTTGGACCGTATAAGATCTTGCAATGCATGGGAGAAGTTGCTTATAAGTTGGAATTACCTGAGGGACTGTCAGGAGTTCATGACGTATTCCATATTTCTCAGCTGAAGAAATGTCACGCCGAGATGGCGGAGGTACCGCTAAGAGATATAGTGCCACTAGAAGCAATTTAGTTGAAGGATGATTTAACATATGAGGAGAAACCAGTCAAAATTCTCTAATATGCTAGCAGAGTTACTCGCAGCAAAGTTATCAAGTTTTGTAAGGTTCAGTGGAGCCACCACACGGAGGATGAAGCCACCTAGGAGAGAGAAGAAGATTTGCTCAAGGACCACCCTCACCTATTTTCTAGCCAACCCGAATCTCGAGGGCGAGATTCATCTTAAGGGGGTAGGTTTGTAACATCCCAAATTTTCAATTTGGAATGTTATACATTAGATCATCATGCATTACATATTTTCTTGCATTTGTCGATCCTAGAAATTTCACGCAACTCAAGGACCCTCGGAGAGAGTTGGAGATTTCGAAATTTTCATATTTGAATTCTCTCAAATTATGAAAAGAGGATCATTTGATTTTATTTATTCTATCTTCAAATATTTTTCCAATATCAAAAATAAGAGAGGGAATAATATGACTTTCCCAAAATTTAGGAAAAATGAAGATTTAATAAGAGGTAAATATACTAGGAGTCATAGAACTTGCACGCGACGGTCAGTTTGGTGCATAAACTTGCAAAATACGTGTTTCTGGTGATCAAACTTGCATGGACGTGCAAATACGGTCACATTTCTTGTACACGGATGTATTCACTGCCTGCATGGCA
Source organism: Aegilops speltoides (assembly GCA_021437245.1). NCBI lineage: Eukaryota > Viridiplantae > Streptophyta > Magnoliopsida > Poales > Poaceae > Aegilops > Aegilops speltoides. Next base: position 197,868,097 of record CM038147.1, read on the forward strand.
TGCCAGCGTGGCCGGGGTCCATTGTCAGTGGCTGAAGCATTGTGCATGTGATATTTTTTGTAGAAAAACCCTCAAGTTTTTTTAAACTTCGTACAAAAGCCCTCCAACACAGGTAATGTTAAATAGTATCCCGCTGGGTCCTGCCCGTCACAAGCAAGCGTTGAATAATTTGGACTAGAAAATAGGTCTGAGGGAGTTCGAACCATCGACTAGCTATAATAGCGCGAGAGTACTAACCACACCACCGTTGTTGTTTACACGGATTACCAATGTGTAGATCCTTTAGGCTAAATATAAAGGTACACATTTAGAATTATATTTTCCTTTCTCAACATTTTCAAAATTAAATTATTAAAATTTGAACATATTTTCCGCTGATTTGTCTGAAAGGAAATTACGGACATTCATTTTGCACTATATTTTGCCTTTTAGATTTTGTAACTTAAAAATATTAGAATTCAAGCAAATTTTTAGTTGACTTGTCTGGAAAATTTACGTACATTCATTCTGGCCTATATTTTTCAATCTAGTTTTCCAATTTAAAATTATTCGAATTCAAACAAAATTCTGTTGATTTATTCGAAAGAAATTTATGTACATTCATTATGGACTATATTATCTTTTGTTTGGGTTATTCAAATTCTTAAAAAGGTTGATTTGTCCAAAAAAAAAATAAGTACATTCATTCTGACCTATATTTTCTTTAATCAAGATTTTTAAATTTAAAGTTATTCGAATTCAAACAGAAATTTCGTTTGATTTGTCCAAAAGAAATTATTTACATTCATTCTAAAGTACAATTTATTTTATCTAGGTTTTTTAATTTAAAAGTATTCGTTTTCAAACAAAAAATTAGTTGATTTGCCCGCAAACATACATTCATTCTGCACTATATTTTGTTTTATCTAGATTTTCTAATATTTTTTTTGAATTCTAAGCACATCTCTAGCAAACCCCTCATATCGCGCCGACCCATAAAACAATCGCCAGTTTAAGGTTTTGCGCAAAAGGTTGTCTCAATGCACACGTAAACACCGGTTCGCATATAAGGGTCTCACATGATACTCTAACGGAAATTGGTTCATTTGTCCGTAAAAAATACATGCATTCATTCCGAAAAATACTCAAATTCAAATCTAGTCAATCTGTCCGAAAAAATTATCTAGAATATAAGTTTTTTTCTTACATAGAAAAAACGAAAGCAAAATACATAAGATAAACAATCTGGCCAGATGGTTCGAACCGGGGCTTCCACCTTTTCACGAACCCTTTTCTAGTTTTGATTTATATTTTAATTAGGACGGTCCTCTTATATAAAGCTAATTGTGCACGTTAGACGTCAAAGGTCAGTTAGCCGATTGGCGGGCAATATGCATGCGAATTGCAGGTGTGGTCGAGTCCCATCCATACTGATCCATCCTTTTTTTCCGTTTTATTTCAGAATTTTCTGTGTAAATAAATGAAATGCAAGGGTGCTTTCTGGAAAAAAAAATGCATGCGGATTACCCACCTCCTCAGCCACTGACAGCGGGCCCATGTAATGTTGGCACGCCGCGGATGCATGTAATACGCCCAGCTACGGTAGAAAGCACCGTATTTGCACGCCCACGCAAGTTTAATGACTAGAAACATGTATTTTACAAGTTTATGCACCAAACTGACCGTCACGTGCAAGTTCTATGACTGCCCGTGTATTTACCTCGGAGTTTATTTGCCTTAGGGAAAAATGCGTGTTTTCAAAATTGCATTTTAGGCCCCGAGTAAAAGTTCATTTTGTTCGACTCATTTTTAGGAGTCGGGGAAAATTTACTTTATAATTTTTGGAGTTCGTTTAGATTTATTTTCTTCGTTTTTCTGCGCGCGTAATTAGTTTAAAAAAACTGCAGCGCCCCGCAGCTTTGGCCAAGGCCCAGCTGGCCAGCCGGAACAGCCTCGCCGCCCCTCCTCACAAGGCCACACAGCAAAGACCGCCGCCGCCCAGCCGAGTCCGGCTAGGACTCGCCACCGCCGCCTTGCCTTGCCCCCTTCCCCAAGCCACCCTCCCTCCCTTCTATAAATACCCCACACCCCCTATCCTCCCCACAACCCGCCGCCGCCTCAAGCAAAGAAGAAGAAGCAACAAGGCCATCACAGCAGCCGCCCGCTGCCGCTTGCGCCCTTAGCGCCGCCACTTGCCGTCGCCGTCGCCCGCCGCCTAGCCACCGCCCCGCCGGAGCCCCGCCTCGCCGAGGTAGCCGCGCCGCGCCACCCTCCCCTCGGTTCGGTTTTTTTAACAAAAATCATTCCGGTTTTCTTTTTCGTCGTTTCGGTTTTTTTTTCAAAACCCTAGATTGGTTTTTATTTCCAATTTTGTTGTTTAGCGAGCGTTCGCCGGACCGTTCGTCTTAACGAACGTGATCACCGGTTATTCCCGGTTAACGAACGTCCGTTCGTTTAACCGTTCGTCGTTTTTCTTTTAATCGGATTTATTCCGTTATTTTCTGATCGCGATTTCAGATCCGATCTTCGTTCTAGTTTATCTTCTCACTCGTTTATCGGAATCAGGTGATTCAAGCGCCTGGAGTCTCGTTTCGAAACCGCCGTTCCGACTAATCAACTTAAACAAAGTTTTGCTACTGTAAAATTTTGACCTAGTTTCAACTTGCTAGAACCGAGTTGTTTTCTTTCGCCGTTTGACTTTCGTTGCTTTATTTCATTTGATTCTTTTTGCAACCAGGGTTCTTAAGTTGAACTTTCTGGTTAGATCTTTTATTCGAGATTTACCTATGCATTAGATGAGTACTTATTGTATGCTTGTTGTTTGTCTACGATAGATCACCCGGAGTGCGCCGCTTGTTACTTCGAATCTCTAGGTTTCGCGGATCATCAGCAAGGCAAGTAACACTTGATCATACCTTTCCTACTACCCAGTTTTTATGCATTAGATCAATCCTCAAACATTGCATGATTAGGATCTAATTAAATTGTGGGATGGGAAGTAGATGAGGTAGTACCTATTACATGTTTTACTTATGAAACCTTTGGGAGTTACTTCTACGTTTGCTTATTATGCCATGCTATGCTAGTAGACGTGGATTGGATGAGTGAATATCCATGACAGATGTGAGATTGTTAATTAATGGTTTATCTAAGGTGGCAACTTAAATACACATTTGGGTGGATTGAGGCACCTGGGGTTTCCAGGACTTGTTTGTTTTTTTCGGACCGCCACCCAGGCTCAAAGGGATCATAAGATAATTCATGCTAGTAACTTCCGTGTGCAGCCACAAGCCATTATGGGCTCGCATAGTTGACTAAGTCGTATGAACTATTATAGTGGTGGACTAGCGATGTAGGGGATGTAGGTGTACGGGTCTACCCATCGTAAGGTGCTAGCGCTTCTGAAAGACTATGTCTCGGTCATCCGTTTCTCAAACACCATGTAGTGCGAGAAACCAAACGGAGGCGATCGAGTCTTGTGGGGAAAAGTGCGCAAACCTCTACAGAGTGTACAAACTAATCATGATTAGTCGTGTCCCCGGTTATGGACATCTTGAGTATCTAGTACTTGAATATCATGTGAATCTCAACATGTTACTCTAATTTAATATTGTTGGGTTTGTTAATGAGTACTTTTTAATTGGGATTGAGGATGCTGTCAACCATTCTCAATGTTTAACAACCACCATGATAGTTAAATAAATTTATTCCTTTGCAGTAGGGAAAAACTGGCTTTATGCAAAAACTGTAACCATAGAGCTTTACCACCAGCCATATATGCATCTAGTATAGGCTTATCATTCATTATTCTCTATGTGTTACTTTGCCAAAGATATTCCATGTGTTGACCCATTTTCGGCTGCAACTTTCATGTTGCGACTTTTCGCATTTACAGTAAGGTGCTTTTAGGTCGTGGTTCTATACTCAGTGATGCCGTTGGAGTTGATGGACTCACTTATCTTCCAAGTCTTCCGCTGTTATCGTTATTAGATGGCCTTAAGCCATATTTATTGTAATAAGTCCTCTTTTGGACAACGATGTAATAAGTGTGTGATTGCTACTCTGTTATAAATCCTTCGAAGTACTGTATGCTGTCAGCATTACTGATCCAGGGGTGACACCTGAGCACAGAGACTTGACCATCTGAGGTCGGGTCGCTACATCCTCTTCGTAACATTTCGGTCCAACCGAGATGAGCGAATCGGTCCCACCGAGTTTGCGTGACTAACTCTCTGGTTAGCTTATTACCAAAATCGGTCTCACCGAGTTTGTGTAATCGGTCTCACTGAGATTACGTTATGCCCTAATCCTAACCATATCGGTCCTACCGAGTTGCATGTCGGTCCCACCGAAAATCCTAACGGTCACTAGATTTGTTGAATCGGTCCGACCGAGTTTATCAATTCGGTCCCACCGAGATTGGCAAGTTGTGTGTAATGGTTAGATTTTGTGTGGAGGCTATATATACCCCTCCACCCACTCTTCATTCGTGGAGAGAGCCATCAGAATGTGCCTACACTTCCAACATACATTTTCTAAGAGAGAACCACCTACACTTGTGTTGAGGCCAAGATATTCCATTCCTACCATATGAATCTTGATCTCTAGCCTTCCCCAAGTTGCTTTCCACTCAAATCTTCTTTCCACCAAATCCAAATCCTGTGAGAGAGAGTTGAGTGTTGGGGAGACTATCATTTGAAGCACAAGAGCAAGGAGTTCATCATCAACACACCATTTGTTACTTCTTGGAGAGTGGTGTCTCCTAGATTGGCTAGGTGTCACTTGGGAGCCTCCGACAAGATTGTGGAGTTGAACCAAGGAGTTTGTAAGGGCAAGGAGATCTCTTACTTCGTGATCTACCACTAGTGAGGCAAGTCCTTCGTGCGCGATGGCCATGGTGGGATAGACAAGGTTGCTTCTTCGTGGGTGGAGCCCTCCGTGGACTCGCGCAACCGTTACCCTTCGTGGGTTGAAGTCTCCATCAACGTGGATGTACGATAGCACCACCTATCGGAACCACGTCTCAAAAATCTCTGAGGGAGTCCCGGATTAGGGGGTGTCCGGATAGCCGAACTATCACCTTTGGCCGGACTCCTGGACTATGAAGATACAAGATTGAAGACTTCGTCCCATGTCCGGATGGGAATTTCCTTGGCGTGGAAGGCAAGCTTGGTGATACGGATATGTAGATCTCCTACCATTGTAACCGACTTTGTGTAACCCTAACCCTCTTCGGTGCTTATATAAACCGGAGGGTTTTAGTCCGTAGGACGAACAACAATCATACCATAGGCTAGCTTCTAGGGTTTAGCCTCTCTGATCTCGTGGTAGATCTACTCTTGTACTACCCATATCATCAATATCAATCAAGCAGGAGTAGGCTTTTACCTCCATCGAGAGGGCCCGAACCTGGCTAAAAACATCGTGTCCCTTGTGTCCTGTTACCATCCGCCTAGACGCATAGTTCGGGACCCCCTACCCGAGATCCGCCGGTTTTGACACCAACATTGGTGCTTTCATTGAGAGTTCCTCTGTGCCGTCGCTATTAGGAAGGATTCCTCATCCCGTCTTTAAAGACGACACTGTTGCTAAAGGAGCTTTGGCTATCGGCCAAACTCTCTGGCTAGGCGGTTTCCTTATGACCGCCTGTTCGGCCGCCACGCCGACGATGACTTCTCGGGTCATCGAAAGCAATCTTCACGTTAGCTCGGAACTCGCTGAGCAGTTGGATCCGATGGAGCTCTCTTTTTTTGACTATGTACTGCAAGGCAACAGCCTCACAGTCTTTTATTAACTAATAAAAGGAGTTCAAGTTACAACTTTACAACTATACAGGAGTAGTTAAATACTTATAAAAGAATAAACTAGGTAAGGTTAGCTATCCAAGACATAAGACTATCCTTATATTTGCACCGAATCCTGTGGGAGAGAAGAGAGATGTCATGAATAAAGTTTCTCCTCCGAGCTCTAAATGAAGGCTGCTCATTTATGAAGATCTTCCCATTCCTTTGGATCCAAATATTCCATGTAGCCACAAAAACCACCTCAGAGAAGAAAGGGAGACCAAAATCCTTTCTAACTGCTTGGGCCATATCAGAAGTGGTTTGGTTGGGTAGAACAGTCCAAGATATCCCAACATAGTTCCAAACCCTTTGGCTGAAGTTGCAAGCAAAGAAGAGATGGGCCCGGTCCTCATGCTGAGCAAGGATGCAAAGCACACAAGTATCATCCTGGATGATCCACTGCCGACGTTGCATCATATCCCTGGTATTCAACTGATCCATTAGCAGAAGCCAGCCAAATACTTTTAGCTTTAGTGTGCATGCACACTTCCAAATCCACTTGAAAATGGGGTCAACCACAATGTGCGTGAAGCAAGAGTCATAATATAACTTGGCCCTATAGTCACCAGATTTCGAAGGCCACTTCCAAGTATCCTTGCTCCCAGCATCCAGGTTGATCAAAGGTAGTAGTGCTTGTAATTGAGTAAATTCTGAGTAAGCCTCTTGCGATAGAGGCAGATGAAAGTGCTCCAAGATATCCGGCTGCTCCAAAAAATCTTTAACTGTGATTGCCTCATCAACAGCAAAAGAGCAAAGCCTCGGGAAACATTCATGCAACAAAACCGCCCGATTTCCCAGATGCCATTGATCGAGCCAAAAAAGCACTGTGTCCCCAGAGTGGACATGTGGGATAGCTAGTTTGCAGAAATTGGGATATAAGCGCATGACATCACGCCACCAAAAAGAACCACAAATCTGCGTGCTTTGAGGTGGAGACGAAGCATAATAAGAATCCCAAATTAAAGAGATACCCAAGGCACATCCACTTTGTTGAAAAACTTGAAGAGATGCTTAATGAGTAAAGCCTCATTTTGGATGGTCAGATTAAGAACACCCAAACCACCCGAAACCTTAGGGCGACAAACTAGATCCCATGCAGCAAGTGACTGTCGTGGATTATCCGTGTTGCCTCACCTCAGACATTGTCGCATGATCCGCTCTAACTGTTGAATAATTCCTTTAGGAAGGTGTAAAGTGCACAGAAAATATATAGGCATGGAGCACAACACAGACTGAAGAAGCTGCAGACGACTTCCTTGGTTAACTAAGCATGACGAGGCGGATAAACGGCGCTCGATGCGATCGACCAAAGGCAGCAGATCATAAATGGTGGGACTAGATGTACCCATAGGCAATCCAAGGTATGTGAAAGGCATTGTGCCAACGTCACATCCCAGCAGAGAGGCAACTCTGGCGCCCTCTTCATCAGACATATTTAAAGGAATGAGGGAGGACTTACTAAAATTAACACACAAACCAAATGGACTCAAAGAAATGTGACAAGCATTTCCTTGAAGGCTACGAGCTGCTCATCAATCGCAGGCAGAACAATTAATGTGTCGTCGGCATATTGCACAATTGGGTAATCATTGGAGTTGGTTGGGATCGGCAGAGACAGAATATTCCTGGAGCACATCTCATTAACGACAGATTGTAATAAGTCAACTGTGATCACAAAAAGCAATGGAGAGAGAGGATCTCCCTGCCGCGCACCAGTTTTGCATACAAAATGCTTCCCGGGCACGCCATTAAGAAGGACCGAAGAAGAACCCGATGACAAAATATTATTGATCCAACCATTCCACCGAGAGTCAAAGCCCTTGTATTGCAAAATTTTGAGGATTAGGTCATGCTCGATCGTGTCAAAAGCCTTCGTAAAATCCAACTTCAGCAGAACAATTGGCCACTTGGAGGCCTTGCATTGATGAATGTACTCGAAACACCAAGCGAGGCAGTCTTGAATAGACCGACACCGGAGAAAACCGTATTGATTACGATGGATGCACCGAAGAATCACTTTCTGAAGACGATTCGCAAGCAACTTGGTCAGAAATTTTAAGCACGTGTTGGTCAAAGAGATAGGCCGAAAGTCTCCGACCACTTCCGGGTTGAGTTTCTTGGGAATCAAAGTAATTAAAGAGGTGTTCAGACATTCCAGGTTGCAATTACCCTCATAAAACTCCTTCAAAAGATACATGAAATCCTCCTTAAGAATTGGCCAGCACCTCTTAAGAAACAATCCCGAGAAACCATCTGGGCCAGGGGCACGGTCGGTAGGCATGCTCTTAATGACAAGATCAACCTCGGAATCAGTGAAAGGCTGGGAAAGTTCCTCAAGACCATCAATTCTCTCAATTAATGTGTCCAAGTCAAAACCCATAGTAATTCCTTTGGCATTACCCATTCGCTGGTTAAAATCAGCCCAGAACATGGTCGCAAGTTGGTGATGATCGGTGATCACATCACCATTAGCATTCGTGATGGAGGAGATTGTATTTCTCCTATACCTTTCCGTGGCCATTGCATGAAAAAACATTGAATTTTCCTCACCAACTTTAATGTTGCGAATAGTACAACGTTGCTTCCAATAAATATATTGCCAGTGCAAAATATCCTCCAAATGCAATTTGACTACCCGCCTGAAATTAAACTCCGGCCTTGACAATGGCCTGATCTCCTCCAACTCATCAAAGAAGAGAATCACCTTATTACAATCAGAAATTAATGCCTTAATTGTGGATAAATTCATGTGCCATTTCTTCAGAGCATACCGAAGAGCTTTAAATTTAGAGGAAATAATCAGAGCTACCGAGGGTCTGGCCACAGGCTTGCTCCAAACTTGATCAACACAATCATAAAACCCAGACAAGTCCATCCAGTAGTTTTCAAAGCGGAAAATTTTAGCCTTAGGAATAGCAGTAGCAATTGAGACTACACACGGGACATGATCAGAGGCCGTGCGTGCAAGGGGCAGAACAAGCGTGTTAGGATGAAACGTGGTCCATGCAACTGAGGTAAAAAACCAGTCTATCTGTTCAAGTAAAGGGTCAGTTTGCATGTTCGACCAGGTAAACTGACGTCCCTTAATTGGTAACTCCACGAGACCCAGATGGCCAATCACTTCATTAAAAAGAAAGATATCGCTGACATTACCCCCAGGATGGTTGCGATTTTCCAAAGATCGCATGAAATTAAAGTCTCCTAACAATAGCCAATTATCATCAGTGTTAATATCAAGATTATATAACCATTGCACAAAATCATCTCTGGATGGACCCTGACATGGACCATAAACAGACACGAGCGTCCAGATTTCAGAGGTATGCTTTGAGCGGAATTCCATTTGAATACCATATCGACGTGCCTCAATTAATTTTCCTTCGAAGAAAGCAGAATTCCAAATGATGATCATACCGGCCAATGCACCCTCCGAAGGTACATAGCAAAAATTATCAAAACGCCAAGGATAGAATTTCCTAATGAATCTATGATCAATATGCATGCACTTCGTTTCTTGCAGACAAACGACTGAGCAACCACTTTCATCAATTTTCTACTTAACTGCTAATTGTCGTGCTTCAGAATTAAGACCACGCACATGTTGGGGAACGTAGTAATTTCAAAAAATTTCCTACGCACAAGCAAGATCATGGTGATGACATAGCAACGAGAGGGGAGAGTGTATGTCCACGTACCCTCGTGAGACCGTGGCGAAGCGCTTATCACAACGCGGTTGATGTAGTCGACGCCTTCACGATCCGACCGATCCAAGCACCGAACGTCACGGAGCCTCCGAGTTCAGCACACGCTCAGCTCGATGACGATCTCCGCCTCCGATCCAGCCGAGCTCGGAGATGAGTTCCACAAGACGACGGCGTGGTGACGATGTTGATGTTCTACGGTGCGGGCTTCGCCTAAACTCCGCGACGATATGACCGAGGTGGAATATGGTGGAAGGGGCACCGCACGGCTAAGGAATGATCCGTAGATCAACTTGTGTGTCTATGGGTGCCCCCTGCCAGTATATAAAGGAGCAAGGGGTGCGGCCGGCCCTAGGAGGAGGCGCGGAGGAGTCTTACTCCCACCGGAGTAGGACTCCCCCCCTTCCTAGTTGGATTAGGACTTGGGGAGGGAAAGAGGAAAGGGGCGCCGCCTCTCCTTGTCCTATTCGGACTAGGGGGCGCGCCTGCCCCCGGCCGCCCTTCCTCTTCTCCCTCATGGCCCACTAAGGCCCATTAACCCCGGGAGGTTCCGTAACCCCGGTGTTCGAGAAAATCCCGATTTCACCCGAACCATTCAAGTCCAAACATAGGCTTCCAATATATCAATCTTTATGTCTCGACCATTCCGAGACTCCTCGTCATGTCCGTGATCACATCCGGACTCGAACAAACTTCGGTACATCAAAACTTATAAACTCATAATAAAACTGTCATCGAAGCGTTAAGCGTGCGGACCCTACGGGTTCGAGAACTATGTAGACATGACCTAAAACCATTCTCGGTCAATAACCAATAGCGGGACCTGGATGCCCATATTGGTTCCTACATATTCTACGAAGATCTTTATCGGTCAAACCGCATAACAACATACTTTGTTCCCTTTGTCATCGGTATGTTACTTGCCCGAGATTTGATCGTCGGTATCCAATACCTAGTTCAATCTCGTTACCGGCAAGTCTCTTTACTTGTTCCGTAATACGTCATCTCATAACTAACTCATTAGTTACATGCTTGCAAGGCTTAGGTGATGACTATTACCGAGAGGGCCCAGAGATACCTCTTCGACAATCGGAGTGACAAATCCTAGTCTCGAATTATGCCAACCCAACATGTACCTTCGGAAACACACAGTAGAGCACCTTTATAATCACCCGATTCGTTGTGACGTTTGGTAGCACACAAAGTGTTCTTCCGTAAACGGAGTTGCACAATCTCATAGTTGCGTGAACTTTGTATAAGTCATGAAGAAAGCAATAGCAAGATACTAAACGATCAAGTGCTAGGCTAATGAATGGGTCATGTCAATCACATCATTCTTCTAATGATGTGATCCCACTAATCAAATGACAACACATGTCTATGGTTAGGAAACATAACCATCTTTGATTAATGAGCTAGTCAAGTAGAGGCATACTAGTGACTATAGTTTTGTCTATGTATTCACACATGTATCATGTTTCGGTTAATACAATTCTAGCATGAATAATAAACATTTATCATGATATGAGGAAATAAATAATAACTTTATTATTGCCTCTAGGGCATATTTCCTTCAGCTCCCACTTGCACTAGAGTCAATAATCTAGATTACATAGTAATGATTCTAACACCCATGGAGTCTTGGTGCTGATCATGTTTTGCTCGTGAGAGAGGCTTAGTCAACGGGTCTGCAACATTCAGATCCGTATGTATCTTGTAAATCTCTATGTCTCCCACTTGGACTTGGTACCGAATGGAATTGAAGCGTCTCTTGATGTGCTTGGTCCTCTTGTGAAATCTGGATTCCTTTGCCAAGGCAATTGCACCAGTATTGTCACAAAAGATCTTCATTGGTCCCGATGCACTAGGTATAACACCTAGATCGGAAATGAACTCCTTCATCCGACTCCTTCATTTGCTGCTTGAAGCAGCTATGTACTCCGCTTCACATGTAGATCCCGCCACGACGCTTTGTTTAGAACTGCACCAACTTACAGCTCCACCGCTTAATATAAACACGTATCCGGTTTGCGATTTAGAATCGTCCGGATCGGTGTCAAAGCTTGCATCGACGTAACCATTTACGACTAGCTCTTTGTCACCTCCATATCGAGAAACATATCCTTAGTCCTTTTCGGTATTTCAGATGTTCTTGACCGCTATCCATGATCCACTCTGGATTACTTTGGTACCTTCCCGGCAAGCTTATTGCTAAGCATACGTCGTCTGGTACACAACATTGCATACATGATAGAGCCTATGGCTGAACCATAGGAACATTTTCATTTTCTCTCTATCTTCTGCATTGTGGTCGGGCATTGAGTTTGACTCAACTTCACACCTTGTAGCACGTGCAAGAATCCTTTCTTTGCTCGATCCATTTTGAACTTTTTCAAAATTTTGTCAAGGTATGTGCTTTGTGAAAGTCCTATTAAGCGCCTTGATCTATCTCTATAGATCTTGATGCCCAATATATAAGCAGCTTCACCGAGGTCTTTCATTGAAAAACTTTTATTCAAGTATCCCTTTATGCTATCCAGAAATTCTATATCATTTCCAATTAATAATATGGCATCAACATATAAAATTAGAAATGCTCTGAGCTCCCACTCACTTTCTTGTAAATACAAAGCTTCTCCAAAAGTCTCAGATAAAACCATATGCTTTGATCACACTATCAAAGCGTCTATTCCAACTCCGAGATGCTTGCACCAGTCCATAAATGGAACGTTGGAGCTTGCACACTTTGTCGACACCTTTTGGATCAACAAAACCTTCCGCTGCATCATATACAACTCTTCTTCTAGAAATCCATTCAAGAATGCAGTCTTGACATCCATTTGCCAAATTTCATAATCATGAAATGCAGCAATAGCCAACATGATTCGGACAGACTTAAGCATCGCTACGGGTGAGAAAGTCTCATCGTAGTCAACCCCTTGAACTTGTCGAAAACCTTTCGCAACAAGTTGAGCTTTATAGACAGTAACATTACCATTAGCGTCAGTCTTCTTCTTAAAGATCCATTTATTCTCAATGGCTTGCCGATCATCGGGCAAGTCAACTAAAGTCCATACTTTATTTTCATACATGGATCCCATCTCAGATTTCATGGCCTCTAGCCATTTTGCGGAATCTGGGCTCATCATCGTTTCCTCATAGTTCGTAGGTTCATCATGGTCAAGTAACATGACTACTAGAATAGGATTACCGCACCACTCAGTGCGGATCTTACTCGTAGACCTCGAGGTTCAGCAGAAACTTGATCTGAAGTTTCATGATCAATATCATTAACTTCCTCACTAATTGGTGTAGTTGTCACGGAACCGGTTCTCGTGATGAACTACCTTCCAATAAGGGAGTAGATACGATTATCTCATCAAGTTCTACTTTCCTCCCACTCACTTCTTTCGAGAGAAACTCCTTCTCTAGAAAGGATCCATTCTTAGCAATGAATGTCTTGCCTTCGGATCTGTGATAGAAGGTGTACCCATGATCTCTTTTGGGTATCCTATGAAGACACATTTCTCGATTTGGGTTCGAGCTTATCTGGTTGAAGTTTCTTCACATAAGCATCACAGCCCCAAACTTTAAGAAACGACAACTTTGGTTTCTTGCCAAACCACGCTTCATAAGGTGTCGTCTCAACGGATTTTGATGGTGCCCTATTTAATGTGAATGCGCCGTCTCTAAAGCATAACCCCAAAACGATAGCGGTAATCGGTAAGAGACATCATAGATCGTACCATATCAAGTAAAGTACGATTATGATGTTCGGACACACCATTTCGTTGTGGTGTTCCAGGTGGCGTGAGTTGCGAAACTATTCCGCATTGTTTCAAATGTAAACCAAACTCGTAACTCAAATATTCTCCTCCACGATCAGATCGTAGAAACTTTATTTTCTTGTTACGATGATTTTCTACTTCACTCTGAAATTCTTTGAACTTTTCAAATGTTTCAGACTTGTGCTTCATTAAGTAGATATACCCATATCTGCTCAAATCATTTGTGAAGGTGAGAAAATAACGATATCCGCCACGAGCCTCAACATTCATCGGGCCACATACATCTGTATGTATGATTTCCAATAAATCTGTTGCTCTCTCCATAGTGCCGGAGAACGGTGTTTTAGTCATCTTGCCCAAGAGGCACGGTTCGCAAGTACCAAGTGATTCATAATCAAGTGATTCCAGAAGTCCATCAGTATGGAGTTTCTTCATGCGTTTTACACCGATATGACCTAAACGGCAGTGCAACAAATAAGTTGCACTCTCATTATCAACTCTACATCTTTTGGCTTCAACATTATGAATATGTGTATCACTACTATCGAGATTCAATAAAAATAGACCACTCTTCAAGGGTGCATGACCATAAAAGATATTACTCATATAAATAGAACAACCATTATTCTCTGATTTAAATGAATAACGGTCTCGCATCAAACAAGATCCAGATATAATGTTCATGCTCAACGCGGCACCAAATAACAATTATTCAGGTCTAAAACTAATCCCGAAGGTAGATGTAGAGGTAGCGTGCGACCGCGATCACATCGACTTTGGAACCGCTTCCCACGCGCGTCGTCACCTCATCCTTGGCGATGCTCGCTTATTCCGTAGTCCTGTTTCGAGTTGCAAATATTAGCAATGTAACCAGATCAAATACCAGTGCTACTACGAGCTCTAGTTAGGTACACATCAATAACATGTATATCACATATACCTTTGTTTACTTTGCCATCCTTCTTATCCGCCAAATACTTGGGGCAGTTCCGCTTCCAAAGTCGATCCGCTTGCGGTAGAAGCACTCGCCCAGGCTTAGGACCAGACTTGGGTTTCTTCTCTTGAGCAGCAACTTGCTTGCCGCTCTTTTGAAGTTCCCTTCTTCTTCCCTTTGCCCTTCTTCTTGAAACTAGTGGTCTTGTTAACCATCAACACTTGATGCTCCTTCTTGATTTCTACCTCCGCTGCTTTCAAAGATCGCGAAGAGCTCGGGAATAGTCTTGTTCATCCCTTGCATATTATAGTTCATCACGAAGCTCTTGTAGCTTGGTGGCGTGATTGGAGAATTCTGTCAATGACACTATCATCGGAAGATTAACTCCCGGTTGAATCAAGTGATTATTATACCCGACATTTCGAGTATGTGTTCACCGACGTAACTATTCTCCTCCATCTTGCAGCTATAGAACTTATTGGAGACTTCATATCTCTCAATCCGGGCATTTGCTTGAAATATTAACTTCAACTCTGGAACATCTCATATGCTCCATGACGCTCAAAACATCGTTGAAGATCCGGTTCTAAGCCGTAAAGCATGGCACATCGAACTATAGAGTAGTCATCGCTTTGCTCGCCAGACGTTCTTACGTCGCCGGTTGCATCAAGAAGAGCCTAGCACCCAGCGGTGCTTCCAGGGCGTAACTCTTCAGGCAGCAATGAGGATAATCCTCGAAGTTACGGACCCGATCCGTGTAATTGCTACCATCATCTTTCAACTTTGCTTTCTCAAGGAACGCATTAAAATTCAACGGAACAACAAAGACGAGCCATCTATCTACAAACAAACATAGACAAGCAAGATACTATCAGTACTAAGTTCATGATAAATTTAAGTTCAATTAATCATATTACTTAAGAACTCCCACTTAGATGTACATCTCTCTAGTCATCTAAGTGATCACGTGATCCAAATCAACTAAACCATAACCGATCATCACGTGAGATGGAGTAGTTTTCAATGGTGAACATCATTATGTTGATCATATCTACTATATGATTCATGCTCGACCTTTCGGTCTCCGTGTTCCGAGGCCATATCTGCATATCCTAGGCTCGTCAAGTTAAACCTGAGTATTCTGCGTGTGCAAAACTGGCTTGCACCCGTTGTAGATGGACGTAGAGCTTATCACACCCGATCATCACGTGGTGTCTCGGCACGACGAACTTTGGCAACGGTGCATACTCAGGGAGAACACTACTTGATAATTTTAGTGAGAGATCATCTTAAAATGCTACCGTCAATCAAAGCAAGATAAGATGCATAAAGGATAAACATCACATGCAATCAATATAAGTGATATGATATGGCCATCATCATCTTTGTGCTTGTGATCTCCATCTTCGAAGCACCGTCATGATCACCATCGTCACCGGCGCGACACCTTGATCTCCATCGTAGCATCGTTGTCGTTTACGCCATCTATTACTTCTACGACTATCGCTACCGCTTAGTGATAAAGTAAAGCAATTACAAGGCGTTTGCATTTCATACAATAAAGCGACAACCATATGGCTCCCGCCAATTGCCGATAACTTCGTTACAAAACATGATCATCTCATACAATAAAATATAGCATCACGTCTTGACCATATCACATCACAACATGCCCTGCAAAAACAAGTTAGACGTCCTCTACTTTGTTGTTGCAAATTTTACGTGGCTGCTACGGGCTTAGCAAGAACCGTTCTTACCTACGCATCAAAACCACAACGATAGTTTGTCAAATAGACTCCGTTTTAACCTTCACAAGGACCGGGCGTAGCCACACTCGGTTCAACTAAAGTGAGAGAGACAGACACCCGCCAGTCACCTTTAAGCACGAGTGCTCGTAATGGTGAAACCAGTCTCGCGTAAGCGTACGCGTAATGTCGGTCCGGGCCGCTTCATCTCACAATCCCGCTGAACCAAAGTACATGTTGGTAGGCAGTATGACTTATATCGTCCACAACTCACTTGTGTTCTACTCGTGCATATAACATCAACGCATAAAACCTAGGCTCTGATACCACTGTTGGGGAACGTAGTAATTTCAAAAAAATTCCTACGCACAAGCAAGATCATGGTGATGACATAGCAACGAGAGGGGAGAGTGTATGTCCACATACCCTCGTGACCGTGGCGAAGCGTTATCACAACGCGGTTGATGTAGTCGTGCGTCTTCACGATCCGACCGATCCAAGCACCGAACGTCACGGAGCCTCCGAGTTCAGACACGCTCATCTCAGGACGATCTCCGCCTCCGATCCAGCCGAGCTCCGGAGATGAGTTCTCACAAGACGACGGAGTGGTGACGATGTTGATGTTCTACGGCGCGCAGGCTTCGCCTAAACTCCGCGACGATATGACCGAGGTGGAATATGGTGGAAGGGGCACCGACACGGCTAAGGAACGATCCGAGATCAACTTGTGTGTCTATGGGGTGCCCCCGCCTCAGATATAAAGGAGCAAGGGGGGCGTCGGCCCTAGGAGGAGGCGGCGGAGGAGTCCTACTCCCACCGGGAGTAGGACTCCCCCCTAGTAGTGGATTAGGACTTGGGGAGGCAAAGAGGAAAGGGGGCGCCGCCTCTCCTTGTCCTATTCGGACTAGGGGGGGGCGCGCCCTGCCCCGGCCGCCCATCCTCTTCTCCCTCATGGCCCACTAAGGCCCATTAACCCCGGAGGGTTCCGTAACCCCGTGTTCTAAGAAAAATCGATTTCACCCGAACCATTCGAAGTCCAAACATAGGCTTCCAATATATCAATCTTTATGTCTCGACCATTCCGAGACTCCTCGTCATGTCCGTGATCACATCCGGAACTCCGAACAAACTTCGGTACATCAAAACTTATAAACTCATAATAAAACTGCCATCGAACGTTAAGCGTGCGGACCCTACAGGTTCGAGAACTATGTAGACATGACCTAAAACCATTCTCGGTCAATAACCAATAGCGGGACCTGGATGCCCATATTGGTTCCTACATATTCTACTAAGATCTTTATCGGTCAAACCGCATAACAACATACTTTGTTCCTTTGTCATCGGTATGTTACTTGCCCGAGATTTGATCGTCGGTATCCAATACCTAGTTCAATCTCGCTACGGCAAGTCTCTTTACTCGTTCCGTGTACGTCATCTCATAACTAACTCATTAGTTACATGCTTGCAAGGCTTAGGTGATGAGTATTACCGAGAGGGCCGAGATACCTCTTCGACAATCGGAGTGACAAATCCTAGTCTCGAATTATGCCAACCCAACATGTACCTTCGAAACACCAGAGAGCACCTTTATAATCACCCAGCTCGTTGCTAGACGCTTGGTAGCACACAAAGTGTTCTTCCGTAAACGGAGTTGCACAATCTTATAGTTGCAGGAACTTTGTATAAGTCATGAAGAAAGCAATAGCAATATACTAAACGATCAAGTGCTAGGCTAACAGAATGGGTCATGTCAATCACATCATTCTTCTAATGATGTGATCCCACTAATCAAATGACAACACATGTCTATGGTTAGGAAACCTAACCATCTTTGATTAATGAGCTAGTCAAGTAGAGGCATACTAGTGACTATAGTTTTGTCTATGTATTCACACATGTATCATGTTTCTGGTTAATACAATTCTAGCATGAATAATAAACATTTATCATGATATGAGGAAATAAATAATAACTTTATTATTGCCTCTAGGGCATATTTCCTTCAGCACATTCCAACATAACACTTTCCAATCTCTAAACCCTGTCTGATTCATTACAAACCAAAATAAAGAGCAGCAAAAGTAGATCATGCAATGACCTATACTGACCAACTACATATAGAAAGTAGAGTCCAAGCAGTAAATAAAAGAGCAGATAAATGGCGTCTATAATGGTACGCCATAAACCAAGGAAACATCCGGACCCACTATTCATGAGAACCCTTGCTGCAGGTGGATGTAGACGGGTCAGCCTCAAGCTGATCCTTGGAGATCTTCTCAGGTGCAATGCGCAACCGCGTTCCCGATCTGTTGTAGGTCGGCAATTGGCGTTGGTGGAGGCAATCGACGAGCCATTCTCCCGCTGAGTTGAGCTAGTCAATACCGCTTGAAAGAACCCTGGACTTTGACCTGCTTGTGGCCGAGCTTGGTGAAGCACGGTAACCCTCCTGAGGGCACCGAGACGCCAGCGCCTTGCGGCGCACCTCGATTTCAGCAACAATCCTAGAAGATTTGGACTTCCTGCTGCGCTTGGGATTAACTTCTGGCAGTGCGGAGAATTCAAATGATTCAGCGATGTTTCAGAAGGTCGTCAAAGCAGAGTGCCCGAGCAACTGGCCTTTTAACTGGAGCAACATGAAGCGAAGGGCGAATTGCGTGCTCGTTCGAGCGAGAAGAGAGAGGCTGACTTCGTTCCCAATACAACGGATATCCCAGAGCTTTTAGACGAGAGCGAGCACCCGATCAGTTTTGAGCAGACACTTTGGAATATCAGCAGAGAAGATGGCTGGCATAAACTTGCAGAAAGCTCACTGCCATTGCATCACACGCGGTAAAACAGGGCCAAAAACTGTTAAAACTTGACCAACATGCAGAGGGGGCTGCACCTGGGCAGCAGGTTGCTGCAGAATTGCTAATTCCTGAACTGGCTGATCATTAACAGAGTCATCGGAAACTTGAAGGACAATTGATTCTTGGGAGTGAATGACCTCAATCTGATTTTCCTCCACGAACTCCTGCTGCACATTCAGATCATCATTATGAGCATCCTGGTTAAGATGAGCATTCTCCTGAGCAGGTGGTGGCAGCTCATCCCACCCAATCTCTGAAATTCGTGCACAACCCGCCAGTGGTTGTTAAACCGCAGATGTCCGTAAGGGATGAGGGTTGCCATCGAAGGGCATTGGATCCTCATCCTGAGGTAAGATATCAGCAAAATCAGCAGAGAAGATGTATATGGGCGCAGACCAAGAAATGCGAGATCCTCCAAAATCCACAAACTCTTTGTAAACCACATCACGTGGCCCTAAAGTAGTAGCCGGGAACGAAACGTACGCCAAAGTGTGAACCAGAAGCGGGTCATCTTGATGCCAGTGATGAAAACGACCAAAAGTACCGATCGCATCAAGAATATATTGGGTACGCCTATAATCCGGGTATTCCCACAATCATCACCCAACCCCTCCGAAAACCCTGAACAGCTCTGAAATTAATTCCTTCATCATGAGGCACAAATCTTACAAATCTGTCGATGTCTAGCTCAAACGGAGGATGATCTACCAGAGCCTGCCTAGCAATCGGACTACGGAAACGGAAAAGACCAACACCTTGGATCCAAGGCTGAGCATCAAGAACGGCACGGCCAAGAGTGTTAACCACATAATCACTGACCATGTTTCTGAAGATAGCAACTTCTTCAGGCAACGGAGCAGGCTCGACGATGGCGATGGCGTACTCCTCGTGCTGCTGATCTGGAGCCATTGCAGGGGAGTAGAAGGTCCGCGGCAACCTCCTCGGCCCACCATCGATGATCTCAAAACCCTGCGGGACGAAAGGCGTGGGGTCGAGCTCGAAGGTTGCCATTGCTGGAGATGGGGCAAGGGGCGATGGTGTCGAGGAAGGTGGTGGTGGTGTGATGGGTGGTGGCTCAGCAGGCAATGGCGGGGGCGAAGATGTTGGTGCAGGCGTGATGGGACTTGGCAAAGACCCAACTTGGCTGGCTGCAAGGGAAACCGAGGCGACGGGTGAGAAAATCTCAGCTGACCGGCCCGGGGAAATAGGATTGACCCGCGGGACCCACTTGTAAGTCGGAGAATGCGCAGCGTCGGAGCATCCTTTGGCTCGGTGACCCAGGCGGAAGCATCTACGGCAGCGAATTTGGTCGGTGCACATATTGGTGGAATGCAACAAAGATAAACAATTCTGACATTTCCAAACATTGAACACCATATCATCAATAAGATCATTAAATTGAGCCGCATCATCCCGCAAATCCGGAGGCTGGTCCTCCAAAACAGCCGAAGCTGGAGATTGTATTGTTCCAGAGGATATATCCACAAGATCTTGAGACGGTTGAGCCAAACTAGACTGGGTCGAAGAAGATCCACCTGAAGCAGGCAGCCCAATGGGAGCAGCCGCGTCATGTTGGGCGGGGGGCCTAAGCTGGGACATGCATCCATGCTGGGCTGGAGAAATCGGTGCAACGTAATCACGTGCCACCGAAACTGGCTCAAATTGCAGCAAATTAGAGGTTGAAGATCCGAAATGAACGGCGTTGTTTTTGCCAGGAACGTTGATCGCCCCGAAAGAGATGGACGGCGTTGTCACCATCCACTGAAGTTCGGTCACCGGCGGCGGGGGCAAAATCTCAGTTTCACGTGGATGAATAACATAGCCGGCTTCAGAAACCGTATCAACACATGATTGAGTCGCTGGATATCTATAACCCTTACAAACAGGGTAATGCTGAAACGTGGCAAAAGAAATCCTCTTCGTTGATGAAGAATTCGATCTAAAAGAAGATTTAGCCGGAGATTTATGCATGGCAAGCAACCCCAAAGTGGCACGCTTCTTAGAGGGGCTCACAAGGATCCACTCAGCGTCACACTCTTTTTCCAGATTTTAAATTCACGGACCCAATTAGGACCACCATTTCCCTAGAGATGAAAGAAACATTTGAATTTCGGACACGTAAACGATCTCAACTGGAGAATGCAGAGACCAACTTGCGTGCAGGAGACAAAAAAGGAGAATACCTTGTCATGTATGATTTGCACCGAAAATTCAATAGCTGAACCCCCAACCGCTGATTCCAAAGCAGCTGCCACAGAGTCATCATCAAGACAAAAAACGTGTCTGTTGAAAGACACAACCATAATGAAGTGGCCCGAGTCATCTGTGGGATGAATAGATCTCCCACAATGATTGAAAACCTTATCCGCAAAGATTGCACCCGCCGAGAAATCCAAGTCCAGCGTTGATCCACCAGAAGAGCCCATATGAAATGGGTATAGCCGTGTAGATCAGGAGCCGCCGGAGAGGATGGATGGAGAGGGAGGGTGAGTCACTGGCTAGAGAAGGAGATCGCCGGAGAACCTAGGCCGGAGGTGGGAGGGGTGGGTGGGTGGGAGTCGCCCATTTTCCCCCCTGACTCCCTCGGGATCATTGTGATCGGGAGTCTGTTCCGAGCTGTGTTCGGCATGGAGCTCTCTTCCTTAAACGAGCTCTTGGATCGCATCGCCACCCAGGGAGTCGCTACAGACTACGATCAGATTGGGCCTAAACCCGATCTGAGAGAGATTAACTCTCCCCAGGTTACCCACGATGTTGTTGTGGTAGAGGAACAATACGGTGACCCTTCTTCTATCTTAAGGACTAGCTATGTCCGGATTCCCGATCCCTCCATGCCGGATTCCCGCGGAGGGGAGGATGTTACTCAAGCCCTGAACCTAAAGTCAGGCAGCGGGCTAGATTCATTGGACAACATCCAAGAACCCAAGCTTCCGAGCTCGGAAACTACTTGGCCCCTGAGTTTTAAAGTGGACGGGGTTCCGAATTTAATTCCACCCGCCCACCCAAACATAAGCGATCTATCCCAAATCCGGCAAGAGCCCGTAGAAACAGTACACCATTATTGGGCCAGATTCCTCCTGGTTATGAACAGGATAAAGGACTGCTGCGAGGAGGACACAATTTCATTCTTCTGCAATAATTGCACGGACAAGGGAATCCTCAATGCCGTAAGTCATCGTGAAATAACACGCTTCGCTGACTTAGCATCCATAGTACGAAAGTACTGTGCGATGGAAAGCGCATGGAAAACCGAAATCAATTTTTGGGACAATCCAGCCCTGAATACAACCCCGGTCCGAAATAAAAGGGTGCATTATCGCTAGGCACCTGGGTTAAACATCAAAAAGCAAAAACCCTCTATAGGGCATGGAACCGCACTGGAAGGATGGCTCAATGGACCCTTCAAAATTCATAGTACAAATGGTGCCACTCCAACTCACAGCCTTAGAGCATGTTGGATACTACGGCAGGTGGCCAAAAGTGGCGAAGAGCTTCTAACTCCACAATACCAGTCCAAGGATACCAGTACGGTATTAACAGTCTTTGAGACTTTCGCATCAAATAATATGCGGAAACGGACACTCCGCAACCTAGCCGAAGTCTACCAAGTAGCAACAATAAACCCATGGAGTGACACGGCTTTTACCTTTAATGCCAGTGACAAACCTAAATTCCGAACAGCTCGAGCACCAGCCGCATTGGTCCTCAGTCCAATAGTGGACGTCTTTCGCCTTACCAAGGTACTCATGGACGGTGGCATCGGACTGAACCTCATTTACGAGGAAACCCTTCTAAAAATGGAAATAGACTGGAGCCGCATTGAGCGAAGCAGCACAACCTTTAGAGGAATAATCCCCAGTCGGGAAGCATGTTGTACAGGAAAAATCACACTGGACGTGGTGTTCGGCATGCCGGATAATTACAGGTCCGAGGAGGTTACGTTCCAAATGGCCCCGTTCAGCAGCGGATAACACGCTCTATTAGGGCGAGAGGCATTCACAATTTTTCAAGCTATACCCCATTACGGGTACATGAAGCTCAAAACGCCCCGGCCCAACGAAATCATCACTCTTGCTAGTGACCCGGACATAGCACTCCGCGCCGAAAACAAGATAGCCGCACTGGCCCTGGAGGCACTATCCGAAGCCCTAGCGGCCGAGGAACTCACTACGCTGCGCTCCACGGTGAATAGGGACGATGTGATACTCGATAAGAGATCCAAGTCCACCTCCTTTAAACCAGCGGACGAAATAGTCAAATTCCAAGTCCATCCAACGGACCCTACAAAAATGGCCTCCATTGGGGCACAATTAAACCCTGATGTAGACGCCGCACTATGAGAATTCCTACGCTAAAATTGGGATATCTTTGCCCGCACCCTTCGGACATGCCAGGAATCTCACGACGGCTGGCCGAGCACAGCCTAAACATCATAAAAGGATTCAAGCCAGTCAAACAGGCTCTTCGGCGTTTCTCCGAACCCAAGAGACAGGCCATGGGAGAGGAACTAGCCAAATTATTGGAGGCCGGATTCATTAGAGATATAAAACACCGGACTGACTAGCAAACCTGGTGATGGTACCAAAGAAGGACAAATCTTGGCGCCTATGCGTCGATTTTAAAGACCTCAACAAGGCTTGCCCAAAGGATCCCTTCCCCCTCCCCCGCATCGATCAAATTATCAACGCTACCGCAGTACACGATTCATTGTGTTTCCTCGACGCATACTCCGGCTACCACCAAATTAAGATGGCAGAGCCCGACCAGGCCGCAACGGCATTCATCACCCCATACGGCCCATTCTGCTTCAACGCAATGCCCTTTGGGCTCAAAAATGCTGGCGCAACATATCAGCGCATGATTCACACATGTCTGGCAAACCAGATCGGCAAAACAGTGGAGGCATACGTAGACGATGTGGTCATCAAAACCAAGCACGTCCAAACTCTAGTAGACGACTTGAGGCTCACGTTTGATAATCTCCGAACATATGACATTAAGCTTAACCCGGAAAAATGTGTTTTCGGCGCACCAGCCGGAAAGCTCTTGGGCTTCATTGTATCCGGTAGAGGAATTGAAGCAAACCCAGCCAAGATCCGAGCTCTGCCACAATTGGATATCCCAAAGGACCTCAAACAAATACAAAAATTGACGGGATGCGTGGCGGCTTTAAGCCGCTTTATCTCCCGTTTAGGAGAAAAGGCATTACCCCTTTATCGCCTCCTCCGACGCACCAAACACTTCGAGTGGACGGATGCCGCCACGGCCGGACTTGAAGAAATAAAAGCCATATTGGCAACAAACCCGGTCCTGGCCGCACCCAACATAGGCGAACCAATGGTATTATATATCGCGGCAACTCATCAAGTGGTGAGCGCGGTGCTCGTTGTCGAACGAGAAACGGACGGACACAAGTTCCCCCTTCAAAAACTAGTTTACTACGTGTTCACTGTCCTGACTCCATGCAAGTCACGGTACCCGCATTATCAGAAGATAGCGTACGCAGTGTTCATGGCATCCCGGAAGCTGCGACACTACTTTCAAGAGTGTTCGATAACAGTAGCCTCCGAAGTACCTCTTAATGACATTATAAACAACCGCGACGCGACGGGCCGGATTGCCAAATGGGCCATTGAGCTCCTCCCGTTCGACATAACCTATAAGCCACGGCGAGCTATTAAGTCGCAAGTTTTGGCCGACTTCATCGCCGAATGGGCTGAAGTCGAACTCCCTAAAGAGTACGACGCATATTCCAACTGGATCATGCACTTCGACGGCTCCAAAATGTTGGCTGGTCTGGGGGCTGGTGTCGTCCTGGCGTCCCCAACCGGAGATACGGTTCAATATGTACTCCAGATAATGTATACGGACTCCAACAACGCAGCCGAATACGAGGCCCTTCTACATGGCCTCCGGATGGCAGTCTCCATGGGCATTCAACGCCTAGAGGTGCGCGAGGATTGAACCTCGCGATATCCCAAATAAATGGAGACTTGATGCCAAGGATCCGAAAATGGCAGCTTATCGCAACGCCGCCCTAAAAATGTCAGCTCGGTTTGAGGGGCTCGAATTTCACCATATAGCCCGGGATAACAACCAGGCAGCAGACGTATTGGCACGCATCAGCGAAAAGCGTGATGCCGTCCCTCCCAACATCTTCCTAGAGAGGCTGTTCAAGCCATCTGTACTATGGGAGGGGGAATCCGGAAATAATAACCCGGACCCAACCGCACTGCCCGACACCGAACATTGACACAATCGGCGGGTCTGCCAACGAAGTAACATCCTCAGCCTGTTGGGGAACGTTGCAGAAAATTAAAAAAATTTCCTACGGTTTCACCAAGATCCATCTATGAGTTCATCTAAGCAACGAGTCATGGGAGAGAGTTTGCATCTACATACCACTTGTAGATCGTGTGCGGAAGCTTGCAAGGTGATGATGGAGTCGTACTCGACGTGATTCGAATCACCGATGACCAAGTGCTGAACGGACAGCACCTCCGCGTTCAACACACGTACGGTACGGGTGACATCTCCTCCGTCTTGATCCAGCAAGGAGGAAGGAGAGGTTGAGGAAGACAGCTCCACGGCAAAGACGACGGCGTGGTGATGGTGGAGAAGCAAGATTCGGCTGTGGCTTCACGAGCACACAACGGAGGAGGAGAGGTGTTGGGAGGGAGGGCTGCGCCTTGGCTTGTGGTGGGCTGCCTCCCTCACCCCTCTATTTATAGGGGAAGGGAGAGGGGCCGGCCCTCTAGATCCATCTAGAGGGGGCGGCGGAAGGGAGGGGACTTGCCCCCAAGCAGGCGCCTCTAGGGTTCCCCCTCAACCCTAGGCGCAAGGGCCCAAGGGAGGTGTGCCCAGCCCACCAGGCTGGCCAACTCCCCACGCAGCCCAGTGGCCCCGAGGGGTGGCCCCTCCCGTGGACCATCGAACCCTTCCGTGGCCCCTGATAATACCGTATGCCCCAAACTTTCCGGTGTCCTTTTAACAACTTCCCATATATAAATCTTTACCTCGGACCCTTCCAACTCCTCGTGACGTCCGGATCTCATCCGGACTCAACAACATTCAAGAGTCACATACTAGTCTTCCTAATAACCCTAGCGCCACCGAACCTTATGTGTAGACCCTACGGGTTCGGGAGACACGCAGACATGACCGAGACGACTCTCGGGCAATAACCAACAGCGGGTCAGGATACCCATGTTGATCCCACATGCTCCTCGATGATTTCATCGGTTGAACCACGATGTCGAGGATTCGATCAAACCTCATATACAATTCCTTTGTCAATTGGTACGTTACTTGCCCGAGACTCGATCGTCGGTATCCCAATACCTTGTTCAGTCTCGTTACGCAAGTCACTTTACTCGCATCAGTAATGCATGATCCCGTACAACACCTTGGTCACCTTGAGCTCATTATGATGATGCATTACCGAGTGGGCCCAGAGATACCTCTCCGTCATACGGAGTGACAAATCCCAGTCTCGATCCGTGTCAACCCAACAGATACTTTCGGAGATACCTGTAATGCACCTTTATAGTCACCCAGTTACTTTGTGACGTTTGATACATCCAAGGCACTCCTACGGTATCCGGGAGTTACACGATCTCATGGTCGAAGGAAGAGATACTTGACATTGGCAAAGCTCTAGCAAACGAACTACACGGTCTTTTATGCTATGCTTAGGATTGGGTCTTGTCCATCACATCATTCTCCTAATGATGTGATCCCGTTATCAACGACCAATGTCCATAGCCAGGAAACCATGACTATCTGTTGATCACAACGAGCTAGTCAACTAGAGGCTCACCAGGGACATATTGGGGTCTAAGTATTCACACGTGTATTATGATTTCCGGATAATATAGTTATAGCATGAATAAAGACAATTATCATGAACTATGAAATATAATAATACTTTTATTATTGCCTCTAGGGCATATTTCCAACACAGCCCACGTAATAATGGCAGTCATTGCCCCGTGGACGGAACCATTCCTAGCCTACCTAACCAGACAGGAACTTCCCGAGGACCAAAACGAGGCCCACTGCATAGTGCGGCGATCTAAAGACTATAAGGTCCATGAGGGAGAGCTTTACAAGAAAAGCACAACCGGAGTCCTTCAAAGGTGTATCTCCGAAGAGGAAGGGCGGAACCTTCTAGCTGAAATTCATGCCGGACTCGGCGGACACCACGCCGCAGCCCGGGCCCTTGTAGGCAAGGCCTTCCGTACAGGATTTTATTGGCCGACGGCCCGGGCAGATGCTCAGACTTAGTCCAACGATCGTCGGTTGCCGCCTCTTTGCTAATCAAAGCCACATGCCACCCACCGCCTCAAAACTATACCCATAACTCGGCCCTTCAGTCCAGGGGCTTGACATGGCTGGACCCCTTAAAGGAGGAACCCACAAGCAAAGATACCTACTGGTCATGGTGGATAAGTTCACCAAATAGATAGAGGCCAAGCCTGTCAAGACGGCCGAATCTGGACCGGTGATAGACTTCATATCAGGGGTCGTACACCGTTACGGTGTCCCCCATAGCACCATCATTGACAATGGCACGAACTTTACGGCCGATGAGGTTAAACTCTTGTGCAAAAACATGGGCATCAAACTCGACTATGCTTCAGTTTATCACCCTCAAACTAACGGTCAAGTCAAGCGAGCAAATGGTCTAATCATGAGCGGCATAAAACCCCGATTAGTGCGTCCCTTAAGGAATCTAACACGCACTGGGTAGAGGAGCTCGACTCCGTACTCTGGGGGCTGCGGACCACTCCAAATCGCACCACCGGATTTACACCATTCTTTATGCTATACGGCGCAGAGGCAATTCTGCCCTGTGACATAATTCATGACTCACCTCGCGTGCGCATGTACGAAGAAAGAGAAGCCAAGCTCGATCGGCAAGACAGTTTGGATGCATTGGAGGAGGAGCGTGACGTGGCAAAAGCCCGTTCCGCATTCTATCAACAACAAGCTCGAAGATATCAAAGCAGAGAAGTACAGGCCAAAACTTACAACGTTGGCGAGTTAGTTCTACGCTTGCCGGACAAGAAAAAGGACAAACTCAAGCCCAAATGGGAAGGTCCCTTTATCATCGACCAAGTCCTGACCGGTGGAGCGTACCATCTGCGAGATGCATCAGATAACCGACTTGAGCCGAACCCATGGAACGAAGCCCATCTCCAAAGATTCTACGCCTAGCGCCGGATTCTGAGTTCGTCTCCTTCCTCCGTCTATATTTTACATATTAGCTGTCTTTTGTTTCTCTCCTTCTCACCCCTTTTCCTATTACAGCCTTTGAAAGCTTGTTCGCGCATTGTTTGCACACACTTGACACACTATCCGCGCTCATTATACCTAGGGGCTTCTTTAACAGAAGCTTATTTATACGGGCTTCATGCCCAACACATGTGTCACACTTCCGCATGTACCTTTTATTCGCCATTATATGCATCGATATGACTTAAGTTTTGGCCAAGCTGGGTTGCTGGCTCTGTGCTTACCCCTCGTTCCCCGATTGTTTGGCTAGGCGAGAAAGGAGCACCTCTGCGATTGTTACTGTCGGGTCAGCCGGATGTGTACCTCAGACTGGGTGAAGCCGAAAGCTAGCGTTCTTAAGGGAATATTCGGTCGGTGAACTAAAAGACGATTTCCTACCTATTTATTCATCTACCCCCAGATGCTTTTCTGCTTTTTTCGCAGTCCGGACATGCACTTTAGGGCATGCCTCCCAGGGAAAGGAACCCCTAACGGAACTATTCTCCCTGGAAGATGTTTCTTACTAACCATTTAATATAACATAACTAGTTGGGCACTTGTCTGATAAAGCACTAATGACCCCTATGCCTGGTCTCCACGCATGCCCCGGTTCTTATATAACCGCGAGGGTATTCGGACACACTCCGGACTATTGTGTCCCGAGGTTGAAGCGAAAAGGTCCGCTATGACAAACGATCTACAATCCGGCTAGAAGGCATTTTACATGTCATCTTAAATTACATAGTCAACTTGATCGGGCATATTCCTCTTCAATGCCATCCAAAGCAGGCTGTCTAGTTTATAGTCCCGCTGAATACTTTGCGCCAATTCTACTTGGCCGCACACTAAGCTCACAGGATCTCCTTCCCATCGGGCCCCGCAGTCCGACCTCGCCATGTGGTTTGGGTCAGCCTTCGTACCGCGTCTTCACCATGGCCCAGCCTGCTGGCGCCTTGACGGCAGCCGATATCTTCCATAAGCGACGCTGCCGCTCCTCCCTCAAGCCTCTCTCGCAAGCTCTCCAAGGCCTTCGGCAGGGAGACAGATGGCCACAATGCCTGGGCAACGCCTTTCATCACATGCCGAACTCGTTCGTGCAGTTGCAAGAGCTCGGGAAGAAGGTCACCCGTCGAACCGGGCATCTCCTCTGCAGGGCGGCTCGTGAGCATACCTACAGACATAACTCTGTTAGACGACTTCCTCGCCGAACTCTTTTTCAAAGTTCGTTCAAGCACTTACTAAAAATGCCGCGTCGAAGCCACTGATTCTCCTTAACAGAGTCAGATAGCTGGGCACGAACATCCTTTAGTTCCTCACCCAGCTAGGTGTTGGCATCTTGGAGATTATTTTTCTCCTGCCTCACCCTTGTAGGCACATTCTCGCTGGCCTTTAACCGGCGCATGAGCTGTTGCTTGTCCGGATCTATCCTGGCGCCATCTGCAATATTATTGTCAGACTTATACACACGCCGCACTTCACAAATTACTTATCTTTTGAAGCATATATTACGGAGGGGTCTTTTGGCTTCCCCACGCGGCTAGTGCAGCCTCAAGTTGGGCCTTGCACTCCTCCAGCTCCTGGGACAGTTGGGTATTCTTTTCGGTAAGATCCTGCACAACAAATGATCCTTAAATCAGTTATTCTAACTATCACAAGTCTCGAGGGCTGCTGGCATATATAACTGTCAAATCTTCTCACCCGTATGTCTTTTACATACTGCTCCGTGGCTCTGGCTAGACCATTTTGAGTGGCTCGGAGGTGCGCATCTCCCGAATTAAAGGCATCCAATGCCTCTGGGGAGAAACACGCCACGAAGAGCTGTCCGGCGGCGCCTGTGATTCATGGCACTCTCCACCTCGGAAATGGTGGCAGATAACCTGTCGGCATCCTCTGTCGGAGGAACATCCGACGCACGCCCCGTGTTCGCCTCCGCTTCTGGACCTGGCTTTCGAGCCTGGCAAGCGGAGGACTGGTTGGCAACCTCTCCGGATATAGTCCGGCGAGCGCTCTTCTTCTTGAAAAGGCACGAGCGTTAGTATGCCTCCCGGGAAAGCCGGGGAGTAAGGTGACGCGCCATACCATTGCGTCGGAGTTTCGATCCGGACCGCACTTCTTTTTAGCCTGCTGGGCCGTGCTGCCCCTTGTTGGCCAGCCATCGCAGGCTCGGCCTTCCGCCTCAAGGGCGCCCCCTGCAAAACACCATCGGTATACGGTAATTAAAAACACGCATAGATGGGTCATTTTCAAAGTATCGGGACTTCGGTCTCAGTTACCTGCGAGGCGGGAAGTATTCCGGGGTAATCGGCCGTAATGGCGACCAAGGCATTATCGATGCTCAGTTGATGGAAAACCCCGTCGATCAGCTCCATCGATATGTCCGGATCCTCTTGGGAGGTCGGATCGAGGAACCGTCCCGGATCCTCGGGTTGTGGAGGCGGGCTGTTTATATCCTTTACGGCCCGGCACAGTTCCTGCGCCAAAATCACAAAATGAGATACTTGACTATGGGAGTATGGATCGGATAGGCAAAAATGAATGTCCGCTTACCCAGCTTGGGGGATTGTTCATAGAAAGTCCGCCCTGCGGATTGATGCGGAGGAATTCCTCCTCTTCTCCCTTGTACAATGCGGACAAGATCTTCGTCAGATCGGCGACCGATCCCGGCCCCTTAGGGCCGCAGCGGGTGGCATCATCCTCCCCGTTAAAATCCCGCATGGGGTGGCCTCTATACTGGAGCGGCTGCACCCCCCGCATAATGCATATGGCCATGACTCCAATCATGGTAAGTCCGGAATGAGCTAACAACCTTATCCGGCTCATCAGGTAAATGACGTCCCTGTCGTTTTCCGTCTGAGGGCTCCGTGGACGCCAGCTTAGGCGTTTCTTCAAAGGAGCGTTATTAAACTCAGGGAGGCCGACCCGAACAGGGTCCGGTAGGGGGGACATCTTCTATATAAAACCATGCCGAAGGCCAGTCTTCGGACACCTTCTTCGGGGTTCCGGACAGATATCCGGTCCCGGCGATGCGCCATAGTTCGGCTCCGCCCACTTGATATATCGACCCCTCTTGAGAACAGGGCACAAGACAGAACAGCTTCTTCCACAGCGCAAAATGAGGCTCGATGCCCAAAAATAGCTCGCAAAGGGCCATGAAGCCCGCGATTTGCAAAATGGAGGCAGGCGTAAGGTTGTGCAACTGGAGGCCATAGAACTCCAGGAGCCCTCGGAGAAATGGATGAATTGGAAATCCGAGCCCTCTTATCAAATAAGAGACAAGGCATACCCGCTCTCCTTTGGAGGGGCTGGGGACGCTCTCCGCTTGCTTTCCGCCCTTATAGGTGGCGAGTCCGGCTCAAACCGGGACCATGAAGGCTGGGGGAAGAAATCCCTTGGTTTGGAGCGCCACTAGCTCACTGTGCGGGACGGAGCATCTCTCCCAATCTCCAGGCTGAGGGCTGGTAGGGCGAGAGTGTTGGAAATATGCCCTAGAGGCAATAATAAAAGTATTATTATATTTCAATGTTCATGATAATTGTCTTTTGTTCATGCTATAACTGTGTTATCCGGAAATCGTAATACACGTGTGAACACGAAGACCACAAATGTCCCTAGTGAGCCTCTAGTTGACTAGCTCGTTGTGATCAATAGATAGTCATGGTTTCCTGACTATGGACATTGGATGTCGTTGATAACGGGATCACATCATTAGGAGAATGATGTGATGGACAAGACAATCATAAGCATAGCATAAAAGATCGTATAGTTCGTTTGCTAGAAGCTTTGCCAATGTCAAGTATCTCTTCCTTCGACCATGAGATCGTGTAACTCCGGTTACCGTAGGAGTGCCTTGGGTGTATCAAGCGTCACAACGTAATCGGGTGACTATAAAGGTGCATTACGGTATCTCCGAAAGTATCTGTTGGGTTGACACGGATCGAGATCGGATTTGTCACTCCGTATGACGGAGAGGTATCTCTGGGCCCACTCGGTAATGCATCATCATAATGAGCTCAAGATGACCAAGGTGTTGGCCACGGGATCATGCATTACTGATGCGAGTAAAGTGACTTGCGTAACGAGACCGAACAAGGTATTGGGATACCGACGATCGAGTCTCGGGCAAATAACGTACCGATTGACAAAGGAATTGCATACGGGTTTGATCGAATCCTCGACATCGTGGTTCAACCGATGAAATCATCGAGGAGCATGTAGAGCCAACATGGGTATCGGACCCGCTGTTGGTTATTGCCCGAGAGTCGTCTCGGTCATGTCTGCGTGTCTCCCGAACCCGTAGGGTCTACACACTAAGGTTCGGTGGCGCTAGGGTTAGTAGGAAGTCAAGTATGTGACTACGAATGTTGTTCGAGTCCGGATGAGATCCGGACATCACGAGGAGTTCGGAAGGGTCCGGAGGTAAAGAATAATATATAGGAAGTGGTGATTCGCCATCGGGAAAGTTTGGGTCTCCGGTAAAATCTGGGACCACCGGAAGGGTCCTGGGTCCACCGGTGGGTCCACCTATCCGGAGGGCCCCATGGGCTGAAGTGGGAGGAACCAGCCCATAGTGGGCTGGTGCGCCCCTAGGCCCACCCCTGCGCCTAGGGTTGAAACCCTAGGGGTGGGGCGCCCACCGGCTTGGGGGCACTCCACCCCCTTGTCCGCCGCCCCACAGAGATTGGATCTCGGGGCCGCCACCCTGGGGGCCTATATAAAGGGGGAGGGAAGGGGCTGCTGTACCCATCTCCAAGGCGCAGCCCTCCCTCCCAACACTTCTCCTCCTCCGTAAGAGCTCGGCGAAGCCTGCTTGAGTCTTGCTTCTCCACCATCACCACGCCGTCGTCTTGCCGCCGGTGGAGCTGTCTTCCTCAACCTCTCCTTCCTCCTTGCTGGATCAAGACGGAGGAGACGTCGCTCATCCCGTACGTGTGTTGAACGCGGAGGTGCTGTCCGTTCAGCACTTGGACATCGGTGATCTGAATCACGTTCGAGTACGACTCCATCATCACCTTGCAAGCTTCCGCACGCGATCTACAAGTGGTATGTAGATGCAAACTCTCTCCCGTTACTCGTTGCTTAGATGAACTCATAGATGGATCTTGGTGAAGCCGTAGGAAAAATTTTAATTTTCTGCAACGTTCCCCAACACAGGCATCATGAGCTAGGTCTATCGTAGTTCTCTAATGCACGAGTAGAACACAATTTGTTGTGGGCGTTGATCTTGTCATCTTACTTGCCTCTACTAGTCTTTTCTTGCTCAACGGTATTGTGGGATGAAGCGGCCGGACCAACCTTACACGCGCTTCGTGAGACCGGTTCCACCGGTGACATGCACTAGTTGCATAAGGTGGCTGGCGGGTGTCTGTCTCTCCCACTTTAGTTGGAGCGGATTCGATGAACAAGGCCCTTATGAAGGGTAAATAGAAGTTGACAAAATCACGTTGTGGTGATTCGTAGGTAAGAAAATGTTCTTGCTAGAACCCAATCGCAGCCACGTAAAAGATGCAACAACAATTAGAGGACGTCTAACTTGTTTTTGCAGCGATTGATCATGTGATGTGATATGGCCAGAAGTTGTGATGAATGATGAATTGTGATGTATGAGATCATGTTCTTGTAATAGGATTCACGACTTGCATGTCGATGAGTATGACAACGGCGGAGCCATAGGAGTTGTCTTTATTTTTTATATGACCTGCGTGTCATTGAAGAACACCATGTAAACTACTTTACTTCATTACTAAGCGCGTTAGTCATAGAAGTAGAAGTAGTCGTTAGCGTGACAACTTCATGAAGACACGATGATGGAGATCATGATGATGGAGATCATGGTGTCAAGCGGTGACAAGATGATCATGGAGCCCGAAGATGGAGATCAATGGAGCTTGATGATATTGGCCATATCATGTCACAACTATATAATTGCATGTGATGTTTATTATGTTTATGCATCTTGTTTACTTAGGACGACGGTAGTAAATAAGATGATCCTTACAAAATTTCAAAAGTGTTCTCCCTAACGTGCACCGTTGCTACAGTTAAATCGCTTCTAAGCACCACGTGATGATCGGGTGTGATGGATTCTTACGTTCACATACAACGGGTGTAAGACAGTTTTACACAGCGAAAACACTTAGGGTTAACTTGACGAGCCTAGCATGTGCAGACATGGCCTCGGAACACGGAGACCGAAAGGTCGAACACGAGTCATATGGAAGATACGATCAACATGAAGATGTTCACCGACGATGACTAGTCCGTCTCACGTGATGATCGGACACGGGCTAGTCGACTCGGATCGTGTAACACTTAGATGACTAGAGGGATGTCTAATCTAAGTGGGAGTTCATAATTTGATTAGAACTTTATTATCATGAACTTAGTCTAAAACCTTTGCAAATATGTCTTGTAGATCAATGGCCAACGCTAATGTCAACATGAACTTCAACGCGTTCCTAGAAAACCAAGCTGAAAGATGATGGCAGCAACTATCTGGATTGGGTCCTAACACGAGATCATCCTCATAGCTGCCAGAAGCAATATGTCCTAGAAGGACCGCTAGGTGACGCTCCGTCGAAGAACCAAGGCGTTATGAGCGCTTGGCAAGCTCGTCTTGATGATTACTCCCTCGTTCGATGCGGCATGCTTTACACTTAGAACCGGGGCTCCAAAAGCGTTTTGAGCATCACGGAGCATATGAGATGTTCAAGAGCTGAAACTAGTTTTCCAAGCTCATGCCCGGTCGAGAGATATGATGTCTCCGACAAGTTCTACAGATTGTAAGATGGAGGAAAACAGTTACATCGGTGAGCACATCACGAAGATGTGCAGGTTGCACAACCGTATGACCCGGTGAACATTAACCTCCCGGATGAGGCGGTCATTGACAGAATCCTCGATCGCTCCCACCAAGCTACAAGAGCTTTGTGATGAACTACAACATGCGGGGATGGTAAAGACCATTCTGAAGTGTTCTCGATCTTTGAAGTCAGCAGAGGCTGAAATCAAAAAGGAACATCAAGTGTTGATGGTCAATAAGACCACTAAGTTCAAGAAGGGCAAGGGTAAGAAGAACTTCAAGAAGGACGGCAAAGATGTTGCCGCGCCCGTAAGCTTGCTGCGGGAAGAAGTCAAAGAATGGACCCAAGCACGAGGTGAGTGCTTTTATTGCAAGGGAAGGGTCCTTTGGGCGGAACTGCCCCAAATACTTAGCGGATAAGAAGGCCGGCAACACCAAAGGTATATTTGATATACATGTAATTGATGTGTACCTTACCGATTACTCGTAGTAACTCCCGGTATTTGATACGGTGCCGTTGCTCATATTTGTAACTCACAGCAGGAGCTGCGGAATAAGCGGAGGCTGGCGAAGGGCGAGGTGACGATCTTGGCGTCGGGAATGGTTCGAGTCGATGTGATCGCCGTCGACACGCTGCCTCTACATTTACCTCACGGGATTAGTTTTGAACCTTAATAATTGTTATTTAGTGCCATGTTTGAGCATGAACATTGTATCTGGATCTCGTTTATCTGAGATGGCTACTCATTTA
The DNA here is from genome assembly GCA_021437245.1 of Aegilops speltoides. Classification (NCBI taxonomy): domain Eukaryota; kingdom Viridiplantae; phylum Streptophyta; class Magnoliopsida; order Poales; family Poaceae; genus Aegilops; species Aegilops speltoides. The sequence goes on from CM038147.1 coordinate 197,903,765, forward strand.
AGTCTGAGAATAATGGTTGTTCGATTTATATGAGAGATATGTTTTATGGTCATGCTCCGATGGTCAATGGTTTATTCTTAATGAATCTCGGCGTAATATTACACATGTTCATAGTGTGGATGCCAAAAGATGTAAAGTTGATAACGATAGTCCCACATACTTGTGGCACTTTGCCGCCTTGGTCACATTGGTGTCAAGCGCATGAAGAAGCTCCATCTTGATGGACTTTTAGAGTCTCTTGATTATGAATCGTTTGACACATGCGAACCTTGCCTCTTAGGCAAAATGACCAAGACTCCGTTCTCCTAACAATGGGCGAGCAACCAACTTGTTGGAAATCATACATACCGATGTGTGCGGTCCAATGGCGTTGAGGCTCATGGAGGATATCGTTATGTTCTCACTCTCACCGATGACTTGAGTAGATATGGGTATGTCTACTTAATGAAACACAAGTCTGAGACCTTTGAAAAGTTCAAGGAATTTCATAGTGAGGTAGAGAATCAACGTGACCGAAAGATAAAGTTCCTATGATCAGATCGTGGGGGAGAATACTTAAGTCACGAATTTGGTACACACTTAAGAAAATGTGGAATCGTTTCACAACTCACGCCGCCTGGAACACCTCGGTAAAACGGTGTGTCGAGCGTCGTGTCGCACTCTATTGGATATGGTGCGGTCTATGATGTCTCTTACCGATTTACCGCTATCATTTTGGGGATCGCTCTAGAGACAGCTACATTCACTTTAAATAGGGCACCGTCTAAATCCGTTGAGGCGACACCGTATGAATTATGGTTTGGGAAGAAACCTAAGCTGTCGTTTCTAAAAGTTTGGGGATGCGATGCTTATGTCAAGAAACTTCAACTGAAAAGCTCGAACCCAAGTCGGAAAAATGCGTATTCATAGGATACCCTAAGGAAGCTGTCGGGTATACCTTCTACTTAAGATCCAAGGCAAGGTCTTTGTTGCCAAACGGATGCTTTACGGAGAAAGAGTTTCTCTCGAAAGAAGTAAGTGGGAGGAAAGTAGAACTTCGATGAAGTACTACCTCTCGAGCGGGAAAGTGGTGCAGCAGAAACCGTTCTGTGATGCCCACACCAACTGAAGAGGAAAACAATGATGATGATCAAGGTACTTGGATCAAGTTACTCTTGAACTTCGAAGGTCCACGAGGACACGTTCGCGCACAGTGGTACGGCAACCTGTCATGGAAATCATGTTGCTAGACAACAATGAACCTTGAACTATGAAGAAGCAATGGCGGGCCGGATTCCAACAAATGGCTTGGAGCCATGAAATCCGAGATAGAATCCATGTATGAAAACAAAGTATGGACTTTGACAGACTTGCCCGATGATCGGCGACGATAGAAAACAAATGGATTTTTAAGAAGAAGGCGGACGCGGATGGAAATGTTACCATCTATAAAGCTCGACTTGTCGCTAAGGGTTATCGACAAGTTCAAGGGATTGACTTCTGACGAGACATTCTCTCCGTGGCGAAGCTTAAGTCCGTCCGAATCATGTTAGCAATTGCCGCATACTATGATTATGAGATATGGCGATGGACGTCAAAACGGCATTCCTTAACGGACATCTTAAGGAAGAGCTGTATATGATGCAGCGGAAGGTTTTGTCGATCCTCGAACGCTAACAAAGTATGCAAGCTCCAGCGATCCATTTATGGACTGGTGCAAGCATCTCGAGTTGGAACATTCGCTTTGATGAGATGATCAAAGCGTTTGGGTTTATCTTGAGACTTATGGAGAAGCTGCGTTTACAAGAAAGTGAGTGGGAGCTCAGTAGCATTTCTCCTATTATATGTAGATGACATACTCTTGATGGGAAATGATACAAAACTTCTGGACAGCATTAAGGCCTACTTGAACAAGTGTTTTTCAATGAAGGACCTTGGAGAAGCTGCTTATATATTAGGCATCAAGATCTATAGAGATAGATCGAGGCGCCTCATAGGTCTTTCACAAAGCACATACCTTGATAAGATTTTGAAGAGGTTCAAAATGGATCAGTCCAAGAAGGGTTCTTGCCTATGTTACAAGGTGTGAGATTGAGCTCGGCTCGATCACCGACCACGGCAAAAGATAAAGAAGAGATGAGTGTCATCCCTATGCTTCAGCCATAGGATCTATTATGTATGCCATCTTTGTGTACGGACCGATGTAAACCTTGCCGTAAGTTTGGTTGCAAGATACCAAAGTAATCCCGCAAGGAACACCGGACAGCGGTCAAGAATATCTGAAGTACACGAAAAGGACAAAGGACATGTTTCGTTTATGGAGGAGACGAAGAGCTCGTCGTAAAGGGTTACGTCGGCGCTAACCGACTCGAGATCTGATGACTCTAAGTCACAAACCGGATCGTGTATATGTTGAATGGTGGAGCGATGGTGGTGCGGTACAAGCGAGAGCGTCGTGGCGGGATCTACGTGTGAAGCGGAGTACATGGCAGCCTCGGAGGCAGCGCATGAAGCGATTTGGGTGAAGGAGTTCATCACCGACCTAGGAGTCATACCCAATGCGTCGGGGCCGATCAAACTCTTCTGTGACAACACTGGAGCTATTGCCCTTGCCAAGGAGCCCAGGTTTCACAAGAAGACCAGGCACATCAAGCGTTGTTTCAACTCCATCCGTGAAAATGTTCAAGATGGAGACATAGAGATTTGCAAAGTACACACGGATCTGAATGTCGCAGATCCGTTGACTAAACCTTTCTCGCGTGCAAAACATGATCAACACCAGAACTCTATGGGTGTTCGATTCATCACAATGTAACTAGATTGGTGACTCTAGTGCAAGTGGGAGACTGTTGGAAATATGCCCTAGAGGCAATAATAAAAGTATTATTATATTTCAATGTTCATGATAATTGTCTTTTGTTCATGCTATAACTGTGTTATCCGGAAATCGTAATACACGTGTGAACACGAAGACCACAAATGTCCCTAGTGAGCCTCTAGTTGACTAGCTCGTTGTGATCAATAGATAGTCATGGTTTCCTGACTATGGACATTGGATGTCGTTGATAACGGGATCACATCATTAGGAGAATGATGTGATGGACAAGACAATCATAAGCATAGCATAAAAGATCGTATAGTTCGTTTGCTAGAAGCTTTGCCAATGTCAAGTATCTCTTCCTTCGACCATGAGATCGTGTAACTCCGGTTACCGTAGGAGTGCCTTGGGTGTATCAAGCGTCACAACGTAATCGGGTGACTATAAAGGTGCATTACGGTATCTCCGAAAGTATCTGTTGGGTTGACACGGATCGAGGCTGGATTTGTCACTCCGTATGACGGAGAGGTATCTCTGGGCCCACTCGGTAATGCATCATCATAATGAGCTCAAGATGACCAAGGTGTTGTACGGGATCATGCATTACGATGCGAGTAAAGTGACTTGCGGTAACGAGACTGAACAAGGTATTGGGATACCGACGATCGAGTCTCGGGCAAATAACGTACCGATTGACAAAGGAATTGCATACGAGGTTTGATCGAATCCTCGACATCGTGGTTCAACCGATGAAATCATCGAGGAGCATGTAGGAGCCAACATGGGTATCCAGACCCGCTGTTGGTTATTGCCCGAAAGTCGTCTCGGTCATGTCTGCGTGTCTCCCGAACCCGTAGGGTCTACACATAAGGTTCGGTGGCGCTAGGGTTAGTAGGAAGTCAAGTATGTGACTACGAATGTTGTTCGAGTCCGGATGAGATCCGGACGTCACGAGGAGTTCGGAAGGGTCCGGAGGTAAAGAATAATATATAGGAAGTGGTGATTGACCATCGGGAAAGTTTGGGGTCTCCGTAAAATCTGGGACCACCGGAAGGGTCCCGGGGGTCCACCGGGTGGGGCCACCTATCCCAGAGGGCCCCATGGGCTGAAGTGGGAGGGGAACCAGCCCATAGTGGGCTGGTGCGCCCCCCTAGGCCCACCCCCTGCGCCTAGGGTTGAAACCCTAGGGGTGGGGGGCACTCCACCCCCTTGGCCGCCGCCCCACAGATTGGATCTCGAGGGGCGCCACCAGGGGCCTATATAAAGGGGAGGGAGGGGGCTGCTGTACCCATCTCCAAGGCGCAGCCCCTCCCCTCCCCAACACTTCTCCTCCTCCGTAAGAGCTCGGCGAAGCCACAGCCGAGATCTTGCTTCTCCACCATCACCACGCCGTCGTCTTTGCCGGTGGAGCTGTCTTCCTCAACCTCTCCTTCCTCCTTGCTGGATCAAGACGGAGGAGGCGTCGCTCGTCCCGTCGTGTGTTGAGCGCGGAGGTGCTGTCCGTTCAGCACTTGGACATCGGTGATCTGAATCACGTTCGAGTACGACTCCATCATCACCTTGCAAGCTTCCGCACGCGATCTACAAGTGGTATGTAGATGCAAACTCTCTCCCGTTACTCGTTGCTTAGATGAACTCATAGATGGATCTTGGTGAAGCCGTCTCGCAACGCTCCCCATAGTCCATGATGGAATGGATTTCTATCAGATGCGCTCGGATGAATGCTCGCGAAGGGAGGATGGTGTGATTCAGATCTAGATCCTCGTCTCTTTTATAGACAGCTCATTTGCGCAGCTATGGTGGTAAATGTAAAAATACCCTGACTTTTCACATTCGTTCAACACATGGAAGACGACCGTTATTGGGCGTGGAAGCCGAGGAGCGCAATATTCACAGGAAGCCGGACGCTATTCAACAGGTACACAGGATTTGGAGAAGAACCCGCCTTGCAATGTCGAAGACAATCTACGCGCCGGACTCATCGCCATTGAAGCCTGGTTCGGGGGCTACTGAGGGAGTCCCGGATTAGGGGGTGTCCGGATAGCCGAACTATCACCTTTGGCCGGACTCCTGGACTATGAAGATACAAGATTGAAGACTTCGTCCCGTGTCCGGATGGGACTTTCCTTGGCGTGGAAGGCAAGCTTGGCGATACGGATATGTAGATCTCCTACCATTGTAATCGACTCTGTGTAACCCTAACCCTCTTCGGTGCTTATATAAACCGGAGGGTTTATTTCATAGGACGAACAACAATCATACCATAGGCTAGTTTCTAGGGTTTAGCCTCTCTGATCTCGTGGTAGATCTACTCTTGTACTACCCATATCATCAATATCAATCAAGCAGGAGTAGGGTTTTACCTCCATCGAGAGGGCCCGAACCTGGGTAAAAACATCGTGTCCCTTGTCTCATGTTACCATCCGCCTAGACGCACAGTTCGGGACCCCCTACCCGAGATCCGCCGGTTTTGACACCGACAATCTCCGTGTCTCCAAATTGCGTTTGCACACTCCAATCCCATCCCTTTACATTCTTGCAATTTGCATGCTTTACTTTCCGCTGCTCATATACTCTTTGCATGCTTGCTTGTTATGTATTGTGAATGTTAAATTTGTGCTAAAACTCCACTTAAACTTAAAGAAGTTAAAAACTGCAACTTTTGGTACTTAGTGTCTAATCACCCCCCCCCCCTCTAGACACCTCTTCTCGATCCTTTCAACTCCCCCTCCTGGGGCACCTTGGCGGCGCCACCGGGAAGAAAGGTGGCAGGGCATATGGATGCCCAGCGACGGGATCCACGGCGGGGTCACCGGGGAATGGACGTGCTCGAGCCGCCGACCTGCCCATGTTTCTCCCAGCGCTCGAGGCCACTAAAGGTCATCGGGCGGCTGCCCCCGCTTGGTGGCGTGAGTCGGCACCGTCGATTTGGATGCCAACGGAGAAGAGACCGTCAGGTCTACCACCTCCACGCTCGAGCTCATGCGGGAGAGGACCTCCTGAGCAATGCCACCATCCTCAAGCCTCCCGCCGCTTTTTGCTCCCCCCCCCCAACGTCGCCAGCCCAGCCACCGTCGGCGAGCCGCCGCGCTGTCGCACCTCCTTTGTTTTCTCTCCCTCCATCCTATGCGGTGAGAGTGAGTGAATGGATAAGGTGGTGGGTGGGTGGGGGATGGGATGAGACTGGGAGAAAAAAACGTTCGCGACGATACGATGTTGTTCTGAACAAAAAGAAACCGTTCACCTAGCTAATCTCCTAGCTTTAAGATCCGTGTTTTGAATCAAAGGTCCATAAGACGTTCACCCCCAAATCTTTAAAATCCGACGTCAGAGTTTTATCAACTCCCAATATTTATACCTGTTGCAACCCATAGTATAGATAGAAAACTAACTTGTGGATTAGTTTGGCAAGTCATTACCCACGCATCAACTTGTTATTCTGGAAGAGAGCTAGAACTTATTTCCAGGGAGGCCTGCTGAAGGTGCCAGGTATTGCTAACGCGCATGCTAGGTTCATGGGGAAATTTTTTACGGGATCAACGGACTGGCTAAGGTGGGGATTTGGGATTGGAGGTTGGGGATGAGGCGGACCCACCGCACTGAAAATTGGGGGGGAGATTAGTTAGTTGGAAAGACTAAGTAAAGCCCTGTAATCGTCCGTGTGTGTAGAATTATTGATATGCGTGTAACCAGCGCCCAGATGATAGCAACATTTTATCTTCCAACGATGTACAAGCGACAGTAACAGTAATTTTTCCTAAGTACTCCCTTCATAAAGAAATATAAGAGCGTTTAGGACCTCTTATATTTCTTTACAGAGGAAGTACTGTACTTGTAAATTCTGATGTTCTTTCGGAGGGGTTGCAGCTGTTCGAATGCCAATTTTATTTTCTTTCAGTCCCCATCATGTTCTTGTTAGAAATCATGTTGCCCTCCTGCTGCGCCATTGTGCTTATTCCAAGACGCGTTTAGGAGATATATATGACAAGTATGTAACTTACAGGTCGCTAGCATGTCGTCCAAACTGTTACAGTAACAGTATAATACTAGTATAATGCAGAGAGAAATACAGAGCATTGACCATGTGTTCTGTGATTCGCCGAGGACTTTGGGACTACGGAGGGTTCCTTGCATCGGCCTACTACCACCGAATCGGACGATTGGACGACTTGACTACCTGCGCTTGCCGGCCGAAATGGACGAAGCTCCTTATTTTACATTGAGGAGGCCGGCTGATTCCTGTACTCCTGTTCCATTTTCTGTACAATGCATGTTTAGCCTGGCCAGAAAAATCTGCAACCGGTGACAGAGCGTACTTGACCAAACAAACACCCCTCCTGCTTTATTATAGAGAAAATAAGTATGATTCCCTGAAATGATGGGAGGTACCTGTACGAAGAACAAACCAACAACAATCTACTCCCTCCATCCGAAAATACTTGCAGTAGAAATGGAGGAAAATGGATGCATCTTGAACAAAAATATGTCTAGATACATCTATCTCTCCGACAAGTATTTCTGGACGGAGGGAGTATGTCTTATCAACGTGAATAAATTACACATTATCTCCAAATTTCAGAGGAAACTTCGCACAAGTATTTTAATCCGTGCGTGCTGTCAGCGTATGCTATGACATCACACGGAAATTGGCGTAAGACTAAAGAAAGGGGATTAATGTGAAGGGATTATTTCAATGGTCAAGACTTGACAATCCTGGATAAACTCAAAGCCAGAGAAAGTCCAATGCATTTTTCTTAAAAGAGGAAGTCCCATGCAGGTTCGATAGGATTTGAGTGTTCTGCAAGGATAATCTTGTATTTAAATTATGTATACGCAACCTACATGGTCCCGCAAAAAAAAGTTTTGCACGGATTAGTTTTTTTTTTAGAAAAGCAAGGGTTAGACAAAATTTAGACTGAAACATAGAAGGCACTTGTCTAATATCAACGGTTTTGCTAGAACTCATCTAGATTTTTTTCGAAAAGGAGGAATACCCCCGGCCTCTGCATCTGGTCGATGCATACGGCCACTTTATTAATTATTAGCACAAAACCTTACAAAGTCGTACAACAGTAAGACTAAAGCCACCATCTTCGCAACCTCTGTCGCTACTTCTATCTAACTGATGAAGGGGCTCTGATGGTCTGGCCTAATACCAAATGCAGACCTCGCAGCCCAAACCTAACATCTAAGACACGAGGTCCCAACACGGCGCTTTGCGGGTATGGGCACCCACTAGTCCGGCGTGCTCCTCAACCAGGCCGCCTACTTTGGTATGAGGCCGCCACAACCACCTACCACATATTCATCTTGAGCTGTCTTGTTGACCACATATTCATCTTGGTAGTCTTGTTATAACGGCCTTGCCCGGTCTCGCTTCACCGACGCCACCACGACGCCAGACAAATAATAACCTCCTGCGCGTGTCCGTCACCACACATCGGACGCCAAGCCTCCGCTGCTCCATGCCGCCAAGAGTCGCCGCCAAGAATATGTAGAACGAAACACCGCTCCACCGAAGGCAAGACACCCCACCCTCACCGCAGACCCTTCCATCCGATCCCAATGTCCTTGGCGTCGCCTCCGGAAGGTTACGGCATGGCGCGCCGCCGACGCCCGATCCGCATCGGATCTTGGGCTTTCACCCGACATGGGTTGGAGAGGAGATGGTGCCCTCAAAGAACGCCCCAAGGAGGAAAGCGGCGCCAAAATTGGCGTCGCTTCTGCCGCGGTCGACCTAAGGCAGCCAAGGTTTCCCGGACACCGATCTGCTCCACTGAACACACGGAGGTGGATCCGCAAGATCCAAACCGAACCGGGGCCGAAGGATGCATGGAAGGGAGAGGGCAATACCTCCAGATCTGCACGCCACGGCTCGCCGTCCTCACGGCCGAACCCACGAACACGCCAGACGCCACCGATCGCCGCACGGATCGAAGATGGCCACCTCATCGCCGCCCCACTCTCCCGACGAGGGAGAGGAGAAAACAGCGCCGCCGCCAGAGCAGGGGCAGCTTCCGCTGCCGCGCTGGCCGTTAGACGCAGCCGCCGCGGATGCGTGCCTTCGTCGGGTCAAGACTTGCGGCGCATGACGAGGGTGCCCGCCACCGCCGTCCGCCGAGTGGGCTTTGCCGTCGGCCTCCTCCAGCCGATGGCGGGAGGAGCGAGGAGAAAGGGGGCGAAGGGCGGCGGGCTAGGTCGCCCGAGCCGCCCCCCATGGAGCGACGCGAGCGATCTGGGTCCGGACGTGTAGAACTCATCTAGATGAGATATAATTTTGTCACATTCACCTTTTATAGCCATTGAATGTGATGCTATAAGATGCGTATGTACTAACGTGGGTTGTATCTGTTCTTGTTTTTAAGATGAATGAGACCAAATTATATCTCATCTAGATGAGTTCTAGCAAAACTGATAAAGTTTAACCGCAAGAACATGCGCTCATCACCGGTGTAATTCCTATCACTTAAACCCAGATGGTCAATGCAACATCTTATGCAGGACAGCACTGAGGCCGCAGAGCAATAGTCAAAGGGAATATGTAGTATGTTCCTAGTGACGCCAGGATCGGATTAAATGGCAAATGCTGACCACATATTGGAAGAAGACGGACACTATTCCACTTCGACGGCATCCCACGCGACGCGAGTCAAACTTGCGTGCATAGTGGCCTTGATTCATCAAATTTAATTTCTTGGAAGGACAAGAAATTTCCGAATACACCAAAAGTTCATACTACTATATAAAAGTTGAATGAGTTAGTACCAGGGATAGTAGATGGTTGAAGGATAGCAATGTAGCACCAATTCCGTGCTAGAAAAGAAAAATAGGCACTATTCAAATTCAAGCCTCGGAGCGGAGGCACAATCCCATTTCAGCGCGGGTTCACACGCATCCGAGCTGGCCGTGGCTAAACAAAAAGACGGCGACGACCGGCTGGGCGTGTATGTTCAGGTCACGGGCAAAGCTCCAAAACAGATCGAGGCAGGGTGTGCCTGGATCAGCTCAGCGGGGCCTCACCTGCCTACGTCGTCGTAACATGCAGGATCCCACGCACAAGCGACGGCGACCGCGATGTCTGTTCGCGAATATGACTAAAACCATGAGGCGTTCATACAACTTTCTCTCCTAACCCTAGACAGCTAGGTTAATCCTCTCTATCGAGGCTTCACTGCCGAGCCCATGAATTCACCTTTCCTCTGCATGCCGCTCCGGCGAGCTTCGGTTAGTAGTTTAGATTATGGTTTTTGTCCTCACAGGTGCGGCCCGTGGGTGAATGGCAGCGCTTCTTTTTTAACTTTGTCTTTCGGAGTTCGGTCCCCCTCGAGTTCGTCAGTCCAGACGTAATCGAGGGAGCTCCGACGTACAGTCCTGCCATCTCCTTGGTGCGGTGAGGTTAGAGTTTCTCGACATATAGCATGATTTGATGTCAGATGCTTCATATCTATGCAAAGGTTCAATCTAGGGCGCTAGTCTTTGAAAGTGCCACCATAATAAAGGTCAAGCTGGCTCGGTAGAGGAGCGGCAACAGCGGGTCGTTCTGGCGGTAGTAGTGGCCGTTTGATGGTCTCGGAATCTTGATGTAATTTTATTATATTTTAGATATTTTGTACTTCCCGTGAATTTTTATAATAGATAATTCTTTTCAAAAGAATGACTGAAACCATCCATACCGCGAGACACAATTCTAGTGATGGTTTTTTGGACGCGCAGAAAAAGCTGGGAAACTCTACAGTTAGACCGGGCACCCCGCCATTTCCCACACATGCATTTAAATATGTCAACTGACCGTACGCCGTCGCTGTACTCCACGTTTCCCCGACGATGCCATGAGCTCCGCCTTCCCGGTCTCGCCGTGATCGGCAGGGAGGGAGGGAGGAATTTCCCGTGCGCCTTCCCTTTCCCCGGCCCGCACCACCAACTCGCACCTACGCCGCAACATATATAGAGCCCGCAGGGGCGACACCGTGGATCCTCCCTCCCTCCCTCCCTCCCTCACCCGATACAGTCACACAAACGCACTCGCTCTCTCCACCATGGCGTGCCACGACTCTCTGCGGCGCTTCGGCGCCAGCTGCCTCGTCGCCGTGCTGTTTCTCTGGCTCTGCGCCGCCTTCGTCTGCAGCGCCAGGGAGCAGCGGCCGCTGCGGGAGCTGGAGGAGCAGGTGGTGGTGAGGAACTACGGCCCGTACGCTTCCTTCGACCGGAGCGACTCGGCCGTCCTGCAGGTGCTCAAGGACGCCAGCATCAACGGCGGCGCGCTCCAGCTCACGCCGGACACCCGCAACAACGACGCCTACCTCGTCAACAAGTCCGGCTCCGTCCTCCTCAAGCAGCCCTTCACGATCTGGCACACTCTCCCCGACGACGACATCGAGATCCCCGGTGGCGGCACCGGCACCGGCACCGGCCGTGCGCCGCAGCCGCAGCCGCAGGCTCGGCGTGTCCGCGTCGTGTCGTTCAACAGCACCTTCTCCATGAACGTGTTCTACGACAAGGCGGTCCCCGGCGAGGGCCTGGCGTTCGTCATCGCGCCCTCGCTCGACAAGCCGCCTCCCGGCAGCCACGGCGGCTTCCTCGGCCTCACCAACGCGACGCTGCAGGCCGCCGGCCCGTCCAAGAACCGTTTCGTGGCGATCGAGTTCGACACCTTCAACCAGAGCCACGACCCGAGCGATAACCACGTCGGCCTCGACATCGGCAGCGTCGTGTCCAACGCCACGGCCAACCTCGCCGATTTCAACATCACCATCGCCACCAACGCCCAGACGTCCGCCAACTACACCGTCTGGATCGAGTACGACGGCGTGGGACGGCGTATCACTGTGTACATGGGCGCGAAGGGGAAACCGAAGCCGGCGATCCCCGTCCTGACCAGCCCGCTGGACCTCAGCGAGCACGTCCCCGAGCAGGCGTACATCGGCTTCTCGGCTTCCACGGGCACCACCTTCGAGCTCAACTGTATCCTGGAGTGGAGCATGTCAATCGAGACCTTCCCCAAGAAGGAGAAGAAGGAGTGGATAATCCTCGTGGCCGTCTTCGGGTCCATCGCGGTGGTCGCCACCGCCGTTGCCGCCTTCTTCCTGGCCAGAATGTCGCGGGCGAGGCGGAAGATACAGAGGAGCCAGACGCGGCTGGGGCACACGCTGAGCCACCTCCCGGGGATGCCGAGGGAGTTCTCGTACGAGATGCTGAGGAAGGCGACCAAGAACTTCGACGAGCGGCTGCGGCTGGGGAAAGGAGGGTACGGCGTCGTGTACAAGGGGACGCTCCCAACTGACGCCGAGCACGGCCAGACGGAGCCGACGGAGGTGGCCGTGAAGAAGTTCATCCGGGATGATGCCAGGTGCGTCGAGGACTTCGTCAAGGAGGTGGACATCATCAACCGCCTTCGCCACAAAAACATCGTGCCCCTCATTGGTATGTGCATGAATCCCTCACTTAATTACATGATCATTGTTTATCAGCCGAGACTTGACTAGGAAAATGATGGTTTAGTCCTAATCAACCATTCTCTAGTTAGTTTTGCTGCATAATGGTTGATGCCAGTACTCTATTCAGATCATAACGCGTTTATGCAATCGTTAACGCGCTACCAAACGTAGCATTGTCACTTGTTAGTTGTTACACGAAACGTGACTGATCAAATGTAGTTATATTTCTAGTCTCTTTGAATTTTCTACTATCTGAGGACTAACAGAAAATACTCCTAGATTATTGGTTAGGTGATGGTTCTGAACGTGTGCTTGCATTTTTGGTGCAGGTTGGTGTTACAAGAAAGGGCAGCTGCTGCTGGTGTACGAGTACATGCCCAACGGCAGCCTCGACCAGCACCTCTTCCGGCGCGGGGGCGCCCAGGAGCAGCGGGCGGCGCCGCTCAGCTGGGCGAGCCGCTACGGCATCGTCGCCGACGTCGCCTCGGGCCTGCACTACGTGCACCACGAGTACGGCCGCACGGTGCTCCACCGCGACATCAAGGCCAGCAACGTCATGCTGGACGCGTCCTTCTCCGCCCGCCTGGGGGACTTCGGCCTCGCCCGCGTCATCGACTTCGACCGGAGCTCCTTCACCGACATCGGCGTCGCCGGCACGCGCGGGTACATCGCGCCGGAGTACTCCGTGGGGCACAAGGCCACGAGCCAGACGGACGTGTTCGCCTTCGGCGCGCTCGTGCTGGAGGTCGTCACGGGCCGCACCGCGCTGCGCGACGACGCGAGCTGCCCGCTGCTGGTGGACTTCGTGTGGCGGATGCACGGCCGCGGCGCGCTCGTCGGAGCCGTGGACCAGGATCTCGGCACGGCAGGGTACGACTCCGACGAGGCCAACAGGCTGCTGCTCCTCGGTCTGGCGTGCAGCAGTCCCAACCCAGGGGACAGGCCAACCATGCCGGAGGTGCTGCAGATCGTGTCCAAGAAGGCGCCGCCGCCGGAGGTGCCGCTGTTCAAGCCGAGCTTCGTGTGGCCGCCGGAAGGGGGAGCGGCGCACTTCAGCCTGAGCGACATCGAGATGACGACGAGCAGCGGGGGCAGCTTCACCGGCACAGGCAATGGTTCATCGACGCGCGCGACACAGGAGACATCCTACGACAGCTTCCGGCAGCCGCCGTCGGCACCAAACAACAGCCAGGAGTACTTCCCCGCGCTGTCCTCCGGCCGGTGACGAAGTTAACATACGTAAACTGTAAAACTGGCCATGAGCGAAAGGTAATCACAGTAAATGTAAATACATGTAGATATTACGTGCTTAGTAGTAGTACATTGTTCTTCATTAGCTATTTAGTTTGTTCAAGCTAGGGGATGAGAGGTACGTGTTGCTCCTGCAAGCAAGAGATTTTAGCCTTGCAGAGCCATATGGTCTGGTTCATTGCAGATCGACAAGTGCAAGTGAAGCCTATGTGTCTCACGTGTATCAGATAGCTAGTCTTATGATTTTCAGAAGTGAGGCTGGTGTTGTTAATATGCTTTGGTTATTGGTTTTGTTGTCGTAAACCGGTATGCTTAGGTTATTGATTTTGGTTACATGAGTAATGCGGATGCAAAAAAGGTTGTGACATTGCAGAGAGGAGAAGTGGAGAATCGTGTTGATCCAGCATGTAATATTACTTTCTGTACATGCCACATCTATCATTTCTTTTCGAAGAGAATGCGATCACATGCTTAGCTTAATTTTTAAATGAACATCCTTTTTTTTTTAAATACTTCCCTCCCTTTATTAGCTTCTGATAACTGTTACATCATTAAGTAAGAGAGGGAGAATCTCCGGCGGTGCATTATCCACCCACAGAGAAGAATGAGCTCTCATAGCCATACTAGCTAGCTTATGCGCTACTGAATTTGCTAATCTATTACACTGATCAAAATAAGATTGAGAGAACTCGCAAGCCAGATTGTAGCAAAAATCAAAAATAGCTGCCGCTACTCCCATTGAGCGACCGCCGTTATTCATCGTTTCCACCACCTCTAGATTATCTGAATTCACCATCAGTTTATTGCATCCCATCATCTGTGCCAACTCTAGGCCCTTCTTTAGAGCCATTGCTTCAGCCGACAGAGCATCAACACAATGCTCCAGTTTCCAATTCCCTGCAGCTATAAACGATCCAGAGGAGTCCCGTAGCACTGCTCCAGCCGCCCCTGTGAGAAGCTCCTGGTTAAACGCTGCGTCGACATTGAGCTTGACAAAATCAGCAGGCGGCTTCATCCATCCCTCCGGCTTAGCTATTGCCTTTGGCGCCATGGAAGCTATGAAGTTTGCTGTAATTGCTTTAATTGATGACACCATTTTCTCTGCACTCTGTATGACCTTGTCGTAAACCATTCTCCTTCGTTCCCACCAAATGTACCAGGAAGTGACAGAGATTAGCTCATGTACATTAGCCTGGCCGATTAGTGCAATTTACTTCGCTGGGGTTTGCATCAAAAAATCAAGGACAGACTCACCTGCTCTATCCACACCACATGCTTTCTTAATAAAATTTTCAAGTCCCAGGAGGCGCCAAACTTCTGTTGCTCTCTTACATCTAAACAGGAGATATGTCACATCCTCAGCTCCACAGTTGCAGACTGGGCACTGTCCCAATACTTTGATGTGACGGTTTGCTAGATTAACCCTACACGGAAGAGTCCCCTGAGTGTTCTCCAAAGAAATACTTTCACCTTTGCAGGACATCGCAATTTCCAGATTTTGTCCCAGATTCCATTATTACCCATAGCTTCAACACCATTTGTTCGTCTTAGTTTCCTTCCATGTTGATGGTTCCATTCCACGTGGTAAGCTGAGCGGACAGAGAAAAATCCACCTTTGTTATAACTCCATGCAATGAAGTCTTCCATTTCATGTGCTGGTAATGGTATAGCCATGACCTGATGCGCATCTACAGGCCAAAAAGTCTGATTAATTAGCTCCTCATCCCATTGCCTAGTGACCGGGTCGATGAGATCAACAACCTTTGAAATAATATTATGTCCCCGGGGTGTGATGATTTTTCGGTCTGCCGAACCTGGCACCCCAGGCATCTGACCAGATATTAATTTTTGTACCATCTCCCACCCTCCAAATATATCCATGTTTGAGTGTATTCACCCCTGACATTATGCTCTGCCAAGTAAATGAGGCACCCTTCTTGAGGCTTGCATTGAGTAAATTACTATTCGGAAAATATTTTGCTTTGAGAATTGTTGCACATAGTGAGTCTGGATTGTCCACTAGCCTCCATGCTTGCTTAGCCAACAACGCAAGGTTAAAGCAATGGATGTCCCGAAACCCCATACCTCCTTGCTGTTTCGGTACACACAACTTCCACCAAGCCATCCAATGCATCTTTTTCTGGTCATCACTGTCACCCCACCAGTAATGCGACATTGCGTCAGTTATTCCTTTGCAAGTTTGTTTAGGAATTTTGAAGACGCCCATTGCATATGATGGAATTGCCTGTATAACCGATTTAAGTAGAACCTCCTTACCTCCTGCCGACAATTGTCTTTCTTTCCATCCATTAATCCTTTTGTTCACTCTATCAATAAGGAATTGAAAACAAACTGTTTTGTCCATGCCAATAATTGCTGGGAGGCCCAAGTATGTGTCATTCAATGCCTCAGTCAATATATTGAGGGTCGAGCACATCTCAGCGCGAATAAGCACATCCGTGTTAGGGCTAAAGAAAATACTAGATTTCTCCACACTCACCAGTTGTCCCGATGCTGCACAGTACGAATCAAGGATGCTTTTAAGGACCTGGGCATTCTGATTGTTTGCTTTCATGAGTATTAGTGAATCATCAGCAAATAACAAGTTTAAAATAGATGGTGCCTCACGACACACTTTGACTCCTTGTAAATCTCCCCTGTCCTCATGATGCGCCAAGAGTGCAGTTAGCCCTTTTAAACAAAACAGAAATAAATAGGGAGATAGTGGATCTCCTTGTCTCAGACCGCGCGTTGGCGAGAAAGATTCAGTTTCCTCAGTATTGTATCTAACCCGATACTCCACAGTGGACACGCACTGCATAATCATCTTCACCCAATTAGCGTGAAATCCCATCTGCAGCATAATTCCTTCCAAGAAAGCCCACTCGACTCGATCGTAAGCTTTGTGCATATCTAGCTTGACCGCACACAGTCCCTCCTTCTCTGATCTTTTATTTTTAATTGCATGAAAGCACTCATATGCCACAAGGAAATTATCAGTGATGAGCCTACCGGGAACAAATGCACTCTGTGTTGGACTGATAATTTCCGGGAGGATTACCTTCAGTCGGCCTGCAATCATCTTGGAAATAACCTTGTAAACTACATTACAAAGGCTGATAGGTCTGAATTGTGTTACCTTTTCTGGTGTGTTTATTTTTGGGATCACCACGATTGCGGTGTCATTCCAACCTTTCGGTATAGTGCATGTATTCAGTGCCAAAAGAACCTCCTCAATGAGGTCATCTCCTAGCATTGGCAAAATCACTTATAGAAAACATCATGTAGCCCGTCCGGGCCTGGCGCTTTCAGGTCGCCTATATTAAACAGGGCATTGCGCACCTCATCAGCAGTGTAAGGTGCCAGCAAGGTATTATTCATCTCTGGTGATACACACCGTTTAACTCGAGAAATTACATTCTGATCTGCACCGTGCACTTCGGAAGTAAACAGTTTAGCAAAATAATCAGTAATGTGTTTATTTAGATCTTTTGTACCTTGACGCCATACTCCAGTGTCGTCCAACAATTTTCTAATGTGATTCCTTTTCTTCCTCGCAGTGGCTGCATTATGGAAAAAGTTAGAGTTTCGGTCACCATGTAACAGCCAGTTGGCGCGCCCTCTTTGGAGCCAATAGATCTCCTCCTGGTCTAGTAAGTTTTCAAGCAAAACACGGATTTCCTTCTGCCTAGCTCTATTGTCTGCATTATTCAATCCACAACGAAGATTTCCTAATTCTGTTTTCAACTTTTTGATCCTTCTCTTTGGCCCCTGTAACACCTCCTTATCCCATTGATGAAGATCTGACTTGACAGCACGAGTTTGGTCGGCTAATGATGGACCCAAGCCAGCAAGTTTGGCCCGACTCCATGCTGTATTCACAATCTCTTCCACTGTTTCCTCCTTCAACCACTTAGCTTCAAACTTTTGGCCTCCTATCATCCTGCTAAATTGAACACCCTCCTAGCACTCGGTGTCAAGTATAATTGGTCTATGATCCGAATGGACATGACTCTCATTGATCAACGCCCCTTTCGGAAATTTGGTAGACCACAGCGAGTTACACACTGCCGGTCCAATCTTTCCCTAATCTCTCCTCTCCTGCAAGTGTACAAGTCTCCCGTATAGCCCATGTCCTCCAGTCCACACTCCACCAAGCAGTTCCTGGAAAGCTTGCATCATATTGTTCGGTCGAGGATTACCTCCCTCCTTTTCATTTGCATACAAAATCTCATTGAAATCTCCTATTATAGCCCGCGGATGGTTACCCATCTTATGGAGATCACGCAAGCAAGTCCATGACAGGTGTCGTTGATCCCATGCTGGGAAGCCGTAAAACCCTGTCAATCTCCAATCTACCTCATCCCCCCTCATAGAAACAAACATTCGATCACAGACTGCCTCTTCATCCTGGAAAAAGAAGCATTGAATTTTGAACTTCCACTTTTTTTAGGTGATTATTGAACTTCCAAGTTTCAACCAACTGATGATGGGCTCAATTTAAACTGAGCTTCCTGCCTTGCTCTGTACAAACAAGAGATGGGCCTATAGTGTCACCGCATCCGGACATCCACCTTCCTCCGTCACTAAACGGGTGAAATCATTAGTTAAGGTAAGAGGTACTCCTTGCAAAGGTCACTCCTATCTTCCGGGGTTTGGCTCAAGTGCAGGGGTCATCGTACCTATTATGGTGTAGGCCCAATCCATGTGTTCCACGTATGCTTGTAGGCCTCGGCAATTCATTATTAATTCTCCTAATCCTCCTCTAATCCATTTTGTTCCGGAATCTCCATTCTCTCTCCAATTTCCATGTCGATTATTCTCTCTTCACTGCTGCTATTGCAAACTTGCAAATCCTTTCCCTGCTTGTCCATTCAACAGCTAATCTCCATTGGCCACGGTGAGTGCCTGCTCGAGGACCGTTCGCCATGCTTGCTAACCTGCTGAAGAATCTTTCCCATCGGATGCTCAAAAGTACTCGTCGGTCGGAGTTGGACACGATGAGAAAACAACGTTATAGATCTCATTTGATCAATGGCATCGAGGAGTGTGTACTAAAGTCGATGGCATTTAGGAGTGCCTGCATGCTCTGAGCACATGTCCATAAAAAAATACAACACATTTTAGTCTCAAACGTTGGGGTGATGACATGTTAAGGAAGCTGACGATCGAGCATATGCTCTTGTGTGCTGTGTGAATCCGGCGGAGTTCATCATGAAATTGAAGACTGAATGGAGAGTCCGAAACGAAGAAGGATTAAAAGAATTAATAATTAATAGCATGGGCCTACAAGCATATGTGGAAAGCACTGATTGGGTCTGCAGCATAACAGGTGCGATGACCCCTGCACCTGAGCCGGGGAGCTCCTATACTGTGCTGCAGGCGCCCGTTCGAGCTCCTCTTGGCGCCTGCAGTGTCCGGTGCTAGGAGTCTCTAAATGGTTGAGAGGTAAAGATTGATATATTGGAAGGTAGTATTCGGACACCGGAAGGGTTCCGGAATGTATCGGGTACATATAGGAGTACCAGAGGGGTTACCGGAACCCCCCGAGGAAAGAAATGGACCATATGGGCCATAGGAGGGAGGCACACCAGCCCACAAGGGGGTGGCTGATAACCCACAAGTATAGGGGGTCGCAACAGTTTTCGAGGGTAGAGTATTCAACCCAAATTTATTGATTCGACACAGGGAAGCCAAAGAATATTCTCAAGTATTAGAGTTGAGTTGTCAATTCAACCACACCTCGATAACTTAGTATCTGCAGCAAAGTATTTAGTATCAAAGTAGTATGATAGTAATGGTAACATTGATAAAAGTAACGGTAGCAGTTTTGTAGTAATTGTAACAGTAGCAACGGTAAAGTAAATAAGCAAAGCACAATATGTGAAAAGCTCGTAGGCATTGGATCAATTATGGATAATTATGTCGGATGCGATTCCTCATGTAATAGTTATAACATAGGGTGACACAGAACTAGCTCCAGTTCATCATGTAATGTAGGCATGTATTTCGAATATAGACATACGTGCTTATGGAAAAGAACTTGCATCACATCTTTTGTCCTACCCTCCCGTGGCAGCGGGGTCCTAATGGAAACTAAGGGATATTAAGGCCTCCTTTTAATAGAGAACCGGACCAAAGCATTAGCAGTTAGTGAATACATGAACTCCTCAAACTACGGTCATCACAGAGAAGTATCCCGGTTATTGTCACTTCGGGGTTGTCGGATCATAACACATAATAGGTGACTATAGACTTGCAAGATAGGATCAAGAACTCACATATATTCATGAAAACATAATAGGTTTAGATCTGAAATCATGGCACTTGGGCCCTAGTGACAAGCATTAGGCATAGCAAAGTCATAGCAACGTCAATTTCAGAAAATAGTGGATACTAGGGATCAAACCCTAACAAAACTAACTTGATTACATGGTAAATCTCATCCAACTCATCACTGTCCAGCAAGCCTACGATGGAATTACTCACGCACGGCGGTGAGCATCATGAAATTGGTGATGGAGGATGGTTAATGATGACGACGACGACGAATCCCCCTCTCCGGAGCCCCGAACGGACTCCAGATCAGCCCTCCCGAGAGAGATTAGGGCTTGACGGCGGCTCCGTATCGTAAAACGCGATGAAACTTTCTCTCTGATTTTTTTCTCTGCGAAAGAGAATATATAGAGTTGGAGTTGAGGTCGGTGGACATCCAAGGGGCCCACGAGGCGGGGCGATCTAGGGGAGGTGTGCGCCCCCACCTCGTGGACAGGGTGTGGGCCCCCTGGCCTTGATTCTTTCGCCAGTATTTTTTATATTTTCCAAAAATAATCTCCGTGGATTTTCAGGTCATTCCGAGAACTTTTGTTTCTACACAAAAATAACACCATGGCAATTCTGCTGAAAACAGCGTCAGTCTGGGTTAGTTTTATTCAAATCATGCAAGTTAGAGTCCAAAACAAGGGCAAAAGTGTTTGGAAAAGTAGATATGACGGAGACGTATCAACTCCCCCAAGCTTAAACCTTTGCTTGTCCTCAAGCAATTCAGTTGACAAACTGAAAGTGATAAAGAAAAACATTTACAAACTCTGTTTGCTCTTGTTGTTGTAAATATGTAAAGCCAGCATTCAAGTTTTCAGCAAAGATTATGAACTAACCATATTCACAATAACACTTAGGTCTCATGTTTACTCACATCAATGGCATAATCAACTAGCGAGCAATAATAATAAAACTCGGATGACAACACTTTCTCAAAACAATCATAATATGATATAACAAGATGTTATCTCGCTAGCCCTTTTTAAGACCGCAAAACATAAATGCAGAGCACCTTTAAAGATCAAGGACTGACTAAACATTGTAATTCATGGTAAAAGAGATCCAGTCACGTCATACCCAATATAAACTAATAGTAATGCATGGAAATGACAGTGTGCTCTCCAGTGGGTGCTTTTTAATAAGAAGGTGATGACTCAACATAAAAGTAAATAGATAGGCCCTTCGCAGAGGGAAGCAGGGATTTGTAGAGGTGCCAGAACTCGATTTTGAAATAGAGATGAATAATATTTTGAGCGGTATACTTTCATTGTCAACATAACAACTATGAGTTCTCGATATCTTCCATGCTACACACATTATAGGTGGTTCCCAAACAGAATGGTAAAGTTTATACTCCCCCACCACCAACAAGCATCAATCCATCACTTGCCTGAAACAACGGTGCCTCCAACTAACAACAATCCTGGGGGAGTTTTGTTTAATTATTTTGATTTGATTTAAGCATGGGACTGGGCATCCTGGTGACCAGCCATTTTCTCATGAATGAGGAGCAGAGTCCACTCCTCTTGAGAATAACCTGCCTAACATGGAAGATACAGACATCTCTAGTTGATACATGAGCTGTTCGAGCATACAAAACAGAATTTCATTTGAAGGTTGGGAGTTTAGCACATACAAATTTACTTGGAACGGCACGTAAATACCGCATATAGAAAGATATGGTGGACTCATATGGAATAACTTTGGGGTTTATGGAGTTTGGATGCACAAGCAGTATTCCCGCTTAGTACAGGTGAAGGCTAGAAAGAGACTGGGAAGCGACCAACTGAGAGAGCGACAACAGTCATGAACATGCATTAAAATTAATCAACACCAGGTGCAAGCATGAGTAGGATATAATCCACCATGAACATAAATATCATGAAGGCTATGTTGATTTTGTTACTACATGCGTGAACATGTGCCAAGTCAAGTCACTCGAATCATTCAAAGGAGGATACCACCTTATCATACCACATCACAACCATTTAATAGCATGTTGGCACGCAAGGTAAGCCATTATAAGCTCCTAGCTAATTAAGCATGGCATAAGCAACTATAATCTCTAATTGTCAATGCAAACATGTTTATTCATAATAGGCTGAATCGGGAACGATGAACTAATCATATTTACAAAAACAAGAGAGGGCAAGTTCATACCAGCTTCTCTCATCTCAACCAGTCCATCATATATCGTCATTATTGCCTTTCACTTGCATGACCGAACGGTGTGTATAATAATAATAGTGCACGTGCATTGGACTAAGCTGGAATCTCCAAGCATTCAATTAAAGGGAGAATACAAGGTAATATGGGCTCTAAGTTAAATCAACAATCATGCATATGAGAGCCACTAAACATTTTTATTATGGTCTTCTCCTCTCAACCCCCAAAGGAAAGAAAGGAAATAAAACTATTTACACGGGAAAGCTCCCAACAAGCAAAAGAAGAATGAGAAATATTTTTGGGTTTTCTTTTTATTACTACTACAAGCATGGAAATTAAACTAACTAATTTTTTGGTTTTCTTAAGGTTTATCAAACACACAAGAAGAAAGCTAGAAAAAGAAATTAAACTAGCATGGATAGTACAATGAAAAAGTATGAACACCGACAACGATAATAGTGTGTGAACATGAATGTAATGTCGGTGAGAAATACGTACTCCCCCAAGCTTAGGCTTTTGGCCTAAGTTGTTCTATGGCCATGGATAGCCTGACTGATATCTGAAGTTGTAACTGGGGTCGTACTAAGATGCAGCAGCCAATGCCTCATGAGCTGCGGCATGGCGGCGAGCTGCCTCCGTTCTCCCTCGTATTCGGTTGCCTCCTCCCTGTGTTACAACATATCTTCTTTTTTTTCTGGTAATCAAAAAGGGTAGGAGCAGGGAGAGTAACATGGACAATGCTACATCTGTCAAAGATTAGTCAATACTGGAGGAATTGTTCATTCCTCTCAAGGAAATGATGACTGACTATAGCATTATAATCTAAATAAGCGGGAGGCAACTCCATATCACCCTCACGTGGAGGTATACCAAGATAATTAGCAACACGGGTCGCATAAATCCCTCCAAACATATCTCCAGATAAACCATTATTATGCAACCTACGTGCAACAATTGCCCCCGAGTTGTAATCTTTATTACCTAATACAGCACTCTTGAGGACACAAAGATCAGGAACACACATGTGACATGCTTCATCTTTACCATTAATGCAACCAATGAAAAGAGCAAAATAATGTATAGCAGCAAAACGAATGCTCCCTATGGTAGCTTGTGCTATATCTCTAGATTCTCCCACAGTGATACTAGCAAGAAAGTCTTTATATTCAGATTTACGGGGTTCATTAACACTACCCCACTGTGGAAGTTTGCAAGCGGTAGTAAAATCTTCTAGGTCCATGGTATATGATTGATCATAAATATCAAACAGGACACTTTGAGAATTACGCGAAGATGAAAATTTAAACCTTCTCACGAATGAATCAGTCAAAAAGTAGTACTGAGGACACTTATCTTGCATGAAGTCCTCAAGATCGGCATTACGCACATATGCATCAAATTCATCGTTGATGCCTGCATTTACCATAAACTCTTCTGACGGCCATTCACAAGGCCGTACATCAGCTTCCCTTGGTGGTTCATCGTCTTGCTCACGCATTGCGTGCCTGGGTGTTTGTTCTTGAAGAACCACCTTGGTACATTTTCCTAGACATATTTCTTCCTATGGAATATTTCTGAAATTTTTAGTAACTCAAAATAAAAGTTAATCAAACTAAACAAGATTGATAGCAACTACTCCCACAAGTGCCTAGAGCCTATATCATGCATTAGAATTACTTGGGACCTCATAAATTGGCATGCAAGCTCAAGAACAGGGTCACCTAGGCAGCAAAAATTTGCAATGAATAAAGCACTAGAACGAAAACTAATTGGACCATTGGAGGAATCACATCCCAGGAACAATCTCCCAAAGCAGTTTTGCGAATGGAGCTTTGAGCAAGGAGATCGAAAATCGAAGCAAATAGAGCTAGAGCTCGTGCTTGAGCTGGATGGGGATTTTTTTGGGAGGAAGATGGAGTGTGTGGGTGCAGGAACAAGTGGAGGGGGGACACCATGGGCCCACGAGGCAGGGGCGCGCCCTGGACCCTCGTGGCCAGGTGCTTGCCCCCCTGTTGTGTTCTCAGTGCCTAAAATCCTCGAATATTCCATAAAAAATCATACTAAATTGGCAGGGCATTTGGAGAACTTTTATTTTCGGGATATTTTTCATTGCAATGATAATTCAGAAAACAGACAGAAAATACTATTTTTGCTTTATTTATTCTAAATAACAGAAAGTAAAAGGAGGGTACAAAAGGTTGTGCCTTCTAGTTTCATCCATCTCATGATCATCAAAAGGAATCCACTAACAAGGTTGATCAAGTCTTGTTAACAAACTCATTCCGAATAACATGGAACCGAAGAAATTTCGAATAACACTAGGTTACCTCAATGGGGATACAAATATCCCCAATAATAAGAATATCATATTTCTTCTTGACAGTAGGAAGAGGAAATTCAAAACCTCCAATAATGATAGTTGGAACTTTTCTAATAGAATTGATGCTATGAACTTGAGGTTGTTTCCTCGGAAAGTGTACCGTATGCTCATTACCATTAACATGAAAAGTGACATTGCCTTTGTTGCAATCAATAACAGCCCCTGCAGTATTCAAAAAGGGTCTACCAAGGATAATCGACATACTATCGTCCTCGGAAATATCAAGAATAACAAAGTTCGTTAAGATAGTGATATTTGCAACCACAACAGGCACATCCTCACAAATACCGACAATCATAGCAGTTGATTTATCAGCCATTTGCAAAGATATTTTAGTAGGTGTCAACTTATTCAATTCAAGTCTACGATATAAAGAGAGAGGCATAACACTAACACCGGCTCCAAGATCACATAAAGCAGTTTTAACATAGTTTCTTTTAATGGAGCATGGTATAGTTGGTACTCCTGGATATCCAAGTTTCTTTGGTATTCCACCCTTAAAAGTATAGTTAGCAAGCATGGTGGAGATTTCAGCTTCCGATATCTTCCTTTTATTTGTAATAATATCCTTCATATATTTAGCATAAGGATTTACTTTAAGCATATCAGTCAAGCGCATACGTAAGAAGATAGGTCTAATCAGCAAAGCGCTCAAAATCCTCATCATCCTTTTTCTTGGATGGTTTAGGAGGAAAAGGCATGGGTTTCGGAACCCATGGTTCTCTTTCTTTATTGTGCTTCCTAGCAACAAAATCTCTCTTATCATAACATTGATTCTTTGATTGTGGGTTATCAAGATCAGCAGCAAGTTCAATCTCTACATCATTATTATTGCTAGGTTGAGCATCAACATGAACATCATCATTAACATTATCACTAGGTTCATGTTCATCACCAGATTGTGTTTCAGCATCAGAGATAGAAATATCATTGGGATTCTCAGGTGTGTCTACAACAGGTTCACTAGAAGCATGCAAAGTCCTATCCTTTTTCTTTTTCTTCTTTTTAGGACTAGGTGCATCTAAATTTTTTCTTTGAGAATCTTGCTCAATTCTCTTAGGGTGGCCTTCAGGATACAAAGGTTACTGAGTCAACCTACCAGTTCTAGTAGCCACTCTAACAGCAAAGTCATGTTTATTATTTAATTCATCGAGCAAATCACTTTGAGCTTTAAGTACTTGTTCTGCTTGAGTGGTAACCATAGAAGCATATTTACTAATGAGTTTAAGTTCACCTTTAACTCTAGCCATATAATCACTCAGGCGTCCAATCACGTAAGCATTACTCTTTAATTCTCTACCAACATAAGCATTGAAACTTTCTTGTCTAGCCATAAAGTCATCAAATTCATCTAAACATTGGCTAGGAAATTTAGTAGACGGGATTTCAACTTTATCATATCTATAGAGAGAATTTACCTTTACTATCTATGTCGGGTTATCAAGGCCATGTGCTTCTTCGACAGGCGGTATATTAAGACCATGTATTTCTTCAATAGGAGGTAAATTCTTAACATCTTCAGCTTTAATACCTTTTTCTTTCATAGATTTCTTTGCCTCTTGCATATCTTTAGGACTGAGAAATAGAACACCTCTCTTCTTCAGAGTAGGTTTAGGAATAGGCTCAGGAGTTGGCTCAATTGGCTCGGGAATTGGCTCAGGAATAGCCCAATTTTTTTCATTAGTCAACATATTATTCAATAGCAATTCAGCTTGGTCGTCTGTTCTTTCCCTGAAAACATAACCAGCACAACTATCCAAGTGGTCCTTGGAAGCATCGGTTAGTCCATTATAAAAGATATCAAGTATTTCGTTTTTCTTAAGAGGATGATCAGGCAAAGCATTAAGTAATCGGAGAAGCCTCCCCCAAGCTTGTGGGAGACTCTCTTCTTCAATTTACACAAAATTATATATTTCCCTCAAAGCAGCTTGTTTCTTATGAGCAGGGAAATATTTAGCAGAGAAGTAATAAATCATATCCTGGGGACTACGCACACAACCAGGATCAAGAGAATTAAACCAAGTTTTAGCGTCACCCTTTAATGAGAATGGAAATATCTTAAGGATATAATAATAGCAAGATTTCTCATCATTAGTGAACAGGGTGGCTATATCATTCAATTTAGTAAGATGTGCCACAATAGTTTCAGATTCATAGCCATAAAAAGGATCAGATTCAACCAAAGTAATTATCTCAGGATCGACAGAGAATTCATAATCCTTATCAGTAACAAAGATAGGTGAAGTAGCAAAATCAGGGTCATATTTCATTCTAGCATTCAGAGATTTCTGTTTAAGTTTAACTAGTAACTTCTTAAGATCAGATCTATCATTGCAAGCAAGAAAATCTCTAGCAGTTTCTTCGTCCATAACATAACCCTCAGGAACAACAGACAATTCATATTTAGGGGGAGAACCTTCATCATCACTATCTTCAATAATTTCATTCTCTCTAACCCTAGCAAGTTGGTCATCAAGAAATTCACCTAATGGCAAGGTAGTATCAAGCACATAAGTAGTTTCATCATAAGTATCATGCATAGTAGAAGTGGCATCATCGATAACATGCGACATATCAGAATTCAGAGCAGTAGCAGGTTTAGGTGTCGCAAGCTTACTCAAAACAGAAGGAGAGTCTAGTGCAGAGCTAGATGGCAGTTCCTTACCTCCCCTCATAGTTGAGGGAAAAAATCTTAGTTCTTTCATCTTTCAAGTTCCTCATAGTGATCAGCAGATATAAATCCCAAGTGACTCAAAGAATAGAGCTATGCTTCCCGGCAATGGCGCCATAAAACAGTCTTGATAACCCACAAGTATAGGCGATCGCAACAGTTTTCGAGGGCAGAGTACTAAACCCAAATTTATTGATTCGACACAAGGGGAGCCAAAGAATATTCTCAAGTATTACTAGTTGAGTTGTCAATTCAACCACACCTCGATAACTTAGTATCTGCAGCAAAGTATTTAGTAGCAAAGTAGTATGATAGTAATGGTAACAGTGATAAAAGTAACGGTAGCAGTTTTGTAGTAATTGTAACAGTAGCAACGGTAAAGCAAATAAGCAAAGAACAATATGTGAAAAGCTCATAGGCATTGGATCAGTGACGGATAATTATATCGGATGTGGTTCCTCATGTAATAGTTATAACATAGGGTGACACAGAACTAGCTCCAGTTCATCATGTAATGTAGGCATGTATTCCGAATATAGTCATACGTGCTTATGGAAAAGAACTTGCATGACATCTTTTGTCCTACCCTCCCGTGGCAACGGGGTCCTAATGGAAACTAAGGGATATTAAGGCCTCCTTTTAATAAAGAACCGGACCAAAGCATTAGCACTTAGTGAATACATGAACTCCTCAAACTACGGTCATCACCGAGAAGTATCCCGATTATTGTCACTTCGGGGTTGTCGGATCATAACACACAATAGGTGACTATAGACTTGCAAGATAGGATCAAGAACTCACATATATTCATGAAAACATAATAGGTTCAGATCTGAAATCATGGCACTCGGGCCCTACTGACAAGCATTAAGCATAGCAAAGTCGTAACAACATCAATCTCAGAACATAGTGGATATTAGGGATCAAACCCTAACAAAACTAACTTGATTACATGGTAAATCTCATCCAACCCATCACCGTCCAGCAAGCCTACGATGGAATTACTCACGCACGGCGGTGAGCATCATGAAATTGGTGATGGAGGATGGTTGATAATGACTACGGCGACGAATCCCCCTCTGTGGAGCCCCGAACGGACTCCAGATCAGCCCTCCCGAGAGATATTAGGGCTTGGCAGCGGCTCCGTATCGTAAAACGCGATGAAACTTTCTCTCTGTTTTTTTCTCCGTGAAAGAGAATATATAGAGTTGGAGTTGAGGTCGGTGGACATCCAGGGGGCCCACGAGGCAGGGGCGCGCCCAGGGGGAGGCCCCCCCCCCCACCCTCGTGGACAGGGTGTGGGCCCCTTGGCCTTGATTCTTTCGCCAGTATTTTTTATATTTTCCAAAAATAATCTCCGTGGATTTTTAGGTCATTGCGAGAACTTTTGTTTCTGCACAAAAATAACACCATGGCAATTCTGCTGAAAAGAACGTCAGTCCGGGTTAGTTTCATTCAAATCATGCAAGTTAGAATCCAAAATAAGGGCAAAAGTGTTTGAAAAAGTAGATACGACGGAGACGTATCAGTGGCGCCCCCCCCCCCCCAACAGGGAGGAGTCCGAATTGGACAAGGGGAGGGGGCTGCGCCCCCCTTTCTTTCTCCTTCTCCCTCTCCTTCCCCCTTTCCCCCTCCGGTAAAAGGAAGGGGGGCGAATCCTACTAGGACCCCAAGTAGGACTCCTCCTACTTGGGGGCGCGCCTAGGGCCGGCCTCCTCTCCCTCCCTCCTTTATATACAAGGGGGCTCTCCTAGAACACACATCAATTGTTCAGCCGTGTGCGGCGCCCCCCTTCAAAGTTTACGCCATCGGTCATATTCTCGCGGTGCTTAGGCGAAGCCCTGCGTGGATCATATCATCATCACCGTCACCACGCCGTCGTGCTGATGGAACTCATTTACTTCCTCGACCCTGTGCTGGATCAAGAGCTCAAGGGACATCATCGTGCTGACCGTGTACAGAACTCGGAGGTGTCGAACGTTCGATACTCGATCGGTCAGAACGAGAAGACGTTCGACTACATCAGCCACGTTAAGCAAACACTTCCGCTTTTCATCTACGAGGATACGTGGACACACTCTTCCCCTCTCGTTGTGATGCATCTTCTAGATAGATCTTGCATGAGCGTAGATATTTTTTGAAATTGTATGCTACATTTCCCAACATCGAACTCACAACACCGAATTCACGTAAAGTTGCCTCTGCCAACCGAGCTACTGCCAATTATTGGTTAGAACAAGAGGCAAATACCTAATGATAAGGCCGCGATGCTATTTTATTGCACAGAACCATTCATCTATTGTATCACTTAATATTTTTTAATTATATGGAAAAAAGATCGTGATTTTGAAAAAGTTCTGCATTTTGGAAGAAAATTTCACAAACCTGAAAAAAGTTCATTAATTTTCCAAAAAAAGTTCATCAATTTTGCAAGAAAAGTTCATCAAACTTGAAAAATGTTCACAGATTTTGAAAAGAAAAATAATCGAATTTGAAAAATTGTTCATCAAATTTGAGAAAAGGTTCATCAATTTTGATTAAAAATTCCAATGATTTTGAAAAACATTCATCGGATTTAAAAAATATTTTCAAAAAATTTCATCGAACTAGAAAAAAGTTCATAGAATTTGAAAAAACTTAAAAATGCTTGAAAATTTTCACCAAATTTGAAAAAGTTTACCGGTTTTTAAAAATTTCTCCAGTTTTGAACAAAATTCTCATGGATTCTAAAAAAAGGTTTATCAAATTTGGAAAATAGTTCACTGATTTAAAAAAAAATATCGCCGATTTTGAAGAATGTTCATCAATTTAGAAAAAGGTTACTACAACCTATTGATACTTTACAGCGTGAAAATATTTATGAACAACTGTACCCACACTA
Organism: Aegilops speltoides; assembly: GCA_021437245.1. Classification (NCBI taxonomy): domain Eukaryota; kingdom Viridiplantae; phylum Streptophyta; class Magnoliopsida; order Poales; family Poaceae; genus Aegilops; species Aegilops speltoides. The sequence continues at coordinate 197,933,666 of CM038147.1, forward strand.
TTTATTGCACGCACATTTAAAAAAACGCAATTCTTATTCAAGAAAGTGCATTTATTTAAAAACACAACTTAGGAAAATTTTCATTTTATACAAAAAACTCACGAAATTAGTAAAAAATATTCACTTATTCAAAAAAAATCACGACCTTTAGAAAAGTTCATCAACTTTCGAAAAAGTTTATAAATTTTCAAAAAAAGTTGATGGATTTTATAAAAAAGTTCATTGATCTTCAAAAAAGTTCATGAAATTTAAAAAAACATCAAATTTGGAAAAAGTTCATCGAACGTGAATAAAATTCACTGATTTGAAATAAAGTTCATCAGTTTTTGAAAAAAGTTCATCGAATTGTTGAAAAGTTAATCGAATATGAAAAATAAAAAGAGATAGAGAGAACCGAAAAACACAAAAAGAAAAGGACTATGATATTTGGCACATGTGTGCCATATAACCAAAACTGCCACACCTCTACTTTCTTCACTCTAAATAGATGCATACATTAGCTTGATTCTTTCTCCTTTCAATTGCATTTCTCCTTCTAATTAAATACATACACTAAAGGACAAAAAGGATGATGTCATTCTAGATTCTCTTTATTAAAAAATTTAAAATATTTTGTAGTTCAAACCATCAAGCCGATTAAAAAACGTTTTTACGTAAAAGATTCGTCGCGACGAGATCTTCGAAACTAGATCTCATGTTGACATGTTCCGATGACTTTTTTTAGCCAAAAATTACCATGCCTAGGCTACATAAGTTACCATGCATTTTATATGCAAGTTCCTTGCTATTTCCACATGTTTATTGGAGGCATAAAAATGGTTCACCGACATGCCAGTTCATATATTACCATGATATATTCATATAAGTTATCGTGCCTGCGGTTCTTATATTACCATGTTGTTTTAGGCCTGCGGTTCGTATATTACCATGCTTTTTGGTCAATGTTATAGTGGTGCTTGTACATGAGTTATCAGCCGCGGTTCATATATTACCATGATGTTTATCGGAGGGGATGTTCTTAACATTTTTCCCGCTTGATCAAAGTTATTGTGGTGTTTGTACGTAGGTATGTGAGGCGTATGTAACCATGCTATTTACACAAAATTTACGGGGTGTGTTTTCAATAATTTCCCCACCGAGTAAAATATTACCATGGTATTTATACGTAAGTTATGAGGTATACGATGGGTATATTACCATGGCTATCTTTTCAAAAAAAAAATCTCCATATCGAATTTACCGCGGTGTTTGTACCTAAATTATCAAGGTTGTGGTGCGTAATTTACTATGCTATTTACATACAAAATCTACCAGTGTATTTTTCGACCACTTTTTACTACTCTTCCCCAAATCAAGATGATTACCGTGATATTTACACACAAGTTACCGGGGTATATTTTCAACAACTTCATCCACCCAAATCAAACTTATCATGGTGTTTGTGAGTAACTTATCAGGTCTGCAATGTGTATATTACCATGTTATTTAAACAAAATTTACCAACAATATGTTTCCAACAACTTTTTCCGTGGGTCAAAGCTAACGTACTATTTTTGCGTAAGTTTTTGTATCTACGGTAAATACATTACCGTGCTATTTACCTAGAAGTTATTGTGGGTAATGTTCTTCAACGAAAAAATTCAGGGTCAACAAGTTATCATGGTGTTTGAACAAGAGTTATCAGGTCTCCGGTGGGTAAATTATCATGTTATTTACACATAAGGTACCGAGTATATGCTTTTCAATAACTTCCTCCATCCGGGTCAAAATTATCATGGTGTTTTTGCTTACGTTTTCAAGTTTGTGGTGCGTATATTACCACGATGTTTACACGAAATTTACCGAGGGTACGTTTCCAACAAGTTTTCCCCCTAGATTAAAATTAACGCGCTGTTTTTGTGTAAGTTATCATGTCTGCAGTGTGTATACTATCATGCTATTTGCATATAAGTTACTGGGGTTTGTTTTTAATAATATTTTTCTGGGGTCAAATTTACCATGTGGTGTTTTTACGTAAATTATCAGGTATGTCGTGCATAAATTACCATAATATTTACACAGAAGTTATAAATGATATATTTCTGTAATATTTTATTTCGGGTCAAAGTTATCACGGTGTTTTATGCGCAAGTCGGTAGGTCTTAAAATGTAGTACAAGTGATCTACTAGAAAAGCCTCTAAAATGATGTAAAAGTATAAGAACAGAGAGACATATAACCTCATTAGTACTACTGAAATGATGTAATGTCAAGCGTCTGAAATAGCATGAGTTTTCATAACTTTTACATTATTAAGGTTTAGTATAGAATATGGGGATTTTAGTAGTAAGTGTCAAAGTCTTTAGTAGTATAAACCTCAAGTTCAGAGGCTTTTAGTACTGTTTAAGGTTTTGAAACTTGTTCTTTAGTAGTGTATGAGGTTGAGAGGTTCTTTAGCATATGAGATTCAGTAGTAAAAGTTTTCAAACCTAATTTCAACAGTACAAATGTGGTTCGTTAGTAGTATAGTGTATGCCTTTTCAGTAGTTCATTTGTATACTACTAAAAGAATATCATACGACCAAGCGTCAAGTTCAGAGGTTCTTAGTATAGCATGAGCCAAGCGTCAAGTTTCAGTTTCAGAACAACTAGTTTAGACTGGACTGTCAACTTTCAGTTTTAGAACAACAAGTTCAGACTTAAAACGTATAGGAAGAAAGAAAGTGCTCTCGTCAGAAACCACATAGACAGGTGAGTCGTATGCTTGATCAACGCGCCAGGCAGAGTAACGATCAAGCATTAATAAGAGGTAAAAAGGATCTCTGCTATTTGGTGATGGATTGATGAGGAGGTGGAGTGGTAAATGCCCAGTTTTCAGTTAATAAACTGCTGCTTTTCTGCACAAGTTTCAGATATAAGGCCATGAGACAGATAACCTCACCACCGTCCACTGCTTTCAGTACGAAGCGTGCTGCTCGAGCCGCCCGATAATTTTGGCTCGGCTGTGTCTCTCTCTGCCTCCCGATGGAAAGCCCGTTTCCACGACGGCGTGTGCGTGCGTGCATGAACGATTTCATCAGGAAAATAAGGCCATGAACGACGACGACCTGGGAGGCGCGGAAGGTAGCGCCGTGCGGCTACAGCGGGCGCGCCGGCCCCGCGGCGGCCGCGCATGGCGGAGGTCCAGGTGCTGCACCGTCTCCCACTCCATCGTGCCGCCGTGGAGCATCAATCAGGAAGGTCACGCCGGGGGATCCCATCCTGTCGCGTCGTCGCTGGCAGAACGAAGGAGGAGCGGGGCCACGGCTGCGTCGCCTTCAGGAGGAAGGAAAAGCAAGCCGACGGGCCTCCTCGTCGGGAGGAAGAGTGGATAGTGGCCTCGTTTGTGGATGGAAGGAGGCCCGGGCGTCGGGGCAGTTGGGATGCAGTCGCACGAAGGATTGTGGCGGGCGTTCGAGCAAAAACTTGTGCGTCGCGTGATCCAAATCGAACGGCACCTGATGCGGTAGGTCGGTTTTGCAATCTGCCACACGGTTGCCACGTACATATTTCGAAAAGAAAAAGCAAAGAGAAAATGAAAACAGAAAAAACGGAAGAAAGCTGGGTAAAGAAAAGCCAGAACCCAGCGTCGAAAACCGGGTGAAAAAAACCAAACTAGGACTCCCACGCATAAGCCGCTCTGTATCCAAGATGGTTAGTGTGGTTTACTACGACCCATGCGATTCTGAGTTCGAATCCCTGCAGCGCACCAACTATTTGAGTTTTAACAAAGAAATAAAAAAAATAAGTGGGCCGGCCAAGTTAACGCTGCTGCAAGCGCCGGTTAGGAAATTTCCACCTTAACCGGCGCCTGCCTTTGGCGGCCCTTAGCCGTCCCAAGGAGAGAGGCGCCATCAACTCCATCATCATCCAGCTTCACGCGATGGCTCTTCGATTGGCTCCGCCGCTTCCCCCACCACCTCCGGAGCCGGATTAGATCTTCCCCGCGGCGGCGTCGTTTTCCACTTTTTAAGATTTGTTTATTCAAAATATTTTTTCTCTTAAACCATGCGTCCAAATCCCAAACCATTTTCATCCTTGTATTTCTCACGTCGAGATCTTTGAAATTAGACCACATGTTAATAGGTTTTGACGAATTTTTTTTTTACAAAAAAGGGAAAACCGGAAGAGAAAAAATGAGCCAGAAACACTTTTTTCACATTTCCCTCCTTTCCGAATGCCTCTCGCGGAAGCAAATCTGTGCTTTCACGAGAAGCAAAAATATCCCTCTCATAGAAGCACGAGAGGCACAACTTTGCCTCTCATGAAAGCAAATTTGTTGCTTCACAATAAGAAAATCTGCGTCTCTCATGGAAGTAAGAAAGACATTTTTTTTCATGTGCCTTTCGCAGAAGTAAACGTGTGCCTCCATGAGAAGCAAACACATGACTTTCACGGTAGCAAAAAAATGTGTTTTCTTTTTAAAAGCAAACCCGTGCTTCCACAATAAGCAAACATGTGTCTCTCGTGAAAGAAGAACACACACACTTTTTTCCTTTCCGAATGGCACAACTGTGCCTTCACGAGAAGCAAATTAATGCCTCCCGCAGAAGAAAAAATTTATGTTTTTAGCGCAATTTCTTTTCGTTTTTTCTCCAAATCTCAGCAACACCGGGCGAAGACCAAGAAAACCATCTAAAGGCCGAAAACATGTACAGAAAAAAATCTTGAGAAAGTGCATAGCACACGACATGTGACGACGATTGAGAGCTCGCAAAGAATTCTACCCCGCACAGCGCTGTGTCCATGGGCTCCTGCAAGTCACGGGATATCTGCCCACCAAAAATGGCCTTTGAGGGGCTGCCACAAAGGGTACCCCTCAGTTAGTTGTTGGGGCGCAGGTATGTGGCTTAAAGCGAGGTGCAAAGAACGCTAACCTGCAAAGTGCTGTGTCCATGGGCCGGGGGCCGCAAAAGAGTTTCTAATAGTTGCACAACTCGTTTTTTTAAGCCGGCCGCGATGCATGCGGCGGTCCTCGCCCGAATCTCCTGCTCAATCTGGAACTAGCACTTTGGCATGAGCATGGCATAGGTGGTGTTCTTTTGTCGAACCATAACGAAGCCGAAGGCCGTGGGAAGAGCGGGGGAGCGAGAGTGTAACGCCCTCGATGCGGCTATAGCTCCCACGTGTCGAAGCACGACTTAGAGGCATAACCGCATTGAAAGCAATGTCGCAAGTGAGGTAATCTTCGCACAATCCATGTAATACATAAGGGAAAAGGTACATAGTTGGCTTACAATCGCCACTTCACACAATTACATGAATAAAGCATTACATCATCCAGATACAATCAAGGTCCGACTACGGAACCAAAATAAAAGAAGAACCACAAATGCGACACAAATCCCCGATCGCCCCAACTGGGCTCCACTACTAATCGTCCGGAAAGGAAACATAGTATCGACCAAGGGCCTCATCATATTCCCACTTCATTTCGGTGGCGCCATCTGCTACCGGCATCACCGGTACCTACATCTGTTTTGGTAGAATCATGAGCCACGGGGACTCAAAGAATCTCACACCATGAGATCAAAACTATTTAAGCTTAAGGGAAGGCTGGTGTCAAAAGGAGGAGCTGCTGCAAGCGACTAGCATATATGGTGGCTACATCGCAAAAGAGAGCGAGAAGAGAAGCAAGGCGCGGTCGTGAAGCTATTAGCGATCAAGAAGGATCCCGACTACTTACGCCAAGCATAACTCCAACACCGTGTTCACTTCCGGACTCACGAGAAGAGACCATCACGGTTACATACACGGTTGATGTATTTTAAATAAGGTCAACTTCGGGTTTTCTACAACCGGACATTAACAAATTCCCATCGCCTCATAACCGCAGGCACGGCTTTGAAAGATAATACCTGCAGGGTGTCCCAACTTAGCCCATAACAAGCTCTCACGGTCAACGAAGGAATAAACCTTCACCCAAGACACACCGATCGACTCGGTATCCCAGACATCAAGACATTTCGACAATGGTAAAACTAAACCAGCAAAGCCTCCCGAATGTGCCGACAAATCCCGATAGGAGCTGCACATATCTCGTTCTCGGGGCACACCGGATGAGCAAGACGTCGGCAACCGAAGATACCCCAAGTTGCCTCGTATGCGGCACAAAGTGGCTCTAGTTTGGACCAACACTGAAGGAGCACCGCCCGGGGCTAAAATAAAGATGACCCTCGGCTCGCGAAAACCCAAGGGAAAAAGGGTATAGGTGGCAAATGGTAAAACCAAGGTTGGGCCTTGCTGGAGGAGTTTTATTCAAAGCGAACCGTCAAGGGGTCCCATAAATCACCCGACCGCGTAAGGAACGCAAAATCAAGGAACATAACACCGTATGACGGAAACTAGGGTGGCAAGAGTGGAACAAATCACCGTGCATAAGGCCGAGCCTTCCACCCTTTACCAAGTATATAGATGCATTAATTAAAACAATAGATATTGTGATATCCCAAAATGTCCGTGTTCCAACAAGGAACAAACTTCATCTTCACCGCAACTAGCAACGCTATAAGAGGGCCGAGCAAAGCGGTAACATAGCCAATCAACGGTTTGCTAGGACATGGATGGTTAGAGGTTGACATGGCAATATGGGTGGCATGTTATAGCAAGTGGTAGATATCGCAGCATAGGCATAGCAAAAGAGCGAGCATCTAGCAAGCAAAGATAGAAGTGATTTCAAGGTATGGTCATCTTGCTCAGAAGGTTCTCGAGTTGTCGAAGGCTTGATCTTCGTGGCGTTCTCAACAGGCTCCTCGCTCACGTACTCGCCTCCGGCTCTACCCAAAGCAAGAACACAAGCAAACGGAACCACAATCAAACAAGGAACAATGCACAAGCAATATGATGCAAAACATGACATGCTATGCGAGATGTGATATGCAATGCATATGTATGCTCCGGAAGGAAAAATGATGAAACGGGCATCAACTTGGCAAACCAAGTATGCCACTGAAAGATGAGATGATTTCGTTGAAATCGATATAAAGATCACCGAATCGGATGCACGGTTTGCAAAAGACAAGCAAAACAAGAATGACGCAAATCTGCTTTAACAGCCCGATGCTACTTAGCACGCAACACGAAACTATGCTACAGCACCCCAACATAAAGACAAAGCATATGGCAACGAACTACAGGAGATGCTTAACAATAGAGGAGCACTGAGCTACGGCTAAATCACATCATAACATGTTCAAACAAGCATGGTGAAAGTGCTCAAAATATCAGGTTCACAGACTTAGTGAAAATACTAACATGGCAGGAATTAACATCAGGAAGGCATGTTTAGAGCAAGCAAACAACATGCTACAGGAACTTATAATAGCAAAGCAAGGCATGACATGATTCTACTCAAAGCATATTTCAATAGTCCCTTACTGACCATAAGCCAAAAAGGACCTTAAGAAATGATGGCACCCATGTAAACATTGCAAGTTTTATTACAGATTTCAGACTTAGTGAAATATCAGGACATGGCAAAAACAGATTCAACATGGCATGTTCGTGAGCTCGATGCACTCACTACAGAGCACCTCATGATAAACTAAGCATACACCCATTAAGAAGACATGGCATAGGAGCTATACATGGCAAGAACAACATCATAGCATACACGGATCAACTACACCGACCTCGTGAAAATTGAATCTAATGCAAACAGTCTGCCAGGAAACATTTTCAAGCAAAAGTAGAGCACGAAAATGACATGCTAGACTACTCCATAAATACCAACAAAGGCATGGATGGATAGAGCACATCCATATGTTCAAAACACCCTTACTGATCATGTCCAAAAAGGGCATAGATCTCTCTGAAACAACCTAAACATATGGCATAAAATTAACAGCAGGACAAGACTTAGTGAAATCACTAAGTTCCTGAAATCAGAAATAACATCATCCCTACTTTGCATGCTTGTTCTAGTCAACACATAGCTCACAAAAATACATAGAAAATACCCCTGGAAAGATAGCATGGCAATGTTCAACTCACATGTAGGACTCAAATTCATAGGGTGCACACATAATTCATGGCAAAAATGACAAAAGAGCTCGAACTGATAAGATTCTGAAACTAACGATCTGAAGCTATCTTCCAACAGCATTTCGGGCATCAAGATGAGCTCAAATGCAAATTATGCAATGGAATGAAACGACGTACTCTTCGCGGCGAACATTTTGACATATTATACGCCCAAAACGGAGCCACGGTTGCGGAGATGTGATGCGTTGAAAAATGCCCGAAATTAATGACAGATAAGGACTTAGACGAATTCGGGGGGGAGAAGAAGTCAACCTTCAGATCGGATCCAGATCGGATCGGCCGGCGCGGCGTTCGAGGATCGCCGGAGCGGGAGCGGAGGGGACGCCGGCGGGTCGGGTGGCGGATCCGCGATGGCAGCATGGCGCGGGCGGCGGGCGGGGGCGAGCGGCGCGAGAGGTCCGGCGGCGCATGGCCGGCAAGATTTGCCGGGCGGCGCCGCGCAAGGCAGCGGCTGGCGGCGGCCAGCTGAGGCGGCGGCGGCGGCGGCGCGGGCCAGCGGCAAGCGGCGGCGGCGCGAGCAGCGGCGGCGGCGGCAGGAAGCGAAGCGGCGACGGCGGGCGCATGAGGCCCTTCAGGCCGAAGGGCAGGCGGCGGCAGCGGGCGGCTGGGCCACGTGTCGCCTCCCGATTGGCTCGGCCGCGGCGGACGCGTCGGCGCCGTCCGGACGTGTCCGTGCAGGGGAGGAGAAATGGAGCTAGGGTTTTGCCGGGATTTGAGGAGGGTCTATATATAGGCATAGAGGAGCTAGGAGAGTCCAAATGGGTGTAGTTTTCCACACGATCGTGATCGAACGACCGAGGGCATGGAGGGGAGTTAGATGGGTTATTGGGCTGTTTTGGAGGGGTGTTGGGCTGCAACTTAAAAGAGGCCTTTGCGAGGGCGCGGTTAACCGTTGGAGTACCAAACGAACTCCAAATGACCCGAAACTTGACAGGTGGTCTACCGGTGCTATACCAGGGCCATTTGGCAAGGCTCGGTCCATTCCGAGAATGTTCAATACCCGCACACGGAAAAAGAACAAGAGGGGACGCCGGGGAACATAGGAGTGCCGGATTGCAAAACGGACAACGGGGAATATGCTCGGAATCATGAGACGAACGCGTATGCAAATGAGATGCACATGATGGCATGATATGAGATGCATGACATGGACAAAATGCAAAACGAAAACAAAACCCAACCACGGAGGGAATATCATAGCACATATCCGAAAATGGCAAGAGTTGGAGTTACAAATATGGAAAGATACATCCGGGTGTTACAACACTCCACCACTACAAGAGGATCTCGCCCCAGATCTAGGACTGAAAGAACTCCGGATATTCGAACGGAGGTGATCCTCGCGCCCCCGGTGGCTTCTCGGTCGAATGGTGTGACCACTTCACTTTTAGGAATTTGATTGACTTGTTGCGAGTCTTGCGCTCGGTTTCTTCGAGAATAGCAACGGGTGCTCATGATACGAGAGATCTTCTTGGAGGTCAATTTCTTCAAAGTTGATAGTGCGCCAGAATCTTGAAGCACTTATGAGCTGTGACACGTGAAACACATCGTGCACGCTTGCAAAGTTGGGTGGAAGCTCAAGTTGATAGGCGAGATCGCCTCTTTGCCAATGATCTTGAAAGGACCCACATATCTAGGGGCAAGCTTCCTTTGATACCGGGTTTACGAGTGCCTTTCATTGAGAGACGCGGAGGTAGACATGGTCTCCAATTTCAAAAGCCACATCACGGTGCTTGTCATCATAATAGCCCTTCCGCGCGATTATGCGGCTTTGAGATTCTCACGAATGACTTTGCACATTTCTTCGCTTCGTGATCAAGTCGTTGCCAAGAAGTTGGCGCTCACATCTCGGACCAATTGAGAGGAGTACGACACTTTCGCCATATAGAATTTCAAATGGGGCCTTGCCCGAACTTGCTTGGAAGCTGTTGTTGTAAGAGAACTCGGCATATGGGAGGCACTCTTCCCACTTCATGCCAAAAGAAATGACACAAGCCCTGAGCATATCTTCAAGGATTTGATTGACTCGCTCAACTTGGCCGCTAGTTTGAGGATGAAAAGTCGTGCGAAACGAATGTCGGTGCCCATGGCCTTCGAAAAGAATCCCGAACTTAGAAGTGAAGATGCTTCCACGGTCTCAAGAGATCAATTGCGAATACCGTGCAAAGAGACAATTCGAGGTGTATAGCTCGCCACCGAGCTGCTGTGATAGATTCTTTGACAGAAGAAAATGAGCCACTTTAGTAAGCTTGTCAATGACAACGAAGATAGCATCATTTCCACGCTTGGACTTAGGAAATCCAGTCACGAAGTCCATCTCGATATGATCAAACTTCCATTCTGGAATAGCAAGAGGTTGGAGGAGGCCAGCTGGTCTTTGGTGTTCTGCTTTCACCCTTCTGCAGACATCACATTCATTCACGAATTGAGCAATTTCTCGCTTCATTCGAGTCCACCAATATGACTGCTTGAGGTCATGGTACATCTTCGTACTTCCAGGATGAATGGATAGGAGGGAATTGTGTGCCTCATTCATGATGACTTTTCTCAGATCGCCTTTAGGAACCACAATACGATCCTCAAAGAATAGAGTGCCTTTGTCATCCAAACGATAGCACTTGTATTTGGAAATACCCTTGTCAATACCACGTTTCACCTTCTTCACCATGGTATCCAGAAGTTGAGCCTCACGAATTTGATCTTCCAAAGTAGGAGAGACTATGAGGTTGGCAAGAAATCCTTGAGGAACAACTTGAAGATTCAGCTTGCGGAAAGCTTCACAAAGATCCGGTTGGAAGGGCTTGAGAATAAGACTGTTGCAATAAGCCTTTCTGCTCAAGGCATCTGCAATCACATTCGCCTTGCCAGGAGTATATTCAATACTTGGATTGTACTCTTGAATCATTTCGACCCATCGAGTTTGCCTGAGGTTAAGGTTTGGTTGAGTGAAGATATATTTGAGACTCTTGTGATCAGTGAAAATGTCCACTTTCCTTCCCAACAAGAGATGTCTCCATGTTATCAATGCATGGACAACTGCCGCCAACTCAAGATCGTGAGTGGGGTAGTTCTTTTCGTTGGGCTTCAACTGGCGAGAGGTATAGGCCACAACCTTCTTCTCTTGCATTAACACAGCACCGAGACCTTGCAAGGAAGCATCACGAAAAACTTCAATGGCTTGGATTCATCAGAGGAGTCAACACAGAGCTGTGACTAGCTTCTCTTTGAGGGTGTTGAAAGCGACATCACACTCAAAGGCCCGACATACTTGACATGTTTCGGAGGAGGTTGGAAAGAGGCTTTGCAATCTTGGAGAAGTTCTCAACGAATCTCCGCAATAGCTTGCAAGACCGAGAAAATCATGGAGCTGCTTGACATTCGAGGAGGTTCCCAATTCACAATTGAAGACACCTTCTCGGATTAACAGCGATGCCCTTGGCGGAGATGATATGACCAAGATAAAGAACTTCATCAAGCCGAACTCACATTTGGAAAACTTCGATAGAATTGATGTTCTCTGAGCTTGTCGAGAACCAATCGCAAATGTTTGGCATGATCCTGCTTGTTCTTTGAGAAGACCAAAATATCATCGAGATACACCAAGACGAAATCATTTGTGTATGGGTTGAAGATAAAGTTCATCATGCGAGAGAAAGTTGGAGGAGCATTGACAAGGCCGAAAGACATGACAGTATATTCATAAGAACCAAAGCTTGTTCTGAATGCTGTCTTGGGAATATCTTGTTCACGAATGCGAATCTGATGATAACCCTGAAAGTGCAACTAATCCCCAGGTGGTTTTGGTAATTAATAACAACATATATATCATTGAACTAATCATTTCTTGAGAATATTTCAGAGAGTTCAGTGATATGGGTATGGCAATGACTGATGATGTGGACCCCTCAAAATGCTAAGGAAAACATTGACAAAAGTTCAAGACTCCATTTTTGGTTTAGTGATCCAAGATCACATTGAGTCCATAGGAAAGCCAATACTATTAAAAGGGGATGAGGTTATGATGATGATCTGGTTGCTCTAAGTGCTTAGTGATTTATCTCTCAAACTATCAGCAATCTTTCACTCCAACATAAACTCATAAGTAATCTCGGTCCCACCGATTCCAAACTCACCACACCGAGATGAACCACCTCACCATATAGCCAAACCCTAAGAATCTCGGATTTTCCGATTCCAAACTCGGTCATTCGAAATTGGTGTTGCCAAGCTTCAGAACCTTCAGACTCAAATCGGTGTCACCGAGATGAGAAAGTCGGTCCCACCGAGATTGGCAAACCCTAGACTTTGGAAGAATCGGACTAACCGAGATTGTATTTTCGGTCCCACTGAAAATCCCAACGCTCACAAGATTTGAACTTTCGGTCTCACCGAGTTGTCAACTTCGTCCCGACCGAGATTGGTCAAATGTGTGTAACGGTTGGATTTTGTGTGGAGGCTATAAATACCCTCCACCTCCTCTTCATTCGTGGAGAGAGCCATCGAAGAACTACCACTCCTACCTTACATTTCTCGAGAAGAAAACTACCTACCCTTGTGTTGAGATCAAGTTGCTCCACTCCCACCATATGAAACTTGATTTCTAGCCTTCCCAAGTTGCTTTCCACTCAATCCCTTCCTCCACCACAGCCAAATCAGTGAGGAGAGTTGAGTGTTGGGGAGATTATCATTTGAAGCACAAGAGCAAGGAGTTCATCATCACCAACACCATCTATTACCTTTTGGAGGGTGGTGCCTCCTAGATTGGTTAGGTGTCACTTGGGAGCCTCCGTCATGATGTGGAGTTGAACCAAGGAGTTTGTAAGGGCAAGGAGATCGCCTACTTCGTGAAGATCTACCCCGAGTAAGGCTAGTCCTCCGTGGGCGTAAGCCATGATGGCATAGACAAGGTTGCTTCTTCGTGGACCCTTCGTGGGTGGAGCCCTCCGTGGACTCAAGCAGCCGTACCCTCCGTGGGTTGAAGTCTCCATCAACGTGGATTGACGATAGCACCACCTATCGGAACCACGAGAAAAAATCTCCGTGTCTTCAACTTGCGTTTGCTCTTCTCCACCTCTCATTTACTATACATGCAATTTACTTTCCGCTGCCATAACTCTAGAATTGCATGTGTAGGGTGATACTTGACTTGGTTGCTATTGTGAACTTGCTAAGAAACTACTCCAATCAAAAGGCAAATTTTTAAGTTGTCAAGTAGTCTAATCACCCCCCCTCTAGACATACTTCCGATCCTACAAACCCATACGGAGGTCAAGCTTGGAGAGTACTTTAGCACCTTTGAGTTGCTCGAATAGCTCATTGATGTTGGGAAGTGGATACTTGTTCTTGATTGTCTTCTTGTTCAATGGACGGTAATCAACACAAAGTCGGTCCATGCCATCCTTCTTCTGGACAAAAAGAACTCCACATCCCCATGGAGATGAACTCGGTCTGATCAAACCCAGACGCTCTTGTTCATCGAGCTGCTTCTTCAATTCTTTCAGCTCCTTGGGTCCAAGCTTGTAAGGATGCTTGCAAACGGGTTCAGTGCCAGGCTCAAGATCAATAACGAATTCGACTGGCCGATGAGGAGGCATACCCGGAAGCTCTTCTGGGAAGACATCTTGGTACTCACAAACGACTGGAATCTAAGAGATAGCATTCAACTCGCCCTTCTCATTGAGAGAAAACAACCGAATGGTTTCATCACGAGCGGCATAGATGATAACATCCTCAGAAGGGTGTGTCAATTGAATTTCCCTGGCAGCACAATCAAGCTGGGCCTTGTGCTGAGAAAGCCAGTCCATCCCAAGAATAAGATCAATATCAGAGTCACCAAGAACAATTGGTTTAGCCAGAAATCTATAGTCGCCCATCTTGATAGAAACATCCGGAACCATGTAGCTTGCGTTCATGCATTTACCCGGAGAGACAACTGCTAATGGTCTAGGCAAATCTTGGAAAGACAACTCATGCTTTGCAACAAAAGGTCTTGAAATGAAAGAAAGCGATGCACCAGTATCAAATAAGACTTTTGCAGGAATAGAGTTAACTGGAAGATTACCCATGATCACGTCTGAAGAATCCTCTGCTTGAGCCGCATTCATCATGTTCACCTTTGCATACTTGGGATTATGCTTGACCACTGCATTGCTTGAAGACCTCACAGGGGGAGGAGGAGGAAGGCGCCTTTGGTTATGGCATTTGTTCGCATAGTGACCTTTCTGCCGGCACTTGTTGCAGTCACCTCCGAGAGCGGACGGTGATAAGGAGCATTTGACCTTGGAGCTTGAGGTGAGACTTGTTCTCGTAGCTTGGGTTGGGTGGGTGGGAAGATCCACGACCACCGAGTTCTTCTGCCGATAAGGCCGACGGAACGGAGGAGGAGGAAGGTAGAACTTTTGCTGCTTTGTCGCCACTTGAGAGGAAGACGAAGACTGAATCGCATCCTGCTTCTCTTCTTTGAAGCCTCACACTTGAGCCGAGCACCTTCTAGCTTGAGTGCCATATTATAGAATTGATCAAACCGAGTAGGCTCATAAAGAACAAGAGATAACTGCAGATCCTCTCAAGGCCACCTCTGAACCGATAGATCATACTTTTCTCATCAGAACGCCTTGTTTAGCAAAACGAGCAAGTTTCAAATCAGATGTTGTATTCAGTACAATCGACATGCTTCCTTGCTTGAGATTGCGAAACTCCTCACGCTTGCTCTCAACAACACCGAAGGAATGTGGTGAGCTTTAAAGTCCCGGCAAATCAGTCCAAGTAATCACCGACCACCTCTAGAATCCTTGTATTGCTGGAACCAATCACCGCTCGATCCTTGAGCTGAAAAGACGCGAACTTAACGTAGTCCTCGTGTCCGACATTGCTGCATTCAAGTGCTTGTTGATATCCACGAGCCAATCGTCGGCATCTGTGGCCTCGCACAATAACCGAAAGACTTTGGCTGGTTGGCAAGGAACTGGTTGAGTGTAGGAAACTGTGGCGATGATAGAACTGCCCTTGACCTTGATTCCCTTGGTTGCCTTGGCCTTGGTTACGCTTATTGCATCACCGGATCAACAATCGAAGCGTTGCGTTAGTGGTTGCCATCAAAGTTTGCCATGCCTCCGGAGGCGGAGGTGGAGGTGGAGGGTTCGCCTGACTCCCTTCACTGCGTTCCGGATTCTGACGCGTTGGTGGAGCCATCCTGAAGAGGGTGACATCCGTTAGCATCTTGATAGACAGATAGACAAGTTGAATCAACGGATAGAAATTGCAACATATAGTCTTCACAATAAACATTCGAACAAGGATGAACGAATGAATTCCAAAGTAAACATCACGTCCATTAAGGTGAGAAGCCACTTGATAAGAGATTGATGAATAAAAATAAAAACAAGGTATGAATGGAACAAATAAGTGGTAAGGATTACCCAATCACAAACCAAATATCTGCGGAAGAAATGCTAGAGCTACTTGAATCCCACCTATAAACTCCCGAAACTTTCCGGTTATGCAATCAGGTGTTGGGGATACAGGGGAGCAATATATATCTCACCCAAGCTAACAATCCCTACATCCAGCTGTATCCATCCTTCAACACATAACCAAGAAACCTTCGGAAATCGTGTACCTCAACCTTCGAAAAGCATCCGTTATACGAGTCATGGCAATACTCCCGTACTCACCACAAGATCTTGGGTTAGCGGGTTATCTCACCAACCGATCGCATAAAAGAGATTTTCGATGTCGGCGCATTAAACTCGTGTATTCCGAATCGCAACGATAAAATTATGACGACAACACCTCGGAGCTCAACTCCCGGACACCGCCACAACCCCTAAATGTCGAGGCAACCAAGACAATGTTGTCATCATAAGAATATCGAACGATCCCAAGATACCCGCGTGATCCTAAAAAAAATTTTAGTGAAATTTGAGAAGAGAAGAGTCAAAACTCTACGTCAGATACCTCACCGTAAGGTCAAGGACCGGGAGTAAAAAGAATTCCTAACTCTCCGATATATATAATCCTAAATGACTCAAAACATTTTTCTAGACACAACTCGCCACTAAAAGCGATCAAGCGGTGGGGGCTCCTAAGGTCGGGATGGCTCTGATTACCAACTTGTAACGCCCTCGATGCGGCTATAGCTCCCACGTGTCAAAGCACGACTTAGAGGCATAACCGCATTGAAAGCAATGTCGCAAGTGAGGTAATCTTTGCACAATCCATGTAATACATAAGGGAAAAGGTACATAGTTGGCTTACAATCGCCACTTCACACAATTACATGAATAAAGCATTACATCATCCAGATACAATCAAGGTCCGACTACGGAACCAAAATAAAAGAAGAACCACAAATGCGACACAAATCCCCGATCGCCCCAACTGGGCTCCACTACTAATCGTCCGGAAAGGAAACATAGTATCGACCAAGGGCCTCATCATATTCCCACTTCAGCTCAGTGGCGCCATCTGCGCTGGCATCACCGGTACCTACATCTGTTTTGGTAGAATCTGTGAGCCACAGGGACTCAGCAATCTCACACCCGCGAGATCAAAACTATTTAAGCTTAAGGGAAGGCTGGTGTCAAAAAGGAGGAGCTGCTGCAAGTTTACTAGCATATATGGTGGCTACATCGCAAAAGAGAGCGAGAAGAGAAGCAAGGCGCGGTCGTGAAGCTATTAGCGATCAAGAAGTGATCCCGACTACTTACGCCAAGCATAACTCCAACACCGTGTTCACTTCCCGGACTCCGAGAAGAGACCATCACGGTTACATACACGGTTGATGTATTTTAAATAAGGTCAACTTCGGTTTTCTACAACCGACATTAACAAATTCCCATCTGCCTCATAACCGCGGCACGGCTTTGAAAGATAATACCTGCAGGGTGTCCCAACTTAGCCCATAACAAGCTCTCACGGTCAACGAAGGAATAAACCTTCACCCAAGACACACCGATCGGACTCGGTATCCCAGACATCAAGACATTTCGACAATGGTAAAACTAAACCAGCAAAGCCTCCCGAATGTGCCGACAAATCCCGATAGGAGCTGCACATATCTCGCTCTCGTGGCACACCGGATGAGCAGACGTCACGGCAACCGAAGATACCCCAAGTTGCCTCGTATGGCACCGCAAGTGGCTCTAGTTTGGACCAACACTCGAAGGAGCACCGCCCGGGGCTAAAATAAAGATGACCCTCGGGCTCGCGAAACCCAAGGGAAAAAGGGTATAGGTGGCAAATGGTAAAACCAAGGTTGGGCCTTGCTGGAGGAGTTTTATTCAAAGCGAACTGTCAAGGGGGTCCCATAAATCACCCGACCGCGTAAGGAACGCAAAATCAAGGAACATAACACCGGTATGACGGAAACTAGGGTGGCAAGAGTGGAACAAATCACCAGGCATAAGGCCGAGCCTTCCACCCTTTACCAAGTATATAGATGCATTAATTAAAACAATAGATATTGTGATATCCCAAAAATGTCCGTGTTCCAACAAGGAACAAACTTCATCTTCACCTGCAACTAGCAACGCTATAAGAGGGGCTGAGCAAAGCGGTAACATAGCCAATCAACGGTTTGCTAGGACATGGATGGTTAGAGGTTGACATGGCAATATGGGTGGCATGTTATAGCAAGTGGTAGATATCGCAGCATAGGCATAGCAAAAGAGCGAGCATCTAGCAAGCAAAGATAGAAGTGATTTCGAAGGTATGGTCATCTTGCCTGTAAGGTTCTCAGAGTTGTCGAAGGCTTGATCTTCGTAGGCGTTCTCAACAGGCTCCTCGCTCACGCACTCGCCTCCGGCTCTACCCAAAGCAAGAACACAAGCAAACGGAACCACAATCAAACAAGGAACAATGCACAAGCAATATGATGCAAAACATGACATGCTATGCGAGATGTGATATGCAATGCATATGTATGCTCCGGAAGGAAAAATGATGAAACGGGCATCAACTTGGCAAACCAAGTATGCCACTGGAAAGATGAGATGATTTCGGTTGAAATCGATATAAAGATCACCGGAATCGGATGCACGGTTTGCAAAAGACAAGCAAAACAAGAATGACGCAAATCTGCGTTTAACAGCCCGATGCTACTTAGCACGCAACACGAAACTATGCTACAGCACCCCAACATAAAGACAAAGCATATGGCAACGAACTACAGGAGATGCTTAACAATAGAGGAGCACTGAGCTACGGCTAAATCACATCATAACATGTTCAAACAAGCATGGTGAAAGTGCTCAAAATATCAGGTTCACAGACTTAGTGAAAATACTAACATGGCAGGAATTAACATCAGGAAGGCATGTTTAGAGCAAGCAAACAACATGCTACAGGAACTTATAATAGCAAAGCAAGGCATGACATGATTCTACTCAAAGCATATTTCAATAGTCCCTTACTGACCATAAGCCAAAAGGACCTTAAGAAATGATGGCACCCATGTAAACATTGCAAGTTTTATTACAGATTTCAGACTTAGTGAAATATCAGGACATGGCAAAAACAGATTCAACATGGCATGTTCGTGAGCTCGATGCACTCACTACAGAGCACCTCATGATAAACTAAGCATACACCCATTAAGAAGACATGGCATAGGAGCTATACATGGCAAGAACAACATCATAGCATACACGGATCAACTACACCGACCTCGTGAAAATTGAATCTAATGCAAACAGTCTGCCAGGAAACATTTTCAAGCAAAAGTAGAGCACGAAAATGACATGCTAGACTACTCCATAAATACCAACAAAGGCATGGATGGATAGAGCACATCCATATGTTCAAAACACCCTTACTGATCATGTCCAAAAAGGGCATAGATCTCTCTGAAACAACCTAAACATATGGCATAAAATTAACAGCAGGACAAGACTTAGTGAAATCACTAAGTTCCTGAAATCAGAAATAACATCATCCCTACTTTGCATGCTTGTTCTAGTCAACACATAGCTCACAAAAATACATAGAAAATACCCCTGGAAAGATAGCATGGCAATGTTCAACTCACATGTAGGACTCAAATTCATAGGGTGCACACATAATTCATGGCAAAAATGACAAAAGAGCTCGAACTGATAAGATTCTGAAACTAACGATCTGAAGCTATCTTCCAACAGCATTTCGGGCATCAAGATGAGCTCAAATGCAAATTATGCAATGGAATGAAACGACGTACTCTTCAGGCGAACATTTTGACATATTATACGCCCAAAACGGAGCCACGGTTATGGAGATGTGATGCGTTGAAAATGCCCGAAATTAATGACAGATAAGGACTTAGACGAATTCGGGGAGAAGAAGTCAACCTTCAGATCGGATCCAGATCGGATCGGCCGGCGCGGCGTTCGAGGATCGCCGAGCGGAGCGGAGGGGACGCCGGCGGGTCGGGTGGCGGATCCGGCGATAAGCGCGCATGGCGGCGGCAAGGCGGGGCGGCGCGGAGGGAGGTCCGGCGGCGGCGGGCGGCGAGATTTGGCAAGGGCGGGCGCAAGGCGGCGTGGCGAAGGGGCGGTGGCTGAGGCGGCGGCGGCGGCGCGGCGGCGCGGCGGCGCGCGGCGGCGGCGGGAGCAGCATATGGCGGCGATACACATGGCGGATGGGCGACGCGGCAGGCGGGCATGGGCCCTTCTGGCCGAAGCGGGCGGCGGCGATGGGCGGCTGGGGCCACGGTCGCCTCCCGATTGGTCTTTTGCGGGCGGGCGGACGCGTCCGCGCCGTCCGGACGGTCCGGCGAGGGAGGAGGAGCGAGGAGCTAGGGTTTTGCCCGGATTTGTGGAGGGTCTATATATAGGCATAGAGGAGCTAGGAGAGTCCAAATGGGGTGTAGTTTTCCACACGATCGTGATCGAACGACCGAGGGCATGGAGGGAGTTAGATGGGTTATTGGGCTGTTTTGGAGGGTGTTGGGCTGCAACTTAAAAGAGGCCTTTGCGAGGGCGCGGTTAACCGCTGAGTACCAAACGAACTCCAAATGACCCGAAACTTGACAGTGTGGTCTACGGTGCTATACCAGGCCATTTGGCAAGGCTCGGTCCATTCCGAGAATGTTCAATACCGCACACGGAAAAAGAACAAGAGGGACGCCGGGAACATAGGAGTGCCGGATTGCAAAACGGACAACGGGGAATATGCTCGGAATCATGAGACGAACGCGTATGCAAATGAGATGCACATGATGGCATGATATGAGATGCATGACATGGACAAAATGCAAAACGAAAACAAAACCCAACCACGGAGGGAATATCATAGCACATATCCGAAAATGGCAAGAATTGGAGTTACAAATATGGAAAGATACATCCGGGGTGTTACAGAGAGAGAGGTGGTGGATGGGCTTGGGTTGACAGCATGAAGAGAGAGTAGGTGGATGTGGTTAGGGTTGGGGGACAGCGGCCGGCTTAAAGCCTTAAATAGCTGGATTTGGCCTCGGGCGGCGAACCGAAGCGGCGCCACGCAGTGTTCACACCCCCATCGAAGGAGATGTCTGTCAGACCGCCGAGTTTCCAGGCGATCTGTCACGCCCAAGATGCGACCCTATCCTAAAGGAACTCGAAGGTCCCACCAAGGATAGAAGCGCATCTTGAAGACGCTTTTGCAAGGTGGATATCATTACATCAACATTACATAATAGTGGGGATGCATCCGATACATACAATGTCACATGAATACAACAATACAACATACAAGAACAACATCCGACTACGGATGAATCATAAATAGAAACTCAAACAATATCCACCCTGCTAGACCAGGCTGCCGACCTGGAACCTATCCCCTGATCGAAGAAGCAGAAGAAGAAACTCCAAAACAAGTAACATCGCTCTCGCGTCATGATCATCGCATAACCTGTACCTGCAACTGTTGTTGTAGTAATCTGTGAGCCACGAGGACTCAGCAATCCCATTACCATGGGTATCAAGACTAGCAAATCTTAATGGGAAAGGAAGGGGTAAAGTGGTGAGGTTGCAGCAGCTACTAAGCATGATATGGTGGCTAACCAACGCAAATGAGAGCGAGAAGAGAAAGAAAGGAACGGTCGTGAAGCTAGCAATGATCAAGAGGTGATCCTGAACACCTACTTACGTCAAACATAACACAGAAACCGTGTTCACTTCCCGGACTCCACCGAAAAGAGACCATCACGGCTACACGCGCGGTTGATGCGTTTTAATTCGGATCTGGTGTCAAGTTATCTACAACCGGACATTAACAAATTCCCATCTGCCACATAACCGTGGGCACGGCTCTCGAAAGTTTAAACCTCGCAGGGTGTCCCAACTTAGCCCATGACAAGCTCTCGCGATCAACACGAAGGAATAGACCTTCTCCCAGAAGACCCGATCGCCTCGGAATCCCGGTTTACAAGACATTTCGACAATGGTAAAACAAGACCCGCAAGACCGCCTGATGCGCCGACAATCCCGATAGGAGCTGCACATATCTCGTTCTCGTGGCAACACCGGATAAGCGAAGCGTCTGGTGCACCGACGAATCCAAGTTGCCAAGGAATGGTCCCATACGGTGCTCTAGTTTGGACCAACACTTAGACAAGCATTGGCCCGGGGCTATAATAAAGATGACCTCGAGAGAGCGACTCCCAAGGGAAAAGTTGGTGGTGGTGAGGCAAATGGTAAAACCAAGATTGGGCCTTGCCGGACAAGTTTTATTCAAAGCGAACGTCGGGGGTCCCATAAATCACCCAACCGCGTTAGGAACGCAAAATCTGGGAACATAACACCGTATGACGGAAACTAGGGCGGCAAGAGGAACAAAACACCAGGCATAAGGCCGAGCCTTCCACCCTTTACCAAGTATATAGATGCATTAATAATATAAGAGATATTGTGATATCCCAACCAAAATCCTGTCCACCATGGAGAAATCTTCAACTTCACCTGCAACTAGCAACGCTATAAGAGGGGCTGAGCAAAAGCGGTAACATAGCCAAACAACGGTTTGCATAGGAAAGATATCAAAGGTTAGGGGTTCATGGCAATATGGGATGGCTTGATAAACAGGTAATAGGTAGCGCAGCATAGTGATAGAACGAAGCAACTAGCATGGCAATGATAGTAGTGAGATCCAGGGTAGCGGTCATCTTGCCTGAAATCCCGCTAGGAAGAACAACGAGTCCATGAAGAAGATGAAGCCACGAAGACGAACCACACGTAAACGAACGCATCCTCACGATCGCAACGAAACAGGAACTATCGAGAAGAAGCACACAACATGGTAAACACACCACACATAGACGAGACATGATGCACAACAAACATGATGCATGACAAAGCTACATGAAGCTACTCATGGCAAGCGATGATGCAAACAAGAACAACACATCAAGGCAAGTTTAAATGAGGCCGGAAACAACATATAACAATTCCGGTAAGTCCTCATATGCATATTTCGAAATTGGTCCAGATCTGAACAAACATTAAGTTGAAGTTGTTAAAAAGCAAGTTAAAAAGCACCAAGAGGAACTACACGAAATTCTAGTCAAGTTACATATAAAGTTCATTAGAGTCGGAGCTACGGTCTAGAAGATATGAGCAAAACGAGTTAAACATGGCATTGATGCAAAATGCATACAAACATCAAGCAAACACCTCAAAACAAGGATGCAACATGATAATATGAAGCTACATGCAAAAACAGGCAAGTTTCATATAGAGCACACTCAAAACGGAGCAACGGTGCAACACATACACTCTATACAAGTCATAACAACAATCTGCCCAAAACAGCAACTAGGCATATTACAAGCATCAAAACAAAGGCATGGGCATGAAGTACAGGTAAAGCATAACAAAACATGAACACTGAGCTATCTCCAGAAACAACTAGAACATGCTCAAAAAGACATGGGAAGATTGCAAATTATAACAGTTTCAGGCTTTAGCAGAAATAACATCAGGTTGCAATGTTCAGAGCTATCAAACAACATGCTACAGGAAGCTATCATGGCAAACAAAGGCATGGCATGATACTACTAAATGCATAGATCAAAAGTCCCTTACTGACCAGGAGCCAAAAAGGCAGGGAAAATATGATGACACCCATGGAAACATGGCAAGTTATATTACAGATTCATACATGGCAGGAACAATAATGGCATGTTGGTGAGCTTGAACCACTCACCACAGAGCAATACATGGCATGGCAAGGCAACCAACAGTAAGAAGGCATGTTTATGAAGCTAAACATGGCAAGAACAAGTTCATAGGGTGCATGGAACACTAGCAAAACACATGGGAACTAGTGAACTTAATGTTAACAGGCTGACAGCAACATTTTTTAGCAAGTTTGGAGCAAGATAACAACATGTTCCAGCAGGCTATATATGCAACCAGGGGCATGGATGGATAGGGCATAACATGTAGATCAAAACATGTTTATAGGACATCTCCAGATTATGCATAGAATGATTAGTAGAAGCAAGTTAACATGGCAACAAAATATAACAGAATCTGTCTACCAAAACAGCAACAGCAAGTACCCTCCTTAACAAGCTCGATTCACTCACCAAAAGTCATTGCATGACAAGATAAACATAGCATCATCAAGAAGACATGTTTGTGAAACAAACCAAGGCAAGAACAAGTCCATAGCATGCAAGGATCAAATATAGCAACCTTGGCCAAATTGAATAACAAGTAAACAATCTGCCAGGAAACATTTTGAAGCAAAAGTAGAGCACCAAAATGACATGCTGGACTACTCCATAATTGCAAACAAGGTCATGAATGGATAGACAAAACCATACGCTCAAAACACCCCATCAAGTATCTCAAAATATGCATGGATCTCTATAGCATCAAGTTTACATGGCATCAAAATAACAGCAGAACAGGGACTAAAATCAGCAATATCACGAAGTCTAGTTTGCATGCTTGTTCTAGTCACCACATTGATCACAAAAATACATGGCATACACCTCTGGAAATATGGCATGGCATAGATCAAAACACATGTAGACATCAACCTCATAGGATGCACACATTATTCATGGAAAAAATGACAAAAGAACAAGTTATAACACAGCTATGTCTAACTGGCAGGATTAATCGAAGGCTTAGGGCCTGTGGACTTTTGCAGCAAGGCATCGACTGACGCATATTTCAGCACGACGCCAAAAGGCCTGAAAGTGGCCCGTACTGCAAGTACAGCAGACTTAGTGAAAATCAGGCATGGCCAGTCACGGCATGTTCGTGAGCTCGTGCATCTACAGAGCACCTCATGAAAACAGCAACACCCATTAAGAGACATGGCATAGGGCTATACATGGCAAGAACAACGATCATGCATACACGATCACTACACGCTCGTGAACATTGAATCTAATGCAAACAGCTGCCAGGAAACTTTCAAGCAAAAGTAGAGCACGAAATGACAGCTAGCTTCAAAGGCATGGATGGATAGAGCACATCCATATGTCAACACTACTGATCATGTCAAGGGCATGATCTGACCTCAGGATTAAAGCAGGCAAACTTAGTGAAATCACTAAGTTCCTGAAGCCCTACTTGCATGCTGTAGCTAGCTCAAATACATGAAAGTACCCCTGAAAGATGCATGGCAATGTCAACCCGGATCTTGTGCCATAATCAGGCAAAGACAAGATCGAACTGGATCGACTACGATCCTGAAGTATCTCCAACAGCATTTGGTCAAGGGCTAAATGCAAATTATCAAGGAATGAAACGCGTACTCTTCAGGGCGAACTTTGACATATTTAGCCCAAAACGGGCCACTGTGTGGTGCTGCCCGAACATTAATGAGTAGGACTTAGACGACTGGGGACGAAGTCAACCTTGACGATCAGATCGTCGGCGTCGCGTCGAGATCCGAGCGGAGCGGGGAGCAAGGTCGGTGGCGGATCGGCGAGATGCGCTGGCGTCGGCACATGGCGCGCGGAGGTCGCGCAGGCGGCGGAAGAGGCTGCATGGCGACGAGGGAGCGGCTGTTGAGGCGGGCGGCGGGGCGATCAGCGCGAGCATATAGCAACAGGATGGCCAGCGGTGCCTCTGGCGAAAGCGCGCTTGACGGCCCGATGTCTGCAGGCGCGTCGGCGCCGACGTGTCGCCAGAGTTGAATATTTGCCGGATCGGGTCATATATGCATAGAGATAGAGGCCAAATGGGTGGTCAACGATCGTGATCGAACGACCGAGGGCAGAGGGAAAGTAGGAGTGGTGCAACTAAGAGCTTGAGGGCGTTAACCGTGGTCCAACGAACCCAATGCCACTGATGTGGTCACTGATACAGGCCATAAGCCGTCCATTCGGAATTACGCACGGAAAAAGAACAAGAGGGACCCGACATAGGGCCTTGCACGGACAACGGGAAATGCTCGAATCGAGCTAACGCGATGCAAATGAGATGCAATGATGGCATGTGGATGCATGACATGGACAAAATGCAAAACGAAAACAAAACCCAACACGGGGAATTCATAGCACATATCCGAAAGGCAAAATTGGTTACAGATACATCCGTTAACAAGTGGAGCTTGTTGAAAGATAAGAAGGTCTGGTGTTGGACAGCCTTAGCCTAACGGATTTGCCTGGCGAACAAGCGCGCCACGCAGGTTCACACCCCACGAAGGCAGATGCCGCTATCGCCGAGTTTGCGCGACCGCTACGCCAAATGCGACCTATCCTAAGGAACTCAAGGTCCCACAGCATAGAGCGATCTTGAAGACGCTTGCAAGGTGCGATTCTTACACTTCATAGTGATGCATCCGATACACATGTCACGATACAATAATTGACCATCCACACGGATCTATAGATCATATCCACTCGCTGCGTGCCGACCGACCTCCCGATCGAAGTAAGAGAATCAACAAGTACATCGCCTCGGCCATGATCATCGAAACCGTCGCACTCGTCGCTTGTAGTATCGGAGCCACGGGACTCAAAGAACCATTACCATGGGTTCAAGACTAGCAAACAAGGGAAAGGAACTCTAAGCTGTATGGTGGCTACCAACGCAAGAGAAGAGAACGGTCGGAGTCTGTCAGAGGTGATCCTACCCTATACGCTAGAACGTGGTCCGGACTCCACAAAGAGCCTCCGCTACACCACGTGATGCCTTAATTCGGATCCGTGTCATTTAAACCCAACAAATTCAGCCACAAACCGGACGCTCGAAAAGTTAAACCCAGGGTGTCCCAACTTAGCCATGAAGCTGATCACACGGGAATAGACCTTCTCTGAAGACGACGCTCTAATCCGCTTAAGACATTTCACAGACAGACCGAAGACGCCTCGATGCGCCGCAATCCGATAGGAGCTGCACATTCTCGCTCGTGGCAAACCGGTAAGCGGGCATGTGCTTCCAGAGAATCCAGTTGCCTAAGGATGGTCCCGACGGTGTCTAGTTTGGACCACACTTAGACAAGCATGCCCGGCAATAAAGATCCTCGAAAGCGCTCCCGGAAAGTTGTGTGGTAGGCAAATGGTACCAGTTGGGCCTTGCCGGACAAGTTTTATTCAAAGCGCGCAGGGGTCCTATCACCCAACCGCAGGAACGCAACTTGGGACATCACCGTATGACGACTAGGGGCAAGAGTGAACAAACCGCAAAGGCCGAGCTCCACTACCAATGATGCTATAGAGATCCCAACAATCTCCACCATGGAGATCTTCAACTTCACCGCAACTAGCACGCTATAGAGGGCTGGCAAGGTACATGCCGGTTTGCATAGGGTATAAGGTTAGGTTCATGGCAAATGATGGCTTATAAACTAATGGTAGCGCAGAAGTAACGCAATAATGGCATGATAGTAGTGAGATCCGGTAGGGTCATCTTCCGAATCCCGTAGGAAGAAAACGAGCATGAGAGAGAAGCCAAAGACGAACAAGTAAACGACGTCCTCACGATGCACGAACAGAACTATCGAGAAGAAGCACACAACATGGTAACCCTAACGATGATCCAACAAACATGTGTGAAAAGACATGAAGCTACTATGGCAGCGATGATGCACAAGAAAACACATCAAGGCAAGTTAAATGAGGCCGACAACATATAAAAGTTCTAGAGTCCTCGAATGCATATTTGAAATTGGTCCGATCGAACCTTTAAGGTAAGCAGAAAGCCAAGGGAACTCAATTCCAAGTTCTTAAGTTCATTAGATCGGCTACGTCTAAGATTGACAAAACGGTTAAACTGGCTTGTGCAAAATGCATACAAACATCAAGCAAACACCTCAAAACAGGATGCACATGATAATATGAGCTCATCAAAAAGCAAGTTCATAAGACTCAACGGAGCAAGAACATCACATCAAGTATACAACAATCGCCCAACAAGTGGCAATCAAGCCAACAAAGGCTGGGCTAGTCAGGTAAGCAAAACATGAACACTGGCTATCTTCAACAACAGAACATGCTCAAAAAGACATGAGATTGCAAATTTACGTTTCATGCTTTAGCGTAATAACTCAAATTGCAATGTTCGAGTCAAACACAGCTACGTGAAGCTTCTGCCAAAGGCTGCATGATACTCTAAACATAGATCAAGTCCCTTATCGACCAGGAGCCAAAAAGCGGGTGTGAACCGGACTGGCTTTTCTATTCATACTGCAAATATGGCTTGTCTTACCACGTCACCACAGAGCAATACATGGATGGCAAGCAACCAGAAAAGGCGTTTAGAAGCTAAACATGGCAAAACAAGTCATAGGGTGATGGATCACTAGAAACCTGGGAACGTGAATTAGTATACATCGCAGAACTTTGCAAGTTTGGACAAGTAATGTTCCAAAGGCTTATGCAAACCTGGGCATGGTGGATGCATAACATGTAGTCAAAACATGTTTATAGGACATCCAGTTATCGAAGGCTTAACATGGCAACAATATAGTCAACTGCTACAAACAAGAACAAGAGACCTCCTTACAAGCTCGATTATCACCAAAGTCAT
This sequence comes from Aegilops speltoides, assembly GCA_021437245.1. NCBI lineage: Eukaryota > Viridiplantae > Streptophyta > Magnoliopsida > Poales > Poaceae > Aegilops > Aegilops speltoides. The sequence continues at coordinate 197,961,675 of CM038147.1, forward strand.
TGCTGACAAGATAACATACTCTCGAGCATGTTTTGAAACAAACCAAGGCAGACAGCCATGCATGCAGGATAATTGCAACTTGGCAAATTGAATAGTCCGTTGAAGCAAAAGTAGAGCACCATGACATGCTGCACCCATAATCTGAAACAAGGTCATGAAGGATGACAAAACCAACGCTCAAAACACCATCAGATTCAAAGCATGGATCCTATAGCTCAAGTTTACATGGCATCAATAAGAATCTGGACTAAAATCCAAATCAGAAGTCTATTTGCATGCTTGTTCTGTCCACTGAAAAAAACGGCATCTCTGCGAAATATGGCATGGCATAGATCAAAGACACATGTAGAATCAACCTCATAGGATGCACACTTATTGCATGGAAAATGAAAAGAAAAGTTATACAGCTTCAGAAATCTCACTCGCTGCCAAAGATTCCAGCATCAAGATGAGCTCAAATAAATGATGCAATGAAGAAAAAGACGCCGAGAACATTTGTTCCAACGGAGCTATAACGAGACGATGCACGAACTGGCATTATACTGGCATTGGTCAACTCGTGCACGGTTTCCGGCGAGTCGCGAGTTTGGCGGAAGTCGCCGAGCGGCGACGATCCGCGGTCTTCCGATTCGCCGAGGCACGGCAGAGCGCGGACGCGCGGGGCTGGTCAGGGCAGGGCTGGGCGCGCAATGACGGGCGTGGGCGCCGGTTGGCGAGGCGCCAGGACACGGCGGAGGGCGCAGGCCGAGCGAGCAGGCAGGCGCGCTGAGCGGTTCGATTTCGGGGTGCTAGTGGCTCATCGCGCGGGCGGTGGCTTTGCCAAGGCTGAGGGGGGGCCTGACGGCGAATGTGCGTTCGACGTTCGCGGACGAGGAGAGGCTTAGGTTTGACTGAAAAGTTCGGGAGAGGGCCTATTTATGGGGGCTAAAAAGTCTAAATGGGTGCTTCGCCACGCGACGTGTCGAACGATCAGAGCAGGAGGGAGTATGGTTTTGGGCCACTTTGAAGGGTGTTGGTACAAGAGGCTTTTAGCCTTGTAAGCTGAGTATAAGACTCAGGCAATTGACAGCGGTTACGTGTTACCAGTCAAGGTGCAAACCTCGGGCCATTCCGAGAAAGTTTAACACCCGACAGAGGGCAAAGGAAGCGGAGGACATGTGCCGAATTGCAACGGACAACGGGAAATCTGATCAGAGACAACCGATGCACAAATGCACATAACGACAGATATGAATGCTATGATGACTGGAAATGCAAACGAAGCATGACTGCACACGACGAATAACGGGGACACCGACGATCGAACCCGAGGCGTTATGATCCCTGTGGAACCACATCATCCCCAACATGCGGAAGCCGGACGCATTCCGCTATCGGATATGAAACGCTTGAGCTCGCAGGAGTCGCAGGCCGATTCGGTTTCAGGAGCTCGTCCGCAGCGCGCTAAGTACCCAAGCACGCGGTGTTGCAGGAAACAGATGTCAAGCAAACTCCTGTGCAAGTTTAGCAAGAATATGCTCCATCTACATCGAGATCCTAAGAAGGAGGATTTGCCATGTCTGGCTGATGCTAATAGGCTGGCGTAGCGAGCGTGACGACGTGCGCAGTCACGCTAATGGCTTCGGGACATCGATATGAGCGAGATAGAGACGATTTCGACGCATCTCAGATTTACTATGAATTGACGTGCAGCATGTGGCAGGACGCCAGTTTTCTTATCCAGGATGTAGCCCATACGATGGGAATGACAGGGTTCATGCCATTGAGTTTTGAAGGTGCAGCATCGATTATCGAAGGACGTAGGAGCTAAGAGACGTATCATGAGTTCGCATGCAATGAAATGCATGAGCGTTCCCGACAAGTCGAAGCTTGGATCTAATGAGTCCAATAGAGCCTTGTATTCAAGCGTACATCTGTTGAAACTTGTGCACGACGGCGTCTACTGCGAAGTTCTGCACAAAGTATAATAGGATATGACATATGCAATGGCATGACGGCAGATTGTAATTACTTGGTGCATGACGCAGCACCAATGATACATCAATCCATGCCAAGGCCGATGAGCTGGATGCACTAAGTATTGTGCAGAAAACTGCAAGTCATAAGAACCGACATGACGGCAAAGACTGGCGCATGAGTATCGATTCGAGTAGCATGAACTGCATCGCGTTACAAAGGTGAAACGAGATATCGAGCGCTGATACTGACTCAAGTGATTACTGGTATCGTTCCGAATGCAAGTGAGTAACTCTTAACTTGCGTAGAGGACCAGATTTCGAATTACGCAGTCATCTGGATTGGAGAGTTTCAGATTGATCCTCTATCGAAGCTACTAGCCGCTAGCTCCTATGGGATGCCAGAAGACGAACTTGATTCCATTGCAGGTTTCGAATGGCAGTGCTATCGACTCAGTCATTCACGCAGCATCAGCATCGTCCATTAGATCGGGAGCCTGTAGAGAGGATTGAATCCGTAAGCCTTGCGTTTAGACAATCAGAAGCAAGTTGACCATACGCATTGTTCGGCTTCGATCTTAATTGCATCATATTAAACAATAGTCTACCGCATCATGTTGCGCTTACATTATGAGCTATGATCACTTTACTGGACATTCCTAGAAGGATGTCACGTCTCAAATCGAACGTTTCTCATGGGACTCACGATCGCCATTGCGATGAAACGCCGAACTTCTTAGGACAATGGAACGATGAGTGAGACAGTATCAAGTTCGCTTGATTTCAAGTTGACCAGTGTGAGAGCTCAGATTCAGGCTTATCTACTGCGGTCGACTTCGAGATATGCATCAGAAGATGACTCCTCTAGCTGGACTCGTGCAATTGCAATGCAACCTGGACCGAGGTAGTGTCAAGCAAACTTACCAGATGGCTACGATGAACAGTCCATGCGTTCGGAAGGCTTGATCACCGAAGAATGGCTAAATCTTGATACATCACGGCTAGCACATGTGTTCCACTGTTGCTTCACAGGTCTCGTCATCGACATGACTACGACGCTTCGACTCAGAATACGATGAAATTTACATGAGATCAGCGAGGTTTGTACCTCAGAACGTCGATATTAAGCTTGTAATCGGCCTGTATTCACATCAGTCATAAGATGTCCAGTAAGAGTTCGAGAGCACAATTACCCTCGTATGATACGATCAGTACAATTGTATATCGCATAGAGGCTTGAGTTGGACTCGCTATGCTATCGCTTATTGCTTTGAAGCCATTCTTGAGTATCAAGAGTGAGGATTAGGCTCGTATTAGTGACGATCTAGCTCGAGTGCTGTACTAAATCATCAAGCTTCTGAGAAGAATGATCTAAGTTCCAATGAAGGTATTATGACTTGCTAATCACTTCAGCATTAACTCCTATGATCGATAGTTGTCAACATCTACGATCAGATCACAGTTCTGCTCGAAGGCTCTGATGCATGCGAATAGCAGCCACTGAATCTACTTCTTAGTGCTCGATCGCTTGCAAACCATGCATCATTGACGGCTTGAGAAGCTTATGCTAGCTTAAGGCTTCAAGCAAGCTAATTCACTCACGATCCAAGACGTTATCATGCTACATCGATATTGAAGCTGTTCATGGAGATAGTGAGGCTATTTCAAGTCCGCATCAGTATTTCATGAGAGAGTGAGCTGCTCCTTGAAGTCTTCATGCGACATCTACAGCACTGAAGCGAACTCACAGAGAGATGCAACTCGCATCTGCCGAAGCAAGCTCATGCAGCTAGATGGCTACCTAGGTGAAACCATTCCATCCGAGCAATCATATCAACCGTCCCAGAAAGACTCAAACGATTAGTCTGAAGCGCATTGAGAGAGTAATCCGAACGGGACTAGATACGCGATATTCAACGCTCGAAGAAATCTCGGAGACTCCAAATGTCATCCATGATATGCATCGTGAGATTGGACTTTGCAACACCGCATGACTATCCATGTGGTAATCCGCTCTATGATCGAGATCTCGAAGTAAGGATCAATGTGGTCCAAGGCAATTCTGATTGCTCATCCTCCGTAAGATGCATATTCCGATCGATTAGGCGTTGAATCTACTAAGTCCAATGCTCATTGACTTAAGTCCAGTATGTCCCAAAGCATCTCGCGAGAATCCAATGATTTTCAAGCCGAAATGAGTCCAGATAATTCAGCAAATGGTACCTCGAATGTTTGATCGATACGTCCAGTCACTTGGAAGCTTCGAGCCCAAAATGCAATGTACCTGTGAATACTATTCAGAAAGCTTCGCTAGTTCGAGCAATCACTAGTTGCAAGCCGAGCTAGGTCATAATCCATAATGGAATCTCAACTTTGCACTAAACGTATTAACAATGTTGGAACCGATATCGCCGAATGTCTTGAATTGTCGATTGTGATTCTATGGTGCTAGGCATAAGCCCATCACAATGTCAAATCTTGGCCATTCGATGCAATTGTGCATGACGTCAGCCAAAGTTTCGCTCTATTGAAGAAGTGACCTTAGTGCTCAGATGATCTGAAAAGCCTCAGCTCTTACCGCACAGCAGACGCTCCTCGGACCCTGAGATGATTAGCCACCAGATGAGTATGACGCCAGTCTATAACTGTGTCTGATCAAATCTATGGTCATCCATATATTTCACGTGAGTATCAACGTTCGTATTTGATGACACGAGGTTACCGACAGTCTCCAGACTTAATCAGAGAGACCACTACACGCTTCAGATGGTTGCACCGACTTGCCACGTATCTTTCATGCTCACAGACCGAGATGGACAGACCACTCGTCAAGTGTCTGAGGGCGATCGTTTGGAGCCTCCACTGGACCATCATGATCATCTTCATTCCCGAGATAAGCTCTCATACTGGCATACGTAACGAACTGCTCCACACCGACGCAATTATCATCCAGACTCGAGATCTGTAATTGTCTTCCAGTTGCCCAATGATGTACATTCAGTAGTCATGAAGTAATCTTACCACATGTCTCATGGTGTTATCTATCATGTTTGCGAATCCAAACCGGAGCATTTCCATATACAACAATAGGCATGCTATCAGTCGCTCAAATAGTGCTGATCTTGAGTCAAATTTGAGTACATAGGTACGTAGTTCCTATCCGCAGTAATCATGCATAAAGTTTGATTCTGGATCATGACTATTCACAATCCTAGACCATGTACCAGTAGATCCCTTCTTGCCAATTGGAATATAATCCTTAATGCATACAGTCTCGCTTGATCGGTACATGATCCTAATCAGTATATCCTATGTAGGATGTGAGTCGAATCTTTAGCCATACCTAAACATTTAGCGTGCATAACTTCTACCCGCTATTCTGAATAACCAATATAGAGGGTCTGTAGCAGTCGCTCTATAGTGACTTGAGCACAAACAGAATTAGTGTAGTTCAATAGCAATGTATTATTGAAATAACTTAGTCTCGCTTTCATCCATCATGATGTGATGCAATACTTAAGTATTTGATTGCTTTCAATCACTCAATCAAACAATGGCAGGCCAAATTGACTTCTTTCCAGAATTCAATAGCAGACAATCCTCAATCAAATGGTAATCTTCAATCAAAATTCAGACCGTTCTAAAGTGAATACGATGAACGCTTCAATTCAAAGTCTTCTGTCAATCGATTCAGCGATAAGCTCATGCATCGAAGCAGCACAGAGCTTGCCTCCAACGACTCTTAGAATTCATTTTACCCATGCAATCATGAGTGTGAAACTTAAGTTACCAAGAACTATTGTACACAACGGATGCTGCCAACTGAAGAATAGATGCTACCATGTTCCACTGCTCAAATTCTCAGAAATTAGAAAGCGACCGGCGAATTCGGTTCAGAGATAACTAGAGCGAGGCCATGTAACTTCCCGAAGCGAACTGTGTGAAGTCGCTTTGGACCCGAGAACTGTGCTTCCTGACTTTGCCACTCATTCATCAGACCGTGGTCGCAGAATAACTCGGAAACCAGGTAGAATCGCCGGCATACGGCTCAGCCAGACGAAGAACGAGCCGAACCTTGAGGTGTCTCTCGCCTTTGCCAACCTAATGCGTGCTTACCATCGACTACTGGATCCTATCGATCTTGAGCATCTAGCTAAGCCACACTCTCCACAAGCACCGATAAGAAGCGAGCCCATTGATCGGGAAGGATACTCAGTTGAATCTAGGTTCCACGGCTCAAAACTGACGGTGTTCGACCGCCACACAGAACCAGTTCAGCCAGGAACGTCAATTCGACCCCATCAACTGTCTCACTTACAATCGAGCCTATGCTTACATACCGCACCTCGATGACTTGAGCGCAAGTGAAAAGGGTCAGGCATATGTCATGGCTTGTTGCGCTGGATTAGAAGGCACTTTCGCAGTTCACATCGTTCACGTTTGAGCGATGCACTGATGAGCCTGAGCGGTCGTCTAGTGAGATCCTGGGTGTGAGACCGCACCGACCGGACTACGCGGATAGCCGTTAACGAAGGAATCGAGGAGGAACGGACGAACTGCCTTGCTGCCACTTGAGAGAGCTAACGATTAGACCCTGAGCTCAACTAGCTTCTCTTGCACACTGTGCACCTTCAGTCCATTAGAGATGATAACTGATTGGTCTAAAGAAAGCGATAAGAACCTCAACACCTTAATTTTCAACCTCAAGAACGTGTTAAAAATTTTAGCATACGGTATTTAAAAGAAGCTTGTTCAAAGGATTCACCGAAGAAGTCCACTTAAAACCTACTCATGGCTACATCACCACCAATTGTGTATCAGAGTCACTTACAATTCTCCCATGCAATCGATCAGTTTAGACCCCAATCCTAATGGCAAGGACAATTTCACGATCATAGTGATTGTAGACTTCAAAGAACTGTCGTATTACGCTTATGCTTCTGCTTCCTCACAGATAGGCATAGAGTTCGTAAACATTACCACGTGGTGTGAGAAGTGATCGAAGTGTGGACATCCATGAACGGCTTATTGATAAATTGATAGCTTCACTTACTAATATGCTGGATAACAATCCAATAATCCTAGTAAGGATTAGCCATCAAATAATTATATGTGAGGATCAATGGAGGAACATCTAAGTCAGACATCTTAACATCAATTCAGATGAAATGGCTGGGTACCATTCTCACGCAAGTAACATCCTAATCCTTAGATACGAAAAACAGTACTCCGAACGACTCCAAGCATCTTCAACGAAACATATCACACAGATAACGAGATTCTCCAAAAAAATCTCATAGGATTCGATTCCAAAGATCCGAACCTAATGAACCAGGAGAACCCGAATCAGAAATCAGTGTCAAAGAATCAGACATGCAGTCGAAGCATCCTAATGGAACTTGAAGGGACAAAGCTACTCGAACACTAATCGTCTATCAATTCCAATAATTATATCGACATGAAGACTCAGTAATCGGCAGTAGATCAAGCCAGGATTACCTGCTTCAACAATAAACTTCAGTATCGAGTACATTCCTAAAGCAGAGTAAAGTCAACAAATAAGTAATCCACTCACAATCTAAATAGCATACTCAGTACAAGGGTCCATAAGCATATGCCATACCAATAGAACTGCACATAAACTCTGAATCTCGTGACAAGAAATCCACGTACGACAAGTAATCACGACCGACCTAAAAGCCAACTCGATCAACTCAGAAAGATTGATTAAGAATCGTCAAAATGTGCAGAACCGCAGTAGTATAAACCAAAGCGGACATGTAAAATGGACCTCTCGCAAAGTCACTCAACCTAGTGAAAACTATACTTGATCAAGGAAGTTGACCACGAATAAAAGTTTCAGTCTGGCTTAACCAACCATTGCATTGAACAGATAAGTAGTACAAGGATCTCTGCACAAGACCACAAAAGATTAAAATACAAGCTCACACCAGAGAGCTAATAACGTCCTCGAGATCCCGACAGCTGCAGATACAATCATGGTCATTCACAAGGACACGCATATAAGACGCAACCCAGGAAGATGGAGATCGGGTAATGGAATCACACCATTCAATACCTAACGACCACTAGTGAATTGTGATCTAAAAACTGGTATGAAACGAAAGCAGAGAACACCCAGCACTAACCTCGACCCAACCTACAAATCAAGAATGGGAACATAAAGTCTAAAACTTCGCTACATAACTCAGCATATACGTCACGACGGAAACCAAATACAAGTTGATATGTAATAAGTCAAGCGTTACACTATTCCACAAGAAGCAAAGACCTAAGATAAGTGACTGAGCATTAAGTGCGGCAATGAGCACATTGCATCACGCTTGTAGCTTCAACACAGACAAACGATCCAAATAAATCTAAATGACAAGCAACTGACATATATGCACAACGTGAGGGAATGATGGGCTAAGTAATACCAGAAAAGGAAGATGCGTAAGTAAGCATCCAGAAGTGACTTGACACTAAGATGTAGCAAGATCAACCGAGCCACACTCCACACAACACTAGCCACTGCCAACGAACGTGAACTAACATGGTAATGCAGGTAAATGTGAATTACAGACGAATGCTAAAATGTCGCATTCTATAGCGCAGAAAACAAGCGTATACAGACATCAATATAAGATACAAAATCACAAAGATCTAATCTCTCTCCCCGATTTCGTGCGGTGATAGACGCTGCGATTCGCGAACGCCACGCCACATCCATCGTGACGCCTCACCTCCTAAACCGTGAGACCGATCTCGTAGAATTCTTTTCCCAGCGCAACCATAGTTGTAGACAACTTTCAGCTTACCAGTAAGAGTACATTTACTACCACAACACCGGCACGCCGGCCAAACCATGCAAGAAATAGCAATGCTATCACCCGATGAGATCTCCACCCGATTACTACAAACTTCTCAGAAAGATTACGGAAAGCGACCCGGCGAAATTCGGGCAGGAGATAAGCTAGGAAGCCAGCGCCTTCTTCTCTGCTTCTTCTCCGCAAGGCGACACCTGTGTGAACGTCGCTTTGCGACCGCGAGAGAACCCTTTTGCCCTTTCTCCCTGTGACTTTCGCCTTTCTTCCATTCATTCATCTAAACCGGCGGCGGCAGAATCTAATCTCGCGGGCAGGGAAACCGGTAGAAATACGGACGCGGGCAGTGCACGGCGTCCAGTCCAGCTGAACGCACGGGCGCGAACGCTGTTGAGGTCGTCTCTCGTCTCGGCCTCTTTCTTGGCTCCCCATTAATGGCCGTGCGTTTCCTCGTACTACTGTCCCTCCTCGTCTTGGCCTCCTCCAGCTCAGGCTCCACCACTTCGCTCGCCACCAACGCCACCGCCGATGGCGGCTCGCTGGATCGTCTGGATGCGGGGAGCGTCACCACGTTCAGCTTCTCGGGCTTCCATCCCGGCTACCGCGACAAAAACCTGACGGTGGTCGGCAACGCCGCCATCAACCAGGAAGCGCTCCAGATCACGCCGGACACGGTCAACGACCCCGCCCACTTCCTCACCAACAAGTCCGGCCGCGTCCTCTACTCCGCCCCGGTCAGGCTCTGGCGCCGCGAAAAGGGTGGCAAGGGCAATGCCGGCGCCGGCGCCGGCGGCAAGAAGGTCGCGTCCTTCCGCACCGTCTTCACCGTCAACGTCTTCCGCGTGTCGGGCGCGGAGCCGGCGGAGGGGTTCGCGTTCCTCATCGCGCCGTCCGCGGGCGAGCCGCCCGCCGGGAGCTACGGCGGGTACCTCGGTCTCACCAACGCGACGACCGACGGCAACGCCGCGAACCAGGTCGTCGCCGTCGAGCTCGACACCGAGAAGCAGCCCTACGACCCGGACGACAACCACGTCGGCCTCAACGTGAACAGCGTCGTCTCCGTCGCCAACGCCTCGCTCACGCCCCGCGGCATCGAGATCTCGCCGGTCAAGACCGCCAAGTACAACGTCTGGATCGACTACGACGGCGAGGCCCGCCGCATCAAGGTGTACATGGCCGACTTCGAGGACGCCAAGCCCGCGTCTCCGGTGCTCGCCGCGCCGCTGGACCTCGGAGCCACCGTGGCCGAGAGGTCCTACTTTGGGTTCGCGGCGTCGACGGGTACCAAGTACCAGCTCAACTGCGTCCTGGCGTGGAACATGACGGTGGAGAAGCTCGACGAGCCCAACAAGGGCCTCAAGCTGGGACTCGCCGTCGGGGTGCCCGTCGCGGTGCTCGCGCTGGGCGCCGCCGCCGCATTGGGGTACTACATGTGCGTGGTGAGGCGGCGGAAGGTGGGCCGCGACAAGGGCAGCGCCATCACGGGGACGATGATCCGGAGCCTCGCCGGCGGGCCGCGGAGTTCGACTACCGGGAGCTGCGGAAGGCGACCAACAACTTCGACGAGAGGATGAAGCTGGGGCAGGGCGGGTACGGGTGGTGTACCGCGGCACGGTGACCGACGACCACAGCAACCCGACCGCCGCGGGGACGACGGTGGAGGTGGCGGTCAAGAAGTTCTCGCGGGCGAGCACGCAGGGGCAGAACGACTTCCTCGCCGAGCTCAGCATCATCAACCGCCTCCGCCACAAGCACCTTGTCCGCCTCGTCGGTAAGCCCTCCCCTCCCCTCCCCTCCGGCCGCCGCCGCCGCCGCAGCGCGGTTTACAACTTGTTGATTTATTTAGTAGTCGTAGGAGTAGTATATAATTTTCTTTATTCGCTTATCGTTTTTCCGACACGTGATTCTTGCACATGGGGTGTCGCCATTAACAAAGGCCAATTTGAACCCAATTTGCTCGGTTTCCTAGGAGCTTGATGCATGGGCACACTTGCACAGCAATGCTTTGACCCTTCACTTTAGTTGAACTTTACAGCTTGAATGCGTTCATGGCGTCAAACACAGACCAACCAAGCTATTCCCAGGCTGTATTCTGCTTAATTAACAATATCATCTTGCCCTTTTTAAATTTAAAAGGACATCTTGCTCAATTATCACACAGGATGGTTTCATGGATACACCTCATTACAAGCAATGCCCATCATGATCTATCTATTCGGTTCATAATAATAGAATAAAAAGAAAAGATCTATATTCTTTTTTTTCAGAATGCATTACGCACAATTTTTGGGTATAAGGCCACATTTCTAACAGTACTTTCATATGCTGTGATCCAAACTTTATACATGTACTCTACATGAGATTCATAATGTTAGATTAGACTATAAGCGCACATTTTTCTTACAAGAATCTGATTGATCTAAAACATTTTGTGCAAGACTATCACTGCACAACAGAATTACACGACCTTAAATTTTACTAGGAGTACGAGAAGCAGAGTACTAGATTAACATGACTGGATGGACGGTGCAGGGTGGAGCCACGACAACGGCGAGCTGCTGCTGGTGTATGAGTACATGTCGAACGGCAGCCTGACCAGCACCTGTTCAGCTCGGCGCCGGGGTCGCGGCCGGGGCAGCCGCTGGGGTGGGAGCTCCGGTACAGCATCGTCCAGGGCGTGGCGTCGGCGCTGCACTACCTGCACGACCAGTTCGACCAGCGTGTGGTGCACCGCGACCTCAAGGCCTCCAACATCATGCTGGACGCCGCCTTCACCGCGCGCCTCGGCGACTTCGGCCTGGCCCGCGCCATCGAGACGGACAAGACCTCCTACATGGAGGAGGCCGGCGGCGGCGTGCACGGCACCGTCGGCTACATCGCCCCGAGTGCTTCCACACCGAGAAGGCCACGCGCGAGTCCGACGTCTACGCCTTCGGCGCCGTCATCCTCGAGGTCGTCTGCGGCCGCCGCCCGCGCTGCGACATCGACGGCTTCCACTTCCTCGTGGACTGGGTGTGGCGCCTCCACCGCGACGGCCGCGCGCTCGAGGCCGTCGACCCGGCCTCGACGGCGCCTTCGACGAGGACGACGCCGAGCGCCTGCTCATGCTGGGCCTGGCCTGCAGCCACCCGACGCCCGCCGAGCGGCCCAAGGCGCAGGCCATCTCGCAGATCCTGCTGCGCTCCATGCCGACGCCGGCCGTGCCGCCGTTCAAGCCCTCCTTCGTGTGGCCGGCGACGGACGGAGGATTCGACACCATGTCCACGACGGCGGGAACGACGTCGAGCACGGTCGTGACGTCCACGTCCACCTGGAGCGGCAACTTCGCGAGGGGCAGCCAGAACCACGCGCCGCCGGCGGAGCAAGACACCTCCGGTTCACTGGTTTGACACGTCGGTTTCGCATTGCCACCGTCACCGTGGATTCTAATTGTTTAAACCGGAGTCTCCTACGCTTTTTTTTTTTTGGCTTTCTCAAAATTCCTCATCTGTAATTATCTTTCTAACGAGAATTGTTCTTGCATTTCTCGTCCTCTTTGTGTAACCTTCGATGGAGGTGTTTTGGTTAGTGCAATTCTTGTGAAAGGCAAGGTTGCGAGTCTGCTGAGTTCTGTTGTACGTAGCGGCGCGAACAGGATTAATTCTTTCTTTTTTTTAAGATCTAGCAGTCGCTGTGTTCACGGAGTCACTTATTCTGGGACGGAGAGAGTATTAAGCACGGACAGATTGAAAAAGAAGATTACGCTATGAATCAAACGTCAATTTTTTTTAGCATGGCAAACCAAACGCCCAAGATGACATATCCTATTCGCTCATAAAAACGTTCTATTTGCAATGCTTAAAAGCTGACCTTGGATTTGTAACATTTCCCTGAAAAAGGGTATAATCCGAATATCAAAGAAAAAGTTGAGAGAAAGGGAAAAAGGCTGGAAACAATGCAAGGCCGGTCTTTTACGTCAGATCCCTGAAAGGGATCTCAAGGCATTTTGCATCACGCCTTAAATCCTAGATCTCGTCTAATGGCCGCCATCACGTCCTTGACCGCGATGTTTCCTTCTTAAATGTGCAGTTGTGCTCCCAAGTTAAAATTGTATAATTATCATTTTGGTCTATTTTCTATTATCGTCGGCAGCAGAGTTGATGATGGTTTGTTGCTGCCATGTTGTGGGGTTGTAAAAAATAACCATTTGGCCTACAATACTACCGATCATTGTACGAGAGGAGTTCTTGATGGAGTAGCCAACTGAAGATCTCCATCCTTTTTGGCGCCCAAGCCGCCCAGAAGATGGACGTGTATGCCGCTAACGTTGATCCTTGGAATTGCATGCGGTAGGCCGAGCTTGACAAGTACTAGTGGGAGCATTCAAATTTCCACGTGATCGTGTCCGGGGCTTCCTTGGACAAGATGTTTGCCGCCTGGATCTTCCCGCAAAGCTTGATGAATTCGGGGGTGAGCCCGAGACATTGCCATGGCACGCACCTCAACCCATCTGTGGTTCCTCGTCATTGCTACTCCTCTGTTCTTTCTTCTTGTGTGCTTGAAGAGGTTGGGGAAGACTGCACAGAGGGAGGCGTCACCCAGCCATGAGCACTGCCAAAATGTGGTTGTGTTGCCGCTCCTGATAGATACCTTGATGGTCGAGACAAAGAGTGCCCGGTCAATGGTTTCATGTGGTGGGGCTCAAGGTTCGCCATGCAAACTCAAGGTGGCACCAGGAGAGCCAAAGCCAACACAAACACACCGCCTTGATCGGCGACCAAGGTCGTGAATGCCAAGTTCTGGCGTGTTAGACCCGAGAGCATAGGGCCGCCCACCTTGGCAAATGATGGTAGAGAGCTCATTCTCATGCACCAAGAGGGAAACAACATCACACCTTGTCGATGTCCTTGAAGAACTTTTTCGCATGCAACACCGTAAGAGCAAAGGTCGGTATAATAGTAAACACACAATGAACAAACACATGTCAATTGCAACCAACATGAAGTGACCTTTCCAACCCACAAGTCTATCCGTAATTATGTCTAGTATGGACCGCAACTAAACCAGGCGAATTCTTGTGACGGTGATAAGGAGGCCGAGGTATTTCATGGGAAAACCGACAGTCTGGACCCCAAAGATCGCCAACACCTAGGTCGGCATGTGTACTCAAAGTTTATGGCCACCCCGCATGACGCCAATATGAAGCTTAAAATAGTTGGCCCAAACGGGGTGATTACACTTAGCAGGGCTGCCAGGAATGCACACGAGTTTGAGGTGGCTAACCTTGAACTCGTCGAAGCAGAGCTTGCCTCCCTCGGTGTCGATGACACAAAGAAGGCCAAAAAAATTAGAGGAAGTTGCTCCACCAAAGAAAACAAAAGCCGATCCCACTCCACCACCAGCTTAGAAGAACATGAAGGTCTCCACATACTCAGCTAAATCCACAAAGATAACTACCATAGGCGCAGGCTAAATCAGAGGAAAGGTGTCGCACCCGGTTTCTTAAATTCGCAACGCCACCAAGCACGTCAAGGTACACCACCCCAATTATGTAGTTTTATCCATTTAAGAACTTCTTATATTCCTCAATTATGCTTTTAGTTTGATCGCATAATTATGAATAAATGTGTTCCACTCCATAATGAGTTTTGTGATTTTCTTTATTATTTCATCGCTCAAAACATTGATCTCTTCGATAGACTTAGGGATGCATCCAAATGACCTCATCGTAGCTGCACCGGGGGCTGATCATGCAAGTGGACCTCCCATCTTGGAGGTTGCATCAACGAGACCTCCCTAAATGTCCGGACCGGAGCTGCATCATAATACTGATCTCCCCGCACTTGGGGCTGCATCGAACAACAAGATCAACATATTGGTCACTTTCGGTTGCTTACTTTACATCGTGAGGTATCCCAGAATAGTACTAAGACATCCCGGACAAACGCTTGGCCCCGGATGCAGTCGCATACCGAACATCGGTTGTAGTGAGCTCCAAGAGGAACTTCTTGATGCAACCTCATGCACCTTAATGTTGCTTGGTTGAAAGAGAGTTATAGCTAAAGGCTACTTACACTAATTGGGACCGATGCAAGATGTAGAAGGCACATGGGGCATAATAAATATACATCCTGAAGAGAAAAAGTTTATATATGTGTGACTAACTCAACATACGGAGTTCCTTATAACTACCGACCAAATGGTATCCTCTAGGGTGCATAGCTCGGCGACTTCCTACGCGTCTATGTGAATCTCTGGAAAATAAAAATTAGGTTCCACACCCGAGGGCTTGGTGATGGCAATCTCTGGATCTAGGCAGTAGAATGGTGCGCCCTCGGGAGAGTCAATGTCATTCGCGCTCCTTCCAGAGTGTCGACACTGTCACTTCATTATTCTAGACAGCCTTCGCACTCAACTAGAGCTTCTACGCTCAGCTCGATATCCTCAACATACTAGAGTGTGTCGGATGCGGACATAAGCTATTCCTTCTTTTGCACCATCATCACGGCCATCTCTTGAAGTCGGTCCTCCACGCCATCTCCTCGCAAGATTAGGCACAATAGTTTGATGACAACAAAGTGTCAATCCAATACCCACAACAAACGAGGAGAAAGGACTGCAACTGTAAAAAAAATATAAAGACGACTTGCATGTTACAACCACTCTGAAAATACAAGGACAAACGGCGGCAGAGCCAATGGACATGGTGACGACAGGGTGTCTTAGGCTACGGGCACGTTTTCCTGACCTGAGCTCTCCATCCTTCTCATGTCCAGAAGTTAACTCCTCATTAGCCTTCCACAACGGTCTATATACACTAATGTAATTTTGTGTTTTTGTACTGTCATGGCATGATGAATAGATAATAAAAACTAGGTCTATTTAGGTCACTGATCACACATGATGGATATTGATTTCCGAGGCAACACACTCTTTCCCTCATCATAGTTACATGTCTAGGCCTCCTTTGGTTTGGAGGAATCTTGTAGGAATTTCACAGATAGGATTTCTACAGAAAAAAATCCTTTAGAACCCTTTGGTTTGTAGGAATAGAATCCTATTCCTATGAAGGTCCGCAGTCTGCATATCAACGATGGAGCCGCGTCGAACTTGGGTGTGGAGGTGATCCGTCATTTTCTCCTTTGATGACTGCTATGGTGGTGCCAGAGGCAGGTGACAGGCGCTGGTGTCAAGCTCAGAGGATTCTTTAGTCTTGTTGGTAATTTTATTTCTTGGCTGGTGTTCCTGTGTGCAAAGGCTAGCGTTCTACTGTCTTTTCAGTTTTGTCAGGTCGGTATGTACGTGGCTTGTACTATGATCCTTATAATATAAATGGGACACGATTACCATGCAAAAAATTTAAAGGGCATCTCTTTTCCTATTCCTATTTATAGGATTTGAGATACTCCTCCGATCCTATTTTCTCTGCGATAACGTCCATCACGCATACCAAGAGAAAGCTCGCCGATTGTTTTGAGACTAATTTGCCCTCGCTTTAGCGCTGAATTGTTATTGATTTGCATGCAGCCGATTGGCTCTCCCATGAGGTCGCCTTGATTCCCTCAACTGCCTCTCTCTCTCCACTCTGCATGGCCAACAGGAGAAGGCAAGTACTAATTGCGAATGGTTGCATGCAGCAGCTTTTTAGGGGCATAAGAGGAAAGTATCGGTAAGAAAGAGGAACGCGCAGAGTAAAACGAGAAAAAAGGAAGAAAGTTATGCGCAGAGTATAAAGGATCGGAGGGAGTACATGTCATCTCATTTCCTATGACTTTTCTATTCCTACGATTCTTCTGCCCTATCAAACAAATGAGGCTCTAGTGAATTTTTTTGGGTCCAGCTTGTGATAGGCTGTTCGACGTACGCAAGGGCTTTTCTTCTGTGGGCTGAATTGCGCGTTGAGAAACTGGTCAGACGGGATAATTAAACTTAAGTGGAGCATAATGGCAGAGAGCGCCCGTGGCCTAATGGATAAGGCGTTTGACTTCTAATCAAGCGATTGTGGGTTCGAGTCCCACCGGGCGTGCTTACTTTTTGTCAAAATACCGCATCTTCGTTGGCTATGTGGAGCATAAATTATTTTTCCTTTCATTCATACTATATAACTGCTCGTGCAAAATCCGTCGAACACAATAGAGACGCCTAAGATTGAAATTTTATTCATCCCAGATTACACCTATTCACGTGTGGTTTGCATTTCTTGAAGACACGAATCCGTCTGCTCCTATTTTATTCTGTTGTCAATCTGCACAAGCATGTTATTAGACCTGTGTATTAGACTGCTTGGAGTGGCAAGTTTGATGTAACTCGAAGCATAGGAGCGTCTTGGAGTCTTGTTGCACCCTTTTCAGCTAGACCTCGTATGAGCTTTAGTGAACAGTAAAATTAATGGGTAAGGCGTTTGACTTCTAATCAAGTGATTGTGGGTTCGAGTCTCACCGGGCGTGCTTTCTTTTTGTCTATACCGCCTCTTCGTTGGGTATGTGGTGCCTAGACCTAGTATGATTCAGTGAACAGTAAAATTCAAAAAAAACTGATTTTTGTTTTGACAATTTTTTCATTGCTTACAAAATTTCATCATGAATGACATACGTGAAAGTTGTGGCAAAAGAATATGCACCAAAACCTTATTTTTGGAGTGCTGATTTTTTTTGCCATGACTTCCACGAATGTCATTCTATGTCTTGCCATAAAATTTTTCTACAATGTTTTGATTTTTTACTATTTTCTCGGATTTTAATGTTCACCCGGCACATATGAGCTCGAACTCAGTTAATCCACGCCTCCTTTTCTTTCTCTTCTTTTATGTTATTTCACTAAAAGGTCATTTACTTCTCTATTCATCGCTTTTTTTATGGAATCTATTCATCGGTTGACCGTTATTGTTTGGTTCTTCATCTGACTTTATGCATTTGGCCTTCCAACGCGAGGACACCATTTACCTCTTTACAAGATATGTCCAGCGGCAAAGTTTACTTTCCAGAACCAAGACAGATGGGCAGCGAAATTTGAGGACATTGGTTGGCATCATTACAAGATTTTATACACATCTGTGTTCCCACGTCATCTCGATTATTGAAAGTCGGTCGATCAAAATCACATGATATCAGCAAGTCACACATGTACTTATAACTTACAACTTTTTCATTAATCTATCATGCAAGCGATACCACCTCATCAAGTCATGCATCTCTTTTTTCATGGGGAAGAGGGGGCCTGATAAATTCATGCATGTTAGTCATGAGTTTTTTTTACATTAGATTTTTTATGGTCAAGGATGATTATATGTGTTGGACGCTTGGACCAAAAATATATAGTTCATGATTCGCATTTTTTGTTAAAAAAATGCATCGTGTCAAGTTTAATTAAAACAGTTTCTTTTTATACATCATTTCATCACATATTGCATAGGTTTTACTGTAAAAATTAACAGAGGGGCACACACATCTTTTTTTAAAATATATTATATACGATAGAAGAAGATTTCACTTACACATTTAATATCGTGTGTTGGAATAATATTTTGTGCAGTGTAATAATTATAATAATAATTATTTTCTGTTATCCTCAAGTTCCATAAAAATATGAATATTAAAAATAAGATTGCAAGGGATATAACCAATTGATTGATATTAGTATTACCAGGTCGATATCTACTTTTGACCGGTTTGGACCCTCTCAAACTTACTAAATGACCTCTTTAATAAAACACCTATCTTTTACTTCCAACATGATCTGCAAAGGAGTCCATGATTGAATATGAATAGATCGAAAGTTTTCACGCAAAAAAAGGAGTCCATGATCCTGCCATCATCAAATTTCCTTCAACTAACTGTCCAATAACATGTATATTAAGATTTTGAATGCTTATATACCAAGTATGTTATCATTCTATAGAAGATGTGGCATACCATCACAGGAATCATTTGCATCCATGATGTTGGACATTTGGTAACACACAAACATATATTTTCATTTTTTAGATGCACTAAGAAGATTGCATGGTTATATGCATGACGTACTGTGAAAGTGGCGAAATGTACACAGTACAAAATAGGTCACTGAAATTGATACTTAAAATGTTAAATTGGATAAAAGTAAGATGCATCATGATGGACAATTTATGTAGAGCTTCAGACGTAGTAGTAGTAGTGATCATGCATGGTGTCTTTCTGAAGTTTCGTATTATACCGAGTGAAGATCAACTGAAAGAGCATGGTGCCCCATGTGTGGTTTTCGTAATTGATGACAATCGTTATGGACTAATGGTTGCCTTGAGCTATATTTGAAGGGTTTGACCATAGGCATTTCTTGAAGTCCATTTGTTGGTTTCATGGAGATTTTGTGATGACTAAGGTGCTACTCAAGGAAGTATCCAAAGACTGGTCATAGATAAGGCACGATACAAGGTTGATCAAGACTAAGTCAAAGAGTGAATCAAGTTGATCAACACACTAAGCGCATAAGATGTATCGAGAGGGATCGAGTGATCCTATGGTAAGCATTGTCCATTTACACTTTGTGTACTAACCCATGGTCTAAGTAAGAGTTTTTATGGGTTAGGCATGTTTCCATGGGCATGCATCAATAGGAAGATACCATATAACCCATGGAGGATGACATCAAGTGGTGATCGCCCTCAAGATTGCGTTGTAAGTTCAAATTGAGCATCATGAAGCGATCACGTGCTTGAAGGTTGTTGTCCATTGTGGTGACAATGGACTCGTGAAGATGTGTCAAGAGTGGCTCACCCATAGTGGAGTATGGGGAGCAATTTACTAGTCTTCATCGAGCCAGTGCAATCAAGAAAGGTGATTCAACTTGAGGACTACAAGATCGCCACCATCTAGCTCAAGTGGTCCATGCGCAAGGCAAAGGTTTGTCCTTGATAAGTTTTCTTTCACCGGTCTCATGGCATTAGTTGGGAGACTGTGTTATAGAATCGATTGCTGTACTATCAAGGGAGTTCTCGAGTGAGTAGCTTGATCGTATCATTCGTAGAGAGCTCAAACCATTGCATCCCTGGCATCATCTTTCTTGTTTCTTATTTGACTTTTCTCTATGTGAGGTTTTAGAGCTAGTGGTCATCTTCATGACAAGTTCGAGTTCTTTGGAAACGGATTTCATATGCATCATTGCGTTTTCGGTGTTAGAGTTTTTGCTGGTTCATATGTGGCGAAGGTTCTTTTCTTTATTCTATTGGCATTTTTTATTTGCATTACTAATTCTAAATATATCCTTGTCTTCTGTACTCTCTATATACTACTTCAGAGGAATGTAATGTCCCGTGTTTCACTTTTTCTCCACTATCTCTTGGTCCAATCTTTCCTGTATGATAATCAATCACCTTAATTTACTTACCTTCTTAACCAATTCCACTTTATCAAACTTCTCATCAAAATATATGGTGAATCACGAGCATGATCAGATAAATATTTATTTACACAATCGCATTAATATGAGTAGGTAAATTAGAAGCTAACTTACTATTTATATCCCGCTGCAACGCATAAACATTATCCTAGTTAATCTAAAAGCTTAACGAATCCAATACTCTTTTTATTGGGAGGGGAAACCGAATCCAATCTTCAATTGACCTTTTGAGATATGTGCATATGGCAGTTGCATGCAGGAAAGCACATGGTGATACCAATCCTTACATACTCCCATGCTACCATTTATTTTATAATTTTAAAAATATCTAAAAAAATTCATGAGTTTTTACAACACACGTGTTTAGAGCATCTACACCTTGGCGCCAGAACACGCCTCAAATGCCCATGCAAAGGCCACGAAAAATCAATCCAACCGAAGCGCCTTAAACGGGCCTCAAACACCGGACCGATCGGCACCCTCATATCGAGTCTAAATATGAGATGGATATGGGGCGGTCCAGGAACATTCGCCAAGTAGGCTTGGCCCAACCTAGCCCATATCTCGCCCCACAAATATCGCCGTCCGGCAGCGGTGGATCCACTTCGGCGCCACGCCTGCTGACGCAGCGCCGGTGAGGTCGCCGACCATTCCGCCCCACGCGCAGCTCCAGCCACTCCGCTCCGCTCCTCCAGGTACGCCGCCCACCACCAGCACCCTATGCTCCGGAGGTGATGCCCGGCCACCGCTGGGTCCTCGTGTCTACGCTGGCCCCGACGCAGGCACGAGGATGCCGGCGGGGAAATGGTGATTTCCTCCGCCCTTCCTCGTTCTGTTTTTATTTTATCTACCATAAGTTTGTAGTATGGATTTGCACTGTCCGCGTTTGAACTCCGATGAATCATGTTCCTTTTGTCCGGCTAGTCCGACGAACTGCGCTTTGATCGTGTGTTTTATGTAGTGTTGCATGAATTGTATGGTTTTGAGGTTTTGGATATGAGGTACGCGAGTGTGGAAGAAAAACTATAAGAGTGCCCGGTCAGTGCCCGCAGACGCGCCCTGGCGCGTCCGCGGGCATTTGAGGGGTCGGATTTTCCAAGTCCGACCGTAGATGCTCTTATCACCTGTCAGGACCCCGATCCTATGCCACAACGATCTAGCATGTAACACCTCATATCACTTTGCGGCCTCACGCACGGTATTCCCACGGGTGTCGCCTTACCAGGCCCGGGACCGTTTGTGCCTTTTGGCTCACGTATATGATAGTGTCGCTAACATCCATATGACAAAGAACCTGGGCTGACATGGCTAGTCGTGAACCCAAAGTGGCACTAACTTACATGGACAGCATACATGACCCAAAGAACAAATGTGTCGGTCATCAAAGTGAATCCAGCTATAGCAACTGGGCAAGAGGACTCGTAAACTGGTCAGTAGCAGGCTAATAGGACTCCTAGAGACACCCGTGACATTTCCCCATAGGGATGTACACAAGAACAAAGAAGAACACATGCCGCCAGCCTAAGTGTTAGGAGCAAAGTAAGCTACCAAGGCTTAAGCACTAGGAGACATTTCCAGTAAGAGAGACTACCAAGGATAAACAACTAGATAGTCAGATCCCACACATACCAAGCATTTCAATAACATACACATAATATGATCGATATGTGCAAATACAAAATGGCATCACAACATGACTCTACAACTCAAGTATTTTATTCAATAGGCTCAGAGGAGCGAGATATTACAAACATGGGTCTCATGACCCAACATTCAGAGCATACAAGTCAAAGCACATGCGAAAGCTTATCATGTCTGAGTACAGACATCTATAAATGGAAAAGGCTGAGAAACCTGACTATCTACAAGATCCTGCCAAGGGCACAAGATCGTAGCTGAGGTAGCAAGCTAAATGTCGAAGTCCAAGTGGAACTACTAGCGAGGCTGAAGTCTCTCTGCAAAAACATAAATTAAGCAAACATGAGTACAAATGTACCCAAAAAGACTTACATCGTAACTAACTACATATGCATCATTATCAACAATGGGGGTGGTGGAGTTTAACTACAGGCAAGCCAACTTTGACTCGGTGGCTATCCTGAACTGCGACTGCAAGTAACTCTTTTGAGGTGGCGCACACGAGTCCACATATTCACCATATCAATACACCACTATGGGTCCGCTCCCGTCTCCCTACGAGAACGCCATCCTTAGCACTCACGCTTATCTTGCGTATTTTAGAGTATCCACTTTCACTTGTCTATGAATTGTATAGGCAACCCAGAGATCCTAAACTGCGAACGCGGCTATTCGAATGGATCATATTAACCCTGCAGGGGTGTACTTCTTCACACACGCTCTCGCCACTTACCGCCATGTACACATCATGTATCTTGGCAACCTTCGAAAGCCTGGCGAGGGTGTTGGCCACGACCTGACTAACCACACAAGTCTCTAGTCCAGGTTTATTGCCTATTCGGGTTCCATCCGCAAGGAGATCCGGTCGGGGTGTCGCTCACGGCCCCAAATGATGTGTACAGGGTTCCAAGCCCACCAAACGGGCGGCGCTTGGCATACCCGGCCACGGTGCCTAGTCTGACCCAAGCCCACCTGTACCGGGTGCCACTTGGTAGACTACTAACACAACCTACAAACACCAGAAACTAGTTGCAACTCCTGGATAGAGATCGAGTTGATTAATAAGCCGAGAGAGCTTGGAGTGCCCGGAGCCCAATGTGTGGCAGTAACTGTTCATGGATCACAAACACAGAACTCAGTTCCTGAGGACAGCTTCAATGAGATAACCCACCATGTACTCCTACATGGCCTCTCACCGCTACCTTTACCAAATCATGTTCACACACTTAGACCACACACAGTAGGACATGTTCATCACCATTCCAATTCATTCCCGATGAATCGGACCGACTCAACTCTAAGCAATAGCAGCATGACAAACAAGCATGAATGAGTAGGCACATCGTGGCTCAAACAACTCCTACTCATACTAGTGGGTTCCATCTATTTCTTGTGGCAATGATATGTCATGCAGAGGAAAAGGGGTTCAACTACCGCAGCAAGTAACATGTATGTCGTTGTTGTCCTAATGCAGTAAAAGAGAGCAGGTGCGAGAGAGTGGGATTGTATTGGAATGAACAAGGGGGTTTTGCTTGCCTAACACTTCTGAAGATAGTATAGTTCTTCATCGATGTCATCGATCACATCGTCGGAACCACGTCTATCGAGAGGGGACAAACACCGGCAAACAAGGAATAACACAATCAATGCAATGCACAATATGATGCATGATCATGACATGTCAATATGCTGTGATTTGAGATAATGCACCTGGCAACAGGTTAAATGAAGTTGGTTTGGATCCAAGATTCAAATTCGAACTCCATATGTGGAAATTCAAATGCCATTTACATGATTTGTCCTAAACAGTAGCTATAAGTTGTTCTAACATGCATGAAAATGGTACAGATGGATAGGCTGGATTTTTCCGATCATTTTTCATATATAATTTATCTTATTTGGAGTTATAGATAATTTTCTATGAATTTTAGAAGTTTTGGGAATTTTCTAAATTATTTTAAATCCAGAAAATTATTAACTGTGTCAAGATTATGCCTCTCGTGATGTCGAGAAGTCAATCTGCGGTGACCAGGTCAAACCTAACCAAGAGGGTCCATCGGTCACCACACAAAGGTCTTTATCGAGTCACAGATAGGTGGGGTCAGGTCAACAGCCATGTCAGCGAGTCAACGCTGACTTGTGGGGTCAGCCAACAGGTGATGTAGCCAGGTCAAAATGACATGTGGGCCCTGTGGGGTTAGTTTAATCTAAACAAAACTAAACCAGGGTTAATTAGGCAGTGGGGCCCGTGTGTAAGTGGCTCTAGGGTTAATTAGCGATGTCATTAGCTGCTAATGTGGGGCCACATCGAACTCGCCGGAGTTCAGCCGATAGCGACCACAGAACACGGCGGGGCACGCCGGATTTGCACTAGAGGCATCGGCTTAGCGCGCTGAGGGCACCAGGGCGTAGCCCTTGCTCGCCTGCATCAAGAGAAGGCGGAGTTGGGCACGGGGGTCGCCGGAATCATGCCGACGACGGGCTTTGGCGGTGGCCGGAGTTCGGGTGGGTGTGGGGTTGGCACTGCAATGCGCAAACGAGCGAGGTGAAGGTCTAGCGGGGCACTACGCGTTGCGGGGAGCAAGTTGGACTCGCCGGGGTGACCATTTGGTCACTGGAGTCGTGTCGGCGACGAGCTCAAGCGGTGGCGGCTACTGATGGCCAAGGGGCGACATCTACGGCTCAAATCGAAGGGAGGAAGGAGGATCCACGTCACGAGCTCACAACGGTTCGTTCGGTGGCCTCGGCGAGCTCGGGAAGCGCTCGAGCGGCGCCGATAACCCACAAGTGTAGGGGATCGCAACAGACTTTCGAGGGTAAAGTATTCAACCCAAATTTATTGATTCGACACACGGGAGCCAAAGAATATTCTTGAGTATTAGCAGTTGAGTTGTCAATTCAACCACACCTGGATAACTTAGTATCTGCAACAAAGTATTTAGTAGCAAAAGTGGTATAATAATAAAGGTAATGGTAGCAAAAGTAAAGATAAATGTTTTTGGGTTTTTGTAGTAGTTCTAACAGTAGCAACGGAAAAGTAAATAAGCAAAGAACAATATATGAAAAGCTTGTAGGCAATGGATCAGTGATGGATAATTATGCTGGATGCGATTCCTCATGTAATAGCTATAACATAGGGTGACACAGAACTAGCTCCAATTCATCAATGTAATGTAGGCATGTATTCCGTAAATAGTCATACATGCTTATGGAAAAGAACTTGCATGCCATCTTTTGTCCTACCCTCCCGTGGTAGCAGGGTCCTAGCGGAAACTAAGGGATATTAAGGCCTCCTTTTAATAGAGAACCGGAACAAAGCATTAGCACATACTGAATACATGAACTCCTCAAACTACGGTCATCATCGAGAAGTATCCCGATTATTATCACTTGGGTTGTCGGATCATAACACATAATAGGTGACTATAGACTTGCAAGATAGGATCAAGAACACACATATATTCATGAAAACATAATAGGTTCAGATCTGAAATCATGGCACTCGCCCTAGTGACAAGCATTAAGCATAGCAAAGTCATAGCAACATCAATCTCGTAACATAGTGGATACTAGGGATCAAACCCTAACAAAACTAACTTGATTACATGGTAAATCTCATCCAACCCATCACCGTCCAGCAAGCCTACGATGGAATTACTCACACACGGCGATGAGCATCATGAAATTGGTGATGGAGGATGGTTGATGATGACGACGGCGATGAATCCCCATCTACGGAGCCCCGAACAGACTCCAGATTAGCCCTCCCGAGAGAGATTAGGGCTTGGCGACGGCTCCGTGTCGTAAAACCCGATGAAACTTTCTCCTTGATTTTTTCTCCCTGAACGTGAATATATGGAGTTGGAGTTGAGGTCGGTGGAGGTCCAGGGGGCCCACGAGATAGGAGGGCGCGCCCTAGGGGGGGCGCCCCCATGTCTCGTGGACAGCCTGTGGGCCCCTAGTATTGATTCTTTCGCCAAAAATTTTATTAATTCCAAAAGTGCCTTCGTGGATTTCCAAGACATTCCGAGAACTTTTCTTTTCTAGGCATAAAACAACATCATGGCAGTTCTCTGAAAACAACGTCATCCGGGTTAGTTTCATTCAAATCATGCAAGTTAGAGTCCAAAACAAGGGCAAAAGTGTTTGGAAAAGTAGATACGTTGGAGACGATCAACTCCCCAAGCTTAAACCCTTGCTTGTCCTCAAGCAATTCAGTTGATAAACTAAAAGTGAAAAAGAAAAACTTTTACAAACTCTGTTTGCTCTTGTTGTTGTAAACATGAAAACCAGATTCAAGTTTCGCAAATACTATGAACTAACCATACTCACAATAACACTTAGGTCTCACAATTACTCATATCAATAACATAATCAGCTAGCGAGCCATAATAATAAAACTCGGATGACAACACTTTCTCAAAATAATTATAACATGATATAACAAAATGGTATCTCGCTAGCCCTTTCTGAGACCGCAAAACATAAATGCAGAGCACCTTTAAAGATCAAGGACTGACTAAACATTGTAATTCATGGTAAAAGAGATCCAGTCAAGTCATACCCAATACAAACCAATAGTAATGAATGCAAATGACAGTGTGCTCTCCAGCGGGTGCTTTTAATAAGAAGGGTGATGACTCAACATAAAAGTAAATAGATAGGCCCTTCGCAGATGGAAGCAGGGATTTGTAGAGGTGCCAGAGCTCGATTTAAAAATAGAGATTGATTAACATTTTGAGCGGCATACTTTCCCTGTCAACGCAAAAACTATGAGATGGTTGTATCTTCCATACTACATGCATTATAGGCAGTTGCCAAATAGAATGGTAAAGGTTTATACTCCCCCAACCACCAACACGCATCAATCCATGGCTTGCTCGAAACAACGAGTGCCTCCAACATACAACAACCCTGGGGGAGTTTTGTTTAATTATTTTGATTTGCTTTGATCTTTTTGGATCATGGGACCGTGCATCCCAGTTACCAGCCCTTTCTCGTGAATGAGGAGCGGAGTCCACTCCTCTTGAGAATAACCCACCTAGCATGGAAGATATAGGCAGCCCTAGTTGTAACATCAGCTACTCGAGCATACAAAACATAATTTCATTTGAAGGTTTGGAGTTTGGCACATACAAATTTACTTGGAACGGCAGGCAAATACCGCATATAGGAAGGTATAGTGGACTCATATGGAACAACTTTGGGGTTTAAGGAGTTTGGATGCACAAGCAAGATTCCCGCTTAGTGCAGTGAAGGCTAGCAAAAGACTGGGAAGCGACCAACTGAGAGAGCGACAACAGTCATAAACATGCATTAAAATTAATTTACACTGAATACAAGCATGAGTAGGATATAATCCACCATGAACATAAATATCGTGAAGGCTATGTTGATTTGATTCAACTACATACATGAACATGTGCCAAGTCGAGTCACTCAATTCATTCAAAGGAGGATACCATCCCATCATACCACATCATAATCATTCTAATAGCATGTTGGCACGCAAGGTAAACCATTATAACTCATAGCTAATCAAGCATGGCACAACCAACTATAATCTCTAAATGTCATTGCAAATATGTTTACTCATAATAGCTGACTCAGGAACGATGAACTCATCATATTTACAAAAACAAGAGAGGTCGAGTTTATACTAGCTTTTCTCATCCCAATAAGTCCATCATATATCGTCATTATTGTCTTTCACTTGCACGACCGAACGATGTGTATAATAATAAGAGTGCACGTGCATTGGACTAAGCTGGAATCTGCAAGCGTTCAACTCAAGAGAGAAGACAAGTAATATGGGCTCTAAGTTAAATAAACAATCATGTATATAAGAGCCACTAAGCATTTTCAATATGGTCTTCTCAACCCCCAAAGGAAAGAAAAGAAAAGAAAACTATTTACACGGGAAAGCTCCCAACAAGTAAAAGAAGAACGGAAAATACTTTTGGGTTTTCATTTTAATTGCTACTACAAGCATGGAAATTAAACTAACTAATTTTTTGGTTTTTCTTAAGGTTTATCAAACACACGAGAAGAAAACTAGAAAAGAAATTTAAACTAGCATGGATAATACAATGAAACAGTATGAGCACCGACGACTAGTGTGTGAACATGAATGTAAAGTCGGTGAGAAATACGTACTCCCCCAAGCGTAGGCTTTTGGCCTAAGTTGGTCTAGTACCAAGGACCGTCTGGCTGATATCCATAAGTGAAATTGGAGTTGTACTGAGATGCAGAGGCAACCGCCTCCTGAGCAGCAGCGTGTTGGCGAGCTAACTCCATTCCCCTCTCGTATTCAGCTACTTCTTCCCTGGCGACAACATATCTTCCTTTTGCCTGATAATCAAAAAGGTAGGGAGCAGGAAGAGTAATAGGGACGACGTTGCGTCTGCCATAGATTAGTCGATAATGGAGTGTAACGCCCCAGATACAACTTTCCATATTCGTAACTCCAACTCTTGCCTTTTCCGGAGATGCGATATGTTATTTCCTCCGTGGTTGGGTTTTTGCCTTTCGTTTTGCTTTTAGTTCATGTCATGCATTTCATCATTGCATCATTTGCATTGCATTGGCACTCGTTGCTGTCATTGTTTTAAAACTTGCATTCGCTCGTAGTTGCCGCGTCCCCCCTTGCTTTTGTTGACCGTTTCGAGACCAACCTTGTTCTTTGTTTTTCCCTCTTGCCTAAACCGGAGTCTCTCTCGGACCCCTCGGCGTCGCGTCAGACACCTTTCGAAACCCGACCCGAGCGATCGTCACCGTTGGATCGGGATCATCCCTAACGCCTATAAAGTATCTTCGTTCATTTGTTTGGACTCGATGCACTTTATTCTCGAGACCGTCCGATTTAATCGGATGATCCAAACTCCCCTCCTTTTTCATATATATAGTCCACCCCTAGTCTATTTTGGACAACCCTAAAAATCAATCCCCTCACCCGCCGCCGCCACTCTCTTCATCGGGATCCAAGCCCGCAACCAGCCTCTCTCCCTCCCTCGTTTTCAGCATCGGGCCAACCACCTCCTCCCCTCATTCCATCCAATCCCGCAGGTACCTCCTAGCTTCTCCTCTGCCTCGACCGGAGCAAGGCTCCCCTGCTCATGGCGCCCGAGCACCCCCAGCACCGGCAGCAGTCCACCCCATGCCCAGCCTACACCTCTCCTTCCCTACTTCCCCATCGCTTTCTCTCCTTCCTTCAATCTCCTCTCATGATCTCCCTCTCTCTCAGACTTCATCACTGCAGAACGACCGCCGTGGAAGCCGCCAATGTCCGCCTCGCCAGATCCGCCATCTCCGATGCCTCCTCGTTGGATCCCGCGTCAAGCTCCGTCCCTCGACGTGAAAGCCTCGTGTCCGCGCCCCTGCCCGACGAGTTCCGCTGCCCCGAGGCTACCTGCCTCTGTCTGCTCAGACGAGCTTCGCCCGGAGCGCGAGCTCCACCGAGTCCGTCTCCCTCCGCCCGTCCTTCTCCATCCCCTGCTCCTTTTCCTCTCCATCTCAGTCATCTTGTGCTCCCCCGCAGTTCCCCGCCATGGATGCAAGGAGCGCCCGTGCGCCGCATGCCCGAACCGTCTTGCTCCGCAAGTCGCAACCCGGCGCCTCACCTGCTTCGCCAAGTCCACCGCTGCCGACAAGCCCTGCCTCCGCCGCCTCGCCAAGTTCCGTTGTCCGCGCCTCGTGATCGCCGTGCTGCTGGCTGCTTCCTCCTCAGCATCGCGCCGCCTTCAGCCCTCGTGATCGAATCGCTGCTGTTCTGGTCTTGAAACGAACAATAATAGCTCCCTCGTCGTCGCGTTGACCGCATCAAACCAGCGCCAGCGAGTGGGTCGCGCCAGGCCCAGCTCCCCCTTCCAGCGCCCTCTCCATAGTCCTGGGCTTGGCCCATGGGTGAGCAGCCCGTCCACCCCTTCTCCTGTACGCCGCTGGCCCAGCCAGATTTGGCCCGCGTAGTTTTTTTTTCCTGCGCTGCGATTTTTGCTATTTATCCAGTGAACTATTGTTTTACCAAAAAAACCCTAAGCATCATGCATATAATAACTCATGAACCGTGCATCGGATTAAAATGATTTAAACATGTAAAATGCTTAGAATTTTGTGTAGATTAATAATATGCCACTTTCATGCATGTTTAAAATGTTTAACTTGCTGTTTGTTTAAATTTGCTTAAATGCAATGTTAAAATGATTTTTTTCATAACTAAATAACCGTAGCTCGGTTTTAAATAAACTTTATATGTAAATGGGGTGGAAAAATGCCTAGTTTAACATGGTCCACTTTATTTTCCTGTTTAACAACTTTAAAATATGTTTTAGGGCAGAACAGTAGCTAATTCGAAATATGCACATGAGGATTTTCCGGAATTGTTGTTTGTTGTTTCCGGCCTCATTTAAGCTTGCCTAAATAGCTAGTTTAATTTTGTTTCACCTCTTGCCATGTTTATAACTGTAACGCCCCGGAACCGATGCGCCAGGTGTCCTCCAGTTATTCGTCGTTGTTGCCATGTCGTTTGCTTGCGTGTTGCATTTTGCCATGTCATCATCTGCATTTCATCTGCATGTTTTTCAAAACTTGCATCCGATCGGGTCCTCCCGGTTCTCTCCGTTGTCCGTTCTGAGCACAGACACACTCGCACGCGCCCGCGGCACCTCCGTAATATTATTTTTATGAGTGGCATAAAAATGTTCTCGGAATGGGTTGCAACTTGTCGTGCGGTCTTATTATAGTGTAGACAGACCGCCTGCCAAGTTTCGTCGCATTCGGAGACCATTTGATAGGCTAACCGTTAAACCTACAACCGCAATATAGCCGGTCTATATGTCGGACGTTTTCGGTCTCCGAAAACCCTGCTGGGCTGCTTTCCTCTTCTCTTCTCTCAGCCCAAGGCCTCTTCTGCACAGCCATCTGCAGCCCACCTAAAACCCCCTCCGCTCCGGACCGTCGGATCGAAATCCGATGCCCGAAAACCCCTCCAAACCCCCTAACCCTAATACCTACCCTATATATACACCCATTCCTTCCAAAATGGGCATCCCTAGCCCCTCACCTACCCCTAGCCGCCTCCCCACCGCACGGGCCCACTGAGTTTATCTGCAGCCCGCCCGGCCGATCTGGGCCTAAAGCGCCATGCACAAGCGCCGCCCGTCCTGGCGCCCTTCGCCCGTCCCTCGACCCCAATCTCCCGCTCGTGCCCATGGCTTCCCGCCTCATTGGACCTCGCGTCCGCCGACGACCCCACTGGGCTTCATTGCCACCGAACCCCAAGGCAGGTCGCGCCACCCGCCCGTCCCTCCTTCCCTCTCCTTTTTCTCTCTCCTCATCTCCCGTTTCTTTTTCAGAAGGCGCCGCCACGGAGCTTCCTCGTCGCCGCCTCGTCGTGTGTTGCCTCCGGATCCAGCCGGAACGGGTCCGAGCGACCAGATCCGCCGTCCCAGCCCCTTCGACTAACCCGGTCGCTGCTCCCTCGCCGGCGCTTGAACTCGGCGCCGCGCCCTTTGCAAGATCGGGAGAGCCCGATCCTGTCGCCGCCGCGTTGACCTCGTCGGCCCAAATTTCGCTGCTGCACCCAGCCCAAGCCGGCTGCCTCCTTCCCCTTCTGGGCCAGGCCCATGGTGAGCCAACCACCTAAACCCCGTCCGTGCAACATTTAGCTATCTTGCGCGCGTCTATTTTTTTTCCGAAAAATGACTAAGTCCCGAAATATTTGACATTATCATGCCATGTTCATTATGATGTATCTCTGCATCCGTAGCTTCGTTTTGTGCGTGTAATATGTCAAATTGTTCGTCTCGACGAGTACTTCACTTCATTCCATTGCATCATTTTCATTTGAGCTCATCTTGATGCCCGAAATACTGTTGGAAGAGTGCATGTTGCTGTTAATCTGCTGAAACTGTTATAAGTTGCTCATTTGTCATTTTTGCCATGATTGATGTGTGCATCCTATGAGGTTGATGTCTACATGTGTTTTGATCTATGCTATGCCATCTTTCTAGGGGTGCCAACCATGTATTTTTGTGAGTTGTGTGCTGAGTGCATCAAGCTTGCTAAGTAGGGTAGTTGTTGTTGCTGTTTTCCTGACAGATTCTGTTATATTTTGTTGCTATGTAAACCTGCTCCTACAAGTCATTGTGTGCATAATCTAGAGATGTTATATAAACATGTTTTGATCTACATGTTATGCCCTATCCATCCATGCCCCTGGTTGCATTTATAGATTGCTGTAGATTGTTCATATCTTGCTCCAAAGTTGCTTGATAATGTTGTTGTCAGCCTGTTAACATTAAGTTCACTAGTTCCCATGTGTTTTGCTAGTGTTCCATGCACCCTATGAACTTGCTATTGCCATGCTTACCTTCATAAACATGTCTTCTTACTGTTGGGTGACTTGCCATGCCATGCATTGCTCTGTGGTGAGTGATTCAAGCTCACCAACATGCCTACTTATTGTTGTTCCTGCCATGTATGAATCTGTAATATAACTTGCCATGTTTACATGGGTGCCATCATATTTTCTGTGCCCTTTTGGCTCATGGTCAGTAAGGGACTTTTGATCTATGCAATTAGTAGATTCATGCCATTCCTTTGTTTGCCATGATAAGTTCCTGTAACATGTTGTTTGCTTGCTCTAAACATTACAACCTGATGTTATTTCTGCTAAAGTCTGAAACTGTTATTATTTGCAATCTTACCATGCCCTTTTGAGCATGTTCTAGTTGTTTCTGGAGATAGCTCAGTGTTCATGTTTTGTTATGCTTTAAGTGTACTTCATGCCCATGCCTTTTGTTATTATGTTGGGGTGCTGTAGCATGTTGTTTTGATGCTTGCAATATGCCTAGTTGCTGTTATGGATGATTGTTGTTGTGACTTGTATAGAGTGTATGTGTTGCAAACGTTGCTCCATTTTGAGTGTGCTCTATATGAAACTTGCTTGATTTTGCATGTAGCTTCATATTATCATGTTGCATCCTTGTTTTGAGGTGTTTGCTTGATGTTTGTATGCATTTTGCATCAATGCCATGCTTAACTTGTTTTGCTCATATCTTCTAGGCCGTAACTCCGAATCTAATGAACTTTATATGTAACTTGACTAGAATTTCGTGTAGATCCTCTTGGTGCTCTTTAACTTGCTGTTTAACAACTTGAACAAAATATTTATTCAGATCTGGACCAACTTTGAAATTTGCATATGAGGACTTACCGGAATTGTTATATGTTGTTTCCGGCCTCATTTAAACTTGCCTTGATGTGTTGTTCTTGTTTGCATCATCTCTTGCCATGAGTAGCTTCATGTAGCTTTGTCATGCATCATCCTTGTTGTGCATCATGTCTTGTTCATGTGTGGTGTGTTTACCATGTTGTGTGTTTCTTCTCGATAGTTGCCGTTTCGTTGCAATCGTGAGGATTCGTTCGTCTACATGTGGTTCATCTTCGTGGCTTCATCTTCTTCATGGACTCGTTCTTCTTCCTTGCGGGATTTCGTGCAAGATGACCGCTACCCTCGATCTCACTACTATCATTGCTATGCTAGTTGCTTCGTTCTATCGCTATGCTTGCGTTACCTATCTTTTGCTCTTCAAGCCTCCCAAATTGCCATGAACCTCTAACCTTTGACACCTTTCCTATGCAAACCGTTGTTTGGCTATGTTACCGCTTTGCTCAGCCCCGTTGCTAGTTGCGGTGAAGTTGAAGATTTGCTCCATGGTGGATGTGGTTTATGTTGGGATATCACAATATCTCTTATATTATTAATGCATCTATATACTTGGTAAAGGGTGGAAGGCTCGGCCTTATGCCCGGTGTTTTGTTCCACTCTTGCCGCCCTAGTTTCCGCCATACCGGTATTATGTTCCCGGATTTTATGCGTTCCTTACGCGGTCGGGTGATTTATGGGACCCCCGACAGTTCGCTTTGAATAAAACTTGTCCAAAAAGGCCCAACCTTGGTTTTACCATTTGCCTCACCACCACCTACTTTTCCCTTGGGAGTCGCTCTCTCAAGGGTCATCTTTATTTTAGCCCCCGGCCAATGCTTGTCTAAGTGTTGGTCCGAACCGAGTAGATCAAGGGGCCCCTCGGGAAACTCGAGGTCTGGTTTTACTCGTGGATGTCTCATCCGATGTTGCCTCGAGAACGAGATATGTGCAGCTCCTATCGTAATTGTCGGCGCATCGGGCGGCTTTGCTGGTCTTGTTTTACCATTGTCGAAATGTCTTATAAACCGGATTCCGAGACTCGATCGGGTCTTCCTAGGAGAAGGTCTATTCTTCGTTGATCGCGAGAGCTTGTCATGGGCTTGTTGGGACACCCTGCAGGGTTTAAACTTTCGAGAGCCGTGCCCGCGGTTATGTGGCAGATGGGAATTTGTTAATGTCCGGTTGTAGATAACTTGACACCAGATCCAAATTAAAACGCATCAACCGTGTGTGTAGCCGTGATGGTCTCTTCTCGGCGGAGTCCAGGAAGTGAACACGGTTTCTGTGTTATGTTTGACGTAAGTAGGTGTTCAGGATCACCTCTTGATCATTGCTAGCTTCACGACCGTTCCTTTGTTTCTCTTCTCGCTCTCATTTGCATATGTTAGCCACCATATCTTGCTTAGTCGCTGCTGCAACCTCACCACTTTACCCCTTCCTTACCCCTTTAAGCTTTGCTAGTCTTGATACCCATGGTAATGGGATTGCTGAGTCCTCATGGCTCACAGATTACTACAACAACAGTTGCAGGTACAGGTTATGCGATGATCATGACGCGAGAGCGATGTTTGCTTGTTTTGGAGTTCTTCTTCTGCTTCTTCTTCGATCGGGGATAGGTTCCGTGTCGGCACTGGGCTAGCGGTGGATATTGTTTGAGTTTCTGTTTATGATTCATCCGTAGACGGATGTTGTTCTTGTATGTTGTATTGTTGTATTCATGTGGCATTGTATGCCTTTTGTATGTATCCCCATCTATTATGTAATGTTGATGTAATGATATCCACCTTGCAGAAGCGTTCCAATATGCGGGTCTATCCTTGGTGGGACCTTTGAGTTTCCTTTTGGATAGGGTCGCATATTGGGCGTGACAATAACTACATGTAATTGTTGTTTTCCTAATCGAGAGAGAACTAAATAAGATGTGGTGTTTCGTCAATATGCAACTCGTTGCATATTGAGCTTCACTTAATTTGTAGTATTGTTTGTGCACTTTTCCATGCCATGCCTCATTAAACCGGATATGCATCATACTTGGTTGAGCATCATGCCTTGTTCATGTGTGGTGTGTTTACCATGTTGTGTGCTTCTTCTCGATAGTTCCTGTTTCGTTGCAATCGTTAGGATTCGTTCGTCTACGCTTGGTTCGGCTTCATCCGTTCGTATTCTTCATGGACTCGTTCTTCTTCCTTCCGAGATTTCAGGCAAGATGACCGTCACCCTGGATCTCACTACTATCATTGCTATGCTAGTTGCTTCGTTCTATCGCGTTGACGCCCTACCTATCTCTTGTTGTTCAAGCCTCCCAAATTGCCATGTCAGCCTCTAACCTTTTCACCCTTCCTAGCAAACCGTTGCTTGGCTATGTTACCGCTTTTGCTTAGCCCCTCTTATAGCGTTGTTAGTTGCAGGTGAAGTTGAAGATTGCTCCATGGTGGACAGGATTATGTTGGGATATCACAATATCTCTTATTTAATTAATGCATCTATATACTTGGTAAAGGGTGGAAGGCTCGGCCTTATGCCTGGTGTTTTGTTCCACTCTTGCCGCCCTAGTTTACGTCATACCGGTGTTATGTTCCCGATTTTGTGTTCCTTACGCGGTTGAGTGATTTATGGGCCCCCCTTGACAGTTCGCTTTGAATAAAACTCCTCCAGCAAGGCCCAACCTTGGTTTTACCATTTGCCTCACCTAGTCCTTTTTCCCTTGGGTTTCCGGAGCCCGAGAGTCATCTTTATTTTACCCCCCCCCCCCCGGGGCCAGTGCTCCTTCGAGTGTTGGTCCAAACTAGAGCACTGTGCCGGACCATTCCTTGGAAACTTGGATTACGTCGGTTCCTGTACGCTTCGCTTATCCGGTGTGCCCTGAGAACGAGATATGTGCAGCTCCTATCGGAATTTGTCGGCACATCGGGCAGCTTTGCTGGTCTTGTTTTACCATTGTCAAAATGTCTTGTAAACCGTGATTCCGAGACTGATCCGGTCTTCCTGGGAGAAGGAATATCCTTCGTTGATCGCGAGAGCTTATCATGGGCTAAGTTGGGACACCCTGCAGGGTATAAACTTTCGAAAGCCGTGCTCGCGGTTATGTGGCAGATGGGAATTTGTTAATGTCCGGTTGTAGATAACTTGACACTAGATCCGAATTTAAATGCATCGACCGTGTGTGTAGCCGTGATGGTCTCTTTTCGGCGGAGTCCGGGAAGTGAACACGGTTTTGGGTTATGTTTGATGTAAGTAGGAGTTCAGATCACCTCTTGATCATTGCTAGCTTCACGACCGCTCCGCTGATTCTCTTCTCGCTCTTATTTGCGTATTGTTAGCCACCATATATGCTTAGTCGCTTTGCCAACCTCACCACTTTACCCCTTCCTTACCTGTAAGCTTTGTTAGTCTTGATACCCATGGTAATGGGATTGCTTTGAGTCCTCGTGGCTCATAGATTACTACAACAACAAATTGCAGTGTACAGGTTATGCGATGACCATGACGTGAGAGCGATGTTTGCTTGTTTTGGAGTTCTTCTTACGCTTCTTCTTCGATCGGGGATATGTTCCAGTCGGCAGCTGGGCTAGCGGTGGTGGATGTCGTTTGAGTTTCGCTTGTGTTCCATCCGTAGCGGATGTTGATCTTATGTATGATGTATTGATGTATTCTTGCGGCATTTGTATGACTTGTATGTATCCCCATCTATTATGTAATGTTGATGTAATAATATCCACCTTGCAAAAGCGTATCAATATGCGGTTCTATCCTTGTTGGGACCTTCGAGTCTCTTTAGGATAGTATCGCATATTGGGCGTGACAAGTTGGTATCAGAGCCTCGAGCGACCATAGGAGCCCCCTTGATTGATCGTGTAGTTTGGCCGTTGTTGAGTCTAGAAGAAAACTGTTTTCGGAGTCTAGTTATATCGGAGAGTAGGAATTCTTTTTATTCCTCTGCCCCTTCGTCGCTCTGGTAAGGAATCTTGACGTATGTGTTTTGAATTTCTCCTCTTCCCCTTCAAAATTTTCTTTAGGATCATGTGGTTAGTTTTCGTTCGTTGTCCATCATCTTTTCAATCCGACGCACCTCTCTTTGAGTGGGTTCGGTCCTCGTCATCTTTTGCAAGATCAATCCTCAGTTCTTTTCAATCGACGTTGTTTCCCTGTTCGAAGTTGTCCTTGTTTTTTTCCCACCCGCCCACCCTTCTTCTTCTCGGAACCGGAGTCCGTAATCGAGTATCTATCCTACTCATGCGAAGTCTTTGCTTTCTTTCCTCAATGATTTCAACCGGTGTTTTCTCTTCAAGTTATTCATCGGTTTTTCCCCCTCCAAGTTGCCCTTGTTTTCCCGCCCTCCCATCCTCTTCTTCTCGGAGCCTGAGCCTCTTTCGAGCATTAATTTCATTCGTGCGGAGCCTCTTCAGTCTTCCCTCAATTGTTTCAACCGGTGAATTCTCGTCTCGTTCGTCATTCTTCATCTGTTTTTCTTTTCCGGTGGATTCAATTCTAATTTTTGGTGTTGATTATATTCTTTCCCTCGGCTCAAGTGGTTTCCCTGCTCGTTCGCCTCTCGCCAGCTTATCCTTCTGGAGTGTTCAAGACATCTCAGGAGATTCGTCTGTGTTCCAATTAATTCGAGGTTGTCACCTCATACAAATATTTCATTTGTTCCGGTGCATCATCTATCTGTTCAACATCCCTTTCCAACGGTGTTTTCTTTTAGTGGGCCCTAACCACAGGTCTTTTCCCAGGATCTTACCTGACTCTTCTAATTATTCCGGAGCCATTCCTAATTCTTTCGAAGTTTGACGTAAGAATGAATTTCATCAGTCAGATCTTTTCCAAGATCAATTTTGAATCATTTTAATTGTTGCCTCAACCTCTCCGCTTTTCGTTCCCCCGGAGTGCCTTAACAATTTTGGTGGTGTTTCCCATCGTCATTTGAAGACCGAAGAAGAGTTTTTCCTCTAAATCTTGCCCGTTCTCCCGAAGATTCGTGGTTCTAGCTTCATGTTGTCCTCTCGAATTATTCCATTTGTCAGATATTCTTCTCTTACCCATCCAGAGTATGTCAGAAGTTGTTTTTCCATTTCTTTTCACCGGAGGCCATTGTTCCAAGAGAATTTTTCGTCCTCACATTTCAGCTACCATTATCCAATTATCCCGGCGCTTCGGTCAAGTGTTCTTTAATCAGCTCATTATCTCTTCGTTCTTTTGCATCTAAATCCCCTCGAGCATATTTGTTCTTCTAATTCTTCCCAGTGATTCATTCTCTTTCATCAGTCATTTTCGAATTCTTACGGTGGTTCGTTCAAGATTTTTTTCCTTGATTATCATTTTAATCCATTCGTTCTTTCAAATCCTACCGGTGGTTCTTGAATACTTCCTCAAAGTTTGCGCTATATCCCCCCCTTAATTTTTTCCAACGCGAATAAGTAGTATGCAAATCCATTGCTTCGCATCAATTTAATTGGTGGAGGATAAGCATAACGTAATTCTTATTCTTCTTTCATCAAGTTGATTTATCTCTTCTTTTCGAAGATTGTTCTTGATGAATAATCTCTTGATTCCAAGCTGATCATCTTTTCGTTTTCGGAGTTCAAATTTCCTCGGCCATTTCGTCGGAACCTCCATCTAAATCATCGCAAGGCTTCACCTTGTGTTTTCAACTTCTCTTTCTTTCTATCATCCTTTTATTACCGGAGTTCTTCATGGAGGCTCTACATGGTGGTTTGTCAAGGATTCCTTTCATTCTCGATTTGTTCTTCAAGATTTCTCTTGAAGCTAAGATCCGCCAAGCTATACTCAAATTAAACAGGGTGCTCAACACATGTTTTTTTGAGGAGTTCAAGTATTCTTCTTCTTGCATTTTGAAGTGCAATTCTTCCTACCTTATCTTTTGAGGCGGTGTTATGTCATTCTTGATAATTTTCCTTCGTGTTTCAGGATTCATAAGTTTTCAAGAGTGACATATTTAAATCCATCATTTTCTGTTCGTTCAAGAGATCTTTTCAATCAATCAATCTTTTGTTGGAGTTATATTGGGTTATATTTCACCTACAGCCTTCCCTAAGGAATGTAGCTATTTGTGGTGCTTATCAATGATCCAATTTTCTCCTTCTCATCTCGGTGAAGAAGTTTTTCATCTCTTTGGTGCTCTCACTCAAAGCAATTGTTTCCGTTAGTGGTCGGTTGTCACCTCATAATTTTGAGATGTTTTCCATAAGCCCACAACAGGCTTATCCTTTCGTTGTTGATAATCCAACAACTCCGTTCTAGCATTTCCTGTAAGCGTTCTCTTCAAGATCAAGTTTTCCTCCGTTCATTCCATTCCATTCATTCATTTCTTCCGGAGGCTTTGTGATGTTGTGCTCTTCACCCATCACCTCGCTTTTGTCAAGTTCATATTATTTTTGTGCTTATCCATTTAACCGGAGTGTTGTGCTCTCATTCAAGTTCTTTTCATCCTATCAAGTCTTGCATCTCTTTTCAACCAGAGTGCTGCCGATTTTGATCTTCCTTGTTCCTTGTTTATCTCGCTTCAACTAGAGTGGTTTCAATTCCTTCTTGTCCATTGTACTCGCTGCTCATAGCTTTGCAACCTCCAAGGTTCACACGGTGTTCCTTGTTTCCATTTTATATCGTAGTGCTCTCAATTGTGTTCAACTCCGTTGTGTTATTTCTCTCCACTTTTCAACCTCTCAAAGTTCTTTGGTTTCACTCATTTGTCGAAGAAGCAACTTAGTTTATCTCTTATCTTCCTCTTCATTTTTCCTCCGGTGCCATCCTAGATCTCGGGACGAGATCCTCTCGTAGTGGTGGAGTGTTGTAACGCCCCGGATACAACTTTCCATATTCGTAACTCCAACTCTTGCCTTTTCCGGAGATGCGATATGTTATTTCCTCCGTGGTTGGGTTTTTGCCTTTCGTTTTGCTTTTTGTTCATGTCATGCATTTCATCATCGCATCATTTGCATTGCATCGGCACTCGTTGCTACCATTGTTTTTAAAACTTGCATTCGCTCGTAGTTGCCGCGTCCCCCCTTGCTTTTGTTGACCGTTTCGAGACCAACCTTGTTCTTTGTTTCTCCCTCTTGCCTAAACCGGAGTCTCTCTCAGACCCCTCGCGTGCGCGTCTGAAACCTTTCCGGAACCCGACCCGAGCAGTCGTCACCGTTGGATCGGGATCATCCCCTAACGTCTATAAAATATCTTCGTTCATTTGTTTGGACTCCTGAAGCACTTTATTCTCGAGACCGTCCGATTTTAATCGGATGATCCAAACTCCCCTCCTTTTTCATATATATAATCCACCCCTAGTCTACTAAAAATCAATCCCCTCACCCACCGCCGCCACTCTCTTCATTGGGATCCAAGCCCGCAACCAGCCTCTCTCCCTCTCTCATTTTCAGCATCGGGCCAACCACCTCCTCCCCTCGTTCCATCCAATCCCGCAGGCACCTCATAGCTTCTCCTCTGCCTCGATCGGAGCAAGGCTCCCCTGCTCATGGCGCCCGAGCACCCCCAGCACCGGCATCAGTCCACCCCATGCCTAGCCTGCACCTCTCCTTCCCTACTTCCCCTACTGCTTTCTCTCCTTCCCTTCAATCTCCCTCTCATGATCTCTCTCTCTCTCTGTACTTCACCGCTGCAGGAACGACCGCCGCTTGTGGAAGCCGCCAACGTCCGCCTCTGGCCAGATCCGGCCATC
Organism: Aegilops speltoides; assembly: GCA_021437245.1. Lineage (NCBI taxonomy): Eukaryota > Viridiplantae > Streptophyta > Magnoliopsida > Poales > Poaceae > Aegilops > Aegilops speltoides. Next base: position 198,002,346 of record CM038147.1, read on the forward strand.
TCCGATGCCTCCTCGTTGGATCCCGCCGTCAAGCTCCGTCCCTCGACGCGAAAGCCTCGTGTCCGCGCCCCTGCCCCGGCGAGTCCCCGTCATCCCGAGGCCGCCCGTCTCTGTCTGGCCTGCACGAGCAGTAGCTCGCTGGAGCGCGAGCTCCACCGGGTCTGTCTCCCTCCGCCCGTCCTTCTCCATCCCCTGCTCCTTTTCCTCTCCATCTCAGTCCTCTTGTGCTCCCCCGCAGGTCCCTGCCATGGATGCAAGGAGCGCCCTCTCCATAGTCCTGGGCTTGGCCCATGGGTGAGTAGCCCGTCCACCCCTTCTCCTGTACGCCGCTGGCCCAGCCAGATTGGGCCCGCGTAGTTTTTTTTCCTGCGCTACGATTTTTGCTATTGATCGAGTGAACTACTGTTTTACCGAAAAACCCCTAAGCATCATGCATATAATAACTCATGAACCGTGCATCGGATTAAAATGATTTAAACATGTAAAATGCTTAGAATTTTGTGTAGATTAATAATATGCCACTTTCATCCATGTTTAAAATTTTTAACTTGCTGTTTGTTTAAATTTGCTTAAATGCCATGTTAAAAAAACTTTATATGTAAATGGGGTGGAAAAATGCCTTGTTTAACATGGTCCACTTTATTTTCCTGTTTAACAACTTTAAAATATGTTTTAGGGCAGAACAGTAGCTAATTCGAAATATGCACATGAGGATTTTTCGAATTGTTGTTTGTTGTTTCGGCCTCATTTAAACTTGCCTAAATAGCTAGTTTAATTATGTTTCACCTCTTGCCATGTTTATAACTACATGTAATATTGTTGTGTTCCTAATCGAGAGAGAACTAAATAACTGATGTGGTGTTTCGTCAATATGCAACTCGTTGCATATTGAGCTCCACTTAATTTGTTGTATTGTTTGTGCACTTTTCCATGCCATGCCTCATTAAACCGGATATGCATCATACTTGGTTGAGCATCATGCCTTGTTCATGTGTGGTGTGTTTACCATGTTGTGTGCTTCTTCTCGATGGTTCCTGTTTCGTTGCGATCGTGAGGATTCGTTCGTCCGCGCTTGGTTCGGCTTCATCCGTTCGTCTTCTTCATGGACTCGTTCTTCTTCCTTGCGGGATTTCAGGCAAGATGACCGTCACCCTGGATCTCACTACTATCATTGCTATGCTAGTTGCTTCGTTCTATCGCTTTGCCGCGCTACCTATCTCTTGTTGTTCAAGCCTCCCAAATTGCCATGTCACCTCTAACCTTTTCACCCTTCCTAGCAAACCGCTTTCTTGGCTATGTTACCGCTTTTGCTTAGCCCTCTTATTGTTGAATATGCCCTAGAGGCAATAATAAATTAGTTATTATTATATTTCCTTGTTCATGATAATCGTTTATTATCCATGCTATAATTGTATTGATAGGAAACTCAGATACATCTGTGGGTACATAGACAACACCATGTCCCTAGTAAGCCTCTAGTTGACTAGCTCGTTGATCAATAGATGGTTACGGTTTCCTGACCATGGACATTGGATGTCGTTGATAATGGGATCACATCATTAGGAGAGTGATGTGATGGACAAGACCCAATCCTAAGCCTAGCACAGAGATCGTAGTTCGTATGCTAAAGCTTTTCTAATGTCAAGTATCATTTCCTTAGACCATGAGATTGTGCAACTCCCGGATACCGTAGGAATGCTTTTGGTGTACCAAACGTCACAACGTAACTAGGTGGCTATAAAGGTGCACTACAGGTATCTCCGAAAGTGTCTGTTGGGTTGGCACAAATCGAGACTGGGATTTGTCACTCCGTGTGACGGAGAGGTATCTCTGGGCCCACTCGGTAGGACATCATCACAATGTGCACAATGTGATCAAATAGTTGATCGCGGGATGATGTGTTACGGAACGAGTAAAGAGACTTGCCGGTAACGAGATTGAACAAGGTATCGGCATACCGACGATCGAATCTCGGGCAAGTACAATTCCGCTACACAAATGGAATTGTATACGGGATTGCTTGAATCCTTGACATCGTGGTTCATCCGATGAGATCATCGTGGAACATGTGGGAGCCAACATGGGTATCCAGATCCCGCTGTTGGTTATTGGCCAGAGAGCTGTCTCGGTCATTTCTGCATGATTCCCGAACCCGTAGGGGTTCGGTGACGCTAGAGTTGTTATGGGAATTAGTGTGCAGTTACCGAATGTTGTTCGGAGTCCCGGATGAGATCCCGGACATCACGAGGAGTTCCGGAATGGTCTGGAGGTAAAGATTTATATATGGGAAGTCCTATTTTGGCCACCGGAAAATGTTCGGGATTTTTTGGTATTGTACCGGCAAGGTTCTAGAAGGTTCCGGAGTGAGGCCCACCTGCATGGTGGGACCCACATGAACGTGGGTAGTGGGGGAAAGGCCCCACACCCCTGGTCAAGGTGCACCAAGATCCCCCCTTAGAAGGAATAAGATCATATCCCGAAGGGATAAGATCAAGATCCCTAAAAAAGGGGGATAACAATCGGTGGGGAAGGAAATGATGGGATTTCTTTCCTCTCACCTTTGCCAATGCCCCAATGGACTTGGAGGGCAAGAAACCAGCCCCCTCCACCCCTATATATAGTGGGAGGCGATGGGAGCTTCACCCTTGCCCTCGGCGCAGCCCTCTCCTCCCAACACCTCCTCCTCCTCCGTAGTGCTTGGCGGCTCTGCGGAGAACTGCAAGCTCCACCACCACGCCATGCTGCCGGAGCTCTCCCTCAACTTCTCCTCTCCCCTTGCTGGATCAAGAAGGAGGAGACGTCCCGCTGTATGTGTGTTGAACGCGGAGGCGCCGTCTGTTCGGCGCTAGATCGGATCTTCCGCGATTTGAATCACCGCGAGTACGACTCCATCAACCACGTTCTTGTAACGCTTCCGCTTAGCGATCTTCAAGGGTATGAAGATGCACTCCTCTCTCTCGTTGCTAGTATCTCCATAGATTGATCTTGGTGATGCGTGAAAATTTTGAATTTTGCTCGCTCCCCAACAAAGGCATCATGAGCTAGGTCTATGCGTAGTTTCTATGCACGAGTAGAACACAAGTTGTTGTGGGCGTTGATCTTTGTTCAATATGCTTACCGTTACTAGTCCAATCTTGTTTCGACGGTATTGTGGGATGAAGCGGCCCGGACCGACCTTACACGTACACTTACGTGAGATAGGTTCCACCGACTGACATGCACTTGTTGCATAAGGTGGCTAGCGGGTGCTAGTCTCTCTCACTTTAGTCGGATCGGATTCGATGAAAAGGGTCCTTATGAAGGGTAAATAGCAATTGGCATATTACGTTGTGGTTTTTGCGTAGGTAAGAAACGTTCTTGCTAGAAACCCATAGCAGCCACGTAAAACATGCAACAACAATTAGAGGACGTCTAACTTGTTTTTGCAGGGTATGCTATGTGATGTGATATGGCCAAGAAGAATGTGATGAATGATATGTGATGTATGAGATTGATCATGTTCTTGTAATAGGAATCACGACTTGCATGTCGATGAGTATGACAACTGGCAGGAGCCATAGGAGTTGTCTTTATTTATTGTATGACCTGCGTGTCATTTAACAACACCATGTAATTACTTTACTTTATTGCTAACGAGTAGCCATAGTAGTAGAAGTAATTAGTTGGCGAGACAACTTCATGGTGACACGATGATGGAGATCATGATCATGGAGATCATGGTGTCATGCCGGTGACGATGATGATCATGGAACCCCGAAGATGGAGATCAAAAGGAGCAAAATGATATTGGCCATATCATGTCACTTTTTGATTGCATGTGATGTTTATCATGTTTATGCATCTTATTTTCTTAGAACGACGGTAGTAAATAAGATGCTCCCTCATTAAAATTTCAAGAAAGTGTTCCCCCTAACTGTGCACCGTTGCGAAAGTTTGTCGTTTTGAAGCGCCACGTGATGATCGGGTGTGATAGATTCTTACGTTCACATACAACGGGTGTAAGCCACATTTACACACGCTAAACACTTAGGTTGACTTGACGAGCCTAGCATGTACAGACATGGCCTCGGAACACAAGAGACCGAAAGGTCGAGCATGAGTCGTATAGTAGATACGATCAACATGAAGATGTTCACTGATGATGACTAGTCCGTCTCACGTGATGATCGGACACGGCCTAGTTGACTCGGATCATGTAATCACTTAGATGACTAGAGGGATGTCTATCTGAGTAAGATGAACTTAATTATCCTGGACATAGTCAAAAGAGATTTGCAAATTATGTCGTGTGCTCGCGCTTTAGTTCCACTGTTTAGATATGTTCCTAGAGAAAATATAGTTGAAAGTTGATAGTAGCGATTATGCGGACAATAGAAAGCTTATGTCCTTAATGCACCGCTCGATGTGTGAACCCCAAACATCGCTCGTGGATGTTCCAACATCGGACATACATGTTTTGATAACTACGTGATAGTTCGCTTAAACGGTTTAGAGTTGAGGCACCAAAGACGTTTTGAAACGTCATGAACATATGAGATGTTTCGAGGGCTGAAATTGGGATTTCAGGCTCGTGCCCACGTCAAGAGGTATGAGACCTCCGACGATTTTCTTAGCCTGCAAACTAAGGGAGAAAAGCTCAATCGTTGAGCTTGTGCTCAGATTGTCTGAGTGCAACAATCACTTGACTCGAGTGGGAGTTGATCTTCCAGATGAGATAGTGATGTTTCTCCAAAGTCATTACCACCAAGCTACTAGAGCTTCGTGATGAACTATAACATATCAGGGATAGATATGAGGATCCTTGAAATATTCGCGATGTTTGACACCACGAAAGTAGAAATCAATAAGGAGCATCAATTGTTGATGGTTGGTGAAACCACTAGTTTCAAGAAGGGCAAGGGCAAGAAGGGATACTTCATGAAACGGCAAATCAACTGCTGCTCTAGTGAAGAAACCCAAGGTTGAACCCAAACCCGAGACTAAGTGCTTCTGTAATAAGGGGAACAGCCACTGGAGCAGAATGTAACGCCCCGAGACCGATGCTTCAGAAGACTTCTAGCTATTCCGAGTTTCGCCGTGTGTTTCTTTTGTGCTTGCTCTTTTATTTTTGCATTGCATCATGTCATCATGCCATCATGTCATTAATCTTTGCATTTCAAAACTCATCTAAATAAATTGTATGGATCTTCGATCCATTTAAATCGAGGGAACTCAAATGGTGTTTTCTCTTTCTAACATATCCTCGCAATATTAGGGAGCTATATTAAATATTTTTTTAATTTGGAAGCCACCGTAACAAACTTGCATTTTAATCTCTCGTTTCCACCTATTCTAAATCCTCAATCATTCTCCAATTGGCTCCGGTTCAAGTTGTGGCACTTTGAGTTATGCCAAAGAAGCCCCATGCCAGTTTTCAGCTCAACTTGTATTTATTTGGCCCTCCAAATAAATATTTTTGCTCCTATTTATTTTTTGTAAATAGAAAAGGAAAAACCTTTTTCCCCTTCCTTTCTTTAAATCCAGCCGAGCGGGCCCCTGGCCACTCTCCTCCTTCGGACTGGCCCATCTGGCCCAAAGCCCAGCCTCCTCCCGAACCCTCATCTTAACCTAGCCCGATCCCACTTCTCTCCCTCGTTTCTTTGCTAGCGCCGCCACCTGTTGGGGAACGTAGTAATTTCAAAAATTTTCCTACACACACGCAAGATCATGGTGATGTATAGCAACGAGAGGGGAGAGTGTTGTCTCGCACCCTCGTGAGACCCGAAGCGAAGCGATCACAACGTAGAGGAAGTAGTCGACGTTCTCCTCGCGATCCGACCGATCCCGGCGCCGTTACTCGGCGCCCGAGTTCTTGACACACGTGACAGCTCGATGACGCCCCTCAGACTCGATCCAGCCGAGTGTCGAGGAGAGTTCCACAAGACGACGGCAGGACGATCTTGATGTTTCACCGCGCAGAAGCCGCTTAAGCTTGCGACGGTATAACCGAGGTGGAATATGGTGGAGGGGGCACCGACACGGCTAAGGAACGATCTCACGATCAACTTGTGTGTTCCAGTGCCCCTGCCCCTGTATATAAAGGAGCCAAGGGGAGGGGCGGCCGGCCAAGCTTGGCGCGCCAGGAGTCCTACTCCCTCTGGGGTAGGATTCCCCAATCCTAGTTGGACTAGGATTCCTGAGGGGGAAAGAGAGAGGGGGGCGGCCCTTCTCCTAGTCCTAATAGGACTAGGGAAGGGGAGGCGCGCCTGCCTAGGGCTGGCCCTTTCTCCTTTCCACTAAGGCCCATCGAGGCCCATTTACCTCCCGGGGTTCCAGTAACCTCCGGTACTCTCGCAGAATTCCGTTTTACCGAACCATTCCAACTCCAAACATAGGCTTCCAATATATCAATCTTTATGTCTCGACCATTCCGAGACTCCTCGTCATGTCCGTGATCACATCCGGACTCAACTCCTTCGGTACATCAAAATACATAAACTCATAATAACCGCCATCGAAACCTTAAGCGTGCGGACCCTACGGTTCGAGAACAATGTAGACATGACCTAGAACTATTCACGGTCAATAACCAACAGCGGACCTGGATGCCCATATTGGTTCCTACATATTCTACGAAGATCTTTATCGGTCGACCGCATAACAACATACGTTGTTCCTTTGTCATCGGTATGTTACTTGCCCGAGATTCGATCGTCGGTATCCAATACCTAGTTCAATCTCGTTACGGCAAGTCTCTTTACTCGTTCCGTAATACATCATCTCACAACTAACTCATTAGTTGTAGTGCTTGCAAGGCTTCATGATGTGCATTACCGAGAGGGCCAGAGATACCTCTCCGACAATCGGAGTGACAAAACCTAATCTCGAAATACGCCAACCCAACATCGCCTTTGGAGACACCTGTAGTACTCCTTTATAATCACCCAGATTCGTTGTGACGCTTTGGTAGCACCAAAGTGTTCCTCCGTAAACGGAGTTGCATAATCTCATAGTTATAGGAACATGTATAAGTCATGGATAAAAGCAAGAGCAACATACTAAACGATCGTGTGCTAAGCTAAGGAATGGGTCATGTCAATCGATCATTCTACTAATGATGTGACCTCATTAATCAAATAACAACTCCTTGTTCATGGTTAGGAAACATAACCATCTTTGATTAACAAGCTAGTCTAGTAGAGGCACACTAGTGACATGTTTGTTTGTCTATGCATTCACACATGTATCATGTTTCCGGTTAATACAATTCTAGCATGAATGATAAACATTTATCATGAAATAAGGAAATAAATAATAACTTTATTATTGCCTCTAGGGCATATTTCCTTCATCTCCCACTTGCACTAGAGTCAATAATCTAGATTACACAAGAATGATTCTAACACCCATGGAGTCTTGGTGCTGATCATGTTTTGCTCGTGGAAGAGGCTTAGTCAACGGTCTCAAACATTCAGATCCGTATGTATCTTGCAAATCTCTATGTCTCCATCGGACTAAGTCCCGGATGGAATTGAAGCGTCTCTTGATGTGCTTGGTCCTCTTGTGAAATCTGGATTCCTTTGCTAAGGCAATTGCTCCAAGATTGTCACGAAGATTTTCATTGACCCGATGCACTAGGTATGACACCTAGATCGGATATGAACTCCTTCATCCGCACTCCTTCATTAGCTGCTTCGAAGCTGCTATGTATTCCGCTTCACATGTAGATCCCGCCACGACGCTTTGTTTAGAACTCGCACTAACCGACAGCTCCTCCGTTTAGTGTAAATCGATCCGGTCTGCGATTTAGAATCGTCCGGATCGGTGTCAAAGCTTGCATCAACGTAACTGCCATTTATGAGCTCTTTGTCACCTCCATATACGAGAAACATATCCTTAGTCCTTTTCGTATTTCAGATGTTCTTGACCGCTGTCCATGATCCACTCTGGATTACTTTGGTACCTCCTGCTAGGCTTATAGCAAGGCACACATCAGTCCGTACACAAGATTGCATACATGATAGAGCCTATGGCTGAAGCATAGGAACATCTTTCATTTTCTCTCTATCTTCTGCAGTGGTCGGGCATTGAGTCCGACTCAACTTCACACCTTGTAACACGTGCAAGAACCCTTTCTTTGCTTGATCCATTTTGAACTTCTTCAAAACTTTGTCAAGGTATGTGCTTTGTGAAAGTCCAATTAAGCGCCTTGATCTATCTCTATAGATCTTAATGCCCAATATGTAAGCAGCTTCACCGAGGTCTTTCATTGAAAAACTCTTATTCAAGTATCCCTTTATGCTATCCAGAATTCTATATCATTTCCGATCAGCAATATGTCATCCACATATAATATCGAAATGCTCAGAGCTCCCACTCACTTTCTTGTAAATACAGCTTCTCCAAAAGTCTCAGACAAACCCAAATGCTTTGATCACACTATCAAAGCGCTTATTCCAACTCCGAGATGCTTGCACCAGTCCATAGATGGATCGCTGGAGCTTGCATACTTTGTTAGCTCCCTCTGGATCGATAAAACCTTCGGTTGCATCATATACAACTCTTCTTCCGTAAATCCATTCAGAATGCAGTCTTTACATCCATTTGCCAAATTTCATAATCATAAAATGCGCAATTGCTAACATGATTCGGACGGACTTAAGCATCGCTACGGTGAGAAGGTCTCATCGTAGTCAATCCCTTGAACTTGTCGAAACCTTTATGCATAAGTCGAGCTTTATAGACGAGAACATTACCGTCGGCGTCGGTCTTCTTCTTGAAGATCCACTTGTTTTCTATTGCTTGCCTACCCTCGGGCAAGTCAACCAAAGTCCACACTTTGTTTTCATACATGGATCCCATCTCGATTTCATGGCCTCAAGCCATTTCATGAATCTGGGCTCACCATCGCTTCTTCATAGTTCGTGAGGTTCATCATGATCTAGTAGCATGACTTCCGAACAGGATTACCGTACCACTCAGTGCGGATCTTACTCGTTGATCTACGAGGTTCTGCAGAGAACTTGATCTCAAGTTTCATGATCAACATCATCAACTTCCTCACTACTGGTGTAGGTGTCTCGTAAACCGGTTTCTGCGATTTAACTACTTTCAAGTAAGGGAGAAGGTACTATTACCTCATCAAGTTCCACTTTCCTCCCACTCACTTCTTTCGAGAGAAACTCCTTCTCTAGAAAGGATCCATTCTTAGCAACAAATGTTTTTCCTTCGGATCTGTGATAGAAGGTGTACCCAACTGCTTCCTTTGGGTATCCTATGAAGACACATTCGATTTGGGTTCGAGCTTATCGTTGAAGCTTTTTCACATAAGCATCGCATCCCCAAACTTTAAGAAACGACAACTTTGGTTTCTTGCCAAACCATAGTTCATAAGGTGTCGCCTCAACGGATTTCGACGGTGTTCTATTCAGTGTGAATGCGGCTGTCTCTAGAGCATAACCCCAAAACGATAGCGGTAAATCAGAAGAGACATCATAGATCGCACCATATCTAGTAAAGTACGATTCGACGCTCGGACACACCATTACGCTGTGGTGTTCCGGTGGCGTGAGTTGCAAACTATTCCGCATTGTTTCAAATGTAGACCAAACTCGAACTCAAATATTCACCTCCACGATCGATCGTAGAAACTTAATTTTCTTGTTACGATGATTTTCAACTTCACTCTGAAATTCTTTGAACTTTTCAAACGTTTCAGACTTATGTTTCATTAAGTAGATATACCCATATCTCGCTTAAGTCATCTGTGAAGGTGAGAAAATAACGATATCCGCCACGAGCCTCAACATTCATCGGACCACATACATCTGTATGTATGATTTCCAACAAATCTGTTGCTCTCTCCATAGTACCGAGAACGGTGTTCTAGTCATCTTGCCCATGAGGCACGGTTCGCAAGTGCCAAGTGATTCATAATCAAGTGACTCCAAAAGTCCATCAAGATGGAGTTTCTTCATGCGCTTTACACCGATATGACCTAAACGGCGATTACCACAAATAAGTTGCACTTTCATTATCAACTCTGCATCTTTTGGTTTCAACATTATGAATATGTGTATCACTACTATCGAGATTCATAAGAAATAGACCACTCCTCAAGGGTGCATGACCATAAAAGATATTACTCATATAAATAGAACAACCATTATTCTCTCGATTTAAATGAATAACCGTCTCGCATCAAACAAGATCCAGATATAATGTTCATGCTCAACGCAGCACCAAATAACAATTATTTAGGTCTAAAACTAATCCCAAGGTAGATGTAGAGGTAGCGTGCCGACCGCGATCACATCGACTTTGGAACCATTTCCCACGCGATCGTCACCTCGCCCTTTGCCGAGTTCGCAATCGTAGTCCCTGCTTTGAGTTGCAAATATTAGCAATGAACCAAGATCAAATACCAGTGCTACTACGAGCTCTAGTAAGGTACACATCAATAACATGTATATCACATATACCTTTGTTCACCTTGCCATCCTTCTTATCCGCCAAATACTTGGGGCAGTTCCGCTTCGAGGACTATGCCTTGCGGTAGAAGCACTCGGCTCGTGTTTAGGACCAGACTTGGGTTTCTTCTCTGAGCAAACAACTTGCTTGCTGTTCTTCTTGAGATTCCCTTCTTCTTCCCTTTGCCTTTCTTCTTGAAACTAGTGGTCTTATTGACCATCAACACTTGATGCTCCTTCTGATTTCTACCTCCGCAGCCTTTAGCATTGCGAAGAGCTCTGTATAGTCTTTACTAACCCTTGCATATTATAGTTCATCACGAAGCCTTTGTAGCTTGGTGGCGTGTGATTGGAGAATTCATCAATGACACAATCATCCGGAAGATTAACTCCCAATTGTGTCAAGTGATTGTAGTACCCGGACATTCTCGAGTATATGCTCACTAATGTAACTGTTCTCCTCCATCTTGCAGCTATAGAACTTATTGAGACTTCATATCTCTCAATCCGGGCATTCTGTTGGAATATTAACTTCAACTCTGGAACATCTCATATGCTCCATGACGCTCAAAACGCCGTTGAAGTCCCGGTTCTAAGCCGTAAAGCATGGCACATCGAACTATAGAGTAGTCATCGCTTTGCTCGCCAGACGCTCATAACATCCGTGTTGCTCAAAGAAGAAGTTCGCTACCTAGCGGTGCATCCAGACGTAGCTCTTACAGGCAGCAATGAGGATGATCCTCGTTACGGACCCAGTCCGTGTAATTGCTACCATCATCTTTCAACTTTGCTTTCTCAAGGAACGCATTAAAATTCAACGGAACAACAAAGACGAGCCATCTATCTACAATCAAACATAAACAAGCAAGATACTATCGGTACTAAGTTCATGATAAATTTAAGTTCGATTAATCATATTACTAAAGAACTCCCACTTAGAAAGACATCCTCTAGTCATCTAAGTGATCACGCGATCCAAATCAACTAAACCATAACCGATCATCACGTGAAATGGAGTAGTTTTCAATGGTGAACATCTTATGTTGATCATATCTACTATATGATTCACGCCGACCTTTCGGTCTCCGTGTTCCGAGGCCATATCTGCATATGCTAGGCTCGTCAAGTATAACCCGAGTATTCTCGTGTGCAAAAGCGGCTTGCACCCGTTGTAGATGGACGAGAGCTTATCACACCCGATCATCACGTGGTGTCCGGGCACGATTTAACTTTGGCAACGGTGCATACTGGGAGAACACTTCTTGATAATTTAGTGAGGATCATCTTATAATGCTACCGTCAATCAAAGCAAGATAAGATGCATAAAAGGATAAACATCACATGCAAATCAATATAAGTGATATGATATGGTCATCATCATCTTGTGCTTCATGATCTCCATCTTGCAAAGCACCACCATGATCACCATCGCCACCGGCGCGACACCTTGATCTCCATCGTAGCATCGTTGTCGCCTCGCCAAACTTATGCTTCTACGACTATCGCTACCGCTTAGTGATAAAGTAAAGCATTACAGAATGCGATTGCATTGCATACAATAAAGCGACAACCATATGGCTCCAGCCGATTGCCGATAACTTCGGTTACAAAACATGATCATCTCATACAATAAAATATAGCATCACGCCTTGACCATATCACATCACAACATGCCCCGCAAAAACAAGTTAGACGTCCTCTACTTTGTTGTTGCAAATTTTACGTGGCTGCTACGGGCTTAAGCAAGAACCGGTCTCACCTACGCATCAAAACCACAACGATATTTCACAAATAGACTCCGCTTTTAACCTTCTCAAGGACCGGGCGAGCCACACTCAGTTCAACTAAAGTGAGAGAGACAGCACCCACCACCACCTTTAAGCAACGAGTGCTCACAGCGGTGAAACCAGTCTCGCGTAAGCGTCTGCTGTAATGTCGGTCCGGGCCGCTTCATCTCACAATACCGCTGAACCAAAGTATGACATGCTGGTAGGTAGTATGACTTGTATCGCCCACAACTCACTTGTGTTCTACTCGTGCAAAACATCAAACCATAAAAAACCAGGCTCGATACCACTGTTGGGGAACGAGTAATTTCAAAATTTTCCTACGCACACGCAAGATCATGGTGATGTATAGCAACGAGAGGGAGAGTGTTGTCTACGCACCCTCGTAGACCAAGCGAAGCGATCACAACGTAGAGGAAGTAGTCGACGCTCTCCTCGCGATCCGACCGATCCCGGCGCCAAGCACTCCGGCGCCCGAAGTTCTTGACACACGTGACAGCTCGATGACGCCCTCAGACTCGATCCAGCCGAGTGTCGAGGAGAGTTCCACAAGACGACGTGGTGGACGATCTTGATGTTTCACCGCGCAGAGCTTCGCTTAAGCTTCATGACGGTATAACCGAGGTGGAATATGGTGGAGGGGGCACCGACACGGCTAAGGAACGATCTCACGATCAACTTGTGTGTTCCAGTGCCCCCCCCCCGTGATATAAAGGAGCCAAGGGGAGGGGCGGCCGGCCAAGCTTGGCGCGCCAAGGAGTCCTACTCCTCTGGAGTAGGATTCCCCCAATCCTAGTTGGACTAGGATTCCTGAGGGGAAAGAGAGAGAGGGCGGCCCTTCTCCTAGTCCTAATAGGACTAGGGAAGGGGAGGCGCGCGCCTGCCTAGGGCTGGCCCTTTCTCCTTTCCACTAAGGCCCATCGAGGCCCATTTACCTCCCGGGGTTCCAGTAACCTCCGGTACTCCGATAAATTCCGTTTTGCCCGAACCATTCCAACTCCAAACATAGGCTTCCAATATATCAATCTTTATGTCTCGACCATTCCGAGACTCCTCGTCATGTCCGTGATCACATCCGGACTAACTCCTTCGGTACATCAAAATACATAAACTCATAATAACCGCCATCGAAACCTTAAGCGTGCGGACCCTACGGTTCGAGAACAATGTAGACATGACCTAGAACTATTCACGGTCAATAACCAACAGCGGACCTGGATGCCCATATTGGTTCCTACATATTCTACGAAGATCTTTATCGGTCGACCGCATAACAACATACGTTGTTCCCTTTGTCATCGGTATGTTACTTGCCCGAGATTCGATCGTCGGTATCCAATACCTAGTTCAATCTCGCATCGCAAGTCTCTTTACTCGTTCCGTAATACATCATCTCACAACTAACTCATTAGTTGTAGTGCTTGCAAGGCTTCATGATGTGCATTACCGAGAGGGCCCAGAGATACCTCTCCGACAATCGGAGTGACAAAACCTAATCTCAAATACGCCAACCCAACATCCGCCTTTGGAGACACCTGTAGTACTCCTTTATAATCACCCGATTCGCCAGTGACGTTTGGTAGCACCAAAGTGTTCCTCCGTAAACGGAGTTGCATAATCTCATAGTTATAGGAACATGTATAAGTCATGGATAAAAGCAGAGCAACATACTAAACGATCGTGTGCTAAGCTAAGGGAATGGGTCATGTCAATCAGATCATTCTGCTAATGATGTGACCTCATTAATCAAATAACAACTCCTTGTTCATGGTTAGGAAACATAACCATCTTTGATTAACAAGCTAGTCTAGTAGAGGCACACTAGTGACATGTTTGTTTGTCTATGCATTCACACATGTATCATGTTTCCGGTTAATACAATTCTAGCATGAATGATAAACATTTATCATGAAATAAGGAAATAAATAATAACTTTATTATTGCCTCTAGGGCATATTTCCTTCACCACCTTCGTCTCGATCCCCATTGCGCACGCATCGCCCGCTGCCAGCGCCAGGAAAACCTGCGCCCGATCCTCATCTCCCTCTTCTCGATCTCCCTCTCCCTCGCTCGTGTCGCCATCCGCAGAGAAAGAGAGAGGAGCGAGACCCCTCAAGCCAACCACCCCGCGGCCCCGCGAGCTCGTCCGCCCGCACGGCCATGGCACCGCCGGCCTCCATGTCTCGCCAGCGCCTCCCTTCTTTCATGTGTTGCTCACTGTCATGCTGCGGTGCGACCAACTCCGCGGCCCTGTCGCCTCTGCCTTGCGCCAGCGCCCAGGTCAACCTCCTCCCTCACCTGCGGCCTCCTCCTCGTCGCCTCCGCGCCACCAGCCAGCCACCGGAGCCCGCCGCCGCCGCCGGATCAGGCTGCGCTTCGCCGGGGTCCTCCCCTGCCGCCGCCTCGGCCCTGCTGGAGCTCCTCTGCCGCCATAAACCAGGAGCTCCTTGCCCAAATGCCTTCGCCCAAATGCCTTCGCCTCCCACGCTGCCCCAGGACGTCGCGACCTCTTGCCTCTCCCTCGTCTGCAAGGGAGACGAGCGACCGAAGCCTCGCGCCAAGCTCCCCTGCATCGCGTGAGTCGCTGAGCCCCTGCCTCCACGACCACTCTTCCTCGGCCAGTTCATCATGCATGACCAGCAGTGCCTTCTCCATGGAGCGCTAGCACCGTTGCGAGTCCTGAGCACCACCGTAGGTGGCCGTCGTGCTGACCACCTTGGGTTGGCGCTGTACGCTGTTGTTGCCTCCGTGCATTTTCACTTCCTGTGCCCGTGGACATCAAGACCAAGTACCCCCTTCGTTTCGTCAATACCGGCAAGTTCAGAAGATCTCAAGTACCACTACGAACTGTGTACCATGACACCCACGTGCGCCAAGTTCGGCTACATGACGACCCGCCAAGACCTTGAACAACTACCGCCGCCGCCGTGTACCACTACTTCCTCTACCGCCTTATGTACGACTACGAAACGAGAACGACTACTTCCACGACGTCCGTGAACCACTACCGTCGCCCCGAAGATGTTGAATTCATCAAGCACCTCTCCGAAACGAACGTGTACAACTACTTCCCACTACGACACGAGTACAACTACTTCCACTACGACCGCTGCAAGAACGACTACTTCCTCAACATCGTACCGAACTCGTTCCGCCCGTAATGCACGCTTCGAAGGTATAATCCCGAGACGATCAACCGTGGACCGAATGCATGTTGTCTGAGATGAACCGTATGTTTGCATCGTGCCCGTTTGTTTCGTGCACGTTCCTCCTCGTTTGCCATGCCGTCGACCCGTGAGAACCCGGTAACCGGGAGCACCCCACCATCTTGCATGACTCGCTCACGCTCACTTCCTTTTGCACCGGTATCTCTGTGAGCTACCGGAACCGATATGTTGCCGTGGCATCATTTTCGGATTCGTTGCCGTAGCACCCGTTTTGTTCCGCCATAGTGACCAAATGCTTCATAACATGCTCATGTCAACATTTTCATAAAATTGCATAAAACTTGCATATGTCATCCGCATCATGATAACAACTATTAAAATGTTTTAAATTGTTGTTGCATTAAATTGCTAAATGACATATGGGGATTTTCCGGAATTGTTGTTTGTTGTTTCCGGCCTCATTTAAACTTGCCTAAATAGGTAGTTTAATTATGCTTCACCCCTTGCCATGTTTAATAACATTTAATATTGTCGAGTAGCTTATAACTAGAGAGAACTAAATAATTGATGTGGTGTTTCGTCAATATGCAACTCATTGCATATTGAGCTCCACTTAACTTGTAGTGTTGTTTGTGCATATTGCCATGCCATGCCTCATTAAACCGGACATGCATCATACTTGTTTGTGCATCATGACATGTTTATGCTTGTGTGTTTACCATGTTGTTTGTTTCTTTCCGGTTTGCTTCTCTCGTTAGCTTCGGTTTCGTTCCGGAGTTGTGAGGATTCGTTCGATGTCCGTTTGTCTTCTTCATGGACTCGTTCTTCTTCCTAGCAGGATCTCAGGCAAGATGATCATACCCTCGAAATCACTACTATCTTTGCTATGCTAGTTTGCTCGCTCTTTTGCTATGCTAATGCTACGATGCCTACCATTTGCTTGTCAGCCTCCCAAATTGCCATGTCAAACCTCTAACCACCATGTCCTAGCAAACCGTTGATTGGCTATGTTACCGCTTTGCTCAGCCCCTCTTATAGCGTTGTTAGTTGCAGGTGAAGATTGAAGTTTGTTCCTTGTTGGAACATGGAGATGTTGTTCCTTGTTGGAACATGTTTACTTGTTGGGATATCACAATATATCTTATTTATTTAATGCATCTATATACTTGGTAAAGGGTGGAAGGCTCGGCCTTATGCCTGGTGTTTTGTTCCACTCTTGCCGCCCTAGTTTCCGTCATATCGGTGTTATGTTCCCGGATTTTGCGTTCCTTACGCGGTTGGGCTATAATGGGAACCCCTTGACAGTTTGCCTTAAGTAAAACTCCTCCAGCAAGGCCCAACATTGGTTTTAACATTTGCCACCTAAGCCTTTTTCCATTGGGTTCTGCGGACTCAAGGGTCATCTTTATTTTACCCCCCGGGCCAGTGCTCCTCTGAGTGTTGGTCCAAACTAGAGCACCGTGCGGGACCATTCCTTGGCAACTTGATTACGTCGGTACCAGACGCTTCGCTTATCCGGTGTGCCCCGAGAACGAGATATGTGCAGCTCCTATCGGGATTTGTCGGCACAAATGGGTGGTCTTGCTGGTTTAGTTTTACCTGTCGAAATGTCTTGTTGTACCGGATACCGAGTCTGATCGGAGTGTCTCGGGTGGAGGTCTATTCCTTCATTGACCGTGAGAGCTTGTCATGGGCTGTTGGGACACCCCGCAGGTATAAACTTTCGAGAGCCGTGCCCGCGGTTATGTGGCGATGGGAATTTGTTAATGTCCGGTTGTAGATAACTTGACACCAGATCCGAATTAAAACGCATCAACGTGTGTAGCCGTGATGGTCTCTTCTCGGCAGAGTCCGGAAGTGAACACGGTTTCGGGTTATGTTTGACGAAGTAGGTTGCTATAGGGTCACTTCTTGATCATACTTTTATCGACCGTGCTTTGCCTTCTCTTCTCGATCTCATTTGCGTATGTTAGCCACCATATATGTTAGTCGCTTGCTGCAGCTCCACCTCATGCCTTTACCTTACCCATAAGCTTAAATAGTCTTGATCGCGACGGTGCGAGATTGCTGAGTCCCCGTGGCTCACAGATACTTCCAAAACCAGTTTGCAGGTGCCTATGTTACCGAGCAAGTGACGCAACCAAGTTCAAGAGGAGCTCGATGAAGATCTTGCCCTTTGTGTTGTTTCATTCTAGTTGATCAGTAGTGGAGCCCAGTTGGGGTCGATCGGGGACCTTTGTCGCATTTGGGGTTCTTCTTTTATTTTGGTTCCGTAGTCGGACCTTGATTGTATCTGGGTGATGTAATGCTTTATTCATGTAATTGTGTGAAGTGGCGATTGTAAGCCAACTATGTATCTCTTTCCCTTATGTATTACATGGGCTGTGTGAAGATTACCTCACTTGCGACATTGCTTTCAATCCGGTTATGCCTCTAAGTCGTGCTTCGACACGTGGGAGATATAGCCGCATCGAGGGCGCTACAAGTTGGTAATCGAGCCTTCCCGACCTTAGGAGCCCCACCGCTTGATCGTTTTTAGCGGCCGAGTTGTGTCTAGAAAATGTTTTGAGTCATTTAGGATTATATATATCGAGAGTTAGGAATTCTTTTTACTCCCCGCCTCTTCATCGCTCTGGTAAGGCATCCCGACGAGAGTTTTGACTCTTCTCTTCTCAAATTTCACTATATTTTTTTTTACGATCACGCTGGTATCTTGGAATCGTTCGATGGTTTTATGATGAGAACATTGTCTTGGTGCCTCCCGTCGGGGTTTGTGGAAGTGTCCCGGGAGTTGAGCTCGAGGTGTTGTCGCCATAATTTTATCGTTGCAGCTCGAATACCGAGTTTAGTACGCCGACATCGAAAATCTCTTTTATGCGATTCGTTGGTGAGATAACCTCGACGCCACCCAAGATCGGGCGGAGTTCGGGAGTATCGCCATAACTTGTATAACGGATGCTTTTCAAGGTTGAGGTAGACGATTTCGAAGGTTTCTTGGTTATGTGTTGAAGGATGGATACAATTGGATGTAGGATTTGCTAGTTTTGGGTGAGATATTATGCTTCCTCAGATCCCCAACACCTGATTGCATAACCGGAAAATTTCGGAGTTTCATAGGTGGGAATTCAAGTAGCTCTTAGGATATCTTTCCGACGGATGTATGATATGAAATTGGGGTTCGACGCCTAGTGGTCCGCCTATTCACGGTTGGTTTTACAGGGTCTCGTTGTGTCTTAAAGAGTCCTTGGCTATGCCGACTGGGACGCTTCAGATGTCATGTGCACTTTGCCTTGTACATGATGGTGCTGTCTGATCGAGCCGTGTAGGCCCCACCACTAAAAACTTCGGACGAAATCTCTATCATATGTTTGTTTCGCTTATTCTGCAAGCCACCCTTTGTTTTTGTTTTGAGTTGTGGTATTCGAGTTGCTTCAATGTCAAGTGTTGATTCCATACCTTTCCGAAATGGTGTTCTCATACTCCGATGTGAATACCAATCCTTCTCGACAATCGAGATTGTCATGTCAATCCTTTTCAACCGGCGTGTTTCTCTTCAAGTGGATCCGATCACTTCAACATCAACAAGACCAATTATCATTTCTTCTCAACGGTGTTTGTTTCATCCGTCTCCAAGTTGTCTTTGTTTTTTCCCGCCCACCCACCCTTTTTCCTCAAGGACTAAGATTTCTTTACCAAGTATCCTTTTATTTTTGTGAAGTTTCTCCATTCTTTTCCGTCAATGTTCTTACCCGGTGGTTCTCAAGAAGATGTTCTACTAGTTCGTCATTCCTCATTCCTTTCTCTTCTCCGGTGGATTCAAGTCAAGTTTTGTTGATCATACCTTTTTCCTCATTTCAATGTCTTCTCATACCGGTGCACCTCATTATCATTCTACTTCTCGCTATTTGTTATTCCGGAGTGCTCAAGATATCTCGAAGATTCGTGTTTCCACTCTGCATTCGTTCAAGCTCTTTCGAGATTGGTATCTCATTCAAGTCATTTAATTCAACCGGTGCAACATCTCTTTAAATCTTTTCAACGGTGTTCTTTTGAGTGGGCCCTAACCCACAGGTCTTTTCCCAGGATCTTACCTGACTCTTCTATTTTCCCAGAGCTATCCTAAATTCTTCTCCAAGTTTGACGTAAGAATGAGTTATCATCACCAAATGCTTTTCTCCAAGATCTTTCAAATTCTTTTCATAGTTGGCTCAACCTCTTCGCTTTTGATTCTTCCGGTGTGCCTCAATAATTCTTGATGGTGTTTCTCGTTGTCATTCTCATCATTTGAAGACCGAAGAAGAGTTTCTCTTTAATCTTGCTCTATTCTCTTCAAGATTCATGGTGCTAGCTTGTTGCCATCCTCTCATAATTGTTTTCGATTGTGAGAATCTTTTCACCCATCGAGATATTCAAGAGTTTTCTCGGTTTGTCATCCGAGTCCATCAATTCAGGTTTATTCATTCTCAGTGTCGCTTATCATTCTCCTATCTTGCCGGTGCATCAATCGAATATCCTCTAATCAGTTCTTGATCTCTTTGTTCTCATGTATCTAGTTTGTCTCCAGCACCTTCGTTCATTTGCTAATTCTTACCGGTGATGCACCCCTACTTCGATCATTTTCAATTCTTACGGTGGTTCTTTCAACATTCCTCTTCTGTTGTTATCGTATCAATTAATTCGTTCTTTCCGAATCCTACCTGTGGATCGTTGAAGACTTTTCGGAAGTTTACGCTATATCTCTCTTAATCCTTTTTCAATGGGAATAAGTAGTATGCCAAATCCGTTGCTTGTCATCAATTTAAATTGGTGAAGGATACGCATAACATAATTCTTGTTCTTGTTTCATCCAAGTGATTAATTCCTTCTTTCGGAGTTTGTTCATGATGAATAAATTCTCGGTTTCAGTTGTTTCATCTTTTCTTTTCCCAGAGTTCCAAGCTCTCATCATCACGAAGATCCATCTAAATCATTGCAAGGCTTCACCTTGTGTTTTCAACTTCTCTTTCTTTCTATCACCCTTTTGTTTACCGGAGTTCTTCATGGAGGCTCTACATGGTGCTTCGTCAAGGATTCTTTTCATTCTTCAATTGTTCATCAAGATTTCTCTCGAAGTTAAGATCCGTCAAGCCATACTCCAAAATAAACATGGTGCTCAACACATGTTTTGTTTTGAGGAGTTCAAGTATTCTTCATCATGCATTCCAAAGTGCAATTCTTTCTACCTTATCTTTTGAGATGGTGTTATGTCACTCTTGACAATTTCCCTTGGTTATTCAAGTTGTCAAGATTGAGGTATTTTTAATCCATCAATCTCCTTGTTGGAGTTATCTTGTGTCATATTTCACCTAAAGCCTTCCCTAAGGAATGTAGCTATTTGTGGTGCTTATCAATGATCCAATTTTCTCCTTCTCATCTCGGTGAAGAAGTTTTTCATCTCTTTGGTGCTCTCAATCAAATCAATGTTTTCCATTAGTGGCTGCTTGTCACCTCATAGCCGTGAGATGTTTTCCATAAGCACACTACAAGCTTATTCGTTTTGTTGCTGGTTTTCCAACAACCCCGTTGTAACCTTCTTGGAAGGGTGCTTTCCAAGCTCAATTGTGGCAGAAGTTGCCATTTTCCCCGCCATTCTATTATTCCAATGATCTATCTTCTATTCTTTCTTCCGGAGGCATTGTGATGTTGCTCTTTTCACTCACCATCTCGATTCGTGAGGATCGTGTTCTTTTCATGCTTAGCCATTTAACCGGAGTGTCATGTCCTCTTTCCAAGTTCTTCCCCTTTTGTCAAGTTTTGCTTCTCTTTTCTACCGGAGTGCTGCCTGAATTCTTTCGTTCTCATTCCTTGTTTATCTCATTTCAACCAGAGGGTTTCAATTCCTTCTTGTCCATTGTACTCGTCATTCACAGCTTTGTAACCTCCAACGTTAACATGGTGTTCCTTGTTTACTCTTTTCTACTGGAATTCTCTCAATTTCGTTCAACTCTATTGTGTTATTCTTTCAAGTTTTCAACCTCTCAAGGTTCATTCGTTTCACTCGTTTGTCAAAGAAGCAACTTAGTTTTACCTCTTCTCTTTCTCTTCCGTTTCTCTCTGGTGCCATGCTAGATCTCGGGACGAGATCCTCTTGTAGTGGTGGAGTGTTGTAACGCCCCGAGACCGATGCTTCAGAAGACTTCTAGCTATTCCGAGTTTCGCCGTGTGTTTCTTTTGTGCTTGCTCTTTTATTTTTGCATTGCATCATGTCATCATGCCATCATGTCATTAATCTTTGCATTTCAAAACTCATCTAAATAAATTGTATGGATCTTCGATCCATTTAAATCGAGGGAACTCACATGGTGTTTTCTCTTTATAACATATCCTCGCAATATTAGGGAGCTATATTAAATATTTCTTTAATTTGGAAGCCACCGTAACAAACTTGCATTTTAATCTCTCGTTTCCACCTATTCTAAATCCTCGATCATTCTCCAATTGGCTCCGGTTCAAGTTGTGGCACTTTGAGTTATGCCAAAGAAGCCCCATGCCAGTTTTCAGCTCAACTTGTATTTATTTGGCCCTCCAAATAAATATTTTTGCTCCTATTTCTTTTCTGTAAATAGAAAAGGAAAAACCTTTTTCCCCTTCCTTTCTTTAAATCCAGCCGAGCGAGCCCCTGGCCACTCTCCTCCTTCGGACTGTCCCATCTGGCCCAAAGCCTAGCCTCCTCCCGAACCCTCATCTTAACCTAGCCCGATCCCACTTCTCTCCCTCGTTCCTTTGCCAGCGCCGCCACCTTCGTCTCGATCCCCATTGCGCACGCATCGCCCGCTGCCAGCGCCAGGAAAACCTGCGCCCGATCCTCATCTCCCTCTTCTCGATCTCCCTCTCCCTCGCTCGTGTCGCCATCCGCAGAGAAAGAGAGAGGAGCGAGACCCCTCAAGCCAACCACCCCGCCCCCACGAGCTCGTCTGCCCAAGACGGCCATGGCACCACCGCCTCCATGTCTCGCCGCCCTGCTCCCTTCTTCATGTGTTGCTCATACTGCTGCGGTGCGACCAACTCCGCGGCCCTGTCGCCTCTCTGCCAGGCCTGGCGCCAAGCGTCAACCTCCTCCTCACTGCGGCCTCCTCCTCGTCGCCTCGCGCCACCAGCCAGCCACGGAGCCGCCGCCGCCGCCCGGATCAGGCTGCGCTTCGCCGGGTCCTCCCCGCCGCCTCGGCCTGCTGAGCTCCTCTGCCGCCATAAACCAGAGCTCCTTGCCCAAATGCTTTCGCCCAAATGCCTTCGCCCCACGCTACCCAGACGTCGCGACCTCTTGCCTCTCCCTCGTCTGCAAGGGAGACGAGTGACCGAAGCCTCGCGCCAAGCTCCCCTGCATCGCGTGAGTCGCTGAGCCCCTGCCTCCACGACCACTCTTCCTCGGCCAGTTCATCACGCATGACCAGCAACGCCTTCTCCATGGAGCGCTAGCACCGTTGCGAGTCCTGAGCACCACCGCAGGTGGCCGTCGTGCTGACCACCTTGGGTTGGCGTTGTACGCTGTTGTTGCCTCCGTGCATTTTCACTTCCTGTGCCCGTGGACATCAAGACCAAGTACCCCCTTCGTTGTTCAGAAGATCTCAAGTACCACTACGAACTGTGTACCACGACACCCACGTGCGCCAAGTTCGGCTACATGACGACCCGCCAAGACCTTGAACAACTACCGCCGCCGCCGTGTACCACTACTTCCTCTACCGCCGACATGTACGACTACGAAACGAGAACGACTACTTCCACGACGTCCGTGAACCACTACCGTCGCCCCAAAGATGTTGAATTCGTCAAGCACCTCTCCGAAACGAACGTGTACAACTACTTCCCACTACGACACGAGTACAACTACTTCCACTATGACCGCTGCAAGAACGACTACTTCCTCAACATCGTACCGAACTCGTTCCTCCCGTAATGCACGCTTCGAAGGTATAATCCCGAGACGATCAACCGTGGACCGAATGCATGTTGTCTGAGATGAACCGTATGTTTGCATCGTGCCCGTTTGTTTCGTGCACGTTCCTCCTCGTTTGCCATGCCGTCGACCCGTGAGAACCCGGTAACCGGGAGCACCCCACCATCTTGCATGACTCGCTCACGCTCACTTCCTTTTGCACCGTATCTCGTGAGCTACCGAACCGATATGTTGCCGTGGCATCATTTTCGGATTCGCTGTCGTAGCACCCGCTTTGTTCCGCCATAGTGACCAAATGCTTCATAACATGCTCATGTCAACATTTTCATAAAATTGCATAAAACTTGCATATGTCATCCGCATCATGATAACAACTATTAAAATGTTTTAAATTGTTGTTGCATTAAATTGCTAAATGACATATGGGGATTTTCCGGAATTGTTGTTTGTTGTTTCCGGCCTCATTTAAACTTGCCTAAATAGGTAGTTTAATTATGCTTCACCCCTTGCCATGTTTAATAACATTTAATATTGTCGAGTAGCTTATAACTAGAGAGAACTAAATAATTGATGTGGTGTTTCGTCAATATGCAACTCATTGCATATTGAGCTCCACTTAACTTGTAGTGTTGTTTGTGCATATTGACATGCCATGCCTCATTAAACCGGACATGCATCATACTTGTTTGTGCATCATGACATGTTTATGCTTGTGTGTTTACCATGTTGTTTGTTTCTTTCCGGTTTGCTTCTCTCGTTAGCTTCGGTTTCGTTCCGGAGTTGTGAGGATTCGTTCGATGTCCGTTTGTCTTCTTCATGGACTCGTTCTTCTTCCTAGCAGGATCTCAGGCAAGATGATCATACCCTCGAAATCACTACTATCTTTGCTATGCTAGTTTGCTCGCTCTTTTGCTATGCTAATGCTACGATGCCTACCATTTGCTTGTCAGCCTCCCAAATTACCATGTCAAACCTCTAACTACCATGTCCTAGCAAACCGTTGATTGGCTATGTTACCGCTTTGCTCAGCCCCTCTTATAGCGTTGTTAGTTGCAGGTGAAGATTGAAGTTTGTTCCTTGTTGGAACATGGAGATGTTGTTCCTTGTTGGAACATGTTTACTTGTTGGGATATCACAATATATCTTATTTATTTAATGCATCTATATACTTGGTAAAGGGTGGAAGGCTCGGCCTTATGCCTGGTGTTTTGTTCCACTCTTGCCGCCCTAGTTTCCGTATCGGTGTTATGTTCCCGGATTTTGCGTTCCTTACGCGGTTGGGCTATAATGGGAACCCCTTGACAGTTTGCCTTAAGTAAAACTCCTCCAGCAAGGCCCAACATTGGTTTTAACATTTGCCACCTAAGCCTTTTTCCATTGGGTTCTGCAGACTCAAGGGTCATCTTTATTTTACCCCCCGGGCCAGTGCTCCTCTGAGTGTTGGTCCAAACTAGAGCACCGTGCGGGACCATTCCTTGGCAACTTGGATTACGTTGGTACCTGTACGCTTCGCTTATCCGGTGTGCCCTGAGAACGAGATATGTGCAGCTCCTATCGGGATTTGTCGGCAGCCGGGTGGTCTTGCTGGTTTAGTTTTACCACCGTCGAAATGTCTTGTTGTACCGGATACCGAGTCCGATCGGAGTGTCTCGGGTGGAGGTCTATTCCTTCATTGACCGTGAGAGCTTGTCATGGGCTGTTGGGACACCCTGCAGGTATAAACTTTCGAGAGCCATGCCCGCAGCTTATTTGGCGATGGGAATTTGTTAATGTCCGTTGTAGATAACTTGACACCAGATCCGAATTAAAACGCATCAACCGCGTGTGTAGCCGTGATGGTCTCTTCTCGGCAGAGTCCGGGAAGTGAACACGGTTTCTGGGTTATGTTTGACGTAAGTAGGTTGCTATAGGGTCACTTCTTGATCATACTTTTATCGACCGTGCTTTGCCTTCTCTTCTCGCTCTCATTTGCGTATGTTAGCCACCATATATGTTAGTCGCTTGCTGCAGCTCCACCTCATGCCTTTACCTTACCCATAAGCTTAAATAGTCTTGATCGCGAGGGTGCGAGATTGCTGAGTCCCCGTGGCTCACAGATACTTCCAAAACCAGTTTGCAGGTGCCTATGTTATCGAAAGGTGTGACGCAACCAAGCTCAAGAGGAGCTCGATGAAGATCTTGCCCTTTGTGTTGTTTCGCTCTAGTTGATCAAGAGTGGAGCCCGCTTGGGGTCGATCGGGGACCTTTGTCGATTTGGGGTTCTTCTTTTATTTTGGTTTCAGTAGTCGGACCTTGATTGTATCTGGATGATGTAATGCTTTATTCATGTAATTGTGTGAAGTGGCGATTGTAAGCCAACTATGTATCTCTTTCCCTTATGTATTACATGGGTTGTGTGAAGATTACCTCACTTGCGACATTGCTTTCAATGCGGTTATGCCTCTAAGTCGTGCTTCGACATGTGGGAGATATAGCCGCATCGAGGGCGTTACACAGAATTACCCTAGATATTTGGTAGATGAGAAGGCTGGCAAGGTCGATAGAAGTATATTGGATATAAATTATGTTAATTTGTACTTTACTAGTACTCCTAGTAGCACCAGGGTATTAGATACCGGTTCGGTCGCTAAGTGTTAGTAACTCGAAATAAAAGGTCATGCGTAAACAGAGACTAGCTAAAGGTGAGTCAAGCGATATGTGTTGAAGTTTTTCCAAGCTTGATGTGATCAAGCATCGCACGCTCCCTCTACCATCGAGATTGGTGTTAAACCTAAATAATTGTTATTTGGTGTTTATGTTGAGCATAGACATGATTGGATTATGTCTATTGCAATACGGTTATTCATTTAAGGAGAATAATGGTTACTCTGCTTATTTGAATAATACCTTCAATGGTTTTGCACCTAAAATGAATGGTTTATTGAATCTCGATCGTAGTGATACACATGTTCATGCCAAAAGATATAAGATAGTAATGATAGTACCACCTACTTGTGGCAATCGCCATGTAAGTCATATTGGTATAAAAGCATGAAGAAGCTCCATATTGATGGATCTTTGGACTCACTCGCTTTTGAAAAGTTTGAGACATGCTAACCATGTCTATTGGTGTATATGCATGAAGAAACTCCATGCAAATGGACCGTTTGGACTCACTTGATTTTGAATCACTTGAGACATGCAAATCATACCACATAGGCAAGATGACTGAAAGCCTCGTTTTCAGTAAAATGGAACAAGAAAGCAACTTGTTGGAAGTAATACATTTTGATGTGTGCAGTCCAATGAGTGCTGAGGCACGCAGTGGATACCATTATGTTCTTACTTCACGGATGATTTGAGTATATAGTGAGTATATTTACTTGATGAAACACAAGTCTGAATTATTGAATGGTTCAAGTAATTTCAGAGTGAAGTTGAAGATCATCGTGACAAGAGGATAAAATGTCCATGATATGATCATAGAGATGAGTATCTGAGTTACGAGCTTTGGCACGCAATTAAGACATTGTGGAAATTGTTTCACAATTAATATCGCCTGGAACACCATAGTGTGATGGTGTGTCCGAACATCATAGTTGCACCCTATTGGATATGGAGCGTACCATGATATCTCTTATCAAATTACCACTATTGTTCATGGGTTAGGCATTAGATACAACCGCACTCACTTTAATAGGGCACCACGTAATTCCGTTGAGACGACACCGTTTGAACTATGGTTGTCATTTCTTAAAAGTTTGGGGCTACGACGCTTATGTGAAAAAGTTTCAGGTTGATAAGCTCGAACCCAAAGCAGATAAAATGCATCTTCATAGGACACCCAAAACAGTTGGGTATACCTCCTAATTTAGATCCGAAAGCAATAGGGATTGTTTCTTGAATCGGGTCCTTTCTCGAGGAAAAGTTTGTCTCGAAAAGTTGAGTGGGAGGATGGTGGAGACTTGATGAGGTTATTGAACCATCACCTCAACTAGTGTGTAGCAGGGCACAGGAAGTTGTTCCTGCGGCACCCAAACCAATTGAAGTAGAAGCTTATGATAGTGATCATGAAGTTTCGGATCAAGTCACTCTCAGACCTCATAGGGTGACAAGGATGCGTCTTTGCTTGAGTGGTACAAGAATCTCGTCTTGAAGGTCATGTTGCTAGACAACAATGAACTCATGAGCTATGGAGAAGTGATGGTGGGCCCATATTCCGACAAATGGTTAGAAGCCATTAAATCCGAGATAGGATCCATGTATCAGAACAAAGCATGGACTTTGGTGGACTTGCCCGATGATCGGCAAGCCATTGAGATAAATGGATCTTTAAGAAGAAGACGGACGTGGACGGTAATGTCACCGTCTATGAAGCTCGACTTGTGGCGAAGAGTTTTTTCACAAGTTCAAGGAAGTTGACTACGATGAGATTTTTTCATCCGTAGCGATGCTTAAGTCCGTCGGAATCATGTTAGCATTAGCTGCATTTATGAAATCTAGCAGATGGATGTCAAAACGAGTTTCCTTACCAATTTTCGTAAGGAAAGGTTGTATGTAATACAATCAGAAAGGTTTTGTCGATCCTAAGGATGCTAAAAGGTATGCTAGCTCCAGCGATCCTTCTAAGGACTGGAGTAAGCATCTCGGAGTTGGAATGTACGCTTTGATGAGACGATCAAAGATTTTGATTTTATACAAAGTTTATGAGAAACTTGTATCTCCAAAGAAGTGAGTGGGAGCACTATAGAATTTCTGATGAATATATGTTGTTGACATATTGATGATCAGAAATGATGTAGAATTTTCTGTAAAGCATATAGGGTTATTTGAAAAGTGTTTTCAAGGGAAAACCTGGATTAAGCTACTTGAACATTGAGCTCAAGATCTATCAGGATAGATCAAAAACGCTTAATGGTACTTTCAAATGAGCATATACCTTGACATGATCTTGAAGGTGTTCAAGATAGATCAAAGAAGAAGTTCTTGCCTGAGTTGTAAGGTATGAAGTTAAGACTTAAAGCTCGACCACGACAGAAAAGAGAGAAAGGACGAAGGTCGTCCCCTATGCTTTAGACGTAGGCTCTACAGTATGCTATGCTAAGTACCGCACCTGATGTGTGCCTTGCCACATGTCTGGCAAGAGGGTACAAAGGTGATCAAGGAGTGGATCACCAGATAGCGATCAAAATTGTCCTTAGAGGAATAAGGATATGTTTCTTGATTATGGAGGTGATAAAGAGCTCGGCGTAAAGGGTTACGACGATGCAAGCTTTAACACCTATCCGAATGACTCTGAGTAGCAAACCGGATACGTATAGTGGAACGACCACTTGGAATAGCTCCAAGTGGAGCGTGGAAGCAGCATTTACAATATGACCTAGAGATTTGCAAAGTACATACGGATCTGAATGTTGCAGACCCGTTGACTAAAACCTCTCTCACAAGCAAAACATGATCAAACCACAGAACTCATTGAGTCTTAATCACATGATGATGTGAACTAGTTTAATGACACTAGTAAACTCTTTGGATGTTGGTCACATGGCGACGTGACCTGTGAGTGTTAATCACATGGCGATGTGAACTAGATTATTGACTCTAGTGCAAGTGGGAGAACTGTTGGAAATATGCCCTAGAGGCAATAATAAATTAGTTATTATTATATTTCCTTGTTCATGATAATCGTTTATTATCCATGCTATAATTGTATTGATAGGAAACTTAGATACATGTGTGGGTACATAGACAACACCATGTCCCTAGTAAGCCTCTAGTTGACTAGCTCGTTGATCAATAGATGGTTACGGTTTCCTGACCATGGACATTGTATGTCATTGATAACGGGATCACATCATTAGGAGAATGATGTGATGGACAAGACCCAATCCTAAGCCTAGCACAAAGATCGTAGTTCGTATGCTAAAGCTTTTCTAATGTCAAGTATCATTTCCTTAGACCATGAGATTGTGCAACTCCTAGATACCGTAGGAATGCTTTGGGTGTACCAAACGTCACAACGTAACTAGGTGGCTATAAAGGTGCACTACAGGTATCTCCGAAAGTGTCTGTTGGGTTGGCACGAATCGAGACTGGGATTTGTCACTCCGTGTGACGGAGAGGTATCTCTGGGCCCACTCGATAGGACATCATCACTATGTGCACAATGTGATCAAATAGTTGATCGCGGGATGATGTGTTACGGAACGAGTAAAGAGACTTGCCGGTAACGAGATTGAACAAGGTATCGGCATACCGACGATCGAATCTCGGGCAAGTACAATACCGCTAGACAAAGGGAATTGTATACGGGATTGCTTCAATCCTTGACATCGTGGTTCATCCGATGAGATCATCATGGAACATGTGGGAGCCAACATGGGTATCCAGATCCCGCTGTTGGTTATTGGCCAGAGAGCTGTCTCGGTCATTTCTGCATGATTCCCGAACCCGTAGGGTCTACACACTTAAGGTTCGGTGACGCTAGAGTTGTTATGGGAATTAGTGTGCGTTACGAATGTTGTTCGAGTCCGGATGAGATCCCTGACGTCACGAGGAGTTCCGGAATGGTCCGGAGGTAAAGATCTATATATGGGAAGTCCTATTTTGGCCACCGGAAAATGTTCGGGATTTTTCGGTATTGTACCGGGAAGGTTCTAGAAGGTTCCGGAGTGGGGGCCACCTGCATGGTGGGACCCACATGAACGTGGGTAGTGGGGGCAAGGCCCCACACCCCTGGTCAAGGTGCACCAAGATCCCCCCTTAGAAGGAATAAGATCATATCCCGAAGGGATAAGATCAAGATCCCTAAAAAAGGGGAGATAACAATCGGTGGGGAAGGAAATGATGGGATTTCTTTCCTCCCACCTTTGCCAATGCCCCAATGGACTTGGAGGGCAAGAAACCAGCCCCCTCCACCCCTATATATAGTGGGGAGACGCATGGGAGCTTCACCCTTGCCCCTGGCGCAGCCCTCTCCCTCCCCAACACCTCCTCCTCCTCCTCCGTAGTGCTTGGCGAAGCTCTGCCGGAGAACTGCAAGCTCCACCACCACGCCGTCATGCTGTCGGAGCTCTCCCTCAACTTCTCCCTCTCCCCTTGCTGGATCAAGAAGGA
The DNA here is from genome assembly GCA_021437245.1 of Aegilops speltoides. Classification (NCBI taxonomy): domain Eukaryota; kingdom Viridiplantae; phylum Streptophyta; class Magnoliopsida; order Poales; family Poaceae; genus Aegilops; species Aegilops speltoides. The sequence goes on from CM038147.1 coordinate 198,032,779, forward strand.
GGAGACGTCCCCGGGCTGTACGTGTGTTGAATGCGGAGGCGCCGTTCGTTCGGCACTAGATCGGATCTTCCGCGATTTGAATCGCCGCGAGTACGACTCCATCAACCACGTTCTTGTAACGCTTCCGCTTAGCGATCTTCAAGGGTATTAAGATGCACTCCCCTCTCTCTCGTTGCTAGTATCTCCATAGATTGATCTTGGTGATGCGTAGAAAATTTTGAATTTCTGCTACGTTCCCCAACACTTATAGCGTTGTTAGTTGTAGGTGAAGTTGAAGATTGCTCCATGGTGGACAGGATTATGTTGGGATATCACAATATCTCTTATTTAATTAATGCATCTATATACTTGGTAAAGGGTGGAAGGCTCGGCCTTATGCCTGGTGTTTTGTTCCACTCTTGCCGCCCTAGTTTCCGTCATACCGGTGTTATGTTCCCGGATCTTGCGTTCCTTACGCGGTTGGGTGATTTATGGGACCCCCTTGACAGTTCGCTTTGAATAAAACTCCTCCAGCAAGGCCCAACCTTGGTTTTACCATTTGCCTCACCTAGCACTTTTTCCCTTGGGTTTCCGGAGCCCGAGGGTCATCTTTATTTTACCCCCCCGGGCCAGTGCTCCTCCGAGTGTTGGTCCAAACTAGAGCACCGTGCGGGACTATTCCTTGGCAACTTGGATTACACCGGTTCCTGTACGCTTCGCTTATCCGGTGTGCCCTGAGAACGAGATATGTGCAGCTCCTATCGGGATTTGTCGGCACATCGGGCGGCTTTGCTGATCTTGTTTTACCATTGTCGAAATGTCTTGTAAACCATGATTCCGAGACTGATCGGGTCTTCCTGGGAGAAGGAATATCCTTCGTTGATCGCGAGCGCTTATCATGGGCTAAGTTGGGACACCCCTGCAGGGTATAAACTTTCGAAAGCCGTGCCCGCGGTTATGTGGCAGATGATTGTTAATGTCCGGTTGTAGATAACTTGACACCAGATCCGAATTTAAACGCATCAACCGTGTGTGTAGCCGTGATGGTCTCTTTTCGGCGGAGTCCTGAAAGTGAACACGGTTTTGGGTTATGTTTGACGTAAGTAGGAGTTCAGGATCACCTCTTGATCATTGCTAGCTTCACGACCGTTCCGTTGATTCTCTTCTCGCTCTTATTTGCGTATTGTTAGCCACCATATATGCTTAGTCGCTGCTGCAACCTCACCACTTTACCCCTTCCTTACCCTTTAAGCTTTACTAGTCTTGATACCCATGGTAATGGGATTGCTGAGTCCTCGTGGCTCACAGATTACTACAACAACAGTTGCAGGTACAGGTTATGCGATGACCATGACGTGAGAGCGATGTTTGCTTGTTTTGGAGTTCTTCTTCTGCTTCTTCTTCGATCAGGGGATAGGTTCCAGGTCGGCAGCCTGGGCTAGCAGGGTGGATGCCGTTTGAGTTTCTGTTTGTGTTCCATCCGTAGCCGGATGTTGATCTTATGTATGATGTATTGATGTATTCCCATCTATTATGTAATGTTGATGTAATGATATCCACCTTGCAAAAGCGTATCAATATGCGGTTCTATCCTTGTTGGGACCTTCGAGTCTCTTTAGGATAGTATCGCATATTGGGCGTGACATGGAGGAATTGTTCATTCCTCTCAAGAAAATGATGATCGAACATAGCTTCTTTATCCAAATAAACAGGAGGTAAAATCATATCCCCCTCTCGTGGGGCTATATTGAGAAAATTAGCCACACGGGTTGCATAAATTCCTCTCAAATAAATCCCCCCTTCTACTATTATTCTGCAACCTACGTGCAACTATTGCCCCAAGTTATAACCTTTATAACCTAACAGAGCACTCTTGAGGGCACAAAGATCAGGGACACACATGTGACATGCTTCATCCTTACCGTTAATGCATCTACCAACAAAGAAAGCAAAATAATGTATAGCAAGAAAATGAATGCTCCCTATGGTAGCTTGTGCTATGTCCCTAGATTCTCCCACAGTAATACTAGCAAGAAAATCTCTAAATTCAGATTTGCGAGGATCATTAATATTACCCCACTGCGGGAGTTTGCAAGTAGTTGTGAAATCCTCTAAATCCATGGTATAAGATGTATCATAAATATAAAACATGACACTAGGAGAATTATGCGTAGAGATATATTGGAACCTCCGCACAAAGGAATCAGTCAATTGATAGTATTGAGGACACTTATCTTGTAAGAAGTCCTCCAGCTCGGCATTACGCACATACGCGTCAAATTCCTCCTTGAAGCCTGCTTCGACCATAAAATCATCGGATGGCCACTCACAATCTCGTACATTTGCGTCCCTCGGCAATTCAACATCTTGCTCACGTATAGCAACCCTTGGCCCTTTCTTTGCCGAGGAACCACCTTGGTACGTTCTTCTAAGCATATTTCTTTTTCTGAAAATTTCTGAAATTTTAGTAACTTCAAAATAAAAGTGAATAGAACTAAACAAGATTGATAGCAACTACTCCTACAAGTGCCTAGAGCCTATATCATGCACTAGAATTGCTTGGGACCTCAAAAATTTATGGAAAAACTAACGCCCACACGTGTGGGCCTTTGCAGATCGCCCACACGCCTCCATCACCACTCATTTTGCCACGTATGAATAGATGACATCAGCAGAAATCTTTTTGGTTTTCGGCTTAAAATGTTTTATCTCCTAAATAAAAAAGCAAACTAAAAATCCATTTTCATCATTAGATCCTTCTCGACGAGAGCTTCAAAAGTAGATCACATGTTGATATGTTTCAACAATTTTTTTTGCCGAGAAGTTGCCATGATGTTTACACTATAGTTGCCATAGTGTTTAAACTAAAGTTGCCATGTGGCAATTTTAGTTTGTAGATCATGGCAATTTTAGTTTTTTTATGATGGCAATTCCAGTACTTTGACCATGAAAATATTTTTTATTGAACCATGGCAATTTTAAGTGCATGTATCATGGCAATTTTAGTTTATGGTGCATGGCAAGTCTAGTTTCTTAATTCTCTGTTTTATAATATGTTAAAATTTACTTTTAAATGTAAAAGAAAATAGTTGAAACATACCATGGCAACTTCAGTGTAAATATCATGGCAATTCATGTGCAATAGACATGGCAACTTTTAAAAAAAATTCGTCGAAATATATCGATATGAGATCTAGTTTTGAAGATCTCGTCGCGAGGGATTTAATGGTGAAAACGGATCTTCAATCGGATTTTTCATTTAAGAGATAAAACATTTTAAAAACTGAAAATCCGAAAAGATTCTCGCATGCATGCATGCGATGACGTGGCAATCTATTTGCATTAGAGACGTCTTGTGCATCTCCTTTCCTGCCACACGTGTGGCAGTTATCGATGTCCAAAATTTTAACATGCAAGCTCAAGAACATGGTCACCTATGCAGCAAAAATTTGCAATGAATAAAGCACTAGAACAAAAACTATTTGGACCAATGGAGGAGTCACATACCAAGCAACAATCTCCCAAAGCAGTTTTGTGAATGGAGCTTTGAGCTAAGAGATCGAAAATCGCAGCAAAACGAGCTAGAACTCGTGCTTGAGCTGGATGGGGATTTTTTTGGGTAGAAGATGAAGTGTGTGGGTGCTGGCATAAGTGGAGGGGGCCCACCAGGGGCCCACGAGACAGGGGGCGCGCCCTATAGGGGGGGCCCTCCACTCTCGTGGCCTGGTGCTTGCCCCTCCTGCAGTGATTTCAGTGCCTAAAATCCTCAAATATTCCACAAAAAATCATACTAAATTTGCAGGGCATTTGGAGCACTTTTATTTTCGGACTATTTTTTTATTGCACGGATAATTCAGAAAACAGACGGATAATACTATTTTTGCTTTATTTATTCTAAATAGCAGAAAGTAAAAAGAGGGTACAGAAGGTTGTGCCTTCTAGTTTCATCCATCTCGTGATCATCAAAATGAATCCACTAACAAGGTTGATCAAGTCTTGTTAACAAACTCATTCCGAGTAACACGGAACCGGAGAAATTTCGAATAACACTAAGTTACCGCAACGGGGATATGAAAATCCCCAACAATAAGAATATCATACTTTTTCTTGACAGTAGGAAGAGGGAATTCAAAACCTCCGAAAATGATAGTTGGAACTTTTTCAATAGAATTGATGCTATGAACTTGAGATTATCTCCTCGGAAAGTGTACTGTATGCTCATTACCATTAACATGAGAAGTGGCATTGCCTTTGTTGTAATCAATAACAGCCCCTACAGTATTAAGAAAAGGTCTACCAAGGATAATAGACATACTATCGTCCTCGGGAATATCAAGAATAACAAAATCTGTTAAAATAGTGACATTTGCAACCACAACAGGCACATCCTCACAAATGCCGACAGGTATAGCAGTTGATTTATCAGCCATTTGCAAAGATATTTCAGTAGGTGTCAACTTATTCAATTCAAGTATACGATATAAAGAGAGAGGCATAACACTAACACCGGCTCCAAGATCACATAAAGCAGTTCTAACATAATTTCTTTTAACAGAGCATGGTATAGTTGGTACACCCGGATCTCCAAGTTTCTTTGGTATTCCACCCTTAAAAGTGTAATTAGCAAGCATGGAAATTTCAGCTTCTGGTATCTTTCTTTTATTTGTGATGATATCCTTCATATACTTAGCATAAGGATTTACTTTCAAAGATATCGCTTAAGCGCATACATAAGAAAATAGGTCTAATCATTTCAAAGAAAGCGCTCAAAATCCTCATCATCCTTTGACTTGGATGGTTTAGGAGGAAAGGGCATGGGTTTCAACCCATGGTTCTCTTTCTTTACCGTGCTTCCTAGCAACAAAATCTCTCTTATCATAACGTTGATTCTTCGATTGTGGGTTATCAAGATCAACAAAGAGTTCAATCTCTACATCATTGTTTTTGCTAGGTTGAGCATCAACATGAACATTATCATTAACATTATCACTAGGTTCATGTTCATCACCGATTGTGTTTCAAAGATCGTAAATAGAAATATCATTGGGATTCTCGGGTGTGTCTACAGTAGGTTCACTAGAAGCATGCAAAGTCCTATCATTTTTCTTCTTCTTCTTCTTCTTAGAAGAACTAGGAGCCTCTAAATTATTTCTCTGAGAATCTTGCTCGATTCTCTTAGGGTGACCTTCAGGATACAAAGGTTCCTGAGTCATTCTACCAGTTCTAGTAGCCACTCTAACAGCAAAGTCATTTTTATTATTTAATTCCTCAAGCAAATCATTTTGAGCTTTAAGTACTTGCTCAGCTTGAGTAGCAACCATAGAAGCATATTTGCTAACGAGGTGAAGTTCATCTTTAACTCTAGCTATATTATCGCCTACACGTCCTATCTCGAAAGCATTATTCTTTAACTCTCTACCAACATAAGCATTAAAACTTTCTTGTCTAGCCATAAATTCATCAAATTCATCTAAGCATGGGCTATGAAATTTAGTAGAGGGGATTTCAACTTTATCATATCTATAGAGAGAATGTACCTTTACTACCTGTGTCGGGTTATCAAGACAATGAGGTTCTTCAGGCAGTAAATTAAGACCATGTATTTCTTCAATAGGAGGTAAATTCTTAACATCTTCAGCTTTAATACCTTTTTCTTTCATTGATTTCTTTGCCTCTTGCATATATTCAGGACTGAGAAATAAAACACCTCTCTTCTTCGGAGTGGGTTTAGGAATAGGCTCAGAGTTGGCTCAATTGGTTCAGAATTACTTGAGAATTGGCTCGGGAAGAGTCCAATTATTTTCATTAGTCAACATATTATTCAATAATATTTCAGCTTCGTCGACCGTTCTTTCCCTAAAAACACAACCAGCACAACTATCCAAGTAGTCCTTGGAAGCATCGGTTAGTTCATTATAAAATATATCAAGTATTTCATTTTTCTTAAGAGGATGATCAGGCAAAGCACTAAGTAACCGGAGAAGCCTCCCCCAAGCTTGTGGGAGACTCTCTTCTTTGATTCGCACAAAATTATATATTTCCTGCAAGGCAACTTGTTTCTTATGAGCAGGGAAATATTTAGCGAGAAGTAATAAATCATATCACGGGACTACGCACACAACCAGAGCAAGAGAATTATACCAAGTCTTAGCATCACCCTTTAATGAGAACGGAAATATCTTAAGGATATAAAAATAGCGAGACTTCTCATCATGAGTAAACAGGTATCTATATCATTCAACTTGGTAAGATGTGCCACAACTGTTTTGATTCAAGGCCATAAAAGGATCGATTCAACTAAAGTAATAATTTCGGGATCAACAGAGAATTCATAATCCTTATCAGTAACACAGATAGGTGAAGTAGCAAAAGCAGGATCGGGTTTCATTCTAGCATTAAGAGACTGTTGCTTCCATTTAGCTAATACTTTCTTAAGATCATATCTATAATTGCAAGCAAAAATTTCCCTAGCAGCTTCTTCATTCATAACATAACCCTTAGGAACAACAGGTAAAACATAATCATTGGGAGAACCTTCATCATCACTATCATCAGTAATAGGATCTTTAGTAATATCATTCCCCCTAACTCTAGCAAGTTGTTCATCAAGAAATTCACCTAATGGCAAAGTAGTATCACGCATAGAAGTAGTTTCATCATACATAGCAGAAAGTGGCATCATCAATAACATGAGACATATCAGAATTCATAGCAGTAGCAGGTTTAGGTGTCGCAAGCTTACTAATAACGGAAGGAGAATCTAGTGCAGAGCTAGATGGCAGTTCCTTACCTTCCCTCGTAGTTGAGGGCAAAATCTTGGTTTTAGCGTCTTTTAAGTTCTTCATAGTGATCAACAGATATAAATCCCAAGTGACTCAAAGAATAGAGCTATGCTCCCCGGCAACGGCACCAGAAATTAGTCTTGATAACCCACAAGTGTAGGGGATCGCAATAGCTTTCGAGGGTAAAGTATTCAACCTAAATTTATTGATTCGATGATACGTCTCCAACGTATCTATAATTTTTTATTGTTCCATGCTATTATATTACCCCTTTTGGATGTTTATGGGCTTTATTACACTTCTATATCATTTTTCGGACTAACCTACTAACCGGAGGCCCAAATTTATATTGTTTTTTTTTGCCTATTTCAAGATTTCAAGAAAAGGAATATCAAACGGAGTCCAAACGGAATGAAACCTTCGGGAGCGTTATTTTGGAACAAATCTGATCCGGAGAGCTTGGAGTGCAAGTCAAGAAAGCTCCGAGGGCCCCACGAGATAGGAGGCGCCCCAGTAGGGCGCACTTCGCCTCATGGGCCCCTCAGGCCCACCGACGCATTTCTTCCTCCTATATATGTCTACGCACCCCAAAAACATCCAGAGCACCACGAAACACAATTTCCACCGCCAGAACCTTCAGATCCGCGAGATCCCATCTTGAGCCCTTGCCAAGACTCTGCGGGGGGGGAAGCAACCACGGAGGGCCTCTACATCAACATCCTTGCCCCTCTGATGAGTTGTGAGTAGTTTACCACAGACTTACGAGTCCATAGTTATTAGCTAGATGGCTTCTTCTCTCTTTTTGGATCTCAATACAATGTTCTCCCCCTCTCTTGTGGAGATCTATTCGATGTAATCTCTTTTTGCGGTGTGTTTGTCGAGATCCAATGAATTGTGGGTTTATGATCAAGTTTATCTATGAATAATATTTGAATCTTCTCTGAATTCTTTTATGTATGATTGAGTTATCTTTGCAAGTCTCTTCGAATTATCGGTTTGGTTTGGCCTACTAGATTGATCTTTCTTGCCATGGGAGAAGTGCTTAGCTTTGGGTTCAATCTTGCGTGTTCTTACCCAAAGGATGTAAAGGGTTGCAAGACACATATTGTATTGTTGCCATCGAGGATAACAAGATGGGGTTTATATCATATTGCATGTGTTTATCCATCTACATCATGTCTTCTTGCTTAATGCGTTGCTCTGTTCTTATGAACTTAATACACTAGATGCACGCTGGATAGCGGTCGATGTGTGGAGTAATAGTAGTAGATGCAGGCAGGAGTCAGTCTACTTGTTATGGACGTGATGCCTATATACATGATCATGCCTAGATAATCTCATAACTATTCGCTTTCCTATCAATTGCTCGACAGTAATTTGTTCACCCACCGTAATACTTATGCTATCTCGAGAGAAGCCTCTAGTGAAACCTATGGCCCCCGGGTCTATCTCTTATCATATTTGCTTTCCATCTACCTTTATTTGCATCTTTACTTTTTGCATCTATACTACAAAATACCAAAAATATATTATCTTATCATACTATCTTTATTAGATCTCACTTTCGCAAGTGGCCGTGAAGGGATTGACAACCCCTTTATTGTGTTGGTTGCGAGTTCTTAGTTTGTTTGTGTAGGTGCGTGGGACTTTTGAGGAGCCTCCTACTGGATTGATACCTTGGTTCTCAAAACTGAGGGAAATACTTATGCTACACTTTGCTGCATCACCCTCTCCTCTTCGAGGAAAACCAACGCAAGCTCAAGACGTAGCATTCGACACAAGGGGAGCCAAAGAATATTCTTGAGTATTAGCAGTTGAGTTGTCAATTCAACCACACCTGGATAACTTAGTATCTGCAGCAAAGTGTTTAGTAGCAAAAGTGGTATAATAATAAAGGTAATGGTAGCAAAAGTAAAGATAAATGTTTTTGGGTTTTTGTAGTAGTTGTAACAGTAGCAACGAAAAAGTAAATAAGCGAAGACCAATATATGAAAAGCTCGTAGGCAATGGATCAGTGATGGATAATTATGCCGGATGCGATTCCTCTTGTAACAGCTATAACATAGGGTGACATAGAACTAGCTCCAATTCATCAATGTAATGTAGGCATGTATTTCGTAAATAGTCATACATGCTTATGGAAAGGAACTTGCATGACATCTTTTGTCCTACCCTCCCGTGGTAGCGGGGTCCTAGCGGAAACTAAGGGATATTAAGGCCTCCTTTTAATAGAGAACCGGAACAAAGCATTAGCACATAGTGAATACATAAACTCCTCAAACTACGGTCATCACCGAGAAGTATCCCGGTTATTGTCACTTCGGGGTTGTCAGATCATAACACATAATAGGTGACTATAGACTTGCAAGATAGGATCAAGAACACACATATATTAATGAAAACATAATAGGTTCAGATCTGAAATCATGGCACTCGGGCCCTAGTGACAAGCATTAAGCATAGCAAAGTCATAGGTTCAATCTCAGAACATAGTGGATACTAGGGATCAAACCCTAACAAAACTAACTTGATTACATGGTAAATCTCATCCAACCCATCACCGTCCAGCAAGCCTACGATGGAATTACTCACGCACGGCGGTGAGCATCATGAAATTGGTGATGGAGGATGGTTGATGATGACGACGGCGACGAATCCCCTCTCCGGAGCCCCGAACGGACTCGGATCAGCCTCCCGAGAGAGATTAGGGCTTGGCGGCGGATCCGTGTCGTAAAACGCGATGAAACTTTCTCTCGATTTTTTCTCCCGAACGTGAATATATGGAGTTGGAGTTGAGGTTGGTGGAGGTCTAGGGGCCCACGAGATAGGAGGGCGCCCTAGGGGGCGCCTTGTCTCGTGGACGACTGTGGCCCCTCGGTATTGATTCTTTCGCCAAAATTTTATTAATTCCAAAAAGTGCCTCCGTGGATTTCGTGACATTCCGAGAACTTTTCTTTTCTACACATAAACAACATCATGGCGCTTCTGCAAAACAAGCGTCGATCAAGGTTAGTTTCATTCAAATCATGCAAGTTAGAGTCCAAAACAAGGGCAAAAGTGTTTGGAAAAGTAGATACGTTGGAGACGTATCAGGCGCACGGTCGCTGGCGATCTCGGTGGCCCGAGGTTGAAGAAGACGGCGGTAAGGGCGTTCGGGGGTGTCCGGCGTCGCTTGGCTTGGTGAGGACTGAGGAGGTCGAGGACGAGGAAGCCGAGCTACTGGGCACGCCGAGGGGTCGAGGGGGAGGATCTGGGTGCGGCAACGGAGAGCGGTGGCGACGAGCTCCGCTCGGGCTGCGCGGGAGAGAGAGAGCAGAGAAGGGGGAAGGGGTCCAGGGAGAGTGAGAGAGATCCAGAGGGCCGGGGCAATGTACGTGGCGTCGTCGGCCGCGTCGGGGAGGAGCCAGCAGCAGTGAGAGAGAGGTGGTCAGACGGCGACAAGTAGCGTCGGCACGCACGCGCCTGCCCCTCCTCGGGCAAGGAGGAAGACGACAGGAGGAGGTGGCCAGTGGGGTGGGCCGCCACTGGCTGCACAGACTGGGCCACTGTAAGGCCAGTAACTCTCTCTCTCTCTCTCTCTCTCTCTCTTTTATTTCTTTTTTTCTATTTTCTGTAATTGTGTTTGGCTTTATTAAAAATGCCAGAGCATTTCCAAAAATCATGCAACTGACTGTGGCGACTGTTTGGAATGTTTCCAACAGTAAACATTCCAGTTTGTGATTATTTGGGCATTTAATATATTTTATAGGATTTAAATGCCCAAATGAAAATACTATATGATTTAATTCAGTGACCCCCAATTGACCTAGAAAAATGTGCAATATTTTTGGCAGAGGTTCAAGACCAATCCAAAGATGATGAACATTTTTGGGAAGGCATTTTGGGTTCATTGAAAATATTTTTATTTGAACCTAGTTGAATTCTTTCTGATGCTAGGGTTTGGTCAATCCCCATTTCAACTTAGATAGAATTTAAACATGATGCAATAAGATGCAAAACACCAGGCAGAACCAGAAGCTAGGGATGTGACATCACCCCTAAAAAATTCATATCCAAACTCCAAATACACATTGAGAAATAAAAGACAAACCCATATGTGAATAGTGTCTCCATGCGCATTTCCTTAAAATACACATTGAGAAAAAAAGAGTCAAATCCATATGGGAATAGTGTCTCCATGTGCATTGTGAAGTTTGACTTAAATTTTTTAGAGGTTGTAGACATATGTTTTGTACATCCTCTGTTTTTAAATGTAAGACGTTTCGACGTAGTAACACTTAATTTTGAAACTATGTCGTGCTCTATGTTTCTAGGAAAACCATAATGTGCCAACCTACATCAAAAACAAAAATGCATTTTTGTTTGGAAACGACAAAAGCCTTGAACGACGCACGGCAAGGCCACTCGCTTCGATCTGGTCGCTCCATCTTGAATCCAACGGCAGTGAGTGAGTTGGCATCATATTCATAGTCAACCAGTATACCTCGTGCGCGGAAGCCATTGCCGCCTGCCCTCAGTTTTCCCTCTCCCACTCTCCTCCGCCGCCGGCGCCCGATGCGCCACCTCGTCGCGGCGGCGAAACCATCCCGGCGGCGGCATTTCTTCTTCTCCTTATCCCCCTACCACCAACTCTCCACCACGACCACCAGCGGCACCAATTCCTCCCATCTCTGCTCCTTCTACGACCCCGCGGCGCAGTTCCTCCCCTCCGGCTCTCCCCGGCACCTCTCCCTCCCCACCTCCCTCCGCCGCGACTCCATCCTCGACCTCGCGCGCATCCTCAAGTCCTCCCTGCAATGCCACCTAGCTCTCTGCACCCTCACCTCCCAGACCCCCCCGCTCCATGCCCGCTTCGCCGCCGCCTCCCGTCTCGCCATCTTGTCCCCGGCGCTGCGCCCCTTCGCATCCCTCCTCCTCGCCGCCCTCCTACCGGCCGCCTCCCCGCATCTCCTCGCCTGGTGCGCCTCCCCCGGCGGCGCCCCGTACGCGGCCCTCCGCCTCGCGCTCCACGCCTTTCTCGCCGCCGGCATGCCGGCTGAGGCGCTCGTCGTGCTCGCACGCATCCGCAGCGTTGGGAAAACGCCCAGCCTCTCCGCGCTGGCGACGCTGCTGCGCCTGCTGTTCCGCGAGGGCAACGTCCAGGCCGCGTGGAAGGTGTTCGTGGAAATGACAGCGATGGGGCCACGGCCGAGCCTCCCCATCTTCAACGCCATGATCCTAGGGTTATGCCACATGGGGCTCGTCCCTGTAGCTGCGGGATTGCTTGGTGTCATGTGGAGGTTCCATGTTATCCCTGATGCGTGCAGCTATAACATCCTGATCAAGGGACATTGTGTGTTTGGGCAGGCAGGGGATGCTTTTGAGCTGTTTGAAAAAATGCACAAGTCAGGGTGCGAGCCCACTGTTGTGACGTATAACATTTTGGTGAATGTACGGTGCCGTGCTGGGAATATGGTGGAGGCAAGGAGGCTGTTCGATGAGATGGTGGCGGTGGGGGTCGAAGCAAATACAATCACCTTCAATGTTTTAATCGATGGGTATGCAAAGACTGGGCAGATGGATGAGGCTGATGCCGCCTACAGAGAGATGAAGGAGAGGGGATTGCTGCCAGATTGCTGCACCTTCAACATTCTTTCTGCTGGAGCTTACAAGTTTGGAAAGACCGTGCACTTAGCACATGAGCAGCAGGAGCTGTATGAAATGTTTGGTTCACAGATATCAGCAGACAATATAGATATGACGATCTGTAGGCTTTGTTGGGATGGACGATTTGATGATGCCCGGCAGCTTGTGTGTTGTGCAATCGAGCAGGGTGCTCCAGTGAGTGTTGCAGGTTTTAATGCTTTGATTGCTGCATATAGCAAGGAGGGATTTGAAGAAGAAGCTCTCGAGTTATATAAACTTATGAAAGAGATTGGCCTTGCACCCTTATCCTCCACTTTCAATTACTTGATACTGGGTCTATGCAATCAAGGAAGACTAGATGATGCACAGCTTTTGCTAGAACATATGATTAGTAAGGGATATTCTGTTGGTACCTCATTTACCGTTTACATGGATTCATGCTTCAGGTCTGGTAATGTAGAAGGTGCCTTGAAATGCTGGGATGATATGGTGAAAGTTGGTGGGCAGCCTGATTTTATCGCTTTCTCTGCATATATCAGTGGCCTTTGCAGATTAGATCATGTAAATGAGGCTTATCGGGCATTTATGGAGATGACAAGAAGAGGTCTTGTTCCGAACAATATTACTTACAACTCTCTGATATCTGCGTTTTGTAGGGTTGGCCATGTGGCCAAAGCACTGAAACTAGAGCAGAAGATGAGGCAGAGTGGTCTTGTTCCTGATGTTTTCACAAGCAACATTCTGATTGATGGTTTTTGCAGAGAAGGAAGGTTGGATATGGTGAATAACCGTTTCTTGGACATGCGCAGTAGTGGCTTAACTCCTGATGTAGTGACATACAATACAATTATTAATGCATATTGCCGGGCCCAGGATATGAATGGTGCCATGATTTTCATGAACAAGATGCTTGCAGATGGCTGTGATCCAGATATTTTCACATATAATATTTGGATTCATAGCCTCTGCAACAATCATTCGATGAATCGAGCAGCGAGACTGCTGGATGAACTTGTTGCTGTTGGTTTCACACCTAATTCAGTTACATACAACACACTGATGGATGGCATTTGCAATGATGTCCTTGATCGAGCTATGATTCTCACTGGTAAACTGATTAAGATGGCCTTTCAACCCAACACCATCACAGTTAATGTTTTCTTTTCTCATTTCTGTAAGCAAGGTCTTGGAAGGCGAGCCCTTGTGTGGGCTGAGAAGCTCAGAGAAGATTCTGTTGCTTTTGATGACGCTACAATGAATATACTTGACTGGGCTTCCAAGGAGATGGATGATGACCTCCAGGGTAGAGTTGCTGATATTGACAAATGTATGTTTCTCGAGTTCTTAATGCTCATAACGTACAACACCATGAGCAATAATAGATCCCCAAAGTTTAGACATGTGCCTGTCGAGACAGTTATTGTTCCTGCCGGCAGCAATACAATCAAAGTTTTAGATACTGGGTAATAGCCAAATTTCATAATCACATGAGCTACTTGAAAACATTAGCCACACGATCAATGTTTTTGGTGTCGATGAGGGACGTTGGCATGACACAATGGTCGCCAGCCTGGAGGAGGCAAGCAAGCAGATATCAATTAGCCAGCCAGACAAAGAGAGTAGGAGGAGGAGGAAGAAGAAGACGAGACTAATCGGTCAGGGTGTGTGATCGACGGGGTCGTGCGCCAACGGGCACCATCTACTGCTGCAAGCACTGCGACTCCGACGTTGCCTATGCCCAGCACATTGTCTCCCAAGGTCTCAGTCTCCTCCTATGTCTCCCATCTCCATCTACATCCCTATTCCATTTTTATTCATCTTGTTTCCTCACCAGATGTTTCGCTGCAAGCATGGCAAGGCCTACCTCTTCAACAAGGTGTAAGTAATTAGATCACAGCGCCCTGCCTCAGTCTTCATCTTGTTATGCATCCCCATGCTGGCATCATAGTTTTACCGTGTGCCCTGTTCTCCACGACACAGATGCTACTGCATTATTATTTAGAATAGTTGTGCTCTGTTCTCTCGTGCTCTATGTGCCCATGGCCATCAAGCAATTGCAATTTCTAGTGTTTTGGGCTGTTGTCATGGTCTGTGATGCAAATATACAATGCTAGATATGAAAATATATGATATGGTCATAGCTGAATGCTCAGTTTAGTATTGTACACTGTCAGAAATATTCTTGGTAAAATCAGTTTTGCAGCACTTCACTGAGAGATAGATTGTGTTCCTCAGTCCATGTTTGCTCTGCAATCTTTGATCTAAGATTCTGATTCAGAGTGATTGTATCTTCATTTTTTCCTGACAAGTTTGCCTTCTCATCGCTGGATCAAGGTCATTTCAGGTTCATCAAGCTGCCCGTGTCCATCTACCACCCAAGCCATGTCGCGGAGCAACGGAGATCCTCCACATGATCTTCTTCAGCTGCCTCCAGTTCAAGAATAACTTGGATTTTCTCAGAAAGATGTATTATGAGCTGAAATTTGAAAGTGACACTAGCATAACTTGGATTTTCCCAGAAAGATGCATGATCCATTTTGAAAACAACAGGTGTAACTACAATAGCAGTCATCTAAACAAAAAGCATATGCCATGCTTTGTTTGACACACATAGTTCAGTAGCCTAGACATTTGTGTGCAAAAATACCACCACATTACCCAAACCCTCAAATAGTATAAATCTCCACTCAAAGTCCAAGGTTAATTTAAGACTGTTAATTAAGCTATCGATGGCTGGTGTTTATTTTTAGTTGTAGGTTTCTGAGGAGGATTGCATGTGTACAGTATAAGCACTAATTAATTATATTTTGCCGTATGTGATGGTCCGGCCATCGCGCCGTGGCCGAGTGTAGAGCAGGTCACCCAGCCGATGATTTGGTGTTTGGATCTGCGGTGGTGGTCTTCTGGCCACCACAATCTTGTTATTGTGATAATCTTTTTGCTGATGAAATATGTCACAATATTTGTGCTTTGCAAGATTCTGTGGCTACTATGTTGTGCTGCCTATATGCATGATTATGTAGGATTATGTTCTGCCTTTCACGAATATGTTTGAGTTATGACATATATCATTCTTTTGGCATTATGCTACCCCTGGTTAGTTAAGAGAGCTACAAATTATCTTTTCCTTAGGTTGGATAATTTTGATTGATTAGTGTATGCTTGAGCATGTACAGCCTTGTTTTCTCTGCTGCAGAGAGCACCTCATGTATTTGTATAGATGTTCATTAAAGCTATTGTCCGCGTCTTCTGATTATTCACTGTAATTGACATCTCCGCTGTATTTGTGAATATATGAATCTAGTTTGTAAGAGTAATCTTAACGAGTTTTTGTTTTGCTGCTGTTTAGAAGCCTGTTTGTTTTATTCATGTATGTACGTTGGATCCACGTATCTCATGTATTAGCAATTTAGAAGTTGTGGATATTTTGGCCCATGAACAGTGGACATCTTGGCTTGTGAACAACACTAGGTAAACAACGTGCGGTTTTTGTAAGAGCACACTATGTTAATTAAGCCTGCTGCACAGAATGGCAAAAACAACTGTATCTTATATTTCTTTGTTATAGGCATGTAAACCCAACCTGATCCCACAATGGCATTCTTTGAGATTTTTTATTTGATTAGTTGCTCTTGATTGTAGGCCAATGCCTAGGCTCTGCTGCTGCATATAGGAATTTTGGTTGCTTTCGTCTTTCTTGGTGATTTCAACAACAATGGGTTTCGGTGGACTACCTCCTCAGCTACTTTAGCTTCTTCACTGCAGGGCGATGACAGCCTCATGACAGCGGTGGTCGCCTCTTCCTTGGTTCTGGTGAATTCCTGGTCTCCTCCCTCTCTCCCTTATGCCCTGAGATTATCTAGCCATTCAGTCATTGCTGATTATCGAGCCAATCATAGGGTTCGGTTATGTGGTCATGTTGTCTGTGGTGGTGGTCTTCTGCCCACCAGTCTTGTGATTGTGATGATCTTGTTGATGAATTGTCCCATGTAGTGATTAGGCCCTTTTGCTATTTTACGCTATTTGTCATGGTTTGATATTTATTTAGGATCTTGGTGTGCTATTGCCTAGGGTGTAGAACTTGATATGGAAGGAACAAATTTTTTACTGCACCTGCTGCACCTTAAGTTTCAAATTGGAGATTCAATTCAGGTTGACATGTGTCTCCTGTAATATACAAGGAAACATCTATTTCATCTCCAGTTGCTGCACTTGCAAGATCGTATGTTAACTGTTAAACTATCTTTATGTACGACCTTAATTGATATCTGAAAAGAGAATGAGCTTCCTAACTATGCATAGTCATGTAATTTCAAGTAGTTATCACGCAGTCTTCAATCTCTCTCTGGCACTTTGCATGCTATGACAGTCACCCTGTATAGACGCCATTTGAAGGATTTTATGCTTACCTTGGTCTGCATGTATGAAGTGCGATTTATCTATGAGCAACCTGCTATTGGTTTTAGCAATGATGTACTCCCTCCGTCCAGAAATACTTGTCGTAAAAAATGGATAAAATGGATGTATCTAGAACTAAAATATGTCTAAATACATCCATCTCTTCGACAAGTATTTGCGGACGGAGGGAGTATTTATTTGCAAGCTGGAAATGGTTTATAGGTCTCGTTTTCTTGATAGCAAATTGCCAATGTTTCAACTGAAGCTTGGTTTATTTACATTGTAAAGGTTTTTGGTTATTTGCAACTCACGGATCCTTGTTGCTCCGTTGTACAATCTAAAGAGCCATGGAACTTTTTCACCTATTCAGTCAGCACCTTTCTTTTGTGTTGTGTTCACTAGAGAGCATATGTAAAATAATAATAATAAAATAACCTGGAAGTCATGGTTGTTACAGGCTTGGGGAACTTGATACACTCAAGGGCAACACGGAGTCGTTTGTCAAGCTGAAGGGGCTTGGCATCGAGAACATCCAGCAATCCGTACAGTTTGATGATCTGGGCTCCCATGACTACCTTCTCGGCTACAACTACTTAGGCGAGTCCCTTATCTCTCCTTCCTCTTCTGTCTGCTATGGGAACTAGCTTTCATGCTATGGCCATGCTGTGCTCTGCTCTCGCCGCCGAGTCGATGATGTAGTGCATGTGCTCTTTGGTGCTGTTCTCTGGCCTATGGTGCTATGTTACTGTTGACATGTTCAGGCTTAGTGATATGCTCTCTATTAAGGACCATGGATTTGGTTTTGAACGGTTAGGCTCTGATTAATTGGATGTCATGGTTATCACATCTGTTTATGCCACAATTTGGGAAGTGATACTGTTTACTGAGGCTTGCTAAATAATCTTAGATGTCTCAACAGTGCTAATCTGCCCCTGTTTTCAGGTTAAATTTGCTATGTATGATGAAGTGGAGAGAGATATTCTATGCTACTGTTTGATAGCAATCAATTTGGGATAAGAACAATAGCATCAATGTTTGGTCTTCGGTTCTGGTTTATCTATTTAAATTTAGTCATAGATATGCTATAGGTGTTTGTGAGATTCCTACAGTGCAGTTCATAGATTCATATGATACTAGAGAGTAGCTTATCTTCTGTTGGTATTTACATATATATTTGGTGCTCTTAGATGGACACTCAAACACCTGCTTTTAGATATGGTAATGACTCACTAGGGGCATCTCCAACGCGGATCACCAGAACAGGCCTCACCAAATGTCCATGGACAGGGATAGGGGTGGAGACCATCCAACCACAATCACCAAATGTCCGCCACTGGTTCAGCCTCCTCCATTTGACATGCATATCTAGATCAATACCAATTTAAGCATACGTTTAATAGTTGCAAACATATGCAATCACAAGCAAAAAGCACCGGATCTTCAATATGTTTTTACAGATTCCAAAAGTTGCTAGTCCGACTGTCCGTGGCAAAGACCTCACTCTTTGGCTGGTCCGGCCTCCTCACTTTGCGCGAAGCGCTTCACTATGCTCACACGGTAGGCTTGGATAATCTTAGCCGCATCGGAATCCAAGTCCGACGTTCTTTGGCTGGTCCGGCCTCCTCACTTTGCGCGAAGCGCTTCACTATGCTCACACGGTTTGGATAATCTTCGCCGCATCGGAATCCAAGTCAGACGTTTTCAGGAACAACATTTTGGAGTCCTCCGAAGTGGCCTTGATCTCAAGCTTCTTCTCTTGGAGCTTGAGCTTCTTGTCTTGCATCTCCATGAAGATGCCAAACCTCTCCCCCTTATTTCCCTCCTTCACCCATTGCGGGCGACACTTGCCTCCTTCGTCATGATGCCCTCAAACTTCTTCATCATCTTGGCCGCCGCCCCTTCTCCCTTCTCTTTCTCCTCCTACTTCCTTCCCTGGTTCCTAATCACCTTCTTGGCCGAAGCAAGCCATCTTGTGTTGGAACGGTTGGATCACCACCTTCATCTTCATTGAGCATGGCGTTGATGGAATTGGCAATCAAGGCGGTCCACTTGCTTTGTCCATTCAACTTCAACCAACAATGCATATAGATGAAGTGCTTCTTCTCCATCTTGTGATATAATGTGCACGCACGATCTAGCAAAGAAAGACAATGGATGGTCAACAAGTTCAACATTGAGCTAATCAATGAAATGACCAACACATAGAGCAACTAGGCACAAAACTTACGAGATCTTGGATTGCCGCGCTACTTGGCCATTGGGTTTTCACTTGATTGTAAAAGCCGCAAAACTTGTTGACATCCTCTTTGAATGTTGTACCGTTGATGGTTGAGCGATTTTGAATTGCGCTGATGGATCACTTCCTTGTGGTAGGGATTGTAGTGCTTTTGCTCGTGAAACCAAATATGCACGCTCTGCCAAAATGCCACGCTCCGTTACTAGTGGCCAACCAATGCCTCACACAACAGTTCATCCTCTGGGGAGAAATTTAGTCCCTTTGCTTCTTCTTTGGGTTGACACCCGGCGCCCACTGCTCATCCGGATCCATGTCCGGCTGTTGGGTGCACGTCTGTTGGGTGTTCGACTGTGGTTTTTTCTACGGCTAGGAGTCATCCACTTGTTCGTCTTAGCCGCTTTCGTCGTGGGTAATGTTCATCATCGCCTCGTCGGCTACGGCTGTCCCACTTGGACGAGGCATTCCGGCAAACATTGATTGGACATCGACGGGCGAGCAGTCCACGGCCACCATCCGTGATCGGACAAGCTCCCGTGACTGCGACTCCGTGAAGGCGTAGTTGGTGTTGAGGTCGACGGTGAGACTCGATGGCCGGAGGTGAAGGAGGACGTGGACTGTTGTGTGGTGATTGCTGCGGAATGAGGTGCTGGGAGGCGTAGTAGTAGAGCGGCTTCAGCTGGGATGGCCACGACATCGATTGCCCGGACGACACTAGGGTGGCGGCGCACTTTGACCGGCCATCGACGACCCCCCCGCCTTCTTATTCGCCCTGTGGGGGTGGGTGTTGCGCTCCGCAGACGCGGCCTTGCGGGCGGTCACCACGCTCGGGGTCCTCCGGCTCCATCGCGGTGGTGGATGACTGAACGGTGGGGAGGGGGAGTGTTGGCAATTGGGTTGGAGGCAGTGGGAAGGGTGGGCTTTCCCGCTTAAACAGTTGTGGGAATGTCCAAATCCGCATGCTCTGGGTGGGGTTCTTGGGACGGTCGGGCGTGTAGGAGTCTGACGCGACGAAACGCCTGCAAACCTGTTCGCACACGAACACGTCACCGTGTACCCTCGACGCCGAGGGTGATGCACCGCAGCTCACGTCGAAGGAGGCCCGCCGGAAGCGCGGTACGCAAGACAATCCGGCGGGCGCTTTTGTAGACCCGAAACCCCACATGCCCGGGAGGGACCCCGTCTAGGCGCGCGGCGGCTATGGGCTGCCCTAGGTCGACCTGATCGCCCCTAGGGCCTCGAGGTTCGTCGCCCTGCAACAAGAAGAACAGACGAAGAACGAGGAAGAAGAAGAACTAGGGTTAAGGAGAAAAGATAAAAGATAAAAAGTGATAGATTGATTGATCGATTGTGTGTTGTTCAATCGGCCGTCACCCCTTAGGTATATAAGAGGCGGCCGGACTTCCTGCAAGGAAAAGTCTTGGATTCACGTCCAAAACCCTAGCCAAATTCGGATTGGTTTTGCCGAACTTTCCAAAACTGTTCGGTTTAAACTGGCTGCACCTTGCGGGTCTTTTTGTGGTGGTAAACGATCTCGGATGGAAACGAGCCCAAAAGCAATCTTGACCGCTTCGACGAGACGAACAACTTTTATGTTGAACGCTTTTGATCGAGGTCATCTTGAGGGTCAAATCGGTCGCAAAAAACAGGTTATCCTCGCGCTACCCATCGATGCGGGGTGTCCGTGGGCGCGCCATTTTTGCCTCCCGACAGGCTGTATTCCGATGGCTCTAACTTTTGCATACGAACTTCGGATTGGAACGATTTTTATATCAAAATCGATCGCTTCGACGAGACGAAGAACTTTTCTGTTGTAACTTTTTCCATCGAGGCCATCTTGGTTAGGTTTCATGCCATTCTTTAATCAGGTGTCAACACGGGTATCTCCGAAATTGTCATATTTTTGCACTTGAGCTCCTTTTTGGTCCATCTTCATATTTATTTCGATCATCTTGACGAAGGCCATCAAATGGTGACATAAACTCATAATTTTAACCTCATTCCATTATAGACTCAAGCCACTCTTTCCGATCATGCCATTTTTGAGCGCCAACACATGCCCTCTGCTTTTCGGCAAAGGTAGTATGCGAAAAATAACTTGTACCGTGTTGGTTCTAAGGACGATGTCAACACTCCATCGGCCACTTCGCATGTGCTTAGAGCGATAAATATATATGGCCATTTATTTGAGGCGGATTCTTGATGCAAACTTGGGTGAAACCTTCTCAACTTCATTAAGAATCCCATAGATATGTATCTCAAGGTCATCCTCCAAACCATATTGCTCGCCCTTTTGCTAGGATTTTGCAAATAATCAACAATAAACTTTCTTCAATCCTTACTTTTTACCCGCATAAAAATCATTAGTGGTCAAGCAATGGACTTCGATTCAGCCTTTCCTATGTCGACGAGACTAAGCATCGGCTATTGAATGAAATTCAATACACCATGATTAACATAGTAGCCGGATGCTTGTTGTGCCAACTCTTTTGAATTGTCATGCCTAGAAATATGAACAGTTTTAAAGCAACCAAGGTAAATTTTGCATCTAGGCATACCTCAAGATAAACTACAAGTGATTCGTCAAAACATTCATAACCCTTGGATATTTGTTGACTACTCATAACGAATCACCAAAAGCCTCAATATGTTTAGCACATATGGCAAAAGTTCCAAACCGAATAAAATTGCATATTCGGTTTTGATTATTGTGCAATAAATATTTTAAGAGGCATGAGGCTTCACATAACAAACCATATGGAGATATATAAACAACACCAACACCATGGCCATTGTTATGATATCAACCATCGAAACATAATCTCCATAGCACTAGAGAGACAAGGTTAATATCACTTAACATATACCTTGTCTCGGTTCCAATTGAACTAAGGACGATGTTAGAATTTCACACCGGCCATGATCGGATAGTTTCTTAGGACGATAGTTAATTATCGGCCACTATCATGAGGTCCATGTAGAATTCATCCATTAAAGCATGTATAGCCGAAATAAACAAATAAAATAGCAATAAAATATTTCAGCCCCTTTGTCTTAGCAACAAAATGTAACTAACCAAATGTATAGTGATTTGGTAATACTCATCATGATATGGAAAATTATGTTGCATCCATGGGTCAAAATAAGTCCATGGAGGGTAATCGATCATACCGTGGATGAATTCCATGGCAAAGGCATCAATGGCATTGTTGAAGAAAATGGATGATGTGCTAACCAAGATTTTGATGTTGTGATGCGCTCCTTGACTTAATTGTTTGGGGCTTTCATTATTTTCCTTCTTCACTTTTATTGTACTTGTTGCAATGTAGCATGCACATCATTTTTGTCTTGATTGATCTTCTTGGGAACCCATGCCATGTTCTTCTTTTTCACTCTTGTGCACTAAGATTTTGTAATTTCTTCTTTTGCCAATATGATAAGTCGAGTGGGCATCTCGGCTGTGATTCTGCTTTGACCAATGGCAATTCTTTCTTGGCCGTGTGCACTCTCAACTTCTTTTCTTCAGATTTGGCATTTTGACTCTCAATAATTGGTTGCTTCATCTCATTGCCTTTAGTAGCCAATGTCAACACTTCCATTGGCTCTTTTTCATTTGAGATCAAATCTGAAGTAGCACTCTTACGACCATCTCTTTTAACGCTGTAAACTTGTTCGACCACCTCTTTCCTCTTCCTTGAGCTCGGACCGATTCCTTATGATTGAAACGGTCTTTAACATGTGATTGTTCGGATGTTGATCTTCTTGGAGCTGCATAATATTGGTGAGATGGTCTAAAATAAGATGGAGAATGTGCCCTTGTATCATACCTGTCCCATGATGAATATGTATCTATATGAGCATATGAGGCACCCACGGCATTGGCATTGGCGGCCCAAAATAAGGATATGAATATGTTGCATTAAAATTTGCACTTTGCCAATACCGATCTTCATATTTGCGCCTTGGGGTGATCTTGGTTTCTTTGCATGATTTGGCCGATAAGCATTCTTCTCTTCACTCTTCTTTTGATATTTATCCAACAGTTCGCGAAGGTGATTTTTGATCTCTTATACTTGCGCTTATTTCGCCTTTATTTTCTTTTGATTTCCTATCATCGATCATTGGACTTGCTTGTCGCCCCAGTCCTTGGCGTCTCTATTGTAGCTTCGATGGAATTCTCGCCTCAAGATTATCTTCGTTCGCTCTTCAACAACTTCTTTACTTGAAAGCTTGATCCCATCACCGCAACTTTTACATTCTCTTTAAATGGATCGGCTTGAAGCAGCCGATACAAAAACTTTTTACCGTCGGGACCAATCGGAATAGATGGTCATCTCTTGGTGTTTCAATAAACTTCAATCGTCCTTTTCAATGGCCGATTTAACTATTTGACGAAACATGTTGCAATCCTCAAATTATGCTTGGACGAATCATGCAACTTACAATACATTCGCCCTTGGATTGATGGCTTAACATGGTGATCAAGAATTGTAATGTAATTATTTTTCAGCAACAAATCAAATATTTGGTCACACATGCTTGAATTGAAGGTATACTTCTTGTTTTCTAGCCGATCTTGCTGTTTGAACGGCTTTGGAGATAAGCAAACTAATGGTTCAGATTTAGAATCTCCCATTCGGCTATGCATTGTTTTTTCCACTCTATCTTCGATGTCTTTGGATAAGATATTATATTAGCATCGATTTCTCAAAAGAAATTAACCTTGGCTTTAAACTTCAAATGAAAATATTTAGAACACACATGTCTCAATTGAGACCAAGTGCAAGCCAAGTAAGAAATAAGCAAAGCTACCCAACTAGATATGAACTTTAGATAAAGCAACGTGGAAAGCTTTGGCTGCAACAATAAGTCATCACCGGTCTTTATAAATTGTGGAATGGTTTGACCGATATGTTCCATAACAATTTTATTGCTAACAAGTAAATTACCCTTCTTCATTGGTCTTTCAAAATTACTTATGAGGATTTTTCTAGTAGATGCATCAACAATAAAGTTCTGACCAAATCTGAAAATAGGTAAATTACTTGCTAAACATACCTCTTCAAATATGTTGGGAGAGCATGATGGTGGTGTGACTTGAACAATATCTTGCTTCGCTTTTGGATGACTCCCCAATGCCTCTTCATCATCTTTTTCTTGATTCCATGCATCATTACCTTGAAGATCCATGTCACCTAACTTTGTTCGCTACTTGTTCTTGTCCTTGAGGCTTGTCAATTTCTACGACACGGAACTCATAGGGCGTGAAGTAGGTTCCATCGACCTCGGAAAAATCAAGCATGACCTGTCTTGCTATGCTTTCCATGCCCTTTCTCAATAATGCTTGCTTCTTTGAATTTGATGGACTCGAATATATACTACTTGATTCGCTTTTTCAATAACCGAATTTTCTTTGTTACCCTAATCAATAACTTTATCTTTTGAATTTGCAAGGCTTCTCGCTCTTGTCTAATTTTAGCCCACATCTCACTTGGCGAGCTTTAAACTTTTTCATCTCATTTTCCATCCACTCATCATGAGATCGCTTCAATACTTTGAGACTCTTTCGCAATGAGGTGCCAAAACTTTGCAATTGTTTAGGTAGTACATTTGGATGGTATAGCATCATGCATCGCATCATTTGCACAACTCTAGCTTTTATGCAGAAAATCATGAGGCTTCCCGCCTTCTATTAGTTCTGTCGAATGGAGTTGCACAAATCCCAAGAGAATGTAAGCTTGTTTTCAACCACCCGGTCGGATATGGTCGCCCCAATGCTTTTAGACTCTTTCGCAATGAGTTGCGAAATTCAGAATTGTGTAGGGGTACATGATATGCCACGGTAGTAGGTGAAGGCATTTGTGCTCCTGCAGAAGTTTCACTTATTCGCCATGACCATGAAGGTGCGGAGCCAATTATGGACATCAATCGTAGTATATGGTGCCAAAAATTAGTAGCATTAGGTGTAGCATATGATGTTTGAGGGTAATTGTCAATAACTAGTAGTAGCATGGCCAATTCCCTATCCACCAAAGATGTTTGGATTAACTTGTTGCAAATTAGTTGCCGATGAATAAAAAGATGAAACACTATGTTGCATGCCATTGAAAGATCCTACATGGGGTGTTTCAACTTGATTAACCAAACTCATCATGTTGTTCATCGGCATATAGATTTGTGGGGTTGCCGATGCATGGGAGTTGGTATACATATGTTGCATGTTGCTAAAATTATATGAAGTAGAATCATGGAGATTTTGTTGCATCGGCCCTTGCACATAATTAGATGCATGATTGATAAAGCTAGGGCTAGCCGATACATTATGCTCATTAGATGATCTAGCAACAACATATGCATTATTTGCATCTACATATGTGAATTGGGTATTCATATTACCTTTGTAGATTGCAAACCCTAGATGACGATCTCTTCGTAACAAGAACGGGCCGAGACCGCTCAAAGCTTCGCTCCCAAATGAGTCGCCAAAAGTGTGTTCGCACACGAACACGCCACTGTGTACCTCGACGCCGAGGGTGATGCACCGCAGCTCACGTCGAAGGAGGCCCGCCGAAGCGCTGCACGCAAGACAATCCGGCGGGCGCTTTGTAGACCGAACCCCACACGCCCGGGAGGACCCCGTCTAGGCGCTGCGGCGGCTATGGGCTGCCCTAGGTCGACTGATCGCCCCTAGGGCCTCGAGGTTCGTCGCCTGCAACAAGAAGAATGCATTTAAGAACGAGGAAGAAGAAGAACTAGGGTTAAGGAGAAAAGATAAAAGATAAAAAGTGATAGATTGATTGATCGATTGTGTGTTGTTCAATCGGCCGTCACCCCTTAGGTATATAAGAGGCGGCTGGACTTCCCGTGCAAGGAAAAGTCTTGGATTCACGTCCAAAACCCTAGCCAAATTCGGATTGGTTTTGCCCGAACTTTCCAAAACTGTTCGGTTTAAACTGGCTGCACCTTGCGGGTCTTTTTTGTGGTGGTAAACGATCTCGGATGGAAACGAGCCCAAAAGCAATCTTGACCGCTTTGACGAGACGGACAACTTTTATGTTGAACGCTTTTGATCGAGAGGTCATCTTGAGGGTCAAATCGGTCGCAAGAAAACAGGTTATCCTCGCGCTACCCATCGACAGGTGTCCGGTGGGCGCGCCATTTTTGCCTCCCGACAGGCTGTATTCCGATGGCTCTAACTTTTGCATACGAACTCGGATTGGAACGATTTTATATCAAAATCGATCGTTTCGACGAGACGAAGAACTTTTCTGTTGTAACTTTTTCCATCAGAGGCCATCTTGGTTAGGTTTCATGCCATTCTTTAATCAGGTGTCAACACGGGTATCTCCGAAATTGTCATATTTTTGCACTTGAGCTCCTTTTTGGTCCATCTTCATATTTATTTCGATCATCTTGACGAAGGCCATCAAATGGTGACATAAACTCATAATTTTAACCTCATTCCATTATAGACTCAAGCCACTCTTTCCGATCATGCCATTTTTGAGCGTCAACAAAACCTCCCCTATGTTTGGTTCCGGTTTGTTGGATTTCGGACATCTGGACCGGTCTGGAAAAATTTGGTGACCGACGTTGAATTTCTACTAGAAATGACGAATGGTTAAAAAAAGTTCTATACATAAGAAAATTAGACTTTCTTCCACGGAACTATTCACGGCATATCACACATTTTCCATTTCCTTTTACTTTTTACTATAGTCTATTCTTACTATTATTTTTCTTTCCTTCCATGGATTCTTTGGTCAAGAATTGTCTTAGATTTTTTTATTTTGACCTGATTGAAATTAAGTGGATGCAATGAAAAAAGAAATTGAATTAGACTACTTAACTATTTCAATCTAAAAAATGTCCTAACAGTCCAGTCCGGACATTTAGTGGCGATTTGGTGATCCGTGTTGGAGTTGC
Organism: Aegilops speltoides; assembly: GCA_021437245.1. Taxonomy (NCBI): domain Eukaryota; kingdom Viridiplantae; phylum Streptophyta; class Magnoliopsida; order Poales; family Poaceae; genus Aegilops; species Aegilops speltoides. The sequence goes on from CM038147.1 coordinate 198,059,722, forward strand.
CCTAACTCAGCATAGTTTAGATTCAGGTTCTAACCATCAAGAACAAGTTCCTTATTTATCTCTCCCGTTGTCCGGGATGTTTGGCAGCAACTAATCTTGACGTGTGAACAAGTTGGTCATGGCGTCACGTGCACATAGACCCGCAGCTCTCGTTTCCACGATTGGTGGTCGTTGCCGCGGTCTCGGATGATGGTGATTCACCACCTTGCTTCCAGCGTCGATGAGACAATGGGGTTATCACCCCATAATCTCAGCGCCGGTCTCCCACGACTGCCTCCTCGGCTACCACTACTTAGGTGAGTCCCTGCTCTCTCCTTTCTCCTCTGTCTGTCCTGGGATCTAGCCTTTGTGCTACGGCCATACTGTGCAGTCATCTCATTGCATATCTGGTAGTTTCAAACATCGTGCAGTATGTGCCAATCTCTTCCGCCTCAATTTTTTTTTGGCATGAAAGAATAATTTGATAGCTTTGATTCATTTTATCAATTAGGCCTCTGTTGTCAAATAGAACAATGTGCACTTAGTTAAACTTCTAATATTGTTGCTTCCCTTTTGATTTAGGATATTTTTGGGTCCACTGAGTTTATATGATCTTTTGACTGTCTGGCGCAGTGGGGAGGATCTGCCCACTTGTGCCAAGAGGTCATGGGTTCGACGCAGTCCCTCTGCATTGCACTGTGCAGGGGTAAGGCTTGCTTCGTATGACTCCATTGGCGTAGGGCGGTCGGAATTGGGCGCGACGGCAGCTGTGGGGTGAAGTTTCACTTTGGGTGGTTGGGGTTCCTGCCGCAGCCCTTTTGGTTTTCGGGCAGCTGTTAGTGGTGATGTATATTTGCATCACTTGTAGCAATTTTTTGGGCACGACCTAAATATTTTTGGGCACCATATACTTTAGTGCTGCTGTTGGAGGCGTTTTATTTGACCCCCAAGTGACTTAAAAAGCAGTTTTTTTGGGCACAGCTGCATTTTTAGGGCTGCTGTTGGGGATACTCATGTAGTTATCACGCAGTGTTCAGACTGTGCATTCTATGGCTGTCACCCTGTATTGACACCGTTTGATTAATCTTATGTTTACCTTGGTTTGCTTGTATGAAGTGTCATTTATTTATCTTTGAGCAATCTGCTATTGGTTTTAGCAAAGCCGTATTTGTTTGCAATCTGGCAATGGTTTATAGGTCTCGTTTACTTGATAGCAAATTCACAATGGTTCAACCGAATCTTGATTTATCTACATTTTTTTAAAGTTTTTGGTTAGCTGCAACTCACGGGTCCTTGTCAGTCCGTGACATAATCTAAAGACTAAAGAGCCATGGACTTTTTCCACTTATTTAGTCAGCACCTTTGTTCTGCATTTTGTTCACTGAGAGATCTTACTTGGCTGTTTGAATATTACAGGAGAGAAGAAAATAAAATACTCTGGAAAACAATGACTTTCATAGTGCATTTTTGTCCATATGACCTGACTGGCTTTCTTTTTTCTTCAACACCCTTATGTTGCTTTGTGTGCCCATGGCTATCATGCCGATGCAATTTCTAGGATTTGGGTTGGGGTTGGTCATCTAATCATGGCTTCCTGTACTACGTATCTAAGAGTGGATATGATGCTTGTGCTCAGTTTGTGTAGAGGTCAAGTGCGTGTCCGTTTTGATGTTCCGATGGTTGCTATGCTTGTCCTGGATAATGTGAGTTGCTGATATAAAATGCTCAGTGGTGAAAGTAACTGTTAATCATTGGTGGCTACCATTTTGCTATAAAATGCAGTGCATAGTGTTGGTGTGCAGATCTTTTCATGTTGTTGAATTTTAGAGAGAAGAATTGGTAGAATGCAGTGCAGAATTAATGTTGCTTTGGCACGATTGTCCTTTACGGGTTGCTTCCTTTGTTCCTTGTGATACATTCTAGTAACCTCATTCCTTGGCCATTAATCAATCTTGTTGGGCCTGACTTGATGTTGATGGTGAAGAAGGCGAAGAAAGGGGATTGTGGATCCACAACAAACAGGAAAGGCCGTTTAGCCGCAGCAAGTTCGATCTTCCAGAGGCCAGAGCGATCCCGGGCGGCATGATCCATCCGGTGGTGCCATGGCGGAGGATCGATCTGTGGAGCTTGCAGCGCCGTTTGGTCTATTGAAAGGCCGGTGGTTTCCTTTATATTTCCCACTTCTATATCTTTGAGCTTGTCCTTATGCGTTTCTGCTGAATGTGAGTGGTGTTGTTCCAGTGGTGCGGATCAACTCCGGCGAGTACATGATGGGTTCTTCTTTTGCTGGGCTTGTAGAGTGCTGTCTATTTGAAACGCATGCTTCCAAGTCCAAGTTGAAACTAAACCGATGTAGGTTTCTGCTGGTCTCATGCTTGAGTTCCACGAAAGCCTGTCCTGGCCGCCGCAGGCGAGCTTGCTGGCCACCACCACGGCCAAGGCTGCTCCGGTAGCGTGCCGGGATTAATGGCTCAGGACATATTCCGCTGCTGGAATTCGACATTGCAGTAATGTAGAGCTGCAAAAGCAACTCTCCTAATAATTCAGAACGTGATATTAGTAGTCTCAACCTATTGAGGTGAATTGGGATCATCAGCTGGGGATGCTCTTGTCAGTCCCTTGGTTGCCAGAGAACGTGGTACGTAACCCATGACCACGAGGACAGAGACATCTCACCGGACATGCAAACTAATGAAAGTACATTAGGTGCTAAAAATACATTTTATATGTCTGCACCATTACTCTCTCCCTCCACACATGCATTGCCATATATACCGAGCAAGGTCGCACCTGCTCGATCCCTCTAGCTAGCTGCGTGCCTCATCCGCCATGGCCGAGAACAACCATGACGCCGCAGAGGAAGGAGACGGGCAGCTCCTGTCCACGCTCCCGAAGAAGGAAGGGATGTGGAAGCCATTCTTCCTCTACCGAGGCTGCTGGCTCACACCCCGGGCCGTGACGAGCATCACGCTCCTGCAGTCCGAGTTCGCGCCGCGCCCCGACGACGTCGTCCTCGCCACCTTCCCCAAGTGCGGCACCACCTGGCTCAAGGCGCTCGCCTTCGCCGTCGCCAACCGCTCCCGCTACCCCGTCGGCTCCGGCGCCCACCCGCTGCTCACCACCCACCCGCAGGACCTCGTGCCGTCCCTCGAGCTGCCCCACCGCGACGTCCACCCGGTCGCTGCCCTTGACAAGCTCCCCTCCCCGAGGCTCCTCTCCACCCACATGCCGCCGTCGCTGCTGCCCCCGCGCATCGCCGCCCTCGGCTGCCGCGTCGTGTACCTGTGCCGGGAGCCCAAGGACGTGTTCGTCTCCAGCTGGCACTACATGAACAAGGTGAGCGCCGACTTCTCCCTCGACATGGACGCCACCTTCGAGCTCTTCTGCGAGGGGTTCTCTCTCTACGGTCCTCTCTGGGACCACGTCCGCGGGTACTGGGAGCAGAGCGTGGCGGAGCCCGACAGGGTCCTCTTCCTCAAGTACGACGACATGATGGCCGACGCAGGCAAGCACGTCAAGATGCTCGCCGAGTTCCTCCGCGTCCCGTTCACCGACGAGGAGGTCAGCGGCGGGGCCGTGGAGGAGGTCGTGGCCCTGTGTAGCTTCGAGAATTTGAAGAGCCTGCCGGTCAACTCTTCAGGAGTGTCCGATCGGATTGGTGGGTTGCCCATGGAGAATTCGTCCTACTTCCGGGCTGGGAAGGTGGGGGACTGGAAGACACACTTGACTGAGGAGATGGCAAAGAAGCTGGACGACATCGTTCAAGAGAAGCTGAGAGGTTCTGGTCTCGCCTTCTGACGCGTGATTGCATCTCTTTAATTTGATGGCTACGCAGGTCTTCTACTGGAGAGCTGAATTACATACTCGCATAAATCAGTTGTTAATGAATGATACGCACATTCGTGCGTATTCAAAAAAAGAAGCATAAATCAGTTGTTGCTGTGCCTTTGTTTATGCTACTTGAGAAGAGTTCATGGAAGTGAAAAATGTCATGTGTTTTCCTTATGAAATGGACACTATTACTGTGTGAAGATAATGCAAGTCTCCACCATAATTACCACTCAAGAGCACATGATAATATAATACTAGAAAAGACAACACGGCAACCAATGGTCAATCGGCACACCAGAGCGATCGATTTTTTTTGAACAATCATCGGGGGAGAGAGGGTCCCAGCTAAATAGATCACTCAAAGTGCCACATAGGCAAAGTTGCAGAGATGTGCGAGGGACGAGATTTGCCTGCTCCCCCGCCGTGTGCCCATCCGTGCTCTCGCGTACGTGGCTTGTTTTGATTGGAACAAAATAAGGCCCAGTCCCATCCCCTTAAAATCGGGGGGAGGGAAGATGATTAGATTAAAAAAAGGAAAGGAAAAATGACAGCCGTAGGATGAAGTGGGAGCACAGATGGGAGCATGAAAAGGGAGCAGGCAAGCCGGATCTATGTGCGAGAGCACAAGGCAAGGTATTGCTGCGAAGACACCTTCTGACTAGCATTTAAATCTGAATAACCACCAAGTAAAATTCCGATACAATGTTTCTAATGGTTACTGAAGGAGCATGCACTGCATTCCTCAAGAGAAGGGCATTCTAGAGTCTCAAATCTTAGAAAGCGCTACATTCGACTACTCAAGAGAATGAAGGAAGAAAGCAATGCCTGCAAGAGGAGAATGAAGCACATACATCTTCATTGCGCACCCTGCCACTGAAGGTCTCATTATTGGTTAACTACTCATTGGGAGCAATATAGATAGTAGCATGCATGTCATATAGGCAAAAAAGATGATGTGCCAAATAATTAAAGATGAGAGAGATAAATAAAGTAACATAATATGTTAACATCACATAGTATTTTTAATAAAAAATGACTCTACAAAATAATAAAGAATGTCTATATGTTGTTACATATATGACGCTATCCACTATGAGAATAGTAACTCAGATTACTGTGACCAGCATTATCAACCAAGAGAGTTGGTTCAAACAAACTCCAAACAACATTGTCAGTAAGAAAACGATGTGTGCACGTGTCCATCCCATCTTTGATGGCCTCTGGGCCATCGAGCTGTGGAGGATCTCGCCCCCCCGCCGGCGGGAGGGATCCCGACATCCTGTTCTCGTTCTTGTTAGATTCAACGTGTTGGTTGGGGTTGTGTGGCGATGGCGATGTACCTTAGTAGGAATGATGTCTTCCACGTTCTATCACCGTCCCGATGGTGTGTCTAGAATTATCGGAGGGCGTGTGGAGGTACGTCTCCATCGGGTCTCGTGAGATTCAGGTGTTGGTCTTTGAAGGATCTGTTTGGATCCGATCTTCGCTTGATCCTTCTGATCTAGGACTTTCTTCATCAGCGATGGTTGTTGCTTTGGTGCACTGGTCCTATGGGGCCTTAGCATGACGAATTCCCAACTATCTACTACAAAAAGTTTGCCCAACTCTGGTGAGGGAGGGGCGATGACAGCAGCATGTCTTCGGCTCGCTCCAGTGCTTATAGAACGAACATCTCCAACACGGACCCTCAAACCGCTCGCATCCATCCGGACCGCGAGGTCCGGACGTGTTTTGCCATCTAACATGGTCCCGTATCCGTCCGTGGGCCGGTTCAGACATCCTTTTCCCTATGAACCAGAAGCAACCCGGGGGGGCTTTGCGGTGGTCTGGACCGCTACCACACACACGTCCGACAACCATGCCTGACCAAAACCCTCTCCTCGCCCGCGTACATTCTCGCCCCAAGCGGTTGTCGCATTCATGTCATTCTAGAGCGACAGCTCCGCATTGACACCGGTCCAGAGTGGAAGTGACCTCTCACTGGCGTCGACACTGAAGCGACTCGCTAGCCGAGAGCGCCGCCCGCACCGGGTCCCCGGTATCCGCGCATGTTTGATGTTGGAGAGGCATTATTGGAAGGGCGCGAGGGATTTCTACCACATTCAAATGGGATGTCCGTTCGTCCATCTGCCGCCATTAAACCGGCACACTGGCCGAGAAACCAACTCCGCCCTGATAACCCACAATTACAGGGGATCCTAACAGTTTTCGAGGGTAGAGTATTCAACCCAAATTTATTGATTCGACACAAGGGGAGCCAAAGAATATTTGCAAGTATTAGCAGTTGAGTTGTCAATTCAACCACACCTGGAGATTAATTATCTGCAACAAAGTGATCAGTAGCAAAGCAGTATGATAGTTTTGATAGTAGTAGCAACATCAATAGTAACAGTAATAGTGATAGCAATGATTTTGTAGCAAGTGTAACAGTAATGATAGTAGTAGTAACTTAGTAAAAACTATATAAGAGAAATTCGTAGGCATTGGATCGGTGAATTCGTTGGATGATATTCATCATATAACAACCATAACCTAGGGCGATACTGCACTAGCTCCAGTTCATAAATATAATGTAGGCATGTATTCCGTAAATAGTCATACATGCTTATGGAAAGAACTTGCATGCCATCTTTTGTCCTACCCTCCCATGGCAGCGGGATCCATATGGAAACTGAGGGATATTAAGGCCTCCTTTTAATAGAGAGCCGGAACAAAGCATTAACACATAGTGAATACATGAACTCGGTCATCACCGGAAAGTATCCCGACTTCTGTCACTCCGGGGTTTGCGGATCATAACACGTAATAGGTGACTATAACTTGCAAGATCGGATCTAGAACATAGATATAATGGCGATAACATAAGCGGTCCAGATACAAAATCATGGCACCCGGGCCCAAAGTGACAAGCATTAAGCATGGCAAAGTCATAGCAACAACAACCTCAAAACATAATGGATACTAGGGATCAAGCCCTAACAAAACTAACTCGATTACATGATGAATCTCATCCAACTCCTCACTGACCAGCGAGCCTATGAAGGAATTACTCACTCCCGGTGGGGAGCATCATGGAATTGGCGATGGAGAAGGGTTGGTGATGACGAAGATCGAAGATCCCCCTCCCGGAGCCCCAAACGGACTCCAGATCTGGCCTCCCGATGAAGAACAGGAGGTGGCGGCGGCTTCTTCTCATGAAACGCGATAATTCATTCTCCCCGTTTTTTCTCCGAAAATGTGAATTTATAGCGTCGGAGATAGGGTCAGCGGAGCCACTAGGTGGGGACAACCCACCTGGGCACGCCAGGAGGGGGCGCCCTGGTGGGTTGTGCCCACCCAGGTGCCCCCCTTCGGTGGTTCTTGTCTCAAGTAATTCTCTTTTATTATATAAAAAATTCTCGCAAAGTTTCTTTCCAATCCAAGAACTTTTATTTCTGCACAAAAAACAACACCATGGTAGTTCTGCTGAAAACAACGCCAGTCTGGGTTAGTTTCATTCAAATCATGCAAATTAGAGTCCAAAACAAGAGGAAAAACATTAGGAAAAGTAGATATGACGGAGACGTATCAACTCCCCCAAGCTTAAACCCTTGCTTGTCCTCAAGCAATTCAGTTGATAAATTGAAAGTGAAAAAGAAAAACTTTTATGAACTCTTTTGCTCTTGTTTACATAAATAAGCTTAAGTAGCACCCAGATTTTCAGCAAAGATCATGACTAACCATGTCGACAATGACTCTTTAAAATTATATTAACTCATATCAATGACATAATCAACCAGCGATAAATAATAAGATATTTCAAATGATAACACTTTGTCAAAAAAACCATGATATAACATGACAATAGTGGTATCTCGCTAGCCCTTTCTGAGACCGCAAAACATAAATGCAGAGCACCTCCAAAGTTCAAGCAGCGACTAAACATTGTAATTCATGGTAGAAAAGATCTAGTCATGATCCACCCAACATTAGCTATACACAATGCATGAGGATGACAATAGTGCTCTCAGGTCTGGTGCTTATTTGAGAAAGTGACGACAAAACATAAAAGTAAATAGATAGCCCCTTCACAGAGGGAAGCAGTGTTTTGCAGCAGTGCCAGAGCTCAGGTTTTTTTTAAAACAGAGGTAAATGAAATTTTGAGAAATGCACCCTTCTTGTTTACTTCGCGACCATTAGTTATCGGTATCTTCCATGATAAACACATTAGTGGCGGTTTCCAAGCGATAAAAAGTAAAGGTTTACTCCCCCTCCACTAAACCCGGGCATGGGCAGCCCGGCCCGACGACCCGGCCCGAGCCCGGCCCGAAAAACCCGGGCCGGGCCGGGCCGGGCTTGACATTCGGGCCGGGCTCGGGCTTTGTTTTGCAGCCCGAAAGATAGTTCGGGCCGGGCTCGGGCTTCATTTTTTCGGTATTTCGGGTCGGGCTTGCACATGCGCGTACTAAAAAACAGCATTCGGGCCGGGCTTTGAACCCGGGCTTGATTTCGGCCGGGCTCGGGCTTGAAAATATGGAGTATTTCGGCTTTGGGCCGGCTCGGCTTGAGAATGAAGGTCGGGCTTTTACAAGCCCGCCCAAACCCGGCCCAGCCCGACGTTTGCCCAGGTTTACCCTCCACCAACAAACACACTCCACAGCTAACCGAATCCACGGGTACCGTCCATACCAACAACAGTCCTGGGGGAGTTTTGTTTAATTATTTGCAATTTTGAATTCATGACTGTGAATCCCTATTACCGCCCCTCTCGTGCAAGGATGAGTGAATAAACACTCATCATGAGAATAACTCGCTTAGCATGGAAGATACTAACTACCTCCTGTTTCTCTATGAACAATCCAGGCACACAAAAAGGCTATTTATCTGAAGTTTTTAGAGGTGGCACATGCAAATTTACTTAGAACGGCAGGATAAGACCGCGTATTGGAAGGTATGATGGACTCATCCGGAAGAACTTGGGTTTTAGGATCTTGATGCACAAGCAGTATTCCTGCTTAGTACACGCAAAGGCTAGCAAATAGGTTGAGAAGCGGCCAGCTAGAGAGCGAAAACGGTCATGAACATGCATTATGCATAAGTAACATTGGATACTAGCATGAGTAGGATATGGACACCATGAACATAAATATCATAGAGGCTATGTTGGTTTTGATTCAACTACATGCATGAACATGTGCCAAGTCAAGTGAAAGTGCAACTATCGCTGGGTGGTTTTGGTAATTCCTAACAACATATAGCTCATTGAGCTAATGCTATTTCAAGATAAATATTCCAGGAAAGCTCAATGATTGGCATGGCATGGATGAGAAATGTGTACCCCTCAAAATGCTAAGGACAAAAGGATTGGCTCAAGCTCAAAGCACAAGACTCTACATTTTTCATTTTAGTGATCCAAGATCACATTGAGTCCATAGGAAAAGCCAATACTATCAAGAGGGGGTGAGGTGTTGCTTTATGAGTTTCTTGCTCAAAGTGCTTAGTGATATGCTCCAAAACCCCTCAACTACTCTCTCACATCCACATATGTCCCAAACCAAAAGTCAAACTTGGCCCCACCGAAACATTCTATCCGGCGCCACCGAGTTCAGTTGACATAGCCATTGCCAGAAACCCTAGTCTTTTCGGTCTCACCGATAGGGATCTCGGTCTCACCGAGATGGGATTGTAATCTCTCTGTTTCCCTTCGTAACATTTTGGTCAAACCGAGATGAGCGATCGGTCCCACCGAGATTGCAATGCAAACTCTCTGTTTCCCTTTCATAACGTTTCGGTCCAACTGAGATGAGCGAATCGGTCCCATCGAGTTTGCCTGACCAACTCTCTGTTTGTCTATTACCAAAATCGGTCTCACCGAGTTTGTGTAATCAGTGTCACCGAGATTACGTTATGCCCTAACCCTAACCATATCGGTCCCACCGAGTTGACATGTCAGTCCCACCGAAATTCCTAACGGTCACATTATGAACTAAATCGGTCTGATCGAGTTTCATGATTCGGTCCCATCGAGTTTGGTAAATTGTGTGTAACAGTTAGATTTTGTGTGGAGGCTATATATACCCCTCCACCCACTCTTCATTCGTGGAGAGAGCCATCAGAACATGCTTACACTTCCAACATACATTTTCTGAGAGAGAACCACCTACACTTGTGTTGAGGTCAAGATATTCCATTCCTACCATATAAATCTTAATCTCTAGCCTTCCCCAAGTTGCTTTCCACTCAAATCTTCTTTCCACCAAATCCAAATACCATGAGAGAGAGTTGAGTGTTGGGGAGACTATCATTTGAAGCACAAGAGCAAGGAGTTCATCATCAACACACCATTTGTTAGTTCTTGGAGAGTGGTGTCTCCTAGATTGGCTAGGTGTCACTTGGGAGCCTCCGACAAGATTGTGGAATTGAACCAAGGAGTTTGTAAGGGCAAGGAGATCGCCTACTTCATGAAGATCTACCCTAGTGAGGCAAGTCCTTCGTGGGCGATGACCATGGTGGGATAGACACGGTTGCTTCTTCGTGGACCCTTCATGGGTGGAGCCCTCCGTGGACTCGTGCAACCGTTACCCTTCGTGGGTTGAAGTCTCTATCAACGTGGATGTACGATAGCACCACCTATCGGAACCACGGATAAAAAAATCTCCGTGTTAACATTGCGTTTGCCTCCTCAAACTCCTCCCTTTACCTTCATATGCAATTGTTTTACATTCCGCTGCTATACTCTTAGAATTGCATGTGTAGGTTGATTGCTTGACTTGTGCTAAGTTGCTAAAATCTGCCAAGAACTAAAATTGGGAAAAAGGATAGATTTTTATTTGGTCAAGTAGTCTAATCACCCCTCCTCTAGACATACTTTTGATCCTACATCAAGCCACTCGAACATTCAGAGGAGGATACCATATCATCATACTACATCACAACCATTTTAACGCAATGTTGACATCCAAGATAAATTATTTTCCACTCCTAGCTACTCAAGCATGTCATGAAAAACTATAATCTCTAATTGTCATTGCAAACATGTTTGATCATAATAGGCTGAATCATGGATACTGGGTTAAACATATTTACAAAAACAAAACAAGTTGACACACCTGTTTCTCTCTGCCACAGCCAGTTCACCAAATATCGTCATTATTGCCTTTCACCTGCACGACCGAACGATATGAAAACGATAATAGTGCAAGAGTGTCGTGGACTAAGCTGGAATATGCAAACATTTTATTCAAAGGAGAAGACAAGGTAATTTGAGCTCTTTGTTAGATCAACAATAATGCATATGAGAGCCACTCAACATTTTCATCGTGGCCTTCTCCTTGGTATGACTCAATAAAAGGAAAAAAAATTCAGAGAAACACACTGAAATATTTTTGGAGTTTTTAGTTTTTCTTGAAGAAAGCAAATTAAAGAAAAGAAAAACAAAAACAAGAAAAAACTATCTACACGGGAAAGCTCCCAACAAGCAAAAGAAGAACAAGGAAATATTTTTGGGTTTTGTTTTAATACTACAACTAACTAAACTAGAAAGAAAACCTGAAAAGAAGCAGGAAATGTTTTTTTTATTTTCTCAAAGTTTTTCAAACACACAAGAAGAAAGCGAGAAAAATAAATCTAGCATGGACAATACAATGAAAAAGTGTGGACACCGAAACTGGAATGAAATGTATAAACATGAATGTAATGTCGATGGGCATATGTACTCCCACAAGCTTAGGCTTTTGGCCTAGCTTGGTAATCACCACTTGAAGTAGCCATCAAGTCCTACATTGAAGTGCCGTGGAGCGGGAACCTGAGCATCATCCCACTCTCGAGGCTCTCGCTCACCGCCACCGGGTTGTTCCTCAGAGGCGATTTATATCCTCCGCATAATCCTCAGATCCGCCCGCAATAGAATCAAACAAAGCAGGTGCATGCGACGGAATAATATCACGGGTAATCACACTATAAACAAGGTCGTAAGGAATATCAATAGTAGTGTTCTTGCCATCAATAAACTGATGGTGTGCCATAACCTAGCGATCTAAGTAAACCTTGGGCAAGGGATAATCATGCTGGCGTATCTGAACGTTAAAGTGACTTGCTAAGCGAGTAGCATAAATACCGCCATGAATTTTACCCTTGGACCTATTAAGGTGAAGGAGACATGCTACAATAGCTCCTAAGCTATAAGCGCTATTGCCATGTAGTGCACGACGTAAGACAGCAAAATCTGGAGCACTGAGTGCACCAACCTTCTCTCTAGCAAGTAAACACTTTGCAATGAATAGAGAAAAATAATGCATAGAAGGAAAATGCAGGCTAGTGGCAATGACACTCGACACCCCTCTCTCATCGCCCACTGATAGAGTACGATAAAAGCCCTCGAACTCTGCAGGCCTAGGCTCCCTTATTTCCTCGTCAGAAGGGATCAAGCATATATCGCAAAATTCAGTAAGTGGTATCTGATGGGGTTCAGCATATAAATTAAACTGCATCTCAGGGGGATTATTCCTACTCAGAAAATGGAAACTTTGCACAAAGGAATTTGTGAGGAGATGACACTGTTCACACTCAGCTGCGATGAAGTCGGTGAGGCCGGCATTAGCAGCAAATTGTGCAAACTCGTGACGGATTCCAGCTCCATCCATGAACGGGTTGTGCGGCCATTCGCACGGCCGCACCTCCACCATTCTCCGGGTGTGGAGTCCGATGACTCCCCAATAACCCCTTTGGAGTTTTTCTTGGAAGAAAACTTCCTAAAGAAACTCATCTTTTTCCTATGAATAGAATTCTGAAATTTTTTGTCCACAAAATTTTGTCAACAAAACTTCACAAGATTGATAGCAACTACACATAGGGATGCATAGAGGCCATATCAAGCATTCAAACTACTTAGAACTCTAAGAATTCAACATGCAAGCTCATCTACAGCAGCACCAAGAGTATCTAATTATTCAAAATACAAACCACTAAAGCACAAACTAATTGGACCAATGGAGGAGTCACATGCCAAGAAGCAATCCCCCAAAATAGTTTTGAAAATGGATCTTCGAGCAAAGAGATTGAAATCCGCGGGTTTGAGAGCAAGAACACGAGAGAGAGAGAGAGAGAGAGAGAGCAATGGTGAATTTTTTTCTGGAGGTAGGTGATGACATGGGCTAAAAAGATAAGTGAGGGGGCTCACCTGGGGACCACAACCCAGCAGGGCGCGCCTGGGGGTGCTGGCGTGCCTAGGTGGGTTGTGCCCACCTGGTGCACCCCCCTCTAATGTTATTTGCATAAAAAATTCTTAAATATTCAGAAAAATCATACTAAATTTTCATAGCACTCTGAGAACTTTTATTTTTGGGTCATTTTTTTTGTTGCACTGAAAATTCAGAAAACAGACAAAACATAGCTTTTTATTTTATTTAACTAAGAAAAACAGAAAACAAAAGGTAAAGACAAAAGGTAGTGCTCACTAAATTCATCAACTTCATACCTCTAAAAATGATCCATTAATAAGGTTGACCAAGTCTTATTAACAACCACTTTCGATTAGCGTGAAACCGGAGAACTTTCGTAAAACACTAAGTTACCTCAACGGGGATATGCATGTTCCCAACAATAAGCATTTCATATTTGTTTTTGGCAGTAGGTAGAGGTAGTTGAAAACTTCCAATAGTGAGTGTCAGAGATTTTTCAATAACATTAACACCATTCACTTGGAATTGTTTCTTCGGAAAGTGCACCGTATGCTCATTACCATTGATATGAAAAGTGACCTTGCTTTTATTGCAATCAATAACAGCCCCTGCAGTATTCAAGAAGGGTCTACCAAGGATAATCTACATGTTATCGTCCTCGGGCATCTCAAGTATAACAAAGTCAGTTAAGATAGTAACATTTGCAACAACAACGGGACATCCACACAAATACCGATAGGTATGGTAGTTGATTTGTCAACCATGCGCAAAGATATTTTAGTAGGTGTGAGTTTATTTAAATCAAGTCTTTTATATAAAGAGAAAGGCATAACACTAACACCAGCTCCTAAATCACACAAAGGAGTTCTCACATAATTTCTTTTTATGGAGCAAGGTATAGTTGGTATTCCCGGATGGGAAAATTTTGTTTTTGCCACTCCAGATTTTACCAATTTTCCTTATGCCACTCTAGGGTTTGACATTTTACCTTTTCCACTCTTAGTTTTTGACAATTATCACAATTGCCATTCCCGTGGCAAAAGCAAAATTTTCAAAGTGGCAATTGTGATAATTGTCAAAACCTAAGGGTGGCAAAAATGAAATAAAATTATTTTGCTTTTGCCACAGAATGGCAATTGTGATAATTGTCCAAAACTAAGAGTGGCAAAAGTGAAATGTCAAAACGTAGAGTGGCATAAGGAAAATTGGCAAAATCTAGAGTGGCAAAAACAAAATTTTCCCTTCCCGGATCTCCAAGTTTTTTAGGCACACCATCCTTAAAAGAGTAATTAGCAAGCATAGTGGAGATTTCAGCTTTCGGTATCTTTCTTTTATTAGAGATGATGTCTTTGCATGTACTTTGCATAAGGGGCCATCTTTAAAATATCAGTCAAGCGAGTGTGCAAAAAGACTGGCCTAAGCATTTCAACAAAGCATTCAAATTCTTCATCATCCTTTTTCTTTGTTGATTTAGGTGGAAAGGGCATGGGTTTTTGAACCCATGGTTCTCTTTCCTTACCATTTTTTCTAGCAACAAAGTATCTTTTACCATATCTTTTATTTTTAGGTTGTGGGTTATCAAGATGAACAGTTGGTTCTATTTCAACATCATTGTCTGGTTCTTTATTATTTGTTTGAGTGTATTCATGAACCTCATAATTATATTTTCATTATCAGTAGGTGAGTGTTCATTACCAGATTGAGTTTCAGCATCTGAAATAGATACATCACTATCATTTTCAGGAGGTTTTTCCATTTCAGGATCACTAGAGGTATGCAAAGTCCTATCATTTTTCTTCTTCTTCTTCTTACTTTTAGAAGGACTAGGTGCATCAGTGTTAATTCTTTGAGATTCTTGTTCAATTCTTTTTGGGTGTCCCTCAGGATAAAGTGGTTCCCGAGTCATTCTACCTCCTCTAGTCATTACTCTGACAGTATGATCATTGATACTATTATTCATTTCATCTAGCAACTCTCTTTGCAATTTAGCAACTTGTTCTAATTGAGTTTGAACCATAGAGGCATGCTTTCCTACACCTCTAACATCATTTGAGATTCTAAATAACAAGTCACTCAAGCGAACAATCATATCAGAATTGTATTTCAATTGTTTCATAACATTTGCATTGAAGTGATCTTGCTTCCAAATGTAATTATCAAACTCATAAAGGCATTGACTAGGATGCATATTATAAGGATTGTCATTATCATTGAATTTCATTAGAGACTTTACCTCTACCACCTTGGGTGGTGGTGTGTCAAGTCCATGTATCTCTTCAATAGGAGGTAATTTTTTGACATCCTCAGCTTTAATACCTTTTTCCTTCATAGATTTCTTTGCCTCTTGCATATCTTCGGGACTGAGATATAAGATACCCCTCTTCTTCGGAGTAGGTTTAAGCAGTGGTTCGGGAAGAGTCCAATCATCACTAATTTTTAATTTGTTATTCAATAATTCTTCAGCTTGTTCAACAGTTTGTTCCCTGAAAACACAACCAGCACAACTATCTAGGAAATCCCTAGAAGCATCGGTTAGTCCATTAAAGAAGATATCAAGTATTTCATTTTTCTTATAAGCATGATCAGGCAAAGCATTAAGCAATTGGAGAAGCCTCCCGCAAGCTTGTGGGAGACTCTCTTCTTCAATTTGCACAATGTTAAATATTTCCTGTAAGGCAACTTGTTTCTTATGAGCAAAAAAATATATTTTAGAGAAATAGTAAATCATATCCTGGGGACTACGCACACAACCAGGAGCAAGAGTATTATACCATGTCTTAGCATCACCCTTGAATGAGAATGGAAATAACTTAAGGATATAACAGTAGCATATTTTCTCATCATGAGCAAAAAGGGTGGCTATGTCATTCAACTTAGTATGGTGTGCCACAACTATTTCAGTTTCATAACCATGGAAAGGATCAAATCAACCAAAGTAATTAACTCTGGGTCGATAGAGAATTCATAATCCTTATCATCAACAAAGATAGGTGAAGTAAAAAACTTAGGATCACATTCATTCTAGCATTCAAGGAATTTTCTTTCAGTTTGCATAATAATTTATTGAGATCATCCCTATCATTGCAAGCAAGAAAGTCTCTAGTTGTCTACTCATCCATAACATAACCTTATGGTATCTTAGGCAATTCATATCTAGGATAAATAGATCTAATAGGTGTTTCAAGATCTTTAGTTTCAAGTTCTTCATCAGTTTCAGTAATTTCATCAGTTTAAGCATTCTCAAAAGCTTTAGTTCGAGCAAGTTGTTCATCAAGAATTTCACCTAGTGGAACATTATCATCAAGAAAGGTACTAGCATCATCATGAGTATCACTAGCTGTTGCGGAACGTAGCATGCAATTTCAAAAAAAATTCTACGATCACGCAAGATCTATCTAGGAGATGCATAGCAACGAGAGGGGGATAGTGTGTCCACGTACCCTCGTAGACCGAAAGCGGAAGCGTTAGTTAACACGGTTGATGTAGTCGAACGTCTTCACGATCCAACAGATCCAAGTACCGAATGCACGACACCTCCATGTTCAACACACGTTCAGCACGATGACGTCCCTCGAACTCTTGATCTAGTAGAGGGTCGAGGGAGAGTTCCATCAGCACGACGGCATGGCGACGGTGTTGATGATGTGATTCGTGCAGGGCCTCGCCTAAGCACTACGACGCTATGACCGAGGTGGTAAACTGTGGAGGGGGGCACCGCACACGGCAAAGAACAATTGATGTACTTTGGGGTGCCCCTGCCCCCGTATATAAAGGAGGAGGGGGAGGAGGCCGGCGGCCTAGAGGGGGCGTGCCAAGGGGGAGTCCAACTAGGATTCCCAATCCTAGTTGGTCTCCCTTTCCTATTCCAAGAAGGGGAGAAGGGGAAAGAGGTGGAGGAGAAGAAGGGAAGGAGGGCCGCGCCCCCACCCCTAGTCCAATTCGGTTTGGGCTTTGGGGGGGGGGGGGGCGCACGCCTCCACCTGGCTGCCGCTTCCTCTCTTCTGCTAAGGCGCATGAAGGCCCATTAGTCCCCCGGGGGGTTCCGGTAACCTCCCGGTACTCCGAAACTTATCCGATACGTCCCGAAACTATTCCGGTGTCCGAATACCTTCATCCAACATATCAATCCTTATGTCTCTACCATTTCGAGACTCCTCATCATGTCCGTGATCTCATCCGGTACTCCGAACAAACTTCGATCATCAAAACACATAGCTCTTAATACAAATCGTCAATGAACGTTAAGCGCGCGGACCCTACAGGTTTGAGAACTATGTAGACATGATCGATACACATCTCCGATCAATAACCAATACTGGAACGTGGATGCTCATATTGGCTCCTACATATTCTACGAAGATCTTTATTAGTCAAACCGCATAACATCATACGTTGTTCTCTTTGTCATCGGTATGTTACTTGCCCGAGATTCGATCGTCGGTATCATCATACCTAGTTCAATCTCGTTACCGGCAAGTCTCTTTACTCATTCTGTAATGCTTCATCCTGCAACTAACTCATTGGTTACATTGCTTGCAAGGCTTATAGTGATGAGCATTACCGAGAGGGCCCAGAGATACCTCTCCAATACATGGAGTGACAAATCCTAATCTCGATCTATGCCAACTCAACAAACACCTTCGGAGACACCTGTAGAGCATATTTATAATCACCCAGTTATGTTGTGATGTTTGATAGCACACAAGGTGTTCCTCCGGTATTCGGGAGTTGCACAATCTCATAGTCACAGGAACATGTATAAGTCATGAAGAAAGCAATAGTAATAAAACTATAATGATCAAAATGCTAAGCTAACGGATGGGTGAAAGTGCAACTATCCCTGGGTGGTTTTGGTAATTATTAACAACATATAGCTCATTGAACTAATGCCATTACAAGATAAATTTTTCAGGAAAGTTCAATGATTGGCATGGCATGGGTAAGGAACGTGGACCCCTCAAAATGCCAAGGACAAAAGATTGGCTCAAGCTTCAAAGTCCAAGACTCCACATTTTCTATTTTAGGGATCCAAGATCTCATTGAGTCTATAGGAAAGCCAATACTATTAAAAGGGGATGAGGTGTTGCTTAATGGCTTGCTTGCTCAAAATGCTTAGTGATATGCTCCAAAAGCCCTCAACCACTTTCTCATATCCACATATGTCCCAAACCAGAAGTCAAACTCGGCCCTACCGATTTGATCCATCCGGCGCCACCGAGTTCATTTGACATAGCCACTGCCAGAAACCCTAGTCTTTTCGGTCACATCGATAGGGATCTCGGTCTCACTGAGATGGTATTGCAAACTCTCTGTTTCCCTTCGTAATGTTTCGGTCTAACTGGGATGAGCGATCGGTCCCATCGAGTCTGCAATGCAAACTCTCTATTTCCTTTTTGTAACGCTTCGGTCCCACCGAGACGAGCGAATCGGTCCCACCGAGTTTGCCTGACCAACTCTCTGGTTAGCTTATTACCAAAGTCGGTCCAACCGAGTTTGAGTAATCGGTCCAACCGAGATTACGTTATGCCCTAACCCTAATGATATCAGTCCCACCGAGACGACATGTCGGTCCCACCGAATTTTCCTAACGGTCACATATGGAGTGAATCGGTCTGACCGAGTTTTTTGATTCGGTCCCACCGAGTTTGGTATAATGTGTGTAACGGTTAGATTTTGTGTGAAGGCTATATATACCCCTCCACCCTCTCCTCATTCGTGAGGAAAGCCATCAAATCGTGCCTACACTTCCACTACTCATTTTCTGAGAGAGAGCCACCTACTCATGTGTTGAGACCAAGACATCCCATTCCAACCATATGAATCTTGATCTCTAGCCTTCCCCAAGTTGCTTTCCACTCAAATCATCTTTCCACCAAATCCAATCCTATGAGAGTGAGTTGAGTGTTGGGGAGACTATCATTTGAAGCACCAGAGCAAGGAGTTCATCATCAACACACCATCTATTACCTTTTAGAGAGCGGTGTCTCCTAGATTGGTTAGGTGTCACTTGGGAGCCTCCAACAAGATTGTGGGGTGAACCAAGGAGTTTGTAAGGGCAAGGAGATCACCTACTTCGTGAAGATCTACCCTAGTGAGGCAAGTCCTTCGTGGGCAATGGCCATGGTGGGATAGACAAGGTTGCTTCTTCGTGGACCCTTCGTGGGTGGAGCCCTCTGTGGACTCGCGCAGCCGTTACCCTTCGTGGGTTGAAGCCTCCATCAACGTGGATGTATGATAGCACCACCTATCGGAACCACGACAAAAACATCTGTGTCTCCTATTGCGTTTGCACTCTCCAAACCCTTCCCTTTACATTCTTGCAAGTTGCATGCTTTACTTTTCGCTGCTCATATACTCTTTGCATGCTTGCTTGAATTATGTTAAGATTGCTTGACTTGTGCTAAGTTGTTAAAATCTGCCAAGAACTAAAATTGGAAAAAGGTTAAGTTTTTATTTGGTCAAGTAGTCTAATCACCCCCCTCTAGACATACTTTCGATCCTACAATGGGTCTTGTCCATCACATCATTCTCCTAATGATGTGATCCCGTTCGTCAAATGACAACACATGTCTATGGTTAAGAAACATAACCATCTTTGATTAACGAGCTAGTCAAGTAGAGGCATACTAGGGGCACTATGTATTTTCTATGTATTCACAAATGTACTAAGTTTTCGGTTAATACAATTCTAGCATGAATAATAAACATTTGTCATGATATAAGGAAATATAAATAACAACTTTATTATTGCCTCTAGGGCATATTTCCTTCAGTCTCCCACTTGCACTAGAGTCAATAATCTAGATTACAAAGTAATGATTCTAACACCCATGGAGTCTTGGTGCTGATCATGTTTTTCTCGTGGAAGAGGCTTAGTCAACGGGTCTGCAACATTCAGATTCATATGTATCTTGCAAATCTCTATGTCTCCCTCCGCGACTTGATGACGGATGGAATTCAAGCGTCTCCTCATGTGTTTGGTTCTCTTGTGAAATCTGGATTCCTTTGCCAAGGCAATTGCACCAGTATTGTCACAAAAGATTTTCATTGGACCCGATGCACTAGGTATAACACCTAGATCGGATATGAACTCCTTCATCCAAACTCCTTCATTTGTTGCTTCCGAAGCAGCTATGTGATACGTCTGCAACGTATATATAATTTTTTATTGTTCCATGCTATTATATACTTGTTATGGATGTTTATGGGCTTTACTTTACACTTTTATATCAATTTTTGGGACTAACCTACTAACCGGAGGCCCAACCCGTATTACTGTTTTTTTTGCCTATTTCAGTGTTTCGAAGAAAAGAAATATCAAACGGAGTCCAAACTGAATGAAACCTTTTGGAGTAATATTTTTGGAACAAACGTGATCCACAGGACTTGGAGTGGAAGTCAAGAAACAAGCGAGGCGGCCACGAGGGTGCCTAGCGCGCCCCCTAGGGCTGGGTGCCCCCCACCCTCGTGGGCCCCTCGAGCATGCACCAACCTACTTCTTCCTCCTATATATACCCATGTATCCCGAAAACATCAGAAGCAACCACGAAAAACTATTTCCACCGCCGTAACCTTCTGTATCCGCGAGATCCCATCTTGGAGCCTTCGTCGACGCTCCACCGAAGGGGGAATCGGTCATGGAGGGCCTCTACATCATCTCGAAGGCCCTTCTGATGAGTTGTGAGTAGTTTACCACAGACCTTCGGGTCCATAGTTATTAGCTAGATGGCTTCTTCTCTCTCTTTGAATCTCAATACAAAGTTCTCCTTGATCTTCTTGGAGATCTATTCGATGAAACTCTTTTTGCGGTGTGTTTGTCGAGATCCGATGAATTGTGGGTTTATGATCAAGTTTATCTATGAGAAATAATTGAATCTCCTCTGAATTATTTTATGTGTGATTAAGTTATCTTTGCAAGTCTCTTCGAATTATCAGTTTGGTTTGGCCTACTAGATTGATCTTTCTTGCAATGGGGAAGTGCTTAGCTTTGGGTTCAATCTTGCGTGTCCTTTCCCAAAGGATGTTAGGGCGGCAAGGCACATATTGTATTGTTGCCATCGAGGATAAAAAGATGGGGTTTATATCATATTGCATGAGTTTATCCCTCTACATCATGTCATCTTTCTTAATGCGTTACTCCGTTCTTTATGAACTTAATACTCTAGATGCATGCTAGATAGCGGTCAATGTGTGGAGTAATAGTAGTAGATGCAGCAGAGTCGGTCTACTTGTCACGGACGTGATGCCTATATACATGATCATGCCTAGATAATCTCATAATTATTCGCTTTTCTATCAATTGCTCGACAGTAATTTGTTCACCCACCGTAATACTTATGCTATCTTGAGAGAAGCCACTAGTGAAACCTATGGCCCCCGGGTCTATCTTTTATCATATAAGCTTTCAATCTACTTTTATTTGCATCTTTACTTTTCCAATCTATATTATAAAATACCAAAAATATATTTATCTTATCTTATTATCTCTATCAGATCTCACTTTCGCAAGTGGCCTTGAAGGGATTGACAACCCGTTTATTGCGTTGGTTGCGAGTTCTTGTTTGTTTGTGTAGGTGCGTGGGACTTTTGAGGAGCCTCCTACTGGATTGATACCTTGGTTCTCAAAAACTGAGGGAAATACTTACGCTACTATTGCTGCATCACCCTTTCCTCTTCAAGGAAAACCAACACAAGCTCAAGACGTAGCACTATGTACTGCGCTTCACACGTACATCCCGCCATGACGCTCTGCTTGGAACTGCACCAACTGACAGCTCCACCATTCAATATAAATACATTTCCAGATTGTGATTTAGGGTCATCCGGATCAGTGTCAAAGCTTGCATCGACGTAACCATTTACAACAAGCTCTTTGTCACCTCCATAAACGAGAAACATATCCTTAGTCTTTTAGGTATTTCAGGATGTTCTTGACCGCTGTCCAGTGCTCCACTCCTGGATTATTTGGTACCTCCCTGCTATACTTATAGCAAGGCACACATCAGGTCTGGTACACAACATTGCATACATGATAGAATCTATGGCTGAACATTGGGAATGACTTTCATTTTCTCTCTATCTTTTGCAGTGGTCGGGCATTGAGTCTGACTCAACTCCACACCTTTTAACACAGGCAAGAACCCTTTCTTTGACTGGTCCATTTTGAACTTCTTCAAAACTTTATCAAGGTATGTGCTTTGTGAAAGTCCAATTAAGCGTCTTGATCTATCTCTATAGATCTTGATGCCCAATATGTAAGCAGCTTCACCGAGGTCTTTCATTGAAAAATTCTTATTCAAGTATCCTTTTTTATGCTATCCAGAAATTCTATATCATTTCCAATCAGCAATATGTCATCCCCATATAATATTAGAAATTCTACAGAGCTCCCACTCACTTTCTTGTAAATACAGACTTCTCTAAAAGTCTGTATAAAACCATATGCTTTGATCACATTATCAAAACATATATTCCAACTCCGAGAGGCTTGCACCAGTCCATAAATGCACCGCTGGAGCTTGCACACTTTGATAGCACCTTTTGGATCGACAAAACCTTCTGGTTGCATCATATACAACTATTCTTTAAGAAATCCATTAAGGAATGCAGTTTTGCCATCCATTTGCCAAATTTCATAATCATAAAATGCGGCAATTGCTAACATGATTCGGACAGACTTAAGCATCGCTACGGGTGAGAAGGTCTCATCGTAATCAACTCCTTGAACTTGTTGAAAACCTTTTGCAACAAGTCGAGCTTTGTAGATAGTAACATTACCGTCAGCGCCAGTCTTCTTCTTGAAGATCCATTTATTTTCTATGGCTTGCCGATCATCGGGCAAGTCCACCAAAGTCCATACTTTGTTCTCATACATGGATCCCATCTTAGATTTCATGGCCTCAAGCCATTTCGCAGAATCTGGGCTCATCATCGCTTCCTCATAGTTTGTGGGTTCATCATGGTCTAGTAACATGACTTCTAGAATAGGATTACCGCACCACTCTGGTGCGGACCGTACTCTAGATGACCTATGAGGTTCAGTAGTAACTTGATCTGAAGTTTCATGATCATCATTATTGGCTTCCTCACTAATTGGTGTAGGAATCAGAGGAACTGATTTCTGTGATGAACTACTTACCAATTCGGGAGAAGGTACAATTACCTCATCAATTTCTACTTTCCTCCCACTCACTTCTTTCGAGAGAAACTCCTTCTCTAGAAAGGATCCATTCTAAGCAACGAAAATCTTGCCTTCGGATCTGTGATAGAAGGTGTACCCAACAGTTTCCTTTGGGTATCCTATGAAGACGCATTTCTCCGATTTGGGTTCGAGCTTATCAGGTTGAAGCTTTTTCACATAAGCATCGCAGCCCCAAACTTTAAGAAACGACAAATTGGGTTTCTTGCCAAACCACAGTTCATATGGTGTCATCTCAACAAATTTTGATGGTGCCCTATTTAACGTGAATGCAACTATCTCTAAAGCATAACCCCAAAACGATAGCAGTAAATCAGTAAGAGACATCATATATCACACCATATCCAATAAAGTACGGTTACGACATTCGGACACACCATTTCACTGTGGTGTTCTAGGTGGCGTGAGTTGCGAAACTATTCCACATTGTTTCAAATGAAGACCAAACTCGTAACTCAAATATTCACCTCCATGATCAGATTGTAGAAACTTTATTTTATTGTTACGATGATTTTCCACTTCACTCTGATATTCTTTAAACTTTTCAAATGTTTCACACTTATGTTTCATTAAGTAGATATACCCATATCTACTCAAATCATCTGTGAAGGTCAGAAAATAACGATACCCGCCACGAGCCTCAACACTCATTGGACCGCATACATCGGTATGTATTATTTCCAATAAGTCAGTAGATCGTTCCATTGTTTCGTAGGGGGAGTCCAACTAGGATTCCCAATCCTAGTTGGTATCCCTTTCCGATTCCAAGAACGGGAGAAGGGGAAAGAGGTGGAGGAGAAGAAGGAAAGGGGGGTCGCGCCCCCACCCCTAGTCCAATTCGGTTTGGGCTTGGGGGGCGTGCGCCTCCACCTAGCTGCCGCCTCCTCTCTTCCACTAAGGCCCATGAAGGCCCATTAGTCCCTCGGGGGGTTACGGTAACCTCCCGGTACTCTGAAACTTATCCGATACGTTCCGAAACTATTCTGGTGTCCGAATACCTTCGTCCAATATATCAATCTTTATGTCTCAACCATTTCGAGACTCCTCGTCATGTCCGTGATCTCATCCGGGACTCCAAACAAACTTCGGTCATAAAAAACACATAACTCTTAATACAAATCGCCATTGAACATTAAGCATGCGTACCCTGCGGGTTCGAGAACTATGTAGACATGATTGAGACACATATCCAATCAATAACCAATATCGAAACCTGGATGCTCATGTTGGCTCCTACATATTCTACGAAGATCTTTATCGCTCAAACCGCATAACAACATATGTTGTTCCCTTTGTCATCGGTATGTTACTTGCCCGAGATTTGATAGTCGGTATCATCATACCTAGTTCATGTTGGGGAACGAAGTAATTTCATAAAAATTCCTATGCACACGCAAGATCATGGTGATGCACAACAACAAGAAGGGAGAGTGTTGTCCACGTACCCTCGTAGACCAAAAGCAGAAGCATTAGCACAACACGGTTGATGTAGTTGTACGTTTTCACGATCCGACCGATCAAGTACCGAACGCACGACACCTCCGAGTTCAGCACACGTTCAACTCGATGACGTCCCTCGAACTCTGATCCAGCCGAGCTTCGAGGGAGAGTTCTGTCAGCACGACGGCATGGTGACGATGATGATGTTCTACCGACGCAGGGCTTTGCCTAAGCACCGCTACGATATTATCGAGGTTGAATATGGTGGAGAGGGGCACTACACACGGCTAATAGATCTCAAGGATCAATTGTTGTGTCTAGAGGTGCCCCCTACCCCCGTATATAAAGGACCAAGGGGGAGGGGGCGGCCGGCTAGGGGAGGGCGCGCCAGGGAGGAGTTCTACTCCCACCGGGAGTAGGACTCCCTCCTTTCCTTGTCCAAGTAGGAGAGGGGGAAGGAAGGGAGATAGGAGAGGAAGGAAAGGGGGGCGCCGCCCCCCTCCTTGTCCTATTCGGACTAGAGGGGGAGGGGGCACGCGGCCTGCCCTGGCCGCCCCTCCTCTGCTCCACTTTGGGCCCATGAGGCCCATTAACCCCCCGGGAGGTCCCGGTAACCCTCCGCTACTCCGATATACATTTGATAACCCCCGAAACCATTCCGGTGTTCCGAATATAGTCGTCCAATATATCAATCTTGATGTCTCGACCATTTCGAGACTCCTCGTCATGTCCGTGATCACATCCAAGACTCCGAACTATCTTCAGTACATCAAAACATATAAACTCATAATATAACCGTCATCTAACTTTAAGCGTGCGGACCCTACGGGTTCGAGAACTATGTAGACATCACCGAGACACGTCTCCGATCAATAATGAATAGGGAACCTGGATGCTCTTATTGGCTCCCACATATTCTATGAAGATCTTTATTGGTCAAATCGCATAACAACATACGTTGTTCCCTTTGTCATCGGTATGTTACTTCCCCGAGATTCGATCGTGGGTATCTCAATACCTAGTTCAATCTCGTTACCGCCAAGTCTCTTTACTCGTTACGTAATGCATCATCTCGTAACTAACCCATTAGATACATTGCTTGCAAGGCTTATAGTGATGTGCATTACTGAGAGGGCCCAGAGATACCTCTCCGACAATTGGAGTGACAAATCCTAATCTCGAAATACGCCAACTCAACATTTACCTTCGGAGACACCTGTAGAGCTCCTTTATAATCACCCAGTTACGTTGTGATGTTTGGTAGCACACAAAGTGTTCCTCCGGTAAACGGGAGTTGCATAATCTCATAGTTGTAGGAACATGTATAAGTCATGAAGAAAGCAATAGCAACATACTAAACGATCAAGTGCTAAGCTGACGGAATGGATCAAGTCAATCACACCATTCTCCTAATGATGTGATCCCGTTAATCAAATGACAACTCATGTCTATGGTTAGGAAACACAACCATCTTTGATCAACGAGCTAGTCAAGTAGAGGCATACTAGTGACACTATGTTTGTCTATGTATTCACACATGTATTATGTTTCCGGTTAATACAATTCTAGCATGAATAATAAACATTTATCATGATATAAGGAAATAAATAATAACTTTATTATTGCCTCTAGGGCATATTTCCTTCAGTCTCCCACTTGCACTAGAGTCAATAATCTAGATTACACAGTAATGTTTCTAACACCCATGGAGCCTTGGTGCCGATCATGTTTTGCTCGTGGAAGAGGCTTAGTCAACGGGTCTGCAACATTCAAATCTGTATGTATCTTGCAAATATCTATGTCTCCCACCTGGACTTGGTCCCGGATGGAATTGAAGCGTCTCTTGGTGTGCTTGGTCCTCTTGTGAAATCTGGATTCCTTTGCCAAGGCGATTGCACCAGTATTGTCATAGAAGATTTTCATTGGTCCCGATGCACTTGGTATGACACCTAGATCGGATATGAACTCCGTCATCCAGACTCCTTCATTTGCTGCTTCTGAAGCAGCTATGTACTCTGCTTCACATGTAGATCCCGCCATGATGCTTTGTTTAGAACTGCACCAACTGACAGCTCCACCGTTCAATATAAACACGTATCCGGTGTGCGATTTAGAATCGTTTGGATCAGTGTCAAAGCTTGCATCAACGTAACCATTTACGACTAGCTCTTTGTCACCTCCATAAACGAGAAACATATCCTTAGTCCTTTTCAGGTATTTCAGGATATTCTTGACCACTGTTCAGTGATCCACTCCTTGATTACTTTGGTACCTCCCTGCTAAACTTATTGCTAAGCATACATCAGGTCTGGTACACAGCATTGCATACATGATAGAGCCTATGGTTGAAGCATAGGGACCATCTTTCATTTTCTCTCTATCTTCTGATGTGGTTGGGCATTGAGTCTGACTCAACTTCACACCTTGTAATACAGGCAAGACCCCTTTCTTTGCTTGATCCATTTTGAAGGTTTTCAAAACTTTATCAAGGTATGTGCTTTGTGAAAGTCCAATTAAGCATCTTGATCTATCTCTATAGATCTTGATGCCTAATATATAAGCAGCTTCACTGAGGTCTTTCATTGAAAAACTTTTATTCAAGTATTCTTTATGCTATCCAGAAATTCTATATCATTTCCAATCAACAATATGTCGTCTACATATAATATCAGAAATGCTATAGAGCTCCCACTCACTTTCTTGTAAATACAAAGCTCCAAAAGTCTCATATAAAACCATATGCTTTGATCACACTATCAAAGCGTTTATTCCAACTCCGAGAGGCTTACAC
The DNA here is from genome assembly GCA_021437245.1 of Aegilops speltoides. Lineage (NCBI taxonomy): Eukaryota > Viridiplantae > Streptophyta > Magnoliopsida > Poales > Poaceae > Aegilops > Aegilops speltoides. The sequence continues at coordinate 198,087,119 of CM038147.1, forward strand.
CAGTCCATAAATGGATCGCTGGAGCTTGCACACTTTGTTAGCACCTTTTGGATCGACCAAACCTTCTGGCTGCATCATATACAACTCTTCTTCTAGAAATCCATTCAGGAATGCAGTTTTGACATCCATCTGCCATATTTCGTAAACATAAAATGCGGCAATTGCTAACATGATTCGGACAGACTTAAGCATCGCTACGGGTGAGAAAGTCTCATCGTAGTCAACCCATTGAACTTGCCAAAAACCTTTCGCAACAAGTCGAGCTTTGTAGATAGTAACATTACCATCAGCGTCAGTCTTCTTCTTGAAGATCCATTTATTCTCGATGGCTTGCCGATCATCGGGCAAGTCAACCAAAGTCCATACTTTGTTCTCATACATGGATCCCATCTTAGATTTCATGGCCTTAAGCCATTTTTCGGAATCTGGGCTCATCATCGCTTCCTCATAGTTCGTAGGTTCGCCATGGTCAAGTAACATGACCTCCAGAATAGGATTACTGTACCACTCTAGTGGGGATCTTACTCTGGTTGACCTACGAGGTTCGGTAGTAACTTGATCTGAAGTTTCATGATCGATATCAGCTTCCTCACTAATTGGTGTAGTCGTCACAGGAACTGGTTTTTGTGATGAACTATTTTCCAATAAGGGAGCTGGTACAGTTACATCATCAAGTTCTACTTTCCTCCCACTCACTTCTTTCGAGAGAAACTCCTCTAGAAAAGATCCGAATTTAGCAACAAAAGTCTTGCCTTCAGATCTGTGATAGAAGGTGTACCCAATAGTCTCCTTTGGGTATCCTATGAAGACACATTTCTCCGATTTGAGTTCGAGCTTATTTGGTTGAAATTTTTTTCACATAAGCATTGCAGCCCCAAACTTTAAGAAATGACAACTTTGGTTTCTTGCCAAACCACAGTTCATAAGGCGTTGTCTCAACGGATTTTGATGGTGCCCTATTTAAGGTGAATGCGGCCGTCTCTAAAGCATAACCCCAAAACGATAGCGGTAAATCAGTAAGATACATCATAGATCGCACCATATCTAGTAAAGTACGATTACGACGTTCGGACACACCATTACGTTGTGGTGTTCCAGGTGGCGTGAGTTGCGAAACTATTCCGCATTGTTTCAAATGTAAACCAAACTCGTAACTCAAATATTCTCCTCCACGATCAGATCGTTGGAATTTTATTTTCTTGTTACGATGATTTTCCACTTCACTCTGAAATTCTTTGAACTTCTCAAATGTTTCAGACTTATGTTTCATTAAGTAGATATACCCATATCTGCTTAAATCATCTGTGAAGGTGAGAAAATAACAATACCCGCCGCGAGCCTCAATGTTCATTGGACCACATACATCAGTATGTATGATTTCCAATAAATTTGTTGCTCGCTCCATAGTTCCGGAGAACAACGTTTTAGTTATCTTGCCCATGAGGCGTGGTTTGCAAGTACCAAGTGATACATAATCAAGTGATTCCAGAAGTCCATTAGTATGGAGTTTCTTCATGCGCTTTACACCAATATGACCCAAACGGCAGTGCCACAAATAAGTTGCACTATCATTATCAACTCTGCATCTTTTGGCTTCAACATTATGAATATGTGTATCACTACTATTGAGATTCAATAAAAATAGACCACTCTTCAAGGGTGCATGACCATAAAAGATATTACTCATATAAATAGAACAACCATTATTCTCTGATTTAACCGTCTCGCATCAAACAAGATCCAGATATAATGTTCATGCTTAATGCTCGCACCAAATAACAATTATTCAGGTCTAAACTAATCCCAAAGTTAGATGTAGAGGTAGCGTGCCGACCACGATCACATCGACTTTGGAACTATTTCCCATGCGCATCGTCACCTCGTCCTTAGCCAATCTTTGCTTAATCCATAGTCCCTGTTTCGAGTTACAAATATTAGCAATGAACCAAGATCAAATACCTGGTACTCTCATGAGCATTAGTAAGGTACACATCAATAACATGTATATCACATATACCTTTAATCACCTTGCCATCCTTCTTATCCGCCAAATACTTGGGGCGGTTCCGCTTCGATGACCGATCGCTTGCGAGAAGCACTCGATCTCGTGCTTAGGACCAGACTTGGGTTTCTTTTCTTGAGCAGCAACTTGTTTGTCGTTCTTCTTGAAGTTACCCTTCTTCTTCCATTTACCCTTTTTCTTCAAACTGGTGGTCTTCTTGACCATCAACACTTGATGCTCCTTTTTGATTTCTACCTCCACAGCTTTTAGCATTGCGAAGAGCTCGGGAATAGTCTTGTTCATCCCTTGCATATTATAGTTCATCTCGAAGCTCTTGTAGCTTGGTGGCAGTGATTGAAGAATTCTGTCAATGACACTATCATCAGGAAGATTAACTCCCAGTTGAATCAAGTGATTGCAATACCCAGACATTTTGAGTATGTATTCACTGAGAGAACTATTCTCCTCCATCTTGCAGCTATAGAACTTATTGGAGACTTCATATCTCTCAATCCGGGCACTTTCTTGAAATATTAACTTCAACTCCTGGAACATCTCATATGCTCCATGACGTTCAAAACATCATTGAAGTTCCGGTTCTAAGCCGTAAAGCATGGCACACTGAACTATAGAGTAGTCATCAACACACGACTGCCAGGCATTCACAATGTCTGCAGTTGCTGGCGCAGGTGATACACCTAACAGTGCTTCCAGGACGTAACTCGTCTATGCAGTAATGAGGATAATCCTCAAGTTATGGACACAGTCCCTGTAATTGCTACCATCATCTTTCAACTTAGCTTTCTCAAGGAACGCATTAAAATTCAACGGAACAACAACACGAGCCATCTATCTACAACAAACATAGACAAGCCAAATACTATCAGGTACTAAGTTCATGATAAATTTAAGTTCAATTAATCATATTATTAAGAACTCCCACTTAGATAGACATCCCTCTAATCATCTAAGTGATCACGTGATCCAAATCAACTAAACCATGTCCGATCATCACGTGAGATGGAGTAGTTTTCAATGGTGAACATCACTATGTTGATCATATCTACTATATGATTCACGCTCGACCTTTCAGTCTCAGTGTTCCGAGGCCATATCTGTATATGCTAGGCTCGTCAAGTTTAACCTGAGTATTCCGCGTGTGCGACTGTTTTGCACCAGTTGTATTTGAACGTAGAGCCTATCACACCCGATCATCACGTGGTGTCTCAGCATGAAGAACTTTCACAACGGTGCATACTCAGGGAGAACACTTATACCTTGAAATTTAGTGAGAGATCATCTTATAATGCTACCATCAATCAAAGCAAAATAAGATGCATAAAGATAAACATCACATGTAATCAATATAAGTGATATGATATGGTCATCATCATCTTGTGCTTGTGATCTCCATCTCCGAAGCATCATCATGATCACCATCGTCACCGGCGCGACACCTTTATCTCCATCGTAGCATCGTTGTCGTTTCGCCACCTATCGCTTCTACGACTATCGCTACCGCTTAGTGATAAAGTAAAGCAATTACAGGGAGATTGCATTGCATACAATAAAGCGACAACCATATGGCTCCTGCCAGTTGACGATAACTCGGTTACAAAACATGATCATCTCATATAATAAAATATAGCATCACGTCTTGACCATATCACATCACAACATGCCCTGCAAAAACAAGTTAGACGTCCTCTACTTTTTTGTTGCAAGTTTTACGTGGCTGCTAGGGGCTAAGCAAGAATCGTTCTTACCTACGCATCAAAACCACAATGATAGTTCATCAAGTTAGTGATGTTTTAACCTTCTCAAGGACCGGGCGTAGCCACACTCGGTTCAACTAAAGTTGGAGAAACTGACACTCGCCAGCCACCTGTGTGCAAAGCACGTCGGTAGAACCAGTCTTAGGCGTACGCGTAATGTCGGTCCGGGCTGCTTCATCCAACAGTACCGCCGAACCAAAGTGTGACATGTTGGTAAGCAATATGACTTGTATCGCCCACAACTCACTTGTGTTCTACTCGTGCATATAACATCAACGCACATAACCAGGCTTGGATGCCACTGTTGGGAAACGTAGTAATTTCAAAAAAAATCCTACGCACACGCAAGATCATGGTGATGCATAGCAACAAGAGGGGAGAGTGTTGTCCACGTACCCTCGTAGACCGAAAGCGGAAGCGTTAGCACAACGCGGTTGATGTAGTCGTACGTCTTCACGATCCGACCGATCAAGTACCGAACGCACGGCACCTCCTAGTTCAGCACACGTTCAGCTGATAATGTCCCTCGAACTCTGATCCAGCCGAGCTTCGAGAGAGAGTTCCGTCAGCACGACGGCATGGTGACGATGATGATGTTCTACCGACGCAGGGCTTCGCCTAAGCACCGCTACGATATTATTGAGGTGGAATATGGTGGAAAGGGGCACCGCACACGGCTAATAGATCTCAAGGATCAATTGTTGTGTCTAGAGGTGCCCCCCTGCCCCCGTATATAAAGGACCAAGGGGGAGGGGGTGTTACATCTCCAACGTATCTATAACTTTTTATTGTTCCATGCTATTATATTACCCCTTTTGGATGTTTATGGGCTTTATTTTACACATTTATATCATTTTTGGGACTAACCTACTAACCAGAGGCCCAGCCCGTATTGCTGTTTTTTTTCCTATTTCAGTATTTCGTAGAAAAGGAATATCAACCGGAGTCCAAACGGAATGAAAATCTTCTGGAGCGTGATTTTTGGAACGAACGTGATCCGGAGAACTTGGAGTGCAAGTCAAGCAGCGAACGAGGCGGCCAGGAGATAGCAGGGCTCGCCCATCCCCTCTGGGCGCGCCCCCTATCTCTTGGGCCCCACAGGCGGCCACCGACGTACTTCTTCCTCCTATATATACCTATGTACCCCGAAAACATATAGGGAGCCAACGAAACACAATTTCCACCACCGTAACCTTCTGTATCCGCAAGATCCCATCTTGGAGCCTTCGCCGGCGCTCCGTCGGAGGAGGAGTCGACCACGGAGGGCTTCTACATCAACACCATAGCCCCTCCGATGAGTTGTGAGTAGTTTAACAAAGACCTTCGGGTCCATAGTTATTAGCTAGATGGCTTCTTCTCTCTTTTTGGATCTCGATACAATGTTCTCCCCCTCTCTTATGGAGATCTATTCGATGTAAACTCTTTTTGCGGTGTGTTTGTCGAGCTCCGATGAATTGTGGGTTTATGATCAAGTTTATCTATGAGAAATATTTGAATCTCCTCTAAATTCTTTTATGTATGATTGAGTTATCTTTGCAAATCTCTTCGAATTATCAGTTTGGTTTGGTCTACTAGATTGATCTTTCTTTCCATGGGAGAAGTGCTTAGCTTTGGGTTCAATCTTGCGGTGTCCTTACCCAGTGACAGCAGGGGCAGCAAGGCACGCATTGTATTATTGCCATCGACGATAAAATGATGGGGTTTATGTCATATTGCTTGAGTTTATCCCTCTACATCATGTCATCTTTCTTAAAGCGTTACTCTGTTCTTATGAACTTACTACTCTAGATGCAGGCAGGAGTCGGTCGATGTGTGGAGTAATAGTAGTATATGCAGGCAGGAGTCGGTCTACTTGTTGCGGACATGATGCCTATATGCATGATCATGCCTAGATAATCTCATAATTATTCGCTTTTCTCAATTGCTCGACAGTAATTTGTTCACCCACCGTAATACTTATGCTATCTTGAGAGAAGCCACTAGTGAAACATATGGACCCCGGGTCTATCTTTTATCATATAAGGTTTCAATCTACTTTTATTTGCATCTTTACCTTTTGCATCTATATTATAAAATACCAAAAATATATTTATCTTATCATACTATCTCTATTAGATCTCACTTTCGCAAGTGGCCGTGAAGGGATTGACAACCCCTTTATTGCGTTGGTTGCGAGTTCTTTGTTTGTTTGTGTAGGTGCGTGGGACTTTTGAGGAGCCTCCTACTGGATTGATACCTTGGTTCTCAAAAACTGAAGGAAATACTTACGCTACTATTGCTGCATCACCCTTTCCTCTTCAAGGAAAACCAACGCAAGCTCAAGACGTAGCAAGAAGGATTTTTGGCGCCGTTGCCGGGGAGGTCTTCGCTCAAGTCAAGACATATCAAGTACCCATCACAAACTCATCCCCCTCGCATTTACATTATTTGCCATTTGCCTCTCGTTTTCCTCTCCCCCACTTCACCCTTGCCGTTTTATTTGCCCTCTCTTTCCCAATCTTCTCCTCCTCTTTTTCCTCACTTTTGTTTGCCGTTATGTCTGAAATTGGGGAGATTATTGTCGATTGGACAACCATGATAACATGGAAAATTCGGATGCTTCGGCTGAAAAACCCCCTATCTTGCATACTAAAAAGTTTTGAATCGGTAGTGGTAACATTATTAGAAAAGGTGTTATTCAAGATTTCTTTACTTGTGCCAGTGCTTTACCTTCTATGGGTGGTTCTATTCTTCATAGAACTAGTAGTCTTGCGGATGCTATCGCTATGCTTGTAGTTGAGTTTGAAAGACAATTTATGCATATGCATCCTTGCATACAAAGATTTTTTCTGGAATTTTCTAATATTGAGCACTCTTCTGTTAAGCGTGACGTTACTATCTTCTTGGCTCATGAGTTTAGATCTATAATAAGAGAGGCCAATGAAATCTTTGCGCACTATAGGGTGGACGCCGGTCGTCCACCCATAGAGGCGATCCTCTTCGATCAAGAGGAAATTAGGCGTTTTCAATCTTCGGACTATGTTGCTTTCAATGAAAACCTTAGAAAAAAGGTTCCTACCAATGTCATGGTTCATAGAGTTTCCAAGTTAATAATGATTTTGCTCTTCCAAATAATGAGCTAGAATACTCTCTTGAGTATAGGCTCACGAGATTTTGCCAAAAGAATGCTTTTAGTGATGAATTAGTTGTGCATTATGAAGGGCCAAAAGAGGAACACGTTCCTCCTGAGATTGATCTTGGGGACTTTTGTCCTGCTAAATTTAGCCCTTTTGATTACTTTTGCTTGCCTCAAAGAAAACTTGCTGCTGAACGTAGAGAATATGATATGAGCTTTCAAGACCTATCTTATTATTACGGCACTACTTAGATCTATCTTCGCTTTTATGCCTAGCTAGGGGCGTTAAACGATAGCGCTGGTTGGGAGGCAACCCAATTTTATTTGTGTTTTTTGTTTTTGTTCCTGTTTAGTAATAAATTTTGCATCTACCTTCTGTTTAGATGTGTTTTTATCTTTTAATTAGTGTTTGTGCCAAGTAGAACTTATAGGATAACCTATGATGATAGTTGACTTGATTCTGCTGAAAAACAGAAACTTTGCACGCACGAAATTAGTTTTGTTAAATCACATAAACGTGCTTTTGCGTTGATTCTTTTTGCTGCTGATCAATATACAAATTCTCCAGCACTTACTATTTTTGTAGGATTTTTAAAGTTCCAGAAGTTTGCGTTAGTTACAGATTTCTACAGACTGTTCTGTTTTTGACAGATTCTGTTTTTCGTGTGTTGTTTGCTTATTTTGATGCATCTATGGCTAGTAAAATAGTTTATAAACCATAGATAAGTTGGAATACAGTAGGTTTAACACCAAAGTAAATAAATAATGAGTTCATTACAGTACCTTATGTGGTGGTTTTGTTTTCTTTCACTAACGGAGCTTATAAGATTTCCTGTTGAGTTTTGTGTTGTGAAGTTTTCAAGTTTTGGGTAAAGCTTTGATGGACTATGGAATAAAGAGTGGCAAGATCCTAAGCTTGGGGATGCCCATGGCAACCCAAGATATTCAAGAATTGCCAAAAGCCTAAGCTTGAGGATGCCCCGGGAAGGCATCCCCTCTTTCGTCTTCGTTCATCGGTAACTTTACTTGGAGCTATATTTTTATTCGCCACATGATATGTGTTTTGCTTGGAGCGTCATGTATTATATTAGTCTTTGCTTTTTACTTTACCACAATCATCCTTGCTGTACACACCTTTTGGGAGAAGCCCACTTGATTAGAATTTGCTAGAATACCCTATGTGCTTCACTTATATCTTTTGAGCTTGATAGTTTTTGCTCTAGTGCTTCACTTATATCTTTTAGAGCACGGCGGTGGCTTAATTTTGAAGAAATTTCTAGTATCTCATGCTTCACTTATATTATTTTGAGTCTTTTATAACAGCATGGTATTTGCTATGGTTATAAAATTGGTCCTAGAATGATGAGCATCCAAGTTGGGTATAATAAAAACTATCATAGAAAGTGCATAAAACACTAGGATCAATATGATGCTTGATAATTGTTTTGAGATATAGAGGTAGTAATGTTAGAGTCATGCTAGTGGGTAATTATGAAATTGAGAAATACTTGTGTTGAAGTTAGCAAGTCCCGTAGCATGCACACATGGTAAAAGTTGTGTGACAAATTTGTTGCGTGAGGTGCTCTTTTAATTGCCTTCCTTATGAGTGGAGGTCGGGATCGCGCTATGGTTAACTCCTACCAACCCTTCCCCTAGGAGCATGCGTAGTAGTACTTTGCTTCAAGGGCAAGTAGACTTTTGCAATAAGTATATGAGTTCTTTATGACTAATGTGAGTCCATGGATATACGCGCACTCATCCTTCCACTTTGCTAGCCTCTATTATACCGCGCAACTTTCACCGGTATCATGCACCCATTATTTACCTTCCTCAAAACAGCCACTATACCTACCTATTATGGCATTTCCATAGCCATTCCGAGATATATTGCCATGCAACTTTCCACCGTTCCGTTTATTATGACACACTTCATCATTGTCATATTGCTCTTTGCATGATCATGTAGTTGACATCGTATTTGTGGCAAGGCCACCTTCATAATTTTCATACATGTCGCTCTTGATTCATTGCATATCCTGGTACACCGTCGGAGGCATTCATATAGAGTCATATCTTGTTCTAGCTTTGAGTTGTAAATCAATAAAAGTGCGATGATCTTCATTATTAGAGCATTGTCTCAGTGAGGGAAGGATGATGAAGACTATGATTCCCCCACAAGTCGGGATGAGACTTCGGACATTAAAAATAAAAAAATAAAAAAATAGAAAGGCAAAAAACAAAAATAAAGGCCAAAGAAAAAACAGAAAAAAAGAAGAAAAAGAAAGAAAAAGAGAGAACAAAATAAATAAAATGAGACAAAAAGAGAGAAGGGACAATGCTACTATCTCTTTTTCCACACTTGTGCTTCGAAGTAGCACCAAGATCTTCATGATAGAGAGTCTCCTATGTTGTCACTTTCATATACTAAGTGGGAATTTTTCATTATAGAACTTGGCTTTATATACCAATGATGGGCTTCCTCAAAATGCCATAGGTCTTCGTGAGCAAGCAAGTTGGATGCACACCCACTTAGTTTCTTTTGTTGAGCTTTCATATATTTATAGCTCTAGTGCATCCGTTGCATGGCAATCCCTACTCACTCACATTGATATCTATTGGTGGGAATCTCTATTGCCCGTTGATACGCCTAGTTGATGTGAGACTATCTTCTCCCTCTTTTTGTCCTCACAACCACCACCTTTATCACTATAGTGCTATGTCCATGGCTTGCGCTCATGTATTGCGTAAGAGTTGAAAAAGCTGAAGCGCGTTAAAAAGTACGAACCAATTGCTTGGCTGAAACCAGGGTTGTGCATGATGGGAGTATTTTGTGTAATGAAAATGAAGCATGGCCTAACTATATGATTTTGTAGGGATAAGCTTTCTTTGGCTATGCTATTTTGATAAGACATGATTATTTGTTAGTATGCTTCGAAGTATTATTATTTTTATGTTTTATAAGCTTTTATATTGAATCATTTCGATCTGAACATTCATGCCACAATAAAGAAAATTATATTGAGAATTATGCTAGGTAGCATTCCACATCAAAAATTCTATTTTTATCATTTACCTACTCGAGGACGAGCAGGAATTAAGCTTGGGGATGCTTGATATGTCTCCAACATATCTATAATTTTTGATTGTTTCATGCTATTATATTACCCCTTTTGGAAGTTCATCGGCTTTATTTTACACATTTATATCATTTTTGGGATTAACCTACTAACCGGAGGCCCAACCCGTATTGATGTAGCCTATTTCAGTATTTCGAAGAAAAGGAATATCAAATGGAGTCCAGACGGAATGAAACCTTCGGGAGCGTGATTTTTGGAACGAACGTGATCCGGAGAACTTGGTGTGCAAGTTAAGCAGCGAACGAGGCGGCCAGGAGATAGCATGGCGCGCCCACCCCCTCTGGGCGCGCCCCTATCTCCTGGGCCCCACAAGCGGCCACCGACGTACTTCTTCCTCCTATATATACCTACGTACCCCGAAAACATCTAGGGAGTCAACGAAACACAATTTCCACCACCGTAACCTTCTGTATCCGCGAGATCCCATCTTGGAGCCTTCGCCAGCGCTCCGCCGGAGGGGGAATCAACCATGGAGGGCTTCTACATCAACACCATAGCCCCTCCGATGAGTTGTGAGTAGTTTACCACAGACCTTCGGGTCCATAGTAATTAGCTAGATGGTTTATTCTCTCTTTTTGGATCTCAATACAATGTTCTCCCCCTCTCTTGTGGAGATCTATTCGATGTAAACTCTTTTTGCGGTGTGTTTGTCGAGATTCGATGAATTGTGGGTTTAAGATCAAGTTTATCTATGAGAAATATTTGAATCTCCTCTGAATTCTTTTATGTATGATTGAGTTATCTTTGCAAGTCTCTTCGAATTATCAGTTTGGTTTGGCCTACTAGATTGATCTTTCTTGCCATGGGAGAAGTGCTTAGCTTTGGGTTTAATCTTGCGGTATCCTTACCCAGTGACAGCAGGGGCAGCAAGGCACGTATTGTATTGTTTCCATCGAGGATAAAAATATGGGTTTTATGTCATATTGCTTGGGTTTATCCCTCTACATCATGTCATTTTTCTTAAAGCGTTACTCTGTTCTTATGAACTTATACTCTAGATGCAGGCAGGAGTCGGTCGATGTGTGGAGTAATAGTAGTATATGCAGGCAGGAGTCGGTCTACTTGTTGTGGACGTGATGCCTATATACATGAACATGCCTAGATAATCTCATAACAATGCACTTTTCAATCAATTTCTCGACAGTAATTTGTTCACCCACCGTAATACTTATGCTATCTTGAGAGAAGCCACTAGTGAAACATATGGACCCCGGGTCTATATTTTATCATATAAGCTTTCAATCTACTTTTACTTGCATCTTTACTTTTTGCATCTATATTATAAAATACCAAAAATATATTTATCTTATCATACTATCTCTATTAGATCTCACTTTCGCAAGTGGCCGTGAAGGGATTGACAATCCCTTTATTGCGTTGGTTGCGAGTTCTTTGTTTGTTTGTGTAGGTGCGTGGGACTTTTGAGGAGCCCCCTACTAGATTGATACATTGGTTCTCAAAAACTGAGGGAAATACTTACGCTACTATTGCTGCATCACCCTTTCCTCTTCAAGGAAAACCAACGCAAGCTCAAGACGTAGCAGGGGGTGGCCGACCAGGGGAGGGCGCGCCAGGGAGGAGTCCTACTCTCACCGGGAGTAGGACTCCCTCCTTTCCTTGTCCAAGTAGGAGAGGGGGGAGGAAGGGAGGGAGGAGAGGAAGGAAAGGGGGGCACCGCCCCCTCCTTGTCCTATTCGGACTAGAGGGGGAGGGGGCGTGCGGCCTGCCCTCGCCGCCCCTCCTCTGCTCCACTTGGGCCCATGAGGCCCATTAACCCCCGGGGGGTTCCGGTAGCCCTCCGGTACTCCGATATACATCCGATAACCCCCAGAACCATTCTGGTGTCCGAATATAGTCGTCCAATATATCAATCTTCATGTCTCAACCATTTCGAGACTCCTCGTCATGTCCGTGGTCACATTCAGGACTCCGAACTATCTTCGGTACATCAAAACATATAAACTCATAATATAACCATCATCTAACTTTAAGCGTGCGGACCCTACGGGTTCGAGAACTATGTAGACATGACTGAGACACGTCTCCGGTCAATAACCAATAGCGGAACCTGGATGCTCATATTTGCTCCCACATATTCTACGAAGATATTTATTGGTCAAACCGCATAACAACATACGTTGTTCCCTTTGTCATCGGTATGTTACTTGCCCGAGATTCGATCGTCGGTATCTCAATACCTAGTTCAATCTCGTTATCGGCAAGTCTCTTTACTCGTTACGTAATGCATCATCTCGTAACTAACTCATTAGCTACATTGCTTGCAAGGCTTATAGTGATGTGCATTACCGAGAGGGCCCATAGATACCTCTCCGACAATTGGAGTGACAAATACTAATCTCGAAATACGCCAACTCAACATGTACCTTCGGAGACACCTATAGAGCTCCTTTATAATCACCCAGTTACGTTGTGACGTTTGGTAGCACACAAAGTGTTCCTTCGGTAAACGGGAGTTGCATAATCTCATAGTTGTAGGATCATGTATAAGTCATGAAGAAAGTAATAGCAACATACTAAACGATCAAGTGCTAAGCTAACGGAATGGGTCAAGTCAATCACATCATTCTCCTAATGATGTGATCCTGTTAATCAAATGACAACTCATATCTATGGTTAGGAAACACAACCATCTTTGATCAATGAGCTAGTCAAGTAGAGGCATACTAGTGACACTATGTTTGTCTATGTACTCACACATGTATTATGTTTCCGGTTAATACAATTCTAGCATGAATAATAAACATTTATCATGATATAAGGAAATAAATAATAACTTTATTATTGCCTCTAGGGCATATTTCCTTCAGGTCAATCTCGTTACTGCCAAGTCTCTTTACTTGTTCTGCTTCATCCTGCAACTAACTCATTAGTCATGTTGCTTGCAAGTCTTATAGTGATGAGCATTACCGAGAGGGCCCAGAGATACCTCTCTGATACACGGAGTGACAAACCCTAATCTCGATTATGCCAGCTCAACAAACACCTTCAGAGACACCTGTAGAGCATCTTTATAATCACCCAGTTACATTGTGATGTTTCATAGCACACAAGGTGTTCCCCCGGTATTCGGGAGTTGCATAATCTCATAGTCAGAGGAACATGTATATGTCATGAAGAAAGCAGTAGCAATAAAACTGTAACGGTCATAATGCTAAGCTAACGGATGGGTCTTCTCCATCACATCATTCTCCTAATGATGTGATCCCATTCATCAAATGACAACACATGTCTATGGTTAGGAAACATAACCATCTTTGATTAACGAGCTAGTCAAGTAGAGGTGTACTAGGGACACTATGTATTGTCTATGTATTCACACATGTACTAAGTTTCCGATTAATACAATTCTAGCATGAATAATAAACATTTATCATGATATAAGGAAATATAAATAACAACTTTATTATTGTCTCTAGGGCATATTTCCTTCAGTAGCATCATCAATCACTTACGACATATCAAGATTAATAGCTGATGATCCATAAGTATATGGGGTCAATTGTAGAAATTTTCGATAAGTAAGATTGTTTAACCCAACGAGGAGCAGAAGGAAATAACAAGTGCTTTTCAGCAAGGTAATGTCTGCAAGTGCTAAAATTGTAAGTAGCGGAGTAGTTTGATAGCAAGGTAATATCATCGCATAGCCTATACCATGTCAATGCTTTTCCCTTCAAAGATAAAGGGAAAAACTTCTTCTTAACTTCATCTCCTGGCAAACGTGCAAGCTTAAACAATCCACAAATTTCATCCACATATATCAAGTGCATATCAGGATGTTTGGTTCCGTCTCTTGCATAAGGATTAGCTAGTAGTTGCTCTAACATACCCGAAGGAATTTCATATTCAATATTTTCAGTAGGTGCAGTAGGTTGAGGGGTAAATAATTGTGGTTCCGGTCGAGGTGAACATACCCCGAACAAACCCCTCAAAGGATTGTTTTCCATAGTAGCAAGTGACAATAAATTTCAGCACGTAATAATAATGTTTCCTTACCAATTTCCACTTACCAAGAGCGCTTCGCTCCCCGGCAACGGCGCCAGAAAATTGCCTTGATGACCCACAAGTATATGGTGTCAATTGCAGCATTTTTAGATAATTAAGAGTGTCGAATCCAACAAGGAGCAAAAGGAAATGACAAGTGGTTTTCAGCAAGGTAATGTTTGCATGTGCTAAAATTGTAAGTAGCGGAGTAGTTTGATAGCAAGACAATTTGTAACGAGCAAGTAAAGAAAGTGGTAAAAAGGTGCAGCAAGGTAGCCCAATCCTTTTGAGGCAAAGGACAGGCCAAAACGGTTTCTTATGATAAGCAAAGTGTTCTTGAGAGTACACGGGAATTTTATCTAGTCACTTTTATCATGTTGGCTTAATTCGTGTTCGGTACTTTGATAATTTCATATGTGGGTGGACCGGTGCTTAGGTGTTGTTCTTACTTGAACAAACCTCCTACTTATGATTAACCCTCTCGCAAGCATCCGCAACTATGAGAAAGTATTAAGAATAAATTCTAACCATAGCATTAAACCTTTAGATCCAATCGGTCCCTTACGGAATAGCGCATAAACTGGGGTTTAAGCTTCTGTCACTCTCGCAGCCCACCATCTAATAACTACTCCACAATGCATTCCCTTAGGCCTAAATATGGTGAAGTGTCATGTAGTCAACATTCACATGACACCTCTAAGAGAATGGCAACATACATACCATCAAAATGTCGAACACATATCAAGTTCACATGATTACTTGCAACATGTTTTCTCCCGTGACCTCAAGAACGAAAGTAACTACTCACAAATGATAAACATGCTCAAGATTAGAGGGGTATTAAATAGCATAATGGATCTGAACATATAATCTTCCACCAAATAAACCATATAGTAATCAACTACAAGATGTAATCAACACTACTAGTCACCCACAAGCACCAATCTATAGTTTTGATACAAAGATTGAACACAAGAGATGAACTAGGGTTTGAGAGGAGTTGGTGTTGTGAAGATGCTGATGAAGATAGCCCTCCCCAAGATGGGAGAGTTGTTTATGATGATGATGACGATGATTTCCCCCTCCGGGAGGGAAGTTCCCCCGACGGAATCGCTCCACTGGAGGGCAAAAGTGCTCCTGCCCAAGTTCCACCTAAAGGCGGCGGCGCTTCGTCCCGAATGCCCTACCCTTATTTTTTCTAGGTCAAAATGACTTATATACCAGAAGATGGGCACCGGAGGTGGGCCGAGGAGGGCAGCACCCACCAGGGCGTGCCTGGGCCTCCTGGCGCGTCGAGGTGGGTTGTGCCCACCTGGTGGCCCTCCTCTGGTACTTATTTGCTCCAATATTTATTAAATATTCCATAAAAATCCTCGGCGAGTTTCAACTCATTTGGAGTTGTGCAGAATAGGTAACTTGACGTAGCTTTTTCAGGTCCAGATTTCCAGCTACCAGAATTCTCCCCCTTGGTGGATACCTTGCATATTATAAGGGAAAAGGCATTAGAATTACTCCAAAAGGCATTATTATACAATAAAACAACATAAATAACAGTAGGAAAACATGATGCAAAATGGACGTATCAATAGCATGTGGTGGTGTTGCAAGTCTACTCATAACAGAAGGTGAATCAAGTGCAGAGCTAGATGACAATTCCTTACCTCCCCTCGTCTTAGAGGAAAAAAATCTTAGTCTTAGCATCCTTCAGATTCTTCATAGTGATAATTTGATAATAATCCCAAGTGACTCAACAAATATAGCTATGCTCCTCAGCAACGGCACCAGAAAAAGGTCTTGATAACCCACAAGTATAGGGGATCGCAACAGTTTTTCAGGGTAGCATATTCAACCCAAATTTATTGATTCGACACAAGGGGAGGCAAAGAATATTTGCAAGTATTAACAGTTGAGTTTTCAATTCAACCACACCTAGAGATTAATTATCTGCAGCAAAGTGATCAGTAGCAAAGCAGTATGATAGTTTTGATAGTAGTAGCAACAACAATAGTAACAGTAATAGTGATAGCAATGATTTTGTAGCAAGTGTAATAGTAACGATAGCAGTAGTAACTGAGCAAAAACAATATAAGAGAAATTCGTAGGCATCGGATCGGTTAATTCATTGGATGATATTCATCATATAACAGTCATAACCTAGGGCGATACGACACTAGATCCAGTTCATAAATATAATGTAGGCATGTATTCCGTAAATAGTCATACATGCTTATGGAGAGAACTTGCATGCCATCTTTTGTCCTACCCTCCCGTGGCAGCGCGGTCCATATGGAAACTAAGGGATATTAATGAAGGAAATATGCCCTATAGGCAATAATAAAGTTATTATTTTATATTTCCTTATTCATGATAAAGGTTTATTATTCATGCTAGAATCGTATTCATCGGAAACTTAAATACATGTGTGAATACATAAACAAACACCATATCCCTAGTAGCCTCTACTAGACTAGCTCATTGATCAAAGATGGTTAAGGTTTCCTAACCATGGACATGTGTTGTCATTTGATAACGGGATCACATCATTAGGAGAATGATGTGATGGGCAAGACCCATCCGTTAGCTTAGCATAATGATCGTTCAGTTTTATTGATATTGCTTTCGTCATGTCAAATACATATTCCTTCGACTATGAGATTATGCAACTCCTGGATACCGGAGGAATACCTTGTGTGCTATCAAACGTCACAACGTAACTGGGTGATCACAAAGATGTTGTACAGGTATCTCCGAAGGTGTTTGTTGAGTTGGTATATATCGAGATCAGGATTTGTCACTCCGAGTATAGGAGAGGTATATCTGGGCCCTCTCGGTAGTACACATCATAAGCTTGCAAGCAAACGACTAAAGAGTTAGTCATGAGGTGATGTATTACAGAACGAGTAAAGAGACTTGCCGGTAGCGAGATTGAACTAGGTATGAAGATACCGACGATCGAATCTCGGGCAAGTAACATATCGATGGACAAAGAGAATTACGTATGTTGTTATAACGGTTCGACTGATAAATACCTTCATAAAATATGTAGGAGCCAATATGGGCATCTAGGTTTCGCTATTGGTTATTGACCGGAGAGGTGTCTCGGTCATGTCTACATAGTTCTCGAACCCGTAGGGTCCGCATACTTAACGTTCGTTGACGATAAAGTATTATATGGGTTATGTGATTTGGTGACTGAATGTTGTTCAGAGTCCCGGATGAGATCACGGACATGACGAGGAGTCTCGAAATTGTCGAGAGGTAAAGATTGATATATAGGACGATAGTATTTGGACACCGGAAGTGTTTCGGAGGGTACCAGGTACTTATTGAGTCACCGGAAAGGAGTTTCGGGCACCCCCGACAAAGATATGAGCCTTATGGGCCAAGAGAGGGAATGCACCAGCCACAAGGGGATGGTGCGCCCCCATAGCAGGCCGGCCTAGGAGGATAATGAAAGAGGGGAAGGGAAAGGAAAGAGTGGAATAGGATTCCCCCTTCATTCCCTCTCCCCCGTCTTTCCTTCCCCCTCGGTTATATATGGCAGGGGGTGGGCGCGGCTTGGGAGGGACTCCAAGTAGGATTCCTCCTACTTGGGTGCCCCCTATGGCTGCTCCTCCCTCCCTCCCTCCCACCTATATATATGTGGGAGGGGGCGCCTAACACACACCAGATCAATTGTTAGCCGCGTGCGGCGCCCTCCTCCACCGTTTACACCCCCGATCATACTTTCGTAGTGCTTAGGCGAAGCCCTACGGAGATCACTTCACCATCACCATCACCATGCCGTCATGCTGACGGAACTCATCTACTACCTCGACGTCTTGCTGGATCAAGAAGGCGAGGGACGTTACCGAGATGAATGTGTGTAGAATGCGGAGGTGCCATGTGTGCGGTACTTGATCGATTGAAGCGCGAAGAAGTTTGACTACATCTACCGCCTTGTGAAACGCTTCCGCATACGGTCTACGAGGGTATGTATACACACTGTTCCCCTCGTTGCTATGCATCTCCATGGATAGATCATTGCATGTGCATAGAATTTTTTTTGTTTTTCATACAACATTTTCCAACAATTAAGGCCTCCTTTTAATAGAGAACAGAAACAAAGCATTAACACATAGTGAAATACATGAACTCCTCAAATTACAATCATCACTGGAAAGTATCCTGACTTCTGTCACTCGGGGGTTTGCGGATCATAACACATAATAGGTGACTATAAATTGCAAGATCGGATCTAGAACATAGATATAATGGTGATAACATAAGCGGGTTAGATCTGAAATCATGGCACCCGAGCCCAAAGTGACAAGCATTAAGCATGTTAAAGTCATAGCAACATCAGTCTCATAACATAATGGATACTAGGGATCAAGCCCTAACAAAACTAACTCGATTACATGATGAATCTCATCCAACTCCTCATCGACCAGCGAGCCTACGAAGGAATTACTCACTCCTGGTGGGGAGCATCATGGAATTGACGATGGAGAAGAGTTGGTGATGACGAAGATCGAAGATCCCCCTCTCCAGAGCCCCAAACGGGCACCAGATCTGGCCTCCGATGAAGAACAGGAGGTGGCGGCGGCTTCGTCTTGTGAAACGCGGTAATTCTTTCTCCCCGATTTTTTCTGAGAAAATGTGAATTTATAGCGTCGAAGATAGGGTCAGCGGGGCCACCAGGTGGGGACAACCCACATGGGCGCGCCAGGAGGGGGGGCGCCCTGGTGGGTTGTGCCCACCCAGGTGCCCCTCTCCGGTGGTTCTTGGATCCAGTAATTCTCTTTTATTATATAAAAAATCCTCGTAAAGTTTCATTCCAATTCGAGAACTTTTATTTCTGCAATAAAAATAACACCATGTTGGTTCTGCTGAAAACAACGTCAGTCCAGATTAGTTTCATTCAAACCATGCAAATTAGAGTCCAAAACAAGAGGAAAAGCGTTAGGAAAAGTAGATACGACGGAGACGTATCAACCCCCCCCCCCCGGCGCATTGACACACTCGGAAGCTTGGCATCTAGGCGGCCACTTCCGGCTCAAACCACCACCACTACAAGTCCGCTCCACACCCTCGTTCCGTGCACCGCATCTGCCATGACCGCGAGCGGCAATGTGTTGTGGGAGAGCCTGTCGACGGAGCAGAAGCTCGTGATGGTCGTCCTTATGTCCGCCTGGTAGAGCCGCCGTGCCAGGCGGATAGAGGCCGGCATGCCGGCCAGTGCCCTGGAGGTCACCAACGACGACTCGGCGCCGGAGCCCACGCCGGTCAATGGCGGCTTCACCATGGAGCAGGTGCACTTCAACACCACTATGGCGGAGGAGCAGCTAGCACCGACACCTATGTCAGCGTTCCGGCAGGCACACGAGGAGCACGATACAACCTCTTCCCCTCGAGCAGCACCGGCTCGCTGGTTGGTGGAGGGCGAGCGCGCATGCGAGGAAGCCGTGGCCGCAGTGAAACCGCACTTCGTCGCCGAGCAGCTGTTGCTCTCTGAGGCGACGCATGCGCACGCCATCGCTCACAACCCGGTCGCGGCACAGCCGAACGCGCAGGCAGCGCTGGCGCACGCGATCGCAGACGAGAACACCGCCATCTACACGTCCTACGCGCCGCCAACGAACTTTTTTGGGCGCCGATGGGACGACAAGTGTGTCGCCCCATCCACGTCGATCGTGGACCTCACGTCCACCGGTAACGGGCATGTCACGTACTCCTATGAGAAGTACTGCATGGGAGGCAGCGGGGCCTCGAGTCCCAAGTAGACCGGTCTGTCTCCGATCTCCTACTATTTCTCTTCGGCGATTGCACATTCACTTCATGGGTCTCATTGCTGCTGCTCATGGAGACGGCGAGATGTACCCATCGATCGCGGGAAGGGAACAACAAGGACATTGAGGACGGGCGCCGCCGTAAGCAATGAGCTCCGTTTATAAGAAAATCATCCGGTATGCATAAATTTCGTCCGGTTTATTGAAATCCGCTTTAAAATGTATGCGGCTAGGGTTGAATGATCAGCTCTTGCATCCATGTTTATGAACTGATTCCTGCTTATCCACGGACAGATGCAGTGTCCGGTGAAGATGCCCTAGTATCCCATCTTTCGAAACTATAGCAGGACACAAACAGAGAAAGCACCGCGCACGTCACAAGACAAAAACGTAGTACCATCATGCTAGCACATATATACAAATAAATTACTATTCTAGTGTTTCGACTTTGTTGCACGGATCTCGTCAGCCATTTTGCGACAAGGCCCGTGGATCACTCCGCAGATGAGGAGCTGGGCAGCCAGGCAAATTTGACAATTTTGACATGTGGATAAAATCATTTCACAAAATGAACTGTTCCTAAAAAAATTCACCCAGCTGACTTTTTGAGTGGCGCCCGACACGAACGCATCACACTACACTGTATAGCGCCTGAATGGCAGGCGTTGCACGCCTATCCAGAGTCGCATCCGTGTGATCCGAAAATTACTAAGTCAGTGTGCAGCATCTGAGAGCTAGGCGTCACACTATACAGTGTAGCGCCTAGCTTCTAGGCGTTGCACTCGCGGTTGCTTCCACTAGTGCAATGCCTAGAACCTAGGCGCTGCACATTAATTTAGTAATTTTTATGCAGCTCGAGGTGCGACGCTCGCCAGGCATGCAGCGCCTGCCAGTTAGGCGTCGCACAGTGTAGTGTGGCGCCTTTGTGTCGGGCGCCACTCGAAAAGGTCAGCTGAGTGAAATTTTTTAGAAGCAGTTTATTTCGTGAAATGATTTCATCCGCAGGTTAAAATTGTCAAATTTGCCGGGCAGCCACGTGGAATCCGGTGACAGTGAAGCCGAGCCCCTGCACTGCAGAGTGTAGAGACAGACAGGACGGGGCACGTCGTGCTGGAAGCCATCCATGTATCAGATCAGATGAGATGTGAATCGATCGAGCAGCACAAGTCGCGGTGATGACAAAACGTGTGCTCATGTTGGAGTATTGAATTGCACGCATGGATTGCGAGCACTGATATTTAAGGTCTAGGGTTTTCAGACTTTTGAGTATTCAATTGCACGCATGGATCACGAGCACTAATATTTAAGGGCTGAGTTTGAGTCAAAAAAGAAAAGGTAAGCTAATATTTTGCTGACGCGCGTGAAAGGCAATTAGACAGACAAACGGTTGGTGAAAAACATGATAGTAATAATGAAATAATGAATGTGATAATTGGACCAATAAAGCAGTAATCACACAAGAAATGTTAGGGTCTTTTAGTCCTCGTAGTTGCGGCGCTCAGGCGGTTGACGGTGTTTCTTTTTCGAGTTTGTCTTTGGGACTCCAGTCCTTCTCTTCTCGAGTTCTTCCCTCTAGACAGTCGACGGAGCTCTGGCGTAGATTCCCGTCATCTCCTTAGAGCTGTGAGGTTAGAATTTCTCGTAATGTGGTGATATTTGGTGCCAGATACTTTAAATCTATGCAAGGGTTCAACGGGGCGACTTTGGCTCTAGGCGATGGTCCTTAAGGGCATGTGCATGAAGATTTCTCGACTGTCATCGACAAGGACGCGTCGGTGGCTCGTTGTGGCAATAGTTGTCGTCCGGTGGTGTAGAAATCTTGATGTAATTTTTATTATATTTGAGGTGATTCGTACTTCCAGTAAAGTTTTATAACAGATCTGATACTTTTTGGGAAAAAAGACATACAATCATGTAGGCTAGTTAAAAACAACACGCTCGCAGCCCAACTCACCGATTCACGCTGCCTAAAAAAAAAAAAACCATTCACGCTCGATCTCGCTCGCACGAACGTAGAGGCGGCTGGGGGATCGGTCTTCGACTTCGTGACTTTTCAGTTTTTCATTCACTGAGAAAGAAAAGAAAAACAGCGATCCCAACTCCCAAATCCCAATCCCATCGTCTTCCGTGATCCTGACGGCTGGGCGGCCGGCTCACGCCGTCACGCCTTCGTGCAGGTGCAACAGCGGCAAGCCGGCAACCGGCAGGCCGTCGATCAACGGCATGGCGCCCGACGCTGCACGGCCCGGCCCCTGTGCACGGGCGCACGGCTACAGCCTACAGACTACAGCGCCTGACTCCTCCCACTACCATCAATTGGACTACGCTGTAAATTTTTCTTCGCTTGATCCCCTCTCTCGCCTTATAAAATTAGCAACATAATTTTGAGTTTTCTTTATCTCCACCATAGTCAATTAGTCATACTCGATTAGAATTCTGCCTAGTACCCTTTTCTGTGTTGTTCTTCAAAAAATGCTTTACAAGTTGCAACAATTGTATGTATTAACTTGTAGCTAGCACATCAATTTTCGTTGTCTCTTTTGTAATTTTATTGGTTAAATGCAGATAATACGGACATGTTTCTTCTCAAAAGAAAGGCACCCTCGCAAGATGCTCCAGAAGACATGAATTGGGAGGAGGAGATCCAATATGATCCATGCAAGAGAAAAATGATAGAACATTATCATCCAAATTTGAAAGATCTGGTAAGAAGAAAGTACTTGCTTAATGGACCTTGTCAGCCCAGAGATATCGATTTTCCATATGTTGGTTCTAATGGACCTTAATCTACTAAAGTTAAAAATATAATCAATTAGTAAATATTGGTACTTTGATTTGGGCATTTAATTATGTTCTAAACTTCTACTTGAAAATTTAATTCTAGTTTCTACATTGTAGGTTATTGAACCTTGGTGTGTGATGAGGTGTTTTGGAATTTCAGAATGCAAGACATCCTTTTTAAGTAATTTCGTTTGTTTTAAGCATTATCTATCTACTACCTCTATAAAAGAAAGAAGTGTGTAGATCCAAAACTTAATCTTACCCGTCTAATCACATCTGTACGGTTCAGATTGCTCACTAAAACACGTTTGCCCTAACCAGGGCATAGCAGCAAACCCCCCCCCTCCCCCCCCCCGCCGCACGCACGCACGCTATCCCCATCCCACGTCCCACACTGTTAGGGCCCTTGCCTAACCAGCCCAGCTACACGCCTGTCGTCGGCCCAACACAAAGGCCTGGTTGCAAGCTACATATACCTGAGAGGAGACCACGAGCTAACCATCCAGTGGATCACGGACGAAACCGGCGGCGGCTATCTCCTTCTCCTTCCTCTGCTCTTCCTCTACCTCATTCCTCTTCCCTCCTGTAATCCAATTCGTGTGTAATCGAAGCTTGTATCCCGTAGATCGTGGGAGAGATATTTGGTACCTAACATCTGGTATACAGAGCCAGGCACCACCCTTCCCCCTCGAAATTTTCTCCCAATTCATACAATTCCACCGGCGACGACACCATGCCCACTGTGAAACCACCAGAGTGGGATGCCATGTCTGCCAAGGAGCAGTTGTTGTGGTACCTCGAGAGGTTATGCGCTCAGGCAGATGAGATGAGCTTAGTGCTGGGTATTGCAAGCGCGGGTGCCCCTCCTGTGGTTACCCCGCTCGATCCGGCGGCCTCAACCACGACGCACCCCTCCTCGGCGCCCGTCCCCGGTGTCTCCGGCTCCACCACCAAGGCCCAGGAAGTGCTCGAGGTCATCCACGACGCGCCTCCTGTCCGTGTCGTGATGGCGCCCGTCACCTGTTCGACAGATGGCCCGAACCAAGCTGTCGCCTCCACCAACGTCAACGAGGTCCGCGACGCCACCACCATCGTCTACTCCGAGCCCGCGGTCGACAACAAGGAGGTTGAGCATGTCACACCTGCGCCGGCAACGTCCTCCATCGGCAGCGACACATACTCTATCACCAAGGAGGTTGTTCCTTCCATGGCGATCGCCACCGACATCGACCCCAAGGCTGATGTCAATACCACCCCAGTGACGAGTGAGGTGGACCACAACGCCATCCTCCTCATCCCGAGCGATCCTGCTGCACCAACACTAACCAGGTGGTGTTTGACGAACTCCTGCCGCGAAAGCAACCGACTGACGTATGCGCTCCACCCAGCTGCGACACCATCGTGGCTGGTGCTACGACCAAAAGCATGGCCATCATTTTGGAGGGATCATGCAGAGGAAACCGAGGTGCGACCGATACCCTGGCCGTCGTTTTCACTGGGAATGTTCCTGGAGCGTCCATATATGAATGTCCAGTTGCATGGCATTGGGTTCAATATCAGCTCCATTCCTAGGGAACTCTTTCATATTGGAGAATTGGTGTACGATACATGGGAGTGGTGGTATAATCTCAGTGGACACTACATAAGGATATTCTCTGATCTGTCCTTATGCTTATGGCCCTTGAAACAGGACAATGAGGATTCAGAATTCAGTAAGCATGTCAAACTCTTTCATGGCAGTCACTGGCTTGTGGAACTCTGTGCATGTGCTAGCACTAGTGCTCCTGTTATGCATCAGTCTTGTCTTGCTACTCTGGCTGTGCATCTATTTTGGACTGTAAAGAAATTGGGTGTTCTGAGCATAGAACTCGCCAGCAGTATTGATCTTCAGCTAAGGTGGTTTGAGTTGTTGCTATCTTCTATGCAGTCACCACATGGACTTCAGGCTCAAGTTCAACAAATAATTAACCTTACCATAAATCACTCAATCACATTAACTAGAAAACAAATAATTGATTTTCAGAAAAATCGCTCAATCACATTAACCTTACCTTAACTCACGGATGGTAATCAATCTCCAAACAAAGGAAACAATACATCGAGGGAGCAGTAAATAAACTCCCTTTCTTATGACATGTATATGATCTTCCCTTCCCTCTCCGTTGTCGAGCGTTCTTGATTCTCGAGGCCGATGCTTGGGCTGCATCACTGGGTCGCGATGGTGCCGGAGGACGAGGACGGCGAGGCCGGGTGCCGCGGCACCGCGTTGGCCGCGGCCGGTGAAGGGGGCGAAGAAGGGCGGCTTCCCTGGCCCTGGTCGTGGCCGTGGCCCTGGGAGTTGGTGCGGTGGAAGCGGCACTTGAAGGACCCGGCGTGGGTGGCCGGCGCGCAGACGCACTTGGAAGCGGGCCCGTGGCCCGTGCCGGATGGCGCCGACGCCGACCCGGGCCACCTCCTCCGCATATCCTTGGAGCTGTGGCTGGCCGATTTACATGAAATTAATTCCCTCAGTTGTGGTGGCAAATATAATACACATAATTGTTATGCACTAGCGTGTGTGTGTGAAATAGATGGATTATGGTCCCGTACCCAGTAAGATGGATATGTGTGTGTGTGTGTGTTAGAGAGAGAGAGAGAGAGAGAGAGAGAGAGAGGGAGAGGGGGAGAGAGAGTGAGGAAGAGGGAGGGAGAGTGTGTTTGTGAGGATTTGATGGTAAAAAAATCGCCAATGTCACTTGATATGTATGAGAATATTAATATTGAACTCTTAAAGTTAATGTGGTCCCATTGCAACGCACAGGTGTTCCTGTAGTGGCATTTACCTTCCGGAGCCTATATTCTCGCATGGCCAGCTTTATGTTGCACTGTCAAGGTTGTTTCGAGGCAGACAACTCGGGTTCTGGCAAAGCCAAATAAAGAAATAGATCAAACGGGTAAAAGCACCAACAACATTGTGTACAGATATGTCTTGGAGGGATAACACAGGTTTGCTCTGCATGTACCAAGACCTTTGCGTGGATTGATTGTCCAATTCCAATAGCCAAGATTGCATCATTGTCTGGCTTTGTTCGTTGCCCAATTTGGCAGATTTGGACCAGAACTCTAAGATACAAAAGAGTAATAACATTTATCTAAATAAAACAAGACTGTAGTTGTGCTACCATAAGAAGGGACTAGAGTGTCTTGATTACGAAGATTCTTGCACAGATACAAAAGAGTATGTTGGTATTGTGCTTGATTATGTTACTTTGCTGTTGACTAGGGTACCTCATGATTCTACTTGCTTGGTATTGGTCTTGAAATATCTTGATTATCTACCAACATACTCTTTTGTATCTGTGCAAGAATCTTCGTAATCAAGACACTCTAGTCCCTTCTTATGGTAGCACAACTATAGTCTTGTTTTATTTAGATAAATGTTATTACTCTTTTGTTTCTGAGAGTTCTGGCCCAAATCTGCCAAATTGGGCAACGAAAACGCCAGACAATGATGCAATCTTGGCTATTGGAATCGAATAATCAGTCCACAGAAAGGTCTTGGTACATGGAGAGCAAACCTGTGTTATCCCTCCCAAGACATCTCTGTTCATAATGTTCTTGGTGCTTTTACCCGTTTGATCTATTTTTTCATTTGGCTTTGCGAACCCGAGTTGTCTGCCTTGAAACACCCTTGCCAAGCAACGTAAAGCTGGCCATGCGAGAATACAGGCTCCGGAAGGTAAATGCCAACAGTTGGGATGGTTTGCCCCTGGGCTTCGTTTATGGTCATAGCAAAACTCAGACGAATAGGAAATTGCTTCCTCTTCAACTTGAAAGGAAGTAAAATATCCTCCGAGGGTGCCATCGGGATCCTAGGGATGAACACTCTTTTTCCAGCATGTTGTCCACCAACAATCTCGACGTCGATTGCATTATTTTGGAAAACTCTAATCATCAATCTTGTCCCATTGCAAAATCCGCTATTAGGATCTAGATTTTGGAGAAGAATGACAGGACAATTAACTTTAACTTTTAAAATATGGGGAGGCAAGCCATTCGGAGTGAGGTTGTTCAGTTAGTCAATTGGGTAGTTATTGTGTGTATCATCATCGATGGAATCAAAGCTATAGTATACCTTTTCTTGGCCGAGAAACCTGTCCATCATCTTTGCACTTAGATCGTCCACCTGCTCATTCTTGGTAGAAAGAATAGCACGTGTGCTCATGTAGAAACCAAATGATGCGTTCTCATGAAGAGATGGAAACACGTGTTCAATAAGCTTCATGACTGGTGCATCACCAGGTGTGTAACCTATCACAATGTCATCAGGCAGACATATATAATCATCACCGATCATCTCCTTCGTTCCATTGCCAATTCTCAAGAGGTATTTGGAGAACCACGGGTCAGTCTGTGCTCTCATATTATGCGTGAGGCGTATTTGTCTAATTTTCTCCCATAGATATGATTTTTGCAGCGTGGCGTCAGTGGTTTGTGCTCTTGTCCCACACGGGACCACGGGGTATCGTAAATTATTTAGGCCATCATGCTTTTATTTTTTCCAGTTAATCCATATATGTGTGTGACAATTTACGAAATCATAGCGTAAAAATTTAGGCAACACTCTACCTAAAACATTAAATAGGAAGTGATGGACTGTTCAAATTATTCACAAATATTTGTACTGTTTAGAGTTTTTTTAATTGTTTATCTTCTTTAGGCAAGATGGGCGGGTGCAGCAACGCGCACATTCATGTTCTAGTACTTTAATATAAGACAGAAACATACTATATTTCTTAGAGCTTTCTGTTTTCTCCTTCCTTGTTTTCGTGTCTCATAGTTCTCCCTTTGTATTAGTTCTCTGTTCTTAGCATGAATGATACATAAATCTTGTAATCTTGGCCTGAAGCTGACAGAACATAGAAGGCACGAAAAAGTGCAAAGAGAGCCTTGGCTCAATGGTTGGGCATGCGGTTGTGCAACCTAACTACTCGAGTTCAATTTCTAGAATTGACAGGTGATGCACAGGGGGTTTTCTCCCATTTATTGAGGATCAAGCTTTGGTGTGTGGTGGAACCACTCATCAAGAAATATCTTAATACTCATATAAAAAATTCTGAGGACCATGTTTATCTTGGTACTCATACTAAAAATGGCCGTATGCATACTAAATTTTTTTGAGGACCATGTTTATCTTGGTACTCATACTAAAAATGGTCGTATGCATCCCTAGTTGGTGCAGAGGCCGGGAATTTAAAATATCTCCCATTTTCTACGGACTCGCACACACGCGAGCCTCGATCTAGCGTTGCTGCCGCCACCCAACACCGGATCCCTCCTCCGCTGCCACCTCCCACCGGCGCATCTTCCTCCCCAATCGCACCTTCCTCTCCTCGCCGCTACCCGAGGTGCCCTTCGGCGAAGTCCGGATGGCTCCGGGGAAGGCGGCGGCAGGGCTCTTTTCTAGCTGATCGGCGCTGCTGTAGCGACCGTGATCCATTGATCTGGGGCGGCAGCCCCATGGAGAGGCGGCAGTGTCCTCATTGAGACGATGGCGCGGTGGGGGCGACCCGCTGTACGCTGGCTGCATGCCCGCGGCGTTGGCGGATCAGATCAGGTCTGACCTCAACTGCGCGGCAGCATGGTGGGCCTGGTCTTCGGTCAGATCCGATTCGGCCGGTGCAGCCTACTCCATGCGTGGCGGCGATGATCGGTGGCGGACTTGCACACGATGCTGGATGAAGGGTCCTCGAGCGGATCCGGGTGAAAGCCCTACTCTTGGCATGTTACCAAGGTCGATGATGGTGGCGTTTTTTTGCGTCGTCCCCTTCTTGAAGGTATCGTCGTGGAGAAGTTCTAGACCCCTATCCGCTACCTTCCGGGGGAAACCTAGATCAGTTGATCGGATGACGGCGGCCCTCATGTGTCGTACCCCCTCTTGAGGGCGTCGTTCTTGGAGGTGTGCATAGGCCCGAGGGACCATTGGACGGCATCTGAGGTAGAGCGGCGTTTCCTGTGACGCATCGACATCGTGGAGTCTTGGTGGCGAGGCGCAACAAAGTCTCGGTGACGGATGCGTGATGATGAACGCGCGTAGAGAGGAGGCGCTGTCTGGTGCCGTGGGGGCGTCCATGGCAGGCCTGGAAAGGTTGATGCATCACTACCTGCTCTAAAGATGGATTGATGGAAGATGGCGACAACTGTTAGAGTTATAATATAAGTCATGTACCCCTTTGTATTTATCCCGTTGTATAAGGGGTTTCCTGCATATGTTCCACACCTGTACATGTATATATATTGGCCTATGGCCTCATGGGAATACAAATTGCTTATTCCTAACATGGTATTAGAACTAGGTCAATTTTTTTGCACGCTGCAACTCGTGCGTTCGATCTGTCTCTACATCCCGATTGATCTCCAACCTCGCTTGATCTCCTCTCCGTCTACTCGATCAAAGCAGGGGGCTCGTCCCGCAGGCGCCCCCGGTCTTCTGCTCCCGCCGCTCGCTCGAAGCAGGGGGCTCCTCTCCCGCCGCTCGCTCGAAGGACTCCCGCAGGCACCCCCGTTCTCCTGCTCCCGCCGCTCGCTCAAAGCAGGCAGGGGGCTCGTCCCACCAGCCCCCCGGACTCCCGCGGAAGCAGGCAGGGGGCTCGTCCCGCCAGCCCCGTTGACTCCCGCAGGCGCCCTCGTTCTCCTCTCCACCCGACCCCGATCTCCTCTCCAGCCGGGCCCATGCGGTTCTTCAGATCGACTGCCTGCCGCTCCCCGATCCCGTTCCCGATTCTGCTGATTTTGGATCTCCGCCCCCCCCCCCCCAAATGTCTGCTGCATCGGGCTATGTTGTCCCTCGCTGTTCGGTGATCTTTGATGGTACTAACTACACCGAGTTTACTGGCTTCATGCGCATTCACATGCGTGGCATCCGTCTCTGGGGTGTTCTTTCTGGCGAGGTCTGATGTCCGCCACGTCCGGTTCCTCCGGTTGCCCCTACTCCGCCGACTCCACTGGTTCTTCCTACGGATGCTAATCAGGCCGCCAAGGATGCGGCTAAGCTTGCTGATGAGGTTGCTGATCGTGCTTATGATGAGAGGGTTTTGGCTTATGAGGAGGCTCTTGGGGCGTATCATGGTGCTCATCTGTTTACCCCGGTGGCTTGATGATGATGCTCGTCTGCGCTTGTTCTCCTTTGCTAGTGTTACGCCTCGGTTGCTTCGAGTTTACGGGTCTTCCTCGCCTTTGAGATGTGGACCCGTCTTCGTCGGCGCTATGAGCCCTCCGGTGATGCCCTATACCTTTACGTGGTCCGTCAGAGCATGCTCTTCAACAGGTGACTCTCTGCTGGCGACTTCTATGCACGAGTTACGCTGTCTCTGCGCCCGACTTGATTCTCTCCAGATCTGGTTGTCGTACTTGCCCTGTTGCCAGTGTCCGTGCCAATTTGGAGTTTCATCGCGTCTCGAGTTCTGTCTCGGCTCCATAAGGAGTTTGAGCCCGACGTGCTTTCGATTGTTTGCTCGTGGCGTATTTCTCTCATGGGCGCTTTACGAGATTCGTGCAGAGGAGACTCGCTTACGTGGTGCTGGTTTGCTTTGGAGGTTCCCTCTGTGCTCGCTACTCGGTCTTCTTCCACGCCACCGCTGATCCCTTCTCGCTCGAGTGCTCCGCCACTCTTGCCCACTCCTTCGGAGGCTCAGTCGCCCGTCCACATTGCGACTCTCGCAACAATGATGGTCATATTGAGTCCCAAAGCTACGAAGAGGAAACACTGCGCAAGGCGCGATCATCATCTTTAGGGACTTCGTCATCTACCTCGGCAACTTCAGCCATTGCTTTGGTCGAGCGGGATATTACGAGACTTAAGCGTCGCTTTCGCGGCTTCGTGTTCTTCCTCGACGGGTGCTGCTGGTTACTGTGGTGATGCTTCCATACTGAGCAACCGCCCTCTACACAGTCAGGTACATCCCCATGGGTTCTGGACTCTGGAGCTTCTTTTCATATGTCTTCTCATTCTTCTCTCTTCAATCGTTGGATTCTCCTATTCATGTCTTCACTGTTGATGGTACTCCACTTTCTGTTGCTAGTAGAGGCAATCTTTCCACTCCTTATTCTGTTCCTGATGTTGCTCATGTTCCTCGACTTACCATGAATCTGTTTTCTGCTGGTCAACTTACTGATTCTGGTTGTCGCGTCATCCTTGACGCTGACTCTTGTTCTGTCCAGGACCGTCGCACGCACACTCTGGTTGGGGCTGGCCCTCGCTGCCGTGATTCTCAGAGTCTTTGGGAGTTGGACTGGCTTCATGTTCCTTCCGCTGCCACCACCATCGCCAGTTCATCCACTTCAGTCGTCTCCATTACTGGTTCCTTCAAGCAGTGGCATCATCGACTTGGTCATCTATGTGGTTCTCGGTTGTCGTCTTTAGTTCGTCGAGGTCTTCTAGGGTCTGTCTCAGGAGATGTCTCTTTAGAGTGTTAGGGTTGTCGTCTTGGCAAGCAGATTCAGTTAGCATATTCACATAGTGAGTCAGTGTCTAAGCGTCCTTTCGATTTAGTCCATTCAGATGTATGGGGTCCGGCTCCTTTCGCTTCGAAAGGTGGTCATAAATACTATATTATTTTCAGAGATGATTTCTCTCGTTACACATGGCTTTATTTCATGACTTCTCGTAGTGAGGTGTTGTCTATTTATAAGCATTTTGCTGCCATGGTTCATACTCAGTTCTTCACCCAGTCGTGTTTTTCGTGCTAACTCCGCTGGCGAGTATATCTCTAAGATGTTGCGTGGTGTTCTTGCTGAGCAAGGAACTCTTTCTCAATTCTCTTGTCCTGGTGCTCATGCTCAGAATGGTGTGGCTGAGCGAAAGCATCGACATCTTCTTGAGACGGCTCGTGCATTGATGATTGCTGCCTCTCCGCCGCCTCATTTTTGGGTTGAGGCCGTCTCCACCTCCACCTACCTTATCAATATACAGCCTTCCGCTGCTCTACAGGGTGGTGTTCCTTTCGAGCGTCTTTTTGATCATTCTCCCGATTATTCGATGCTTCACTTGTTTGGTTGTGTTTGCTATGTTCTTCTTGCCCCTCGCGAACGCACCAAACTGACCGCTCAGTCTGTTGAGTGTGTCTTCTTAGGCTACAGTTATACCTGGCCAAACCTCGGGCCGGGCCGGGCTTCGTGCCGGGCCTAGCCAAGCCCGACACAAAAAACCCAGGCCCGGGCCTGGCCCGGCCCGGCCATCGGGCCTGTGTTTCTAGGCCCGAGCCCGACCCGAGCACGTAAAAGCCCGTCGGGCTTCGGGCCGGCCCAGCCCGACCTTCAGGAAAAAGGAAAAACGACGGGCCCGGGCCCGGCCCGGCCCGGCCTTCGGGCTCAAAAACTAGGCCTGAGCCCGGCCCGGGGGCAGCGTTGGGCCGGGCCGGCCGGGCCGGGCTTCCCATGGCCAGGACTAGCTACAATGATGAGCATAAGGGCTATCGCTAATTGGATCCTATCGGTCGTCGGATGCGTATCTCTCGAGACGTGACTTTTGATGAGTCTCGTCCCTTCTACCCACGCCCATCTTCCTCGACTTTTTCAGTGGAGGATATCTCTTTCCTCACTTTTCCTGACTCACCTATCATCCCCGTCGAGCCTGTGCCTATTCGTTCCACTCCCTCTGCTTCTCCACCACTAGTCGATTTGCAGCCACGATCTTCCCCGGTCTCCTCGCCTAGCATGTCACCGGATTCTACACCTTCATCTCCGGTGACTTCTTCGTCGCCACCCCCTGATTCTACCTTGGCGATTCCTCCTTCTGTTGTTCCATCTTTTCCTCAGCATTATACTCGTCGTTCACGACCTGTGGATGCCTCTGTGGATGAGTCGTCATCTTCCTCTCAGCCTACTTATGGCTTGCGTTCTCGTCCTCGTCCGCCTGTTGATCGCTTTGGATTTCCCACCGTTGGTGCTGCTGTTCTTGAGCCGACTTCTTATCGTCAGTGTTGTTCATCTGAATGGCGCTTTGCGATGGCGAGAGGAGATTGCTGCTCTTGAACGCACTGGTACCTGGGATCTTGTTTCTCTTCCTCCCAGAGTCCGTCCCATCACTTGTAAGTGGGTCTACAAGGTTAAGACTCGCTCCGATGGTTCTCTTGAGTGTCACAAAGCTCGTCTTGTGGCTCGTGGTTTTCAGCAGGAGCATGGTCGTGATTATGACGAGACTTTTGCTCCTGTGGCCCATATGACCACTGTTTGTACACTTCTTGCCGTTGCCTCTGCACGCCATTGGTCTATCTCTCAGCTTGATATTAAGAATGCCTTTCTTAATGGTGAGCTGCGTGAGGAGGTGTACATGCAGCCACCACCTGGGTATTCTGTTCATGATGGCATGGTATGTCGTCTTCGTCGCTCTCTCTATGGCCTTAAGCAAGCCCCCGCTACCGGGTTTGAGTGTTTCGCCTCTGTGGTCACTTTGCCACTGGTTTTTCAAAAGTGCTCATGATCCAAAGATTGTTTATTCACCTTTCTCCTCGTGGTCGGACTCTTCTTCTTCTCTATGTTGATGACATGATCATCCCTGGGGATGACCACGAGTATAGTGCCTTTGTAAAGGCCCGTCTTAGTGAGCAGTTTCTTATGTCTGATCTTGGACCTCTTCGCTAGTTTCTTGGGATTGAAGTCTCTTCTACCTCTGATGGCTCTTTTATATCCCAGGAAAAGTATATCCAGGATCTTCTTGCTCGTGCTGCTCTTACTGACGAGCGCATTGTTGAGACTCCTATGGAGCTCAATGTTCACCTTCGTGCTACTGATGGTGACCCTCTTCCTGACCCGACGCGTTATCGTCATCTTGTTGGCAGTCTTGTCTATCTAGCTGTCACTCGTCCGGACATCTCTTATCCGGTTCATATTCTGAGTCAGTTCGTCTCTGCTCCCACATCGGTTCATTATAGTCATCTCCTTCGTGTTCTTCGATATCTTCGGGGCACGATCTCTCATCGTCTATTCTTTCCTTGCTCCAATTCTTTACAGCTTCAGGCCTATTCGGATGCTACGTGGGCTAGTGATCCTTCAGGTCGCTGTTCACTTTCTGCTTACTGTGTTTTTCTTGGTGGTTCTCTCATTGCCTGGAAGACGAAGAAACAGATTGTAGTTTCCCGTTCGAGTGCCGAGGTTGAGTTGCGAGCAATGGCTCTTTTGACGGCAGAGGTGACTTGGTTACGGTGGTTACTTCAGGATTTTGGTGTTTCTATCACTACACCGACTCTGCTCTTATCTGACAGTACATGTGCTATTAGCATTGCGCGCGATCCTGTGAAGCATGAGCTCACCAAGCATATTGGTGTTGATGCTTTCTATGTACGCTTAGTGTGCGGGATCAGTTATTGCTCTTGATATGTGCCTTCCGAAATTCTGATTGGCGGATTTCTGACGAAGGCTTGACTAGAGCACAACATGGCTTTTATCTCTCAAACTCAGTGTTGTTCATCCACCATGAGTTTGAGGGGGGTGTTAGAGTTATAATATAAGTCATGTACCCCTTTGTATTTATCCCGTTGGACGGCGCCGAACTTGCCTCTGCCGAGGCACGACTCCTGGTCGTAGTCATAGGTGGTCCCGATGACGCGCCTCCTCTTCCGGCACATCGCGCCGGGCTGGCTGGCGTGGCCGTCGAGGGACGCGGCGGGTCGCTTGCAGGTGAACGCCATCGGATCGACCGGCGCGCTGAACAGAGATGACGGAGACAGAGGAGAGCGCGTCTGATCTAGGAGGAGTGGGGGTGGCGGCGACGAGATGGACGAGCGGCAAATACATCACACGTATATATACACCGACACGGCTTGGACCGACGGCGGCTCGGTTCCCGTCTTCCAAATGGATTCCGGGAGGAGTTACGGTGGCTGTGCCAACGCGTTTTTTTTGTTTGCTTGACGCTTGCATTCACAAGTCAAACTATGTTCCAATCCGATTCCGACCAGCACTGCTTGCAGGCGGCGCAAGTTTTGCACATAGTATCATTTAGCTAGAAAAAAAGAGTTTAGCTTCTTTTTTAGGGGTCTCACTAGATTAAATCAAACTGAAATAAAGGTTTGGATGACGCGTCGCTAGCAGACTAGCTTTAGCTAAATTATGAGCATTAATGTTTTTTTTTCAAAAGGAGGATGACCACCGGTCTCTGTATATGGGAGATGCATACGGCCATTTTATTGAGGGCCATTTGCATTTCTGTCCCTAACTCGAACCATCTAATCAGATATACCCCTAATTCGAAAGCCTGCTCAAAAATGCCCCTCCGCCGTTATGTGCACTTATAGAAATGCCCTTACGCTCCGTTACCGTCCGGTCAAAGGGCTTTGACCGTTTTCTGGACGTTAGTTGGACAATTTGCCCCTGAATCCATGTGACACTTACATGCGGGACCCCCTGTAAAAAAATAAAAGGAAAACTAGGCCAACTCAGCCCTCCCGTGGGCCAGTCACTTACCGGTGGGACCTACCCAGGAAAAAACAAAAAAAATCTCTCTCATCCATCTCCTCCCGACGGGACCCACTATGAGGGTAAACACCCCCGGTCCACGCGTTCCCGGCCGTGAGCACCTGCGCTCGCCGGCGGCTCGCCGTAGGGGAGGAGGATGACCATGGGAGGACGGCGCCTACTGCGCGAGGCACGCAAGCTGCGCGAGACGCGCCAAGCTCACTAGGAGCGGCAGGGTGTAGATGGGCGCGTGCACGACCGAGCCAACCAAGGTTGGTCATGGCGGCCGAATTCTGTCAGGGTGCTCCGGGCACGGAATCGGGCGGGGGAAGAGCGGAGTAGGGGCACCTGGTTTCCTTGATGACGGAACAGGGGTCGGGTAGGTCAAGAATGGCTTAGAGTGGCCGAATTTAGGACGGGAAGAGCAATGGCCATGGCGGAATTCGACGTCTCGGGCGTCGTCTACGGGCAGCCCTGGCCGATCCATCACGCGGACGAAGGAGAGGCGCCCGCCAAAGCTCATGGACATGCTCGTGCTGCTCGATTTGGACTCCGGCCGCGGTGGCTAGCAACGGCGTCGCCGGCAGAAGATCTCACGCGATAGCTCCGGCGATAGCTGCGGCGATAGCTGCGGGCGGCGGCTCCATCCCCTCAGTCGTACCACCCCGAGCCTGCCACGGTGGTCCTCAAGCGCAGGCACGCTGGCCCTCGCCGGCGCTGGCCACCGGCCGAGCCGCCAAGAGGGAGAGAGAGATTCCGAGAGAGGGAGAGAGTTTTTTTTATATTGGTGGGGTCCATGTGTAAGTCAGAGAGGGGATGAGAGAAAGAGAGTTATTTTTCCCGGGGTAGGCCCCACCTGTAAGTGGCATGTGCATTGAGGGGCAAAAATGTCCATTAAACGTCAGAAAAGCGGTCAAAGCCCTTTGACGGCACGGAAACGGCACTAAGGGCAATTCTATAAGGGAACATGACGGCGGAGGGGCATTTTTGAGCAGGCTTTCGAATTAGGGGCAAATGTGAGTAGTGGGTTCGAGTTAGGGACACAGATGTAAAAGACCCTTTTATTGATTATTCTTAAGGACCCTACAAAGTATAGCAACAATATGACTGAATTCGCCATCTTGGCAGCATCTGCCGTTACTCCTATCCAAATGATGAAGGGGTGCAAGCTGGGCCACGTACCCATACCTCTCACCTAAGCCTAACATCTAAAGCCGGAGGCCCCGACCGAGCCATCTGCCGGGTCCGGGGCTCAAACCGATCTAAAGCACTCACATGTGTCGTTGCCGCCATCTTCCACTAGTCCATCTTCAGAGCAGATTGAGGTGACAACCTTGGTAGGTCCTCCGCCATCGACGCCACCACGACGCCAAACGACGACCTCCACCTACGCGAGCCTTGGCCCGTCCTCCGCCATTGACGCCACCACGACGACAGCCGACAATCTCCACCTACGCGACTCCATCTTCAAGCAACGGACATAAATCCATGCTAGGAAAGGGCCGCACCATCGCTATCGCCCACCACCCACAAGCGCCATCCAACCCCAAGGTTCCCAAAGCGGCGCCTTCAAGAAGGGAACGACGCCGTGAGCGCCGCCGCCGCCCAACAGAGTTAGGGATTTCGCCCGGGAAACCTAGGGGAAGGTGAAGTGAGGAGATCAGTCCATACCGATGTTTCCAATGAGGGAAACGGCTCCCTCAGGCGTCGCCGTCGGCGCGGCCGGTCATGGCCGGCCAGGGATTTCGCCTGAACTAGATCTCCGCCACCAGCAGCACCTCCTGTACAAAACTGGCGACCAAGAGGAAGCGCAGCCCGACCAGGCTGGCCCACACGCCGAACAGGGGAGGAAGGGATGCGCCAGCTCGCGCACACCGACCGCCGCAGAAGCCGCCGCCGGCCGCCAACAACCATCTGACCGCCCGCGCAACCGGGACACCGGATCCAGGACCAGCACGGCTGTTAGTCGGTCGTGCCTTGCCAATGGAGCCGCTCCTCCAGATCCTAGGTTCCCCACACAGGAGCAGGGCAACCGAGGCCCTGCCGCCACCATCCTTGGTGCCCCGTGCTTGCCCGACGGCTGCCTCAGGCGGCGGCGAGGGAGGGAAGAAGGGATGGGGTGAGGAGGAGGGGCGGCTAGGGTTGGGAGGAGGAGGCGACTAGGGTTGTGAGGAGCATCAATGTTACTTTCTCTTCCTTCGTGTTTCACCTTTGCCGCTTCATACTCCTTCAGTATGTCCTTAATGTCATTGATTACCATAGAACTCGGCCCCCTGTTGTTGGGGAATGTAGTAATTTCAAAAAAGTTTCTACGCACACGCAAGATCATGGTGATGCATAGCAACGAGAGGGGAGGGTGTTGTCCACGTATCCTCATAGACCGAAAGCGGAAGCGTTAGCACAACGCGCTTGATGTAGTCGTACGTCTTCATGATCCGACCGATCAAGTACCGAACGCACGTCACCTCCGAGTTTAGCACGTTCAGCTCGATGACGTTCCTCGAACTCCGATCTAGCCGAGCTTCAAGGGAGAGTTCCGTCAGCACGACGGCGTGGTGACGATAGTGATGTTCTACCGACGCAGGGCTTCGCCTAAGCACTGCTACGATATTATCAAGGTGGAATATGGTGAAGGGGGGCACCGCACACGGCTAATAGATCTCAAGGATCAATTGTTGTGTCTATGGGGTGCCCCCTGCCCCCGTATATAAAGGAGCAAGGGAGGAGGAGGCCGGCCCTAGGAGGGGCGCGCCAAGGGAGTAGGATTCCTACTCCTAGTAGGAGTAGGTTTCCTTCTTTCCTAGTTCAACTAGGAGAAGGGGGGAAAGGAGGGGATGGGAGAAGGAAGGGAGAGGGGGGCCGCGCACCAAACCCCTTGTTCAATTCGGACTGGGCATGGGAGGGGCGCACGCCACCTCCTGGCTGCTGCCTCTCCTTCCCACTAAGGCCCATTAAGGCCCAATACTCTTCCCTGTATTCCCGTAACTCCCCGGTACTCCGAAAAATATCCAAATCACTCGGAACCTTTCCCATGTCCGAATATAGTCGTCCAATATATCGATCTTTACGTCTCGACCATTTCGAGACTCGTCGTCATGTCCCCGATCTCATCCGGGACTCCGAACTACCTTCGGTACATCAAAACACATAAACTCATAATATAACCGTCATCAAACTTTAAGCGTGCGGACCCTACGGGTTCGAGAACTATATAGACATGACCGAGACACGTCTCCGATCAATAACCAATAGCAGAACCTGGATGCTCATATTGGCTCCCACATATTCTACGAAGATCTTTATCGGTCAAACCGCATAACAACATACGTTGTTCCCTTTGTCATCGGTATGTTACTTGCCCGAGATTCGATCGTCGGTATCTCAATACCTAGTTCAATCTCGTTACCGGCAAGTCTCTTTACTCGTTATGTAATGCATCATCCCGCAAATAACTCATTAGTCACATTGCTTGCAAGGCTTATAGTGATGTGCATTACCAAGAGGGCCCAAAGATACCTCTCCGACAATCGGAGTGACAAATCCTGATCTCCAAATACACCAACTGAACAAGTACCTTCGGAGACACCTGTAGAGCACCTTTATAATCACCCAGTTACATTGTGACGTTTGGTATCACACAAAGTGTT
Organism: Aegilops speltoides; assembly: GCA_021437245.1. NCBI lineage: Eukaryota > Viridiplantae > Streptophyta > Magnoliopsida > Poales > Poaceae > Aegilops > Aegilops speltoides. The sequence goes on from CM038147.1 coordinate 198,125,781, forward strand.
CCTCCGGTAAACGGGAGTTGCATAATCTCATAGCCATAGGAACATGTATAAGTCATGAAGAAAGCAATAGCAACATACTAAACGATCAAGTGCTAAGCTAACGGAATGGGTCAAGTCAATCACATCATTCTCTAATGATGTGATCCCATTAATCAAATGACAACTCATGACTATGGCTAGGAAACTTAACCATCTTTGATTCAACGAGCTAGTCAAGTAGAGGCATACTAGTGACACTATGTTTGTCTATGTATTCACACATGTATTATGTTTTTGGCTAATACAATTCTAGCATGAATAATAAACATTTATCATGAAATAAGGAAATAAATAATAACTTTATTATTTCCTCTAGGGCATATTTCCTTCAGTCTCCCACTTGCACTAGAGTCAATAATCTAGTTCACATCACCATGTGATTTAGCACCAATATTCACATCTATATGTGATTAACACCCATAGTTCACATGGTCATGTGACCAACACTCAAAGGGTTCACTAGAGTCAATAATCTAGTTCACATTGCTATGTGATTACCACCCAAAGAGTATTAAGGTGTGATCATGTTTTGCTCGTGAGAGAAGTTTAGTCAACGACTCTGTTACATTCAGAGCCGTATGTATTTGGCAAAAATATCCTATGTTACAATGCTCTGTACGGAGCTACTCTAGCTAATTGCTCCCACTTTCAATCTGTTTCCAGATTGAGACTTAGAGTCATCTTGATCAATGTCAAATCTTGCATCGACGTAACCCTTTACAACGAACCTCTTGTCACCTCCATAATCGAGAAACATATCCTTATTCCACTAAGGATAATTTTGACCAATGTCCAGTGATCTACTCCTAGATCACCATTGTACTCCTTGCCGCACCAGGCAGTATACAATAGGTTTGGTCCATAGCATGGCATACTTTTATAGAACCTATGGTGAGGCATAGGGAATGACTTTCATTCTCTTTCTATTTTCTGCCGTGGTCGGGATTTGAGTCTTACTCAATTTCATACCTTTGCAACACAGGCAAGAACTCTTTCTTTGACTGTTCCATTTTGAACTACTTCAAAATCTTGTCAAGGTATGTACTCATTGAAAATCTTATCAAGCGTCTTGATCTATCTCAATAGATCTTGATGCTCAATATGTAAGTAGCTTTACCGAGGTCTTTCTTTTAAAGAACTCCTTTCAAACACTTCTTTATGCTTTCCAGAAAAATTCTACATCATTTCTGATCAACAATATGTTACTCACATATACTTACCAGAAAGGTTGTAGTGCTCCTACTCACTTTATTGTAAATACAGGCTTCACTGCAAGTCCGTATAATACTATATGCTTTGATCAACTTATCAAAGTGTATATTCCAACTCCGAGATGCTTGCACCAGTCCATAGATGGATCGCTGGAGCTTGCACATTTTATTAGCACCTTTAGGATTGACAAAACCTTCTAGTTGCATCATATATAACTCTTCTTTAAGAAAACCATTAAGGAATGCAGTTTTGACATCCATTTGCCATATTTCATAAAATGTGGCAATTGCTAACATGATTCGGACAAACTTAAGCATCTACAGTTGAGAAAATCTCATTGTAGTCAACACCTTGAACTTGTCGAAAACCTTTTTGCGACAAGGCGAGCTTTGTAGATAGTAACACTACTATCAACGTCCGTCTTCCTCTTGAAGATCCATTTATTTTCTATGGCTTGCTGATCATCGGGCAAGTCCACCAAAGTCCATACTTTGTTCTCATACATGGATCCTATCTCAGATTTCATGGCCTCCAGCCATTTCGCAGAATCTGGGCTCATCATTGCTTCCTCATAGTTCGTAGGTTTATCATGGTCTAGTAACATGATTTTCAGAACAGGATTACCATACCACTCTGGTGCGGGCCGTATTCTGGAAGACCTACGAGGTTCTGTAGTAACTTGATCTGAAGTTTCATGATCATCATCATTAGCTTCCTCACTAATTGGTGTAGGAATCACTGGAACTGATTTCAGTGATGAGCTATTTTCCAATTCGGGAGAAGGTACTATTACCTCATCAAGTTCTACTTTTCTCCCACTCACTTCTTTCGAGAGAAACTTCTTCTCTAGAAAGGATCCATTCTTGGCAAAGAATGTCTTGCCTTTGGATCTGTGATAGAAGGTGTACCCAATAGTTTCCTTTGGGTATCCTATGAAGACACATTTCTCCGATTTGGGTTCGAGCTTATCAGGTTGAAACCTTTTCACATAAGCATAGCAACTCCAAACTTTAAGAAACGACATCTTAGGTTTATTGCTAAACCATAGTTCATACGGTGTCGTCTCAATGGATTTAGATGGTGCCCTATTTAACGTGAATGCAGCTATCTCTAATGCATAACCCCAAAACGATATTGGTAAATCGTAAGAGACATCATTGATCGCACCATATCAAATAAAGTGCGGTTATGACATTCAGACACACCGTTACACTGTGGTGTTCCAGGTGGCATGAGTTTGTGAAACTATTCCACATTATTTTAACTGAAGGCCAAACTCGTAACTCAAATATTCATCTCCACGATCAGGTCGCAGAAACTTTATTTTCTTGTTACGATGATTTTGCACTTCACTCTGAAATTCTTTGAACCTTTCAACTATTTGAGACTTATGTTTCATCAAGTAGATATACCCATATCTGCTCGGATCATCTCTGAAGGTCAGAAAATAACGATACCCGCCATGAGCCTTAATACTCATTGGTCTGCATACATCAGTATGTATTATTTCCAACAAGTCAGTAGCTCATTCCGTTGTTCCGGAGAACGGAGTTTTAGTCATCTTGCCCAAAAGGCACGGTTCGCAAGCATCAAAATGATTCATAACCAAGTGATTCCGAAAATCCATCTTTATGGAGTTTCTTCATGCGCTTTACACCGATATGACCCAAACGACAGTGCCACAAATAAGTTGCACTATCATTATTAACTTTGCATATTTTGGCATCAATATTATGAATATGTGTATCACTACGATCGAGATCCAACAAACTATTTTCATTGGGTGTATGACCATTGAAGGTTTTATTCATGCAAACAGAACAACAATTATTCTCTGACTTTAAATGAATAACCGTATTGCAATAAACATGACCAAATCATATTCATGCTCAATGCAAACGCCAAATAATATTTATTTAGGTTTAACACTAATCCCGAAAGTATAGGGAGTGTGTGCTGATGATCATATCAATCTTGGAACTACTTCCAACACTCATCGTCACTTCCCTCTCAACTAGCCTCTGTTTATTCTGTAACTCCTGTTTTGAGTTACTAATCTTAGCAACCGAACAAGTATCAAATACTCAGGGGCTACTATAAACACTAGTAAGGCTCACATCAATAACTTGTATATCAAATATAACCTTGTTCATTTTGCCATCCTTCTTATCCACCAAATATTCAGGGCATTTCCACTTCCAATGACCATTTCCTTTGCAGTGTAAGCACTCAGTTTCAGGCTTTGGTCCAGCTTTGGGCTTCTTCGCGGGAGTGACAACTTGCTTTGTCATTCTACTTGAAGTTCCCTTTCTTTCCCTTTGCCATTTTCTTGAAACTAGTGGTCTTATCAATCATCAACACTTGATGCTCTTTTCTTGATTTCTACCTTCGTCGATTTCAACATCACGAAGAGCTCGGGAATCGTTTTCGTCATCCCTTGCATACTATAGTTCATCACGAAGTTCTAGTAACTTGGTGATGGTGACTAGAGAACTATGTCAATCACTATCTTATCTGGAAGATTAACTCCCACTTGATTCAAGCGATTGTGGTACCCAGGCAATCTGAGCACATGCTCACTAGTTGAGCAATTCTCCTCCATCTTTTAGCTATAGAACTTGTTGGAGACTTCATATCTCTCAACTCGGGTATTTGCTTGTAATATTAACTTCAACTCCTGGAACATCTCATATGGTTCATGATGTTCAAAACGTCTTTGAAGTCCCAATTCTAAGCCGTTAAGCATGGTGCACTAAACTATCAATTAGTCATCATATTGAGCTAGCCAAACGTTCATAACGTCTACATCTTCTCCTGCAATAGGTCTGTCACCTAGCGGTGCATCAAGGACATAATTCTTTTGTGTAGCAATGAGGATAAACCTCAGATCACGGATCTAATCCGCATCATTGCTACTAATATCTTTCAACATAGTTTTTCTCTAGGAACATATCAAAAATAAACATAGGGAAGCTACAACGCAAGCTATTGATCTACAACATAATTTGCAAAATACTATCAGGACTAAGTTCATAATAAATTAAAGTTCAATTATTAATATTACTTAAGAACTCCCACTTAGATAGACATCCCTCTAATCATCTAAGTGATCACGTGATCCAAATCAACTAAACCATGTCCGCTCATCACGTGAGATGGAGTAGTTTTCAATGGTGAAAATCACTATGTTGATCATACCTACTATATGATTCACGCTCGACCTTTCGGTCTCAGTGTTCCGAGGCCATATCTGTATATGCTAGGCTCGTCAAGTTTAACCTAAGTATTTCGCGTGTGCAACTGTTTTGCACCCGTTGTATTTGAACGTAGAGCCTATCACACCCGATCATCACGTGGTGTCTCAGCACGAAGAACTTTCGCAACGGTGCATACTCAGGGAGAACACTTATACCTTGAAATTTAGTGAGAGATCATCTTATAATGCTACCGTCAATCAAAGCAAAATAATATGCATAAAGGATAAACATCACATGCAATCAATATAAGTGATATGATATGGCCATCATCATCTTGTGCTTGTGATCTCCATCTTCGAAGCACCGTCATGATCACCATCGTCACCGGCGCGACACCTTGATCTCCATCGTAGCATCGTTGTCGTTTTGCCACCTATTGCTTCTACGACTATCGCTACCGCTTAGTGATAAAGTAAAGCAATTACAGGGCAATAGCATTGCATACAATAAAGTGACAACCATATGGCTCCTGCCAGTTGCCGAGAACTCGGTTACAAAACATGATCATCTCATACAATAAAATATAGCATCACGTATTGACCATATCACATCACAACATGCTCTGCAAAAACAAGTTAGACGTCCTCTACTTTGTTGTTGCACTACGGGCTGAGCAAGAACCATTCTTACCTATGCATCAAAACCACAACGATAGTTCGTCAAGTTAGTGTTGTTTTAACCTTCTTAAGGACCGGGCATAGCCACACTCGGTTCAACTAAAGTTGGAGAAACTGACACCCGCCAGCCACCTATGTACAAAGCACGTCGGTAGAACCAGTCTCGCGTAAGCGTAAGCGTAATGTCGGTCGGAGCCGCTTCATCCAACAATACCGCCGAACCAAAGTATGACATGCTGGTAAGCAGTATGAGTTGTATCACCCACAACTCCCTTGTGTTCTACTCGTGCATATAACATCTATGCATAAAACCAGGCTCGGATCCCACTGTTGGGGAACGTAGTAATTTCAAAAAAATCCTACGTACACGCAAAATCATGGTGATGCATCGCAACGAGAGGGGAGAGTGTTGTCCATGTACCCTCGTAGACCGAAAGCGGAAGCGTTAGCACAACGCGGTTGATGTAGTCGTACGTCTTCACGATCCGACCGATCAAGTACCAAACGCACGGCACCTCCGAGTTCAGCACACGTTCAGCTCGATGACGTTCCTCGAACTCCGATCCAGCCGAGCTTCGAGGGAGAGTTTCGTCAGCACGACGGCGTGGTGACGATGATGATGTTCTACCGACGCAGGGCTTCACCTAAGCACTGCTACAATATTATCGAGGTGGAATATGGTGAAGGGGGGCACCGCACACGACTAATAGATCTCAAGGATCAATTGTTGTGTCTATGGGGTGCCCCCCTGCCCCCGTATGTAAAGGAGCAAGGGAGGAGGAGGCCGGCCCTAGGAGGGGCGCACCAAGGGAGTACGATTCCTACTCCTAGTAGGAGTAGGTTTTCTTCTTTCCTAGTCCAACTAGGAGAAGGGGGGAAAGGAGGGGATGGGAGAAGGAAGGGAGAGGGGGGCCGCGCCCCAAACCCCTTGTCCAATTCGGACTGGGCTTGGGAGGGGCGCGCGCCACCTCCTGGGTGCTGCCTCTCCTTCCCACTAAGGCCCAATACTCTTCCCCGTATTCCCGTAACTCCCCCGATACTCCGAAAAATACCCGAATCACTCGAAACCTTTCCGATGTCCGAATATAGTCGTCCAATATATCGATCTTTACGTCTCAACCATTTCGGGACTCCTCGTCATGTCCCCGATCTCATCCGGGACTCCGAACTACCTTCGGTACATCAAAACACATAAACTCATAATATAACCGTCATCGAACTTTAAGCGTGCGGACCCTACGGGTTCGAAAACTATGTCGACATGACCGAGACACGTCTCCGATCAATAACCAATAGCGGAACCTAGATGCTCATATTGGCTCCCACATATTCTACGAAGATCTTTATCGGTCAAACCGCATAACAACATACGTTGTTTCCTTTGTCACCGGTATGTTACTTGCCCGAGATTTGATCGTCGGTATCTCAATACCTAGTTCAATCTCGTTACCGGCAAGTCTCTTTACTCGTTATGTAATGCATCATCCCACAACTAACTCATTAGTCACATTGCTTGCAAGGCTTATAGTGATGTGCATTATCGAGAGGGCCCAGAGATACCTCTCCGACAATCGAAGTGACAAATCCTAATCTCGGAATACGCCAACTCAACAAGTACCTTCGGAGACACCTGTAGAGCACCTTTATAATCACCCAATTACGTTGTGATGTTTGGTGGCACATAAAGCGTTCCTCCGGTAAACGGGAGTTGCATAATCTCATAGTCATAGGTGTTGGAAATATGCCCTAGAGGCAATAATAAATTAGTTATTATTATATTTCCTTGTTCATGATAATCGTTTATTACCCATGCTATAATTGTATTGATAGGAAACTCAGATACATGTGTGGGTACATAGACAACTCCATGTCCCTAGTAGGCCTCTAGTTAACTAGCTCGTTGATCAACAGATGGTTACGGTTTCCTGACCATGGACATTAGATGTTGTTGATAACTTGATCACATCATTAGCAGAATGATGTGATGGACAAGACCCAATCCTAAGCCTAGCACAAAGATCGTAGTTCGTATGCTAAAGCTTTTCTAATGTCAAGTATCATTTCCTTAGACCATGAGATTGTGCAACTCCCGGATACCGTAGGAATGCTTTGGGTGTACCAAACGTCCACAACGTAATCGGGTGGCTATAAAGGTGCACTACTGTATGTCCGAAAGTATCTGTTGGGTTGGCACGAATCGAGATCGGGATTTGTCACTCCGTAAACGGAGAGGTATCTCTGGGCCCACTCAAGAGGACATCATCATAATGTGCACAATGTGACCAAGGGGTTGATCACGGATGATGTGTTACGGAACGAGTAAAGAGACTTGCGATAACGAGATTGAACAAGGTATCGGTATACCGACGATCGAATCTCGGCAAGTACAATACCGTTAGACAAAGGGAATTGTATCTGAGGATTGATTGAGTCCTTGACATCGTGGTTCGTCCGATGAGATCATCGTGGAACATGTGGGAGCCAACATGGGTATCCAGATCCCGCTGTTGGTTATTGACCGGAGAACGTCTCGGTTATGTCTACATGTCTCCCGAACCCGTAGGGTCTACACACTTAAGGATCGATGACGCTAGGGTTATAAAGGAAGTTTGTATGTGGTTACCTAATGTTGTTCGGAGTCCCGGATGAGATCCCGGACGTCACGAGGAGTTCCGGAATGGTCCAGAGGTAAAGATTTATATATGGAAAGTTGTTGTTCGGGTTCCGGGAAAAGTTCGGGTTTTTCCGGTATTGTACCGGGAAGCTTCCAGAAGGTTCCGGAGGATTTCGGAGGGGTCCGGAGGTCCGGAAATTGTTCCACCATGTCCAATACAGTAGAATGGGCTGTGGGGGGCGCCCTAGCCTTAATGGGCCAGGGGCACCAGCCCCCCAAGGCCCATGCACATGGGAGAGGGGAAACCCTAAGGGGGAGGGCCTCCACTTGACTTGGGAGGCACTCCTCCCCCCTTTTGCCGCCGCCCCCTCCTCAGATTGGATCGGAGGGGGCCGCCCCCCTCTCCCTTGCCCCTATATATATGTGGGGGTCGGAGGGCAGCCGCCCTCCAAGTTCTGGCGCAGCCCTCCCCTCTCCCAAGTACTCCTCCTCTCTCGCGGTGCTTGGCGAAGCCCTACAGGATTGCCACGCTCCTCCATCACCACCATGCCGTTGTGCTGCTGCTGGACGGAGTCTTCCTCAACCTCTCCCTCTCTCCTTGCTGGATCAAGGCATGGGAGATGTCACCGGGCTGTACGTGTGTTGAACGCGGAGGTGCCGTCCGTTCGGCACTAGGATCTCCGGTGATTTGGATCACGACGAGTACGACTCCTTCAACCCCGTTCTCTTGAACGCTTCCGCTTAGCGATTTACAAGGGTATGTAGATGCACTCTCCTTCCCCTTGTTGCTGGTTTCTCCATAGATAGATCTTGGTGACACATAGGAAAATTTTGAATTTCTGCTACGTTCCCCAACAGTGGTATCAGAGCTAGGTCTATTGCATAGATTCTTTGCACGAGTAGAACACAAAGTAGTTGTGGGCGTTGATATTGTTCAATATGCTTACCGTTACTAGTCCAATCTTGTTTCGACGGTATTGTGGGATGAAGCGGCCCGGACCGACCTTACATGTACACTTACGTGAGACATGTTCCACCGATAGACATGCACTTGGTGCATAAGGTGGCTAGCGGGTGCCAGTCTCTCCCACTTTAGTCGGAACGGATTCGATGAAAAGGGTCCTTATGAAGGGTAAATAGCAATTGGCATATCACGTTGTGGTTTTGCGGAGGTAAGAAACGTTCTTGCTAGAAACCCATAGCAGCCACGTAAAACATGCAAACAACAATTAGAGGACGTCTAACTTGTTTTTGCAGGGTATGCTATGTGATGTGATATGGCCAAGAAGAATGTGATGAATGATATGTGATGTATGAGATTGATCATGTTCTTGTAATAGGAATCACGACTTGCATGTCGATGAGTATGACAACCGGCAGGAGCCATAGGAGTTGTCTTTATTTATTGTATGACCTGCGTGTCATTGAACAACGCCATGTAATTACTTTACTTTATTGCTAACCGGTAGCCATAGTAGTAGAAGTAATAAGTTGGCGAGACAACTTCATGGAGACATGATGATGGAGATCATGATGATGGAGATCATGGTGTCATGCCGGTGACGATGATGATCATGGAGCCCCGAAGATGGAGATCAAAAGGAGCAAAAATGATATTGGCCATATCATGTTACTTTTTGATTGCATGTGATGTTTATCATGTTTATGCATCTTATTTGCTTAGAACGACGGTAGTAAATAAGATGGTCCCTCATTAAAATTTCAAGAAAGTGTTCCCCTAATGCGTGCACCGTTATAAAGTTCGTGGTTTGAAGCACCACGTGATGATCGGGTGTGATAGATTCTTACGTTCACATACAACGGGTGTAAGCCAGATTTACACACGCGAAACACTTAGGTTGACTTGACGAGCCTAGCATGTACAGACATGGCCTCGGAACACAAGAGACCGAAAGGTCGAGCATGAGTCGTATAGTAGATGCGATCAACATGAAGATGTTCACCGATGATGACTAGTCCGTCTCACGTGATGATCGGACACGGCCTAGTTGACTCGGATCATGTAATCACTTAGATGACCAGAGGGATGTCTATCTGAGTGGGAGTTCATAAGATGAACTTAATTATCATGAACAAAGTCAAAAGATCTTTGCAAATTATGTCGTAAGCTCGCGTTTTAGTTCCACTGTTTAGATATGTTCCTAGAGAAAATATAGTTGAAAGTTGACGGTAGCGATTATGCGGATAGTAGAAAGCTTATGTCCTTAATGCACCGCTCAATGTGCTGAACCCCAAACGTCGCTTGTGGATGTTGCGAACATCGGACATACACGTTTTGATAACTACGTGATAGTTCAGTTAAACGGTTTAGAATTGAGGCACCAAAGACGTTTTGAAACGTCGCGGAACATATGAGATGTTTCGAGGGCTGAAATTGGGATTTCAGGCTCGTGCCCACGTCAAGAGTTATGAGACCTCCGACGATTTTCTTAGCCTGTAAACTAAGGGAGAAAAGCTCAATCGTTGAGCTTGTGCTCAGATTGTCTGAGTGCGACAATCACTTGAATCGAGTGGGAGTTGATCTTCCTGATGAGATAGTGATGTTTCTCCAAAGTCATTGCCACCAAGCTGTTAGAGCTTTGTGATGAACTAAAACATATCAGGGATAGATATGATGATCCTTGAGGTATTCGTGATGTTTGACACCGCGAAAGTAGAAATCAAGAAGGAGCATCAATTGTTGATGGTTGGTGAAACCACTAGTTTCAAGAAGGGTAAGGGCAAGAAGGGATACTTCATGAAACGGCAAATCAGCTGCTGCTCTAGTGAAGAAACCCAAGGTTGAACCCAAACCCGAGACTAAGTGCTTCTGTAATAAGGGGAACAACCACAGGAGCAGAATTACCCTAGATACTTGGTAGATAAGAAGGCTGGCAAGGTCGATAGAAGTATATTGGATATACATTATGTTAATGTGTACTTTACTAGTACTCCTAGTAGCACCAGGGTATTAGATACCGGTTCGGTTACTAAGTGTTAGTAACCCGAAATAAAAGAGCTACGGAATAAACGGAGACTAGCTAAAGGTGAGTTGACGATATGTGTTGGAAGTGATTCCAAGTTTGATATGATCAAACATCGCACGCTCCCTCTACCATCAAGATTAGTGTTAAACCTGAATAATTGTAATTTGGTGTTTGCGTTGAGCATAGACATGATTGGATTATGTCTGTCGCAATACGGTTATTCATTTAAGGAGAATAATGGTTACTCTATTTATTTGAATAATACCTTCAATGGTCTTGCACCTAAAGGAATGGTTTATTGAATCTCAATCGTAGTGATGCAAATTTTCATGCCAAAAGATATAAGATAGTAATGATAGTGCCACTTACTTGTGGCACTGCCATGTAAGTCATATTGGTATAAAATGTATGAAGAAGCTCCATATTGATGGATCTTTGGACTCACTCGTTTTTGAAAAGTTTGAGACATGCGAACCATGTCTATTGGTGTATATGCATGAAGAAACTCCATGCAGATGGATCGTTTGGACTCACTTGATTTTGAATCACTTGAGATATGCAAATCATACCACATGGGCAAGTTGACTGAAAAGCCTCGTTTTCAAAGAAGATGGAACAAGATAGCAACTTGTTGGAAGTAACACATTTTGATGTGTGCAGTCCAATGAGTCTTTGAGGCATGCAATGAATATCGTTATGTTCTTACTTCACAGATGATTCGAGTAGATGTTGAGTATATTTACTTGATGAAACACAAGTCTGAATTATTGAATGGTTCAAGTAATTTCAGAGTGAAGTTGAAGATCATCGTGACAAGAGGATAAAATGTCTATGATATGATCATAGAGATGAGTATCTGAGTTACGAGCTTTGGCACGCAATTAAGACATTGTGGAAATTGTTTCACAACTAATACCGCCTGGAACACCATAGTTTGATGGTGTGTCCGAACATCATAGTTGCACCCTATTAGATATGGTGCGTACCATGATGTCTCTTATCGAATTAACACTATCGTTCATGGGTTAGGCATTAGAGACAACCGCACTCACTTTAATGGGGCACCACGTAATTCCGTTGAGACGACACCGTTTGAACTGTGGTTTGGAGAAACCTAAGTTGTCGTTTCTTAAAAGTTTGGGGCTGCGACGCTTATGTGAAAAAGTTTCAGGTTGATAATCTTGAACCCAAAGCGGATAAAATGCATCTTCATAGGACACCCAAAACAGTTGGGTATACCTCCTAGTTCAGATCCGAAAGCAATAGGGATTGTTTCTTGAATCGGGTCCTTTCTTGAGGAAAAGTTTGTCTCGGAAAGTTGAGTGGGAGGATGGTGGAGACTTGATATGGTTATTGAACCGTCACTATAACTAGTGTGTAGCAGGGCACAGAAAATTGTTCCTGTGGCACCTACACCAATTGAAGTAGAAGCTTATGATAGTGATCATGAAACTTCGGATCAAGTCACTACCGTACCTCGTAGGGTGACAAGGATGAATACTACTTTAGAGTGGTACAGTAATCCTGTCTTGAAGGTCATGTTGCTAGAAAACAATGAACCTACGAGGTATGGAGAAGCGATGGTGGGCCCAAATTCTGACAAATGGTTAGAAGCCATGAAATCCGAGATAGGATCCATGTATCAGAACAAAGCATGGACTTTGGTGGACTTGCCCAATGATCGGCAAGCCATGGATCTTTAAGAAGAAGATGGACGTGGATGGTAATGTCACCATCTATGAAGCTCGACTTGTGGCGAAGAGTTTTTCACAAGTTCAAGGAGTTGACTACGATGAGATTTTCTCATCCGTAGCGATGCTTAAAGTCCGTCGGAATCATGTTAGCATTAGCTGCATTTATGAAATCTGGCAGATGGATGTCAAACCGAGTTTCCTTACCGGTTTTCGTAAGGAAAGGTTGTATGTGATACAATCAGAAAGGTTTTGTCGATCCTAAGGATGCTAAAAGGTATGCTAGCTCCAGCGATCCTTCCATGGACTGGAGTAAGCATCTCGGAGTTGGAATATGCACTTTGATAAGATGATCAAAGATTTTTTGTTTATACAAAGTTTATTTGAAACTTGTATTTCCAAATAAGTGAGTGGGAGCACTATAGAATTTCTGATAAGTATATGTTGTAAACATATTGTTGATCAGAAATGATGTAGAATTTCTAGAAAGCATATAGGGTTATTTGAAAAGTGTTTTTCAATGGAAAACCTGGATTAGGCTACTTGAAGAATAAGCATCGAGATCTATAAGATAGATCAAAATGCTTAATAGTACTTTCAAATGAGCACATACCTTGACATGATCTTGAAGGTGTTCAAGATGGATCAGTCAAAGAAGGAGTTCTTGCCTGAGTTGTAAGGTATGAAGTTAAGACTTAAAGCTCGACCACGGCAGAAGAAAATAGAGAAAGGACGAAGGTCGTCCCCTATGCTTTAGACGTAGGCTCTACAAAGATGCTATCTTGTGTACCGCATCGGAAGTGTGCCTTGCCATGAGTCAGTCAAGGGGTACAAGAATGATCCAGGAATGGATCATTGGACAGCGGTCAAAAATTGTCCTTGAAGTAAATAAGGACATGTTTCTCGATTATGGAGGTGATAAAGAGTTCGGCGTAAAGGGTTACGTCGATGCAAGCTTTAACACCTATCCGAGTGAATCTGAGTAGCAAACCGGATATATATAGTGGAGCAACCATTTGGAATAGCTCCAAGTGGAGCGTGGAAGCAGCATTTACAGAATGACCTAGAGATTTGTGAAGTACATACGGATCTGAAAGTTGCAGACTCGTTGACTAAAACCTCTCTCACAAGCAAAACATGATCAAACCCCAGAACTCATTGAGTCTTAATCACATGATGATGTGAACTAGTTTAATGACACTAGTAAACTCTTTGGATGTTGGTCACATGGCGATGTGACGTGTGAATGTTAATCACATGACGATGTGAACTAGATTATTGACTCTAGTGCAAGTGGGAGACTGTTGGAAATATGCCCTAGAGGCAATAATAAATTAGTTATTATTATATTTCCTTGTTCATGATAATCGTTTATTACCCATACTATAATTGTATTGATAGGAAACTCAGATACATGTGTGGGTACATAGACAACTCCATGTCCCTAGTAGGCCTCTAGTTAACTAGCTCGTTGATCAACAGATGGTTACGGTTTCCTGACCATGGACATTAGATGTTGTTGATAACGGGATCACATCATTAGCAGAATGATGTGATGGACAAGACCCAATCCTAAGCCTAGCACAAAGATCGTAGTTCGTATGCTAAAGCTTTTCTAATGTCAAGTATCATTCCTTAGACCATGAGATTGTGCAACTCCCGGATACCGTAGGAATGCTTTGGGTGTACCAAACGTCACAACGTAACTGGGTGGCTACAAAGGTGCACTACAGGTATCTCCGAAAGTATCTGTTGGGTTGGCACGATCGAGACTGGGATTTGTCACTCCGTGTAAACGGAGAGGTATCTCTGGGCCCACTCGGTAGGACATCATCATAATGTGCACAATGTGACCAAGGGGTTGATCACGGATGATGTTTCTGAGCGAGTAAAGAGACTTGCCGTAACGAGATTGAACAAGGTCTCGGTATCTTGTGATCGAATCTCGGGCAAGTACAATACCGTTAGACAAAGGGAATTGTATACGGGATTGATTGAGTCCTTGACATCGTGGTTCGTCCGATGAGATCATCGTGGAACATGTGGGAGCCAACATGGGTATCCAGATCCCGCTGTTGGTTATTGACCGGAGAACGTCTCGGTCATGTCTACATGTCTCCCGAACCCGTAGGGTCTACACACTTAAGGTTCGATGACGCTAGGGTTATAAAGGAAGTTTGTATGTGGTTACCGAATGTTGTTCGGAGTCCTGGATGAGATCCCGGACGTCACGAGGAGTTCCGGAATGGTCCGGAGGTAAAGATTTATATATGGAAAGTTGTTGTTCGGGTTCCGGGAAAAGTTCGGGTTTTTCCGGTATTGTACCGGGAAGCTTCCAGAAGGTTCCGGAGGATTCCGGAGGGGTCCGGAGATCCGGAAATTGTTCCACCACGTCCAATACAGTAGCATGGGCTGTGTGGGGGGGGCGCCCTAGCACTAAAGGGCCAGGGGCACCAGCCCCCCCAAGGCCCATGCGCATGGGAGAGGGGAAACCCTAAGGGGGAGGGCCTCCACTTGACTTGGGAGGCACTCCTCCCCCCCTTGGCCGCCGCCCCCTCCTCAGATTGGATCTGAGGCCCCCCCCTCTCCCTTGCCCCTATATATATGTGGGGGTGGTAGGGCAGCCACACCCCAAGTTCTGGCACAGCCCTCCCCTCTCCCAAGTACTCCTCCTCTCTCGCGGTGCTTGGCGAAGCCCTGCAGCATTGCCACGCTCCTCCATCACCACCACGCTGTTGTGCTGCTGCTGGACGGAGTCTTCCTCAACCTCTCCCTCTCTCCTTGCTGGATCAAGGCATGGGAGATGTCACCGGGCTGTACATGTGTTGAACGCGGAGGTGCCGTCCGTTCGGCACTAGGATCTCCGGTGATTTGGATCACGACGAGTACGACTCCTTCAACCCCGTTCTCTTGATCTACAAGGGTATGTAGATGCACTCTCCTTCCCCTCGTTGCTGGTTTCTCCATAGATAGATCTTGGTGACACGTAGGAAAATTTTGAATTTCTGCTACGTTCCCCAACAATAGGAACATGTATAAGTCATGAAGAAAGCAATAGCAACATACTAAACAATCGAGTGCTAAGCTAACGGAATGGGTCAAGTCAATCACATCATTCTCTAATGATGTGATCCCGTTAATCAAATGACAACTCATGTCTATGGATAGGAAACTTAACCATCTTTGATTCAACGAGCTAGTCAAGTAGAGGCATACTAGTGACACTATGTTTGTCTATGTATTCACACATGTATTATGTTTCCGGTTAATACAATTCTAGCATGAATAATAAACATTTGTCATGAAATAAGGAAATAAATTATAACTTTATTATTGCCTCTCGGGCATATTTCCTTCACCTGTAATCTGTTCTCAGGTGAATTATCGAGGCAAGACAGTCTGTGGTAATATGTTGAGTTTTCCCCAAGGGTTCCCCGAGGGTTTCGTCTTCCTCCAGCGATCTCGTCAGAGTACCCAAAATCCTCACATCCCGGCGAGGTTTTCTCATGGGGAGCGCGATTCTAAGGGTTCAGAGAGCAGTCCGCCTGTAGCGAGCAACGAGAGGAAGGAGATCGGTGGGGCTGAGGCAATGGATGGGGGAGAGAAGAAGGAGGGCTTCGAGAACAACCTGGCTGCCCTGCCATCGGAGTAGACTACGCCAGATGAAGGAAGTGGCAACAGAGGGCGTGTGGAAGCAGATCGGGAAGAGCACATGTGGGGGCCCATCCCCAACCTTGAAGATCAATTTGAAGGCCTGAACTTGCGTGGGGAGGAGGAGACTATCTTGAGTTTCTCTAAAGAACTTGAGGACCTGATCAACGAGGTGAGATGGCTCGCAATATTTAAGGTTCACATGATGAGGCAATTTAGCCACTCGTCTCTATTCAACAAAATGTGAACGGCATGGTCGGCGACGCAACAAATCTTCTTCAAACCAAAGGGTGCAAACCTTTTTATTGCACAATTCAGTTGCTTGAGGGACTGGCGAAGAGTGATGGATGGAGGCCCGTGGTTGTTCCGTAACGCGGCAGTAATTCTACAGGAGTATGATGGATTTAGTAACTTTAATGACTACAAACTTGACAAGATCCCGGTGTGGACTAGGATAGAAGGTGCACCGGACGGTCTGATGAGGAAGAAAGACCTAGCTGAGAAGGTGGCTAGGAAGGTTGGTGGCCCTCCCATTAAAGTGATTGTGAATGAAGTATTTATCAACACCTCAAAATATTTGCGGGCGAGGGTGTACCTTGATGTGCAAGTCCCTTTGGTCAGATTTGTGCCGATTACTTTAAAGGAGAGGAAGAGGTTCCCTATTTACTATGAAAAGCTCCCTGATTATTGCTATTTCTGCGGTTTATGGGTCACCTTGTGATTGTTGAGGACGTGCCAGAGAACTCTTCCGGCAAGAGCAAGAAGAACAAGGCTACTCCATCGAAAACCAAGAAGGTGTCTGCCAAGGAGGACGACGAGGGGGAAAATTTCACCCTAAGTTCCACCCTTGATGACAAATAGGAAAGCGGGCCCGTTGCCTTCCTCTGGACGAATGTCGATGTGTTTGCATGGCAACCATCTGACATCTCCGGTGTTCCTAGGGAGGTAACTGAGCACCAGCTTGCCTTCTGCCCTCATGCACGACCCATCAAGCAGAAGGTGCGGAAGCAGGCCTTGGAGCGACATCAATTCATTGCCGAAGAGATCAAGAAGTTGGAAGCACCAGGTTTGGTTAAAGGTGTACTCCATCCCATGTGGCTGGCAAATCCAGTTGTTGTGCGCAAGGCGAATGGTGAATGGCGGCTTTGCATTAATTATGCAGATGTCAATAAATCTTGCCCGAAAGACCCATTTCCCTTGCTACGCACCGACCAGATTATTGACTCCACTGTCGGATGTGATCTGTTGTCATTCCTTGATGCCTACTCCGAATATCATCAGATATTTATGTCAAAAGAAGATGAAGAAAAGACCGCATTTATCACTCCATGTGGCACATACTGTTTCATACGTTTGCCTTTGGGACTAAAAAGTGTTGGTTCAACATTTGCAAGGGCAGTCCAGATTGGTTTTGCACCTCAACTACATAGGAATCTTGAGGCCTATGTGGATGATATGTGGTCAAGACCAATGACAAGTCAATATTAATACAAGATTTGAAAGAAACATTTACTAATCTATACAAGATCAATCTGAAGCTCAATCCCGAGAAGTGTGTGTTTGCTATTCCATCTGGCAAGCTTCTCGGTTTGTTTGTTTCTCAGCATTGAATTGAAGCCAATCCTGACAAGATCAAAGCAATTGAGCATATTGAAGCACCAAAGCGCGTCAAGGATGTGCGCCATCTTGCCGGCTGTGTTGCTGCACTTAGTAGGTTCACCTCCAGGTCTGCTGAGTGCGCCCTGTCCCTTTTCAAAATCTTGAAAAAGGTGGGTCCAATGAAATGGACTCTGAAAGCGAAGGCAACGCTGCAAGACTTGAAGAAGTACCTCCCTTCTGTGCCAACACTGGTTGTGCCAAGACGGCAAGACCCGTTGTTGTTATACTTGGCAGCATAAAATCAAGTGGTCAATGCTGCATTGGTGGCTAAAAGTGCGTTATATCGACTAGGGGGGTGAATAGGCGATTTTTATGAATTCTTCACTGAGGAATTTGCTGCTAAGGAAATTCCTAAATGAAGAACTACTTGCAGCGGAATAAGTACTCAAAAGTAAACACAGCAGAACACAAGCATCGTCATCATAATGAAATGAAGACAAGCACAGAGTACAGAAAGCGTAAACAAAGGATAACACAAGATGAAGACAGACAGACTGAAGAAATTGAACTGAGGAAATTGAGAAAGTCTTCAGTCAAAGTCTTCAAACAAATATGAACAAGCACACAACAATAGACATGAGGAAATGAAAGAGTTGAGGAAATAGAACTAGTAAGCTTGGTGAAGACAATGATTTGGTAGACCAGTTCCAACTGCTGTCTCAGTTGTACGTCTGGTTGGAGCGCTGAGTATTTAAACTCGAGGACACACAGTCCCTGACACACAGTCCTCACCGTATTCTCCTTGAGCTAAGGTCACACAGACCTCGCACAATCACTCGTGATAAGTCTTCAGGTGACTTCCAAACCTTCACAGACGAGGTCACTCGGCGATCCACAATTCCTCTTGGATGCTCTAGACCATGACACCTAACCGTCTGGAAGAAGCACAGTCTTCAAAGGTAACAAGCGTCGGATCCATGCAGGATCACTCTCTTCAGTGATGCCCAATCACTTTGGGTTGTAGGTGTGTTGGGTTTGGGTTTTCCTCACTTGATGATTTTTGCTCAAAGTCCTCGGAGGATGGGATGCTCTCAAATGACGAGTGTCAGTTTCTCTCGGAGCAGCCAACTAGCTAGTGGTTGTAGGGGGTGGCTATTTATAGCCTAGGGAGCAGCCCGACATGATAAGACATAAATGCCCTTCAATGATATGACCGTTAGGTGGGTAGATATTTTGGGACAGCTGGCGCATAGCACAACAACGGTCGGAAATTTGACTCTCAAATTTCTTAGGGCTATCATGTTCCTCATTGTGTAGGCAATCCGCACTGGCGAATTCCTAACTCCTCAGTCAGAACAAATTCCTTAGAGACCAGAAGAACTTCGTCTCTGTCACTGAAGAATATGACTGAACTGTATGAGATTTCCAATGGCTTCACTCGAAGGTATTGGTAGGTGTAGGGTTTTCAGTTGAGCATCACATGGAAATTTTTCCTTAGTATTTCCTCGACCCCCTTTAACAATACGGTGTTTCCTATGACTCAAGAAAGGGAAAATGAAACTACGAAAACAAAAGTCTTCATGCTTCATGTTCCTCGAATGATTGCCAAATCTTAAAGGTCACACCAATTTCTTCACTTTCAAAGTCTTCAGAAAGTCTTCAGAAATCCAAAGTCTTCAGTTGAAGAACTTCATTTTTAGGGGTCGACTTTCTCTGTAAATATCAAACTCCTCATAGACTTATAGACCTGTGTACACTCACAAACGCATCAGTCCCTTAACCTATAAGTCTTCAATACACCAAAATCACTAAGGGGCACTAGATGCACTTACAATCTCCCCCTTTTTGGTGATTGATGACAATATAGGTAAGTTTTCAACGGGGATAAACATACGAAGTGTAAATACTAATATTGAGGAATTTGATTGTAAGATATAGAAGAACTCCCCCTGAAGATGTGCATAGTGAGGAATTTGCTTTTGAAGCAATGCACACTTGAAGAATATAATCATGGAGATCTCCCCCTATATCTTGTAATTCATACACGGATTTGACATATAATATGAGGAATTTGAAATGCATGATGAAATATGGTGACTGATATAATTCAGCATGTGTGCGTAGACATTAATGAGGAATAAGCACGCAGAAGAACTCAACAAAAGTATCAGGCCACCATAGAGTTTAAGATTACAACTCGATCCAGCGAAGTCATCAAAAGAACGAGAGTTGTAACTTAGGAAAAAACGCCCATATAAGATAGACCCGCTTGAAGACTAACTCAAATTTCTCCCCCTTTGTCATCGAATGACCAAAAGGGTTGAAAATGAGGACTAAGGCCCCTGAAGAATATCATGATGATGGAGGAGCGCCAGCGTTGTTGGGGTCTTGAGTCGGTGTAGAGCCTGCCGCAGTGTCGTCCAAGTCTTCGTACTCATTCGTGTCGCGTGATGAACAAAAAGAACTGGCGACCAAGGAAGGAACCTTGACCTTCTTGAATTTCTTCAGTGGAGGAGTAGACCAGTCAAAATCTTCCTTGAAACCCATTTGCTTCAGATCTTCTTCACCATAGAGATGTGACAGAATAGCCCAGGTGCGATCGAAAACTTCATGGAGGTAGTAATGGTTTTTCTTCACTGCATTATGTGTAGAAGTCATGTTGTGAACAATAGAGCCAAACTGACGCTTAACCCATTTGTGGTTTCGATCCACCTTTTGGTGAAGACTAAGAAGCAGTTCTCGGTCAGTCATCACACGAGGAGCAGTGGCTTGAGGATTTGGCTTGGATGCATTTGCAGGAGAATCATGAGTGGCAGAGTCATCATTGGTGGAATAAGATGCAGCTTTGCGGAACTAACCATCCAATGGACGAATACCTTCATCGATAACAGCTAGTGCCTTGCCCTTCTCATCAGCTGAGGAATATGTCCGCTTGAGGACTTCAATCAGGGGCAAGTAACTGAGGTGATTCTGAAAGTCAGCTTTGTAGTTGAGTGAAGACCTTGTTCTGAGGAATCTCATGATCCAAGGGGCATAAGGCTTCAGCTCAAACGGAGAAAGTGCAACATTTGCCAGAGTCCTCATGAAGAAATCATGATAATTGACAGGGATGACATGCATGATATTGAATAGCATATTCTTCATGATGCCAACAATTTCCTCATCGGATGAGTCATGGCCTTTGATAGGACTCATAGTCTTTGTCAGAATGCGGTAGATGGTTCTTGGCACATACAACAATTCCTTCACGAGAAATTTGGTCCTTGGGGCTTGACCAGGCTTCAGAGGCTTCATGAGCACTTGCATGTAATGAGCAGTGAATTCAGGCTCTTGGTACAGACAATGAGCACCTTGAGGTGGATGATTGATTGCAGGGCATGAAGTAATTCAGAGGCCGATGCCTTGTAGTGAGTGTTGTCGGTCATCCAATCCAACACCCAAGAGTTGATATCATCAGCATCACCTATGATGTGCAGGGTGGCGTCAAACTGAAGAATAAGCTCTTCATTCCAATCAACTATGTCAGAGCAAAAGTTGAGCAAGCCTGCATCATGAAGCATACTTAGGACTTGAGAGAAGCAAGGCATTGATTCCATGTCCACGTGAGGAATATGCTCGTGGCCGAAGACTTTGTCCTTGTTGAAAAGCAGTGAAGAATAGAAATTGGCCTGGCTGGCAGTCCAGAAGCGCCTCCTTCTAAGAAGAGCATTGTCATAAGGGTTGAAATCAATGAAGAAAACATGATCGCCGAAGAAGTCATCAGCCTTGAATTTCTGCTTCCTTGAGAAGGGATCCTTTGGCTTGGGCTGAGGAGTGTCAGCCAATTGCATCACCACCTCAGGAATCACAATCTCAAGATCCACAGACTGAGGAATTTCAGGCTCTTCATCAGCTGCAGCCTGGGTCTTCAATTCTTTATTTATATTTTCTTCAGCACTAGTGGCTGGAATATCTTCATGGACAGATGGGGTTGCATGAGGTTCTTCAGATCCCATTTGTACTTCAGTAGCAGCAGGGGACTGAGGAATTGCTTGAAGTGGAGTGAACATTGGAGAGTTGGGGTGCTGACTTTCCCAAAAGTCATCATTCAACACAGGTGTGGTACAGCCAATGTCCACATCCTCATCTTCCATTTCTTCAACACCGGCCTCTTCAGCAGTGAACTGAGGCATAGGCGAGGAGACAACTGGTGTTGAAGGGATTGCATCCACTTCAATTTCTTCATCCAACTGCTCTGATGAAGCATCAGAAGGATTCTCTTCATCGGATTCACTTGGAATCACATAATCTTCACCAAAAGGAACAAGGTCCTTTGATGGCATGAAAGAGATAGGAACAGCATCAATCGGGTTGTTAATTGAGCTTGTCAACGGCTTCATCTTCTTCGGAGCTGAAGAATCTGATGAAGTTGATGCCTTCCTTTTCTTCACAGCTGCACACTCTGCAGCCTTGGTCTTCTTCGCATCTGATGCAGATGGAAGAATTGGAGTTGGTGTAGGCACAGGAGGAGCAGAGGACTTTGGTTCAGTTTCTTCAGGCGCAACTAATGCAGTTGCCCTGACTTATTCACTTTCTTTAGGCGCACCACTAGTGGATGCCATGGCAATTTCTTCAGCGGCTGGAATGCAGTCATCAGCCCTGGTATTTTCACTTTCTTCAGTAGCCTGGTTGTTATCAGCGGTGCTGGCATGTTCTTCAGTAGGCTGAGCAGATGCTTCAGCCGGAGTGACTTCAATGTGCATAGGAGCAACAACACTTGAAGTGAAAGTATTCATCAGCTTGACGAACCGGACCTTGGCGCCCTTCCAATCAGCATAGTAGCGATTGAATTCATCACTCAGTTGCTTGATCTCAGCTTGCAAGGCAATGAGTTGATCAGGGGTAAGAGCAAGGACATTGTCCTTTAGGTAGCGCTACTTCTTGTACCGCGCTTTCTTCAGTCTTCTTCGTTCTTCAAATTTCCACGTCTCTTCTTCAATGAAGGTAGTCAAAACATGACTTTGACCAGGAGTGAGGTTCATCTCCGGCAAAGGCGTGTTTGGGTCCTTGTGCCATAGATCAATGAAGTCTAGGATCAACTTTGGATCCAACAACAGTGGCACATTGCTGCCTTTGGCTCTAGCGGCCCTGGCCTGCCTGTCTCTGATGATTTCGGCAAGTTCTTCATCATCAGCCTCATCATCATCAGAGGGCACTTGAAAGGCGACATGCTTCTTGTGAGGACTTGGTCGAGGGCCTCGTCCAGCAGTGTCCTTTTTCTTCAGCAGAGAGGGGCCAGTTGAGGAATTTGGTGTAGCTGAGGAACTCGCGGAAGCTCCTGAGGCAATTGAGATGCCAGCGGTCCTTTGGCACGTGGTAGAGGATTTAGTCGGAGCAGCTGAAGACTTTGTCGGAGGGGCTGAGGACTTTGAAGGAGGAGCAGATTGGGGAATTGGCTGTGAGGACTTGGAAGAATCTGGCCGTGAGGGCATTGCTGAGGAACTTGGCCATGAGGGCATTGAGGGTGAAGCACTTGGCTTATGAGCGGGCTTCTTAGCCATGGCCTTCTTCAGCTTGCTTGCAGAGGCCTCAGCAGTGGTAGCAGCAGCAGTAGAGTCTTCATTAAATTTCCTCACTACTTCCTTTGCTTGTTTTGCCAGTTTGGCCTGGCGCTTTGCCCATTCATCAGGATATTCCTCACCATGCTTGAGGCTGGTGGGACTTGCCAATTGGCCAGGTGCCAATGGAGGTCTTGGGCATGGAGGGTTGAGTGCGAATTTCTTCATATACTTGGGAGTACCATATCTGTACTCCCTCCATTCCCGTGCCCATCTCCTCTCTATCCTTTGTATGCGCACCTTGCACTGATTTTTGTCCTCCTTGCCAAATTTGGCCTCATCAGGAGTGCAATAATCCTTGTATATGTCCTCAGGGATCTCGAAAGCAGTATTGACCTCAGGCCTCTTTCCTCCCTTCTGTGGCTTCTTGCCATCAGCCATTTTCTTCAGCTGAGGAATATGAACAACTGAAGTTTCTGAAGAGGTGTGCAACTTTTCTTCGAGGAACGCTGCAAATGAGTTAAGTTGATGAGAACCTAGTGATTCAACAGCGGACATTTGTACCTGTGAACAGAGTATAGTTGCGAGGAATTTGGAGTGGTTATATGCGTTCTCAGAAAGTTTTTCAAAAAGAATAGGTCTGAGGAATTTGACCAGATGAGTCTTGAAGAATTTCACTAAGCGTTCTTTGTCTTAGGTTCCAGAGTTGTATAGATTGAAAATCCACACAATTGAGGAATCTTGAAGAAAATCATTGCTTAGAGAAACGAATCAAGAGCAGATGACATGTGAGGTGTTCAGTGTGTGAAGATTTGAAGAATAAACACCTTTGAAGATTTTCAAGAAAACATACGAATCAAAGAGGGCAGTAAAAGTAACTTTTAATTTCCCTTGATGAAGAACACGACGAACTGGGAAGAGTAGATGTGAAGTTCGTCAGTTCAGATCTTCCACGCCCTAACTCAGCAGAGGAAGACAGCTATGGCAGCGGTGGAGTGAAGAAATCCACAACCGACACGAGTACGACGGCAACGAGGTCGAAGCAGTGAAGCTCTTCCTCACTGGTGACGATGAAGTAGCGGTGATGCTAGGGTTTGAGAAGCTCGAGCGGGAGTGAGATCGAGCGGGGTAAAAACAAAGTGAGGAAGAGGTGGGGATATTTATAGTGGGAGTGAAAAACTATACGCCCAAGGAAATCGGACGAACGTGCCCCTGGCCCTTCTCATTCGCTTGACATGTGTCACCCACGTACTGAGAGGTGGTGATCGTGTAAGATCGTGGGAGAATGGATAAGTATTGTCGTGGGATGCAGAACGGTTTGAGCGGCAAAGCCAAAAATTTAGATAAGATAAGTTAAAAGTTCTGTTTGCAATTTCTTCAGCTGTCAAGGACTCAGTGAAGATTTTGAACGAGTTTCAAATAGAACGCGCATGAAGAATTTGTAAACAGACTGGGTTGAGTTTAGCATAGAGGGGGAAGGGTCCGATCACATTCACTTAGTAGAAGGAATCAACTTGAAGAATTAGCAATAAGTGAATGTTGTAGAGGACATAAACTCATATATATATATATATATAGCCAATGAAGAATAACGACGGAAAGAGTGAAGACAATGCAAAGTTGAAGAATTTGAAAAAACTGAGGAATTTCAAAAACGAAGAAAAACTGAAGATTTTAAATTTTGGTTGGTGGCGTAACCCACCGTATAAGAAAGCTGATTTCAGACACCGCGTACAATTGTCGTAGGGCTCTGAGAATCAATTTCTTCATTAATTTCTTCACACTTAGAGGGTTAGTCTTCATTGATTGAAGAAAAACATTAATTTGTGTGTTGCGCATCTAAGTCATCAAGTCAACATAAGTGTTAGGATGTGTGTCCATTTCAGAGAACATTCGAAGAATCTAGGATATTTAGCTCACACTGCAACTTGCTAAATCTCTTCTCATCCAAGGGCTTAGTGAATATATCGGCCAGCTGGTCTTCAGTGCTTGCGTGGTCGATGGAGATGTCGCCCTTCAACACATGATCATGAAGAAAATGATGACGAATCTGGATGTGCTTGGTCTTCGAGTGCTGAACTGGGTTATGAGCAATCTTGATAGCGCTCTCATTGTCGTAGTAGAGAGGCACATTCTTCACGTTGATGCCATAGTCCTTAAGTGTTTGCTTCATCCATAGTAATTGAGCACAGCATGATCCGGCAGCAATGTACTTAGCTTCTGCAGTGGAGAGTGATACGCAGTTCTGTTTCTTCGAGGACCAACAAACCAAAGATCGTCCGAGGAAATGGCATGTGCCTGATGTTGACTTGCGGTCCACACGATCACCAGCATAGTCAGAGTCTGAATATCCAATGAGATCAAACGAAGAGCCCTTGGGATACCATAATCCAAGTGTTGGTGTGTCAGCTAGATATCGAAGAATATGCTTCACAGCCTTATGGTGTGATTCCTTCGGTGTAGCTTGAAATCGGGCACACATGCAAACACTAAGCATAATATCCGGCCTAGATGCACAGAGGTACAATAAAGAGCCAATCATGGAGCGGTATACCTTTTGATCGAAGTCTTTGCCATTTTCATCAGTGCATAGATGGCCATTTGTGGGCACTGGAATTTTGACCCCTTTGCAATCTTGCATGCCGAATTTCCTTAGTACATCTTTGAGGTATTTCCACTGAGATATGAATATGCCATTTCGTTGTTGACGAATTTGAAGACCTAAAAAGAATTTCAATTCTCCCATCATAGACATTTGATATTCTTCACTCATCATATAGGCAAATTCATCACTGTATCATTGGTCAGTACAATCAAAAATGATATCATCAACATAAATTTGGCACACAAACAATTCACCATCATAAGATTTAGTGAAAAGAGTTGGGTCAAGTGAACCGGGTTTGAAGCCTTTCTTCATGAGGAATTCCTTCGAAGTATTATACCATGCCCGAGGGGCCTGCTTGAGGCCATACAAGGCCTTATTGAGTCTGAAGACTTTGTCAGGATGCTTTGGATCTTCAAAACTTCGGGGTTGAGCAACATATACTTCTTCCTCAAGCGTACCATTGAGGAATGCACTTTTCACATCCATTTGTTGTAAGATAATATCATGATGGTTAGCATAAGCAAGTAATATGCGAATAGCCTCAAGTCTAGCAACAGGTGCAAAGTTTTCATCGAAATCAATTCCTTCAACCTGTGTGTAGCCTTGAGCTACAAGTCGTGCATTATTCCTCACCACAAGGCCATTTTCATCTTGCTTGTTGCGGTAGATCCACTTTGTGCCAATAATGTTGTGCTTGCGAGGATCTGGACATTTGACCAGTTCCCAAACGTTGTTGAGCTTGAACTGATGTAATTCTTCTTGCATAGCTTGAATCCACTCAGGCTCCAGAAATGCTTCATCTACCTTAGTGGGCTCTGTGATAGAGACAAAAGCAAAGTGCCCTCAAAAGTTAGACAAATGTGAAGCTTTTGAGCGTGTGAGAGGACCTGGTGCTTCAATGTCATCGATGATCTTCTCGATTTGCACTTCGTTTGCAATGCGAGGATGAGCAGGTTGTCTTCGAGGAATTTGATCCGCATTTTCTTCAGGAGCATTTCCCTCAGCACCATTTGCTTCAGGTGCGCCAGCTCGACGTTCTTCACGTTTTGGAATAAATTCTTCAGCAGATTCTTCGGTAGGAATGACATCCTCAGTAGCCTTGAACTTGATAGATTCCTCAGGTGCTGGTTCATCTAACATAGAAGGTAGGTGCTCTCTTTGCGAGCCATTAGTTTCATCGAACCGCACGTCTAAAGTTTCAACAACCTTGTGGAGAACGTTGTTGAAGACTTCGTAGGTGTGCGAGTCCTTTCCGTAACCAAGCATAAAACCCTCATGTGCTTTCGGTGCAAATTTAGTATTGTGATGAGGATCTCTAATCCAACATTTAGCACCGAAGACTTTGAAGTAACTCACATTGGGTTTCTTGTCAGTGAGGAGTTCATAAGCAGTCTTCTTGAAGAATTTGTGAAGATATACTCTGTTGATGATGTGGCACACAGTATCAATAGCCTCAATCCAGAAACGACGAGGCGTCTTGTATTCATCAAGCATAGTGCGAGCCATCTCAACAAGAGTTCTGTTCTTGCGCTCCACGACGCCATTCTGCTGAGGAGTATAAGGAGCAGATAACTCATGAGTAATACCAAGTTCATCAAGATAGTCATTAAGACCGGAATTCTTGAACCCAGTCACATTGTCACTTCTGATGTGCTTGATCTTCACACCAAAGTTGGTTGAAGCCCTCGAGGAAAATCGTTTGAAGACTTCCTGCACCTCATGTTTGAAAGTGACAATGTGCACCCATGTGTAATGAGAATAATCATCAACAATAACAAAGCCATATAGAGATGCATCATTTGTAACAGCAGAATAATGATTAGGACCAAAGAGATCCATATGAAGCAATTCAAATGGTCGAGTGGTAGTCATGATAGTCTTTGCTGGATGCTTGGCCTTTGTCATCTTTCCAGCTTCACAGGCTCCGCTAAGTGATCCTTGAGGAATTTGACATTCTCAATGCCAATGACATGCTTCTTCTTCGCAAGCGTGTGCAAATTCCTCATGCCAGCATGACCAAGTCGTCGATGCCATAGCCAGCCTTCTGAAGCTTTTGCAAGTAGGCATACGACTGGTTGTGGTCCTATAGATAAATCAACAATGTACAAGTCTCCTCTCCTAAAGCCTTCGAAGACTTTGGAATTGTCAGTTTCCATGATCACAACACAACGATATTTGCCAAAGACAACAATCATATCGAGGTCACAAAGCATTAAGACAGACATGAGGTTGTATCCTAAGGACTCGACTGTTGGGGAACGTAGTAATTTCAAAAAATTTCCTACGCACACGCAAGATCATGGTGATGGCATAGCAACGAGAGGGGAGAGTGTTCGTCCACGTACCCTCATAGACCATAAGCGGAAGCGTTAGCACAACGCGGTTGATGTAGTCGTACGTCTTCACGATCCGACCGATCCAAGCAACGAACGTACGGCACCTCCGAGTTCAGCACACGTTCAGCTCGATGACGATCTCCGGGCTCTGATCCAGCAAAGCTCCGGAGATGAGTTCCGTCAGCACGACGGCATGGTGACTATGATGATGTTCTACCGGAGCAGGGCTTCGGCTAAACTCCGCGACAATATGACCGAGGTGGAATATGGTGGAGGGGGGCACCGCACACGGCTAAGGAACGATCCGTAGATCAACTTGTGTGTCTATGGGGTGCCCCCCACCCCCGTATATAAAGGAGCCAAGGGGAGGGGGCGGCCGGCCAAGGAGGGCGCGCCAAGGGGGGAGTCCTACTCCCACCGGGGAGTAGGACTCCCTTCTTTCCTAGTTGGAATAGGAGAAGGGGGGAAAGAGGAGGAAGAGGGGAAGGAAGGGGCGCCGCCTTCCCTTGTCCTATTCGGACTAGGAAGGGAGGGCGCGCCACCTCCTGCCTCCTTCCCTCTTCTCCCTCGAGGCCCATGTAGGCCCAATAACCCCCCGGGGGGTTCCGGTAACCCCCCGGTACTCCGGTAAAATGCCGATTTCACCCAGAACGATTCCGATGTCCAAATATAGGCTTCCAATATATCGATCTTTATGTCCCGACCATTTCGAGACTCCTCGTCACGTCCATGATCACATCCGGGACTCCGAACAAACTTCAGTACATCAAAACTTATAAACTCATAATAAAACTGTCATCATAATGTTAAGCGTGCGGACCCTACGGGTTTGAGAACTATGTAGACATGACCTAGAACTATTCTTGGTCAATAACCAACAGCGGAACCTGGATGCCCATATTGGTTCCTACATATTCTACGAAGATCTTTATCGGTCAAACCGCATAACAACATACGTTGTTCCCTTTGTCATCGGTATGTTACTTGCCCGAGATTTGATCGTCGGTATCCAATACCTAGTTCAATCTCGTTACCGGCAAGTCTCTTTACTCGTTCCGTAATGCATCAACCCGTAACCAACTCATTGGTCACGTTGCTTGCAAGGCTTATAATGATGTGCATTACCGAGAGGGCCCAGAGATACCTCTCCGACAATCGGAGTGACTAAACCTAATCTCGAAATACGCCAACTCAACATGTACCTTCGGAGACACCTGTAGTACTCCTTTATAATCACCCAGTTACGTTGTGACATTTGGTAGTACCCAAAGTGTTCTTCCGGTAAACGGGAGTTGCATAATTCTCATAGTTACAGGAACATGTATAAGTCATGAAGAAAGCAATAGCAATATACTAAACGATCAAGTGCTAGGCTAACGGAATGGGTCATGTCAATCACATCATTATCCTAATGATGTGATCCCATTATTCAAATGACAACACATGTCTATGGTTAGGAAACATAACCATCTTTGATTAATGAGCTAGTCAAGTAGAGGCATACTAGTGACTATGTGTTTGTCTATGTATTCACACATGTATCATGTTTCCGGTTAATACAATTCTAGCATGAATAATAAACATTTATCATGATATGAGGAAATAAATAATAACTTTACTATTGCCTCTAGGGCATATTTCCTTCAGTCTCTCACTTGCACTAGAGTCAATAATCTAGATTACATAGTAATGATTCTAACACCCATGGAGTCTTGGTGCTGATCATGTTTTGCTCGTGAGAGAGGCTTAGTCAACGGGTCTGCAACATTCAGATCCGTATGTATCTTGCAGATCTCTATGTCTCCCACCTGGACTTGGTCCCAAATGGAATTGAAGCGTCTCTTGATGTGCTTGGTCCTCTTGTGAAATCTGGATTCCTTTGCCAAGGCAATTGCACCAAGATTGTCACGAAGATCTTCATTGGTCCCGATGCACTAGGTATGACACCTAGATCGAAATGAACTCCTTCATCCGACTCCTTCATTTGCTGCTTGAAGCAGCTATGTACTTCGCTTCACATGTAGATCCCGCCACGACGCTTTGTTTAGAACTGTACCAACTTACAGCTCCACCGTTTAATAAAAACACATATCCGGTTTGCGATTTAGAATCGGCCGAATCAGTGTCAAAGCTTGCATCGACGTAACCATTTACGACTAGCTCTTTGTCACCTCCATATCTGAAACATATCCTTAGTCCTTTTCGTATTTCAGGATGTTCTTGACCTCATCGATGATCCACTCTGGATTACTTTGGTACCTTCCTGCCAAGATTATTGCTAAGCATACGTCAGGTCTGGTACACAGCATTGCATGATAGAGCCTATGGCTGAAGCATAGGGAACATCTTCCATTTTCTCTCTATCTTCTGCTGTGGTCGGGCATTGAGTTTGACTCAACTTCACACCTTGTAGCACAGGCAAGAACCCTTACTTTGCCTGATCCATTTTGAACTTTTTCAAAATTTTATCAAGGTATGTGCTTTGTGAAAGTCCTATTAAGCGTCTTGATCTATCTCTATAGATCTTGATGCCCAATATGTAAGCAGCTTCACCGAGGTCTTTCATTGAAAAACTTTTATTCAAGTATCCCTTTATGCTATCCAGAAATTCTATATCATTTCCAATTAATAATATGTCATCTACATATAATATCGAAATGCTACGAGCTCCCACTCACTTTCTTGTAAATACAGGCTTCTCCAAAAGTCTCAGATAAAACCATATGCTTTGATCACACTATCAAAACGTTTATTCCAACTCCGAGATGCTTGCACCAGTCCATAAATGGATCATCGAGCTTGCATACTTTGTTAGCACCTTTTGGATCAACAAAACCTTCGGCTGCATCATATACAACTCTTCTTCCGTAAATCCATTCAAGAATGCAGTTTTGACATCCATTTGCCAAATTTCATAATCATGAAATGCAGCAATAGCTAACATGATTCGGACAGACTTAAGCATCGCTACTGGTGAGAAAGTCTCATCGTAGTCAACTCCTTGAACTTGTCAAAACCTTTCGCAACAAGTCGAGCTTTATAGACAGCTACATTACCATCAGCGTCAGGTCTTCTTCTTAAAGATCCATTTATTCTCAATTGCTTGCCGATCATCGGGCAAGTCAACCAAAGTCCATACTTTGTTTTCATACATGGATCCCATCTCGATTTCATGGCCTCTAGCCATTTTGTGGAATCTGGGCTCATCATCGCTTCCTCATAGTTCGCAGGTTCATCATGGTCAAGTAACATGACTTCGAATTGGATTACCGTACCACTCAGTGCGGATCTTACTCTGGTAGACCCACGAGGTTCATGAGAAACTTGATCTGAAGTTTCATGATCAATATCATTAGCTTCCTCACTAATTGGTGTAGTTGTCACAGGAACCGGTTTTTGTGATGAACTACTTTCCAATAAGGGAGTAGATACAGTTATCTCATCATGTTCTACTTTCCTCCCACTCACTTCTTTCGAGAGAAACTCCTTCTCTAGAAAGGATCCGAATTTAGCAGCGAAAATCTTTCCCTCAGATCTGTGATAGAAGGTGTACCCAATAGTTTCTTTTGGGTATCCTATGAAGACACATTTCTCCGATTTGGGTTCGAGCTTATCTAGTTGAAGTTTCTTCACATAAGCATCGCAGCCCCAAACTTTAAGAAACGACAACTTTGGTTTCTTGCCAAACCACAGTTCATAAGGTGTCGTCTCAACGGATTTTGATGGTGCCCTATTTAACGTGAATGTGGCCGTCTCTAAAGCATAACCCCAAACCGATAGCGGTAAATCAGTAAGAGACATCATAGATCGCACCATATCCAGTAAAGTACGATTACGACATTCTGACACACCATTTTGTTGTGGTGTTCCGGGTGGCGTGAGTTGCGGAACTATTCCGCATTGTTTCAAGTGTAGACCAAACTCGTAACTCAAATATTCTCCTCCACGATCAGATCGTAGAAACTTTATTTTCTTGTTACAATGATTTTCCACTTCACTCTGAAATTCTTTGAACTTTTCAAATGTTTCAGACTTGTGTTTCATCAAGTAGATATACCCATATCTGCTCAAATCATCTGTGAAGGTGAGAAAATAACGATACCCGCCGCGAGCCTCAACATTCATTGGACCACAAACATCAGTATGTATGATTTCCAACAAATCAGTTGCTCGCTCTCTAGTTCCAGAGAATAGCGTTTTAGTCATCTTGCCCATGAGGCACGGTCCGCAAGTACCAAATGATTCATAATCAAGTGATTCCAAAAGCCCATCAGTATGGAGTTTCTTCATGCGTTTTACACCGATATGACCTAAACGGCAGTGCCACAAATAAGTTGCACTATCGTTATCAACTCTGCATCTTTTGGTTTCAACACTATGAATATGTGTATCACTACTATCGAGATTCAATAAAAATAGACCACTCTTCAAGGGTGCATGACCATAAAAGATATTACTCATATAAATAGAACAACCATTATTCTCTGATTTAAATGAATAACCGTCTCGCATCAAACAAGATCCAGATATAATGTTCATGCTCAACGCCGGCACCAAATAACAATTATTTAGGTCTAAAACTAATCCCGATGGTAGACGTAGAGGTAGCGTGCCGACCGCGATCACATCGACTTTGGAACCATTTCCCACGCGCATTGTCACCTCGCCCTTAGCCAATCTTCGCTTAATCCGTAGTCCCTGTTTCGAGTTGCAAATATTAGCAACAGAACTAGTATCAAATACCCAGGTGCTACTGTGAGCATTAGTAAGGTACACATCAATAACATGTATATCACATATACCTTTGTTCACTTTGCCATCCTTCTTATCCGCCAAATACTTGGGGCAGTTCCGCTTCCAAAGTCCATCCGCTTGCGGTAGAAGCACTCGTTTTAGGCTTAGGTCCGACTTGGGTTTCTTCTCTTGAGCAACAACTTGTTTGCTGTTCTTTTGAAGTTCCTTCTTCTTCCCTTTGCCATTTTTCTTGAAACTGGTGGTCTTGTTAACCATCAACACTTGATGCTCCTTCTTGATTTCTACCTCCGCGTATTTTAGCATCGCGAAGAGCTCGAAATAGTCTTGTTCATCCCTTGCATATTATAGTTCATCACGAAGCTCTTGTAGCTTGGTGGCGATGATTGAAGAATTTCATCAATGACACTATCATCGTGAAGATTAACCCCGCTTGAATCAAGTGATTATTATACCCGCACATTTTGAGTATATGTTCACCGACGTAACTATTCTCCTCCATCTTGCAGCTATAGAACTTATTGGAGACTTCATATCTCTCCATCCGGGCATTTGCTTGAAATATTAACTTCAACTCTGGAACATCTCATATGCTCCATGACGCTCAAAACGTCGTTGAAGACCGGTTCTAAGCCGTAAAGCATGGCACATCGAACTATCGAGTAGTCATCGGCTTTGCTCGCCAGACGTTCTTAACGTCGTCGGTTGCATCAAGAAGCGAGGTTCGCACCCAGCGGTGCTTCCAAGACGTAACTTTTCGTGTAGCAATGAGGATAATCCTCGTGTTACGGACCCGATCCGTGTAATTGCTACCATCATCTTTCAACTTTGCTTTCTCAAGGAACGCATTAAAATTCAACGGAACAACAAAGACGAGCCATCTATCTACAAACAAACATAGACAAGCAAAATACTATCAGTACTAAGTTCATGATAAATTTAAGTTCAATTAATCATATTACTTGAAACTCCCACTTAGACAGACATCTCTCTAGTCATCTAAGTGATCACGTGATCCAAATCGACTAAACCATGTCCGATCATCACGTGAGATGGAGTAGTTTTCAATGGTGAACATCACTATGTTGATCATATCTACTATATGATTCACGCCGACCTTTCGGTCTCCGTGTTCCGAGGCCATATCTGATATGCTAGGCTCGTCAAGTATGACTGAGTATTCCGCGTGTGCAACTGTTTTGCACCGTTGTATTTGAACGTAGAGCCTATCACACCCGATCATCATGTGGTGTCTCAAAGACGAAGAACTGCCGCAACGGTGCATACTCGTGGAGAACACTTCTTGATTATTAGTGAGAGATCATCTTAAAATGTTACCGCAATCGAAAGCAAGATAAGATGCATAAAGGATAAACATCACATGCAATCAATATAAGTGATATGATATGGCCATCATCATCTTGTGCTTGTGATCTCCATCTTCGAAGCACCGTCATGATCACCATCGTCACCGGCGCGACACCTTGATCTCCATCGTAGCATCGTTGTCGTTACGCCATCTATTGCTTCTACCACTATCGCTACCGCTTAGTGATAAAGTAAAGCAATTATAGGGTGTTTGCATTTCATACAATAAAGCGACAACCATATGGCTCCTGCCAGTTGCTGATAACTTCGGTTACAAAACATGATCATCTCATACAATAAAATATAGCATCACGTCTTGACCATATCACATCACAACATGCCCTGCAAAAACAAGTTAGACGTCCTCTACTTTGTTGTTGCAAATTTTACGTGGCTGCTACGGGCTTAGCAAGAACCGTTCTTACCTACGCATCAAAAACCACAACGATAGTTCGTCAAGTTAGTGTTGTTTTAACCTTCGCAAGGACCGGGCGTAGCCACACTTGATTCAGCTAAAGTGAGAGAGACAGACACCCGCCAGCCACCTTTAAGCACGAGTGCTCGTAACGGTGAAACCAGTCTCGCGTAAGCGTACGCGTAATGTCGGTCCGGGCCGCTTCATCTCACAATACCGCCGAACCAAAGTATGACATGCTGGTAAGCAGTATGACTTGTATCACTCACAACTCACTTGTGTTCCACTCGTGCATATAACATCAACGCATAAAACCTAGGCTCGGATGCCACTGTTGGGGAACGTAGTAATTTCAAAAATTTCCTACGCACACGCAAGATCATGGTGATGGCATAGCAACGAGAGGGGAGAGTGTTCGCCCACGCACTCGTGAGACCGTAAGCGAAGCGTTAGCACAACGCGGTTGATGTAGTCGACGCCTTCACGATCCGACCGATCCAAGCACCGAACGACGGCACCTCCAAGTTCAGACACGCTCAGCTCGATGACGATCTCCGGCTCCGATCCAGCAAAGCTCGGAGATGAGTTCCACAAGACGACGGCGTGGTGACGATGATGATGTTCTATCGGCGCAGGCTTCGCCTAAACTCCGCGACGATATGACCGAGGTGGAATATGGTGGAGGGGGCACCGCTGCACGGCTAAGGAATGATCCGTAGATCAACTTGTGTGTCTATGGGGTGCCCCCGCCTCGTATATAAAGGAGCCAAGGGAGGGTCCGCCGCCAAGGAGGGCGCGCAGGGGGGTCCTACTCCCACTGGGAGTAGGACTCCCTTCTTTCCTAGTTGGAATAGGAGAAGGGGGGAAAGAGGAGGAAGAGGGAAAGGAAAGGGGGGGGGGCACCGCCACCCTTCCCTTGTCCTATTCGGACTAGGAAGGGGAGGGGCGCGCGGCCACCTCCTGCCTCCTTCCCTCTTCTCCCTCGAGGCCCATGTAGGCCCAATAACCCCCCGGGGGGTTCCGTAACCCCTGTACTCGGTAAAATGCCGATTTCACCCGGAACGATTCCGATGTCCAAATATAGGCTTCCAATATATCGATCTTTATGTCTCGACCATTTCGAGACTCCTCGTCACGTCCGTGATCACATCCGGGACTCCGAACAAACTTCGGTACATCAAAACTTATAAACTCATAATAAAACTGTCATCGTAACGTTAAGCGTGCGGACCCTACGGGTTCGAGAACTATGTAGACATGACCTAGAACTATTCTCGGTCAATAACCAACAGCGGAACCTGGATGCCCATATTGGTTCCTACATATTCTACGAAGATCTTTATCGGTCAAACCGCATAACAACATGCGTTGTTCCCTTTGTCATCGGTATGTTACTTGCCCGAGATTTGATCGTCGGTATCCAATACCTAGTTCAATCTCGTTACCGGCAAGTCTCTTTACTCGTTCCGTAATGCATCATCCCGTAACCAACTCATTGGTCACATTGCTTGCAAGGATTATAATGATGTGCATTACCGAGAGGGCCCAGGGATACCTCTCCGACAATCGGAGTGACAAAACCTAATCTCGAAATACGCCAACTCAACATGTACCTTCGGAGACACCTGTAGTACTCCTTTATAATCACCCGATTCACGTTGTGACGTTTGGTAGTACCAAAGTGTTCTTCCGTAAACGGAGTTGCATAATTCTCATAGTTACAGGAACATGTATAAGTCATGAAGAAAGCAATAGCAATATACTAAACGATCAAGTGCTAGGCTAACGGAATGGGTCATGTCAATCACATCATTCTCCTAATGATGTGATCCCATTAATCAAATGACAAAACATGTCTATGGTTAGGAAACATAACCATCTTTGATTAATGAGCTAGTCAAGTAGAGGCATACTAGTGACTATGTGTTTGTCTATGTATTCACACATGTATCATGTTTCCGGTTAATACAATTCTAGCATGAATAATAAACATTTATCATGCTATGAGGAAATAAATAATAACTTTATTATTGCCTCTAGGGCATATTTCCTTCATCGACAAGCATGACTTTGTCCATGTGTCGATCCTTTGAGATCGCAACCTTACCTAGACCCAATACCTGAATTTTGCCTTTGTCAGCGAAGATGATATGCTTCAGATGCGATGGCGATAAAGGAGCATCCATCAATAGATTCTTGTCACTAGTCATGTGATTCGTACACCCACTATCGAGGACCCACTCATTGGCTTTGGGTTGATCATCCTGCAGATGAATTAGTGCAACTTACGAACTCATATACTTCATCGGTGAAGAATATGACATCAATATCATCAGATCAATCTCATCAAGTAGAAGAACAGATAAAATAGTATGAGGACGTGAGAAATGAAAGTTCATTTCTTCATGATTAGCTCAAGGCCTTTCAGTAATCGCTCAGTCTCCAAAGAAATTCTTCAGACATTTTGAGCACGTCTGGAGACCTGACTCTGCATAAGAGATTAGTTCTTTTTCTTCACCACCCACATCTGAAGGGGTGGCAAAGAATTCATCACTCTACGAGCACCATATGAGAAAGTTGGCATAGAAGCCAGTCCACTTCGTTTCACATAAAAGGGGTTAGGATAAGCATATGAATAGGCAGAGAAATTCTTCGAGGACTTATGAACATAACGATTAGAAGAATAATGCTCATATTCATGGCCCTTAGCTCTACCCTACGAAACAGAGGGGTTAGCACGATGATGATCATATGAGGACTTTGATCCTTTTGAGTAATTTGATCCACGTGAAGAATTTGGTCCATGTGAAGAATTTGATCTGGAGTTCCTATTCTTCACAGGTGGTGTCATGAGGACATTCACCTGAAGACTTTCAAGGCAACTTTTGGGAACCCGGATTTTCTTCATAGGGGAACCGTTCCTGCAGTTAGTGCCAACATATCTAGCAAATACATCACCATTCTGATTTTTGAACAGTTTATAGTTGGAGTCAAATGACTCATGAGAAGAATGAGGAGATTCACATGTAAAGCCAGATAAGTTGGATGGATCAATCTGAGGTCCTTTGCAAAGAACCCATGAGGTTTTGGGGTACCGCTCGGGCTTCCAATATGTTCCATCAGCATTGAGTTTCCTCTCAAAGGCAATACCCTCTTTCCTAGGGTTCCTGTTGAGGATCTGCTTTTTAAGCACATCACAAAGAGTCTGATGCCCTTTGAGGCTTTTGTGCATGCCTGTCATGTACTATTCCTTCAGCCCTGCATCATCAGTGATACTAGCAATGTCCTCAGATGAGGAATTAGTGATAGCAGGGATAGATGAAGAATTTGTAGCATTAGAAGCATTTGAACATTCAGGTGAAGAATTAGTAGATTCACGTTCAATGCACTTCAGACATGGAGGAACAAATTCTTCCTGAGTAGCGCTGATTTGTTGAGCAAGTAATGAATCGCGCTCCTTCTAAAGATCTTCATAATCCACTCTTAGCTTCTCAAGATCTTGCTTTCTTTGAAGAAATTCATAAGAAAGCTTCTCGTGATCAGATAAGAGAGTGTTATGATGACCTTGAAGGGTGTCAAACTTGGACGAAGCGTCTGAAGACTTTCAGCCAAAGCTTTGGACTAATCCATTTCTTCACCCAACATATCATCGCTCTTGTTTAGCATGTATTGAACTTTTTCCAAATCTCTTTGTTGTTTAGTGGCAAGGGAAGCAAGTTTGACATAGCTGGGGCCAAATTCATCACCTGATTCATCATCACTAGATTCAGAAAGGTAGCATTCAGTTACCTTGGCACCCTCTGCCATAAGGCACGGTGAAGAGGATGATGATTCAGATGCGAAAGTCATCTCTTTGAGAGAATCCTTGTAATCCTCAAACCAAGGATCATGACGAGTACGATGAACTTCGTAGACCTCAGAGAGCCGGTCCCAGATTAGCTTCGCGTGATTGAGATGCATGACATTCCTGAACTGATTTTGGGACAAACAAGAGCAGATGACATCCTTTGCTGTGAGGTTGAGTATAGTGTACTTGCGAATGTCATCAGCCTCCGCCATCTTGCATAGATTGGTAAGACCAATCTTGGTGACGGTCCACAGTTCGCTGTCCATAGCCATGAGTCGCTTCTTCATCATGGCCTTCCACCGAGGATACTTATGACCGTCAAAGATGGGGCAGGATACATTCCTCAGTCCTGCAGTCGACATAACTAAAACTCCAAGCGGTTAAACCAAAATCACACAGAACAAGGGAGTACCTTGCTCTGATACCAATTGAAAGTGCGTTATATCGACTAGGGGGTGAATAGGAAATTTTTATGAATTCTTCACTGAGGAATTTGCTAGTGAGGAAATTCCTAAGTGAAGAACTACTTGCAGCGAAATAAGTACTCAAAAGTAAACACAGGAGAACACAAGCATAGTCATCATAATGAAATGAAGACAAGCACAGAGTACAGAAAGCGTAAGCACAGGATAACACAGGATGAAGATGGACAGTCTAAAGAAATTGAACTGAGGAAATTGAGAAAGTCTTCAGTCAAAGACTTCAAACAGATATGAACAAACACACAACAACAGAAATGAGGAAATAAAAGAGTTGAGAAAATAGAACCAGTAAGCTTGGTGAAGACAATGATTTGGTAGACCAGTTCGGACTGCTGTCTCAGATGTACGTCTGGTTGGAGCGGCTGAGTATTTAAACTCGAGGACACACAGTCCCGGACACACAGTCCTCACCGTATTGTCCTTGAGCTAAGGTCACACATACCTCGCCCAATCACTTGTGGTAAGTCTTCAGGTGACTTCCAAACCTTCACAGACTAGGTCACTCGGCGATCCACAATTCCTCTTGGATGCTCTAGACCATGACACCTAACCGTCTGGAAGAAGCACAGTCTTCAAAGGTAACAAGCGTCGGATCCACGCAGGATCAATCTCTTCAGTGATGCTCAATCACTTTGGGTTGTAGGTGTGTTGGGTTTGGGTTTTCCTCACTTGATGATTTTCGCTCAAAGTCCTCGGAGGATGGGATGCTCTCAAATGACGAGTGTCAGTTTCTCTCGGAGCAGCCAACCAGCTAGTAGTTGTAGGGGGCGGCTATTTATAGCCTAGGGAGCAGCCCGACATGATAAGACATAAATGCCCTTCAATGATATGACCGTTAGGTGGGTAGATATTTTGGGACAGCTAGCGCATATCACAGCAACGGTCGGAAATTTGGCTCTCAAATTTCTCAGGGCTATCATGTTCCTCATTGTGTAGGCAATCCGCACTGGCGAATTCCTAACTCCTCGGTCAGAACAAATTCCTCAGAGACCAGAAGAACTTCGTCTCTGTCACTGAAGAATATGACTGAGCTATATGAGATTTCCAATGGCTTCGCTCGAATAGATTGGTAGGTGTAGGATTTTGAGTTGAGCATCACATGGAAAATTTTCCTTAGTATTTCATTGACCCCCTTTAACAGTACAGTGTTTCCTATGACTCAAGAAAGAGAAAATGAAACTACGAAAACAAAAGTCTTCATGCTTCATGTTCCTCAAATGATTGCCAAGTCTTCAAGGTCACACCAATTTCTTCACTTTCAAAGTCTTCAGAAAGTCTTCGGAAATCCAAAGTCTTCAGTTGAAGAACTTCATTTTTAGGGGTCGACTTTCTTTGTAAATATCAAACTCCTCATAGACTTATAGACCTGTGTACACTCACAAACGCATCAGTACCTTAACCTATAAGTCTTCA
Source organism: Aegilops speltoides (assembly GCA_021437245.1). Classification (NCBI taxonomy): domain Eukaryota; kingdom Viridiplantae; phylum Streptophyta; class Magnoliopsida; order Poales; family Poaceae; genus Aegilops; species Aegilops speltoides. Next base: position 198,166,206 of record CM038147.1, read on the forward strand.
ATACACCAAAATCACTAAGGGGCACTAGATGCACTTACAGTGGCGGAGAGGGAAGCTGAGAGTGAAGAGGCAGCAGGTGCAAGCCCGACAAGTGACAAACTGGAATCTTCTTTGGCAAGTCTTGGTGCCGGCAAGTCAAATGCAGAATAGCAAGTGAATCAGAGCAGCAAGTTGTGCAAAAGAGGAAATTGGTGCAACGACCAGTATATTTTGTTAGCTCCCTTCTCTAGGGAGCTAGATAAAGATATTCTAGGATACATAATTGCTTTTTGGTCTCCTGATGGCCTCAAGGAAGTTCAACACTACTTTCAAGCATATCAAATCACCATCGTCACTCGCTTTCCAATGCAAAGGATTTTGAGGAATCCAGATGCGACAAACATGATTGTTGAATGGGCGTTGGAATTTTCAAGCTTTGACCTCAAGTTGGAAAGTAAATCAACAATACAGAGCAGAGCTTTGGTGGAATTCATTGCAGAATGGACGCCAACGCCAGACAAAGAAGTCCCAGAGACCTCCCTCCCCGGCAAGGAAACAACTAAAGACTGGATTGTGTATTCTGATGGTGCTTTCTCGCTTCGAGGCGGCGGTGCTGAAGTGCTCCTTGTCGCACCCACCGGAGAACATCTCAAGTACGTGATTCAGATGCATTTCCCCAGGGAGAAGGCGACAAACAACAATGCTGAATATGAAGGGTTGCTTGCCGGACTCAGGATCGCGACAAATCTTGGAATCGGAAAACTTATCATCCGGAGCGATTCGCAGTTGGTTGTGAAGCAATTCAACAAAGACTACTAGAGTCCACTGATGGACGCATATGTTGATGAAGTGAGGAAACTGGAAGAGCACTTTGATGGACTGCGGACAGAACAGCATTGCAGATGATCTATCAAAACGTGCCGCACTCAAGCTACCTGTGGAACCAGGGACTTTTGTGCTCCATTTGACTCAACCATCCGTGACACCATCAGTTGGGCAGGAAAAGAGAAGAAAGTTGAACTCCAGCAAGTATTTTCCTGCCGAGCTCCCAGAAGCTGCGGGCAAGGATGTTGCCGGAGACAGCGGCAAGCTTGCCGGTGAGCAGTAGCCTCAGGCGGAGAACCAAGTTCTTTCCGGTGAGACAAGAGCTCCCGAAGCTGAAAATATGCCTTTAGTCCTTGTTGTCGGGCCATAGGCTCCAGCATGGGCGCAGCAGATTGTCAATTTACTTCAAATAAGAGAACTTCCTGAAGATCAAGAGAAAGCTGAAAGAGTAGCCCATCAATCAAGTATGTATCAGTTTGTTGGCAACGACCTGTACAAAAAAAGACCAAATGGGGTGAAATTGAAGATGGACAGAAGATGTTGGCAGGGATACACAGGGGGATATGTGGCTCGCACATAGGATCGAGAGCACTTGTCGGCAAGGCTTTCGGGCAAGGTTTCTTTTGGCCCACTACCTTCTAGAATGCAACTAAGCTAGTAACCAAGTGTGAAGCATGCCAATTCTATTCAAAATAGTCGCATTAGCCAGCCCAAGCTCTTCAAACGATCCCTCTCTCCCGACCCTTCTTAGTCTAGGGGCTCGACATACTAGCCGAGGAGATCCATGGCCATGGACAGTGATGGGCTTCGGGTTGTCTCAACAACGGGGAGGGTGATGGCTTGCGAAGTCACGAGCAATCCATGAAGGATGGGAAAAGCGGTGAGGAGAAGGAGTTGGTTCCATGGATGGCTGGAGTTGCCACTTGCCGGAAGAGGCGGCGGAGTTAGTGACAAATTGCTAGCTCGTACGTGAGCAGGATAGAAGCCGCCCCAACCACAACTGGCACCCGATGACTAGCGAGGCACATTAAACCCATTAAGAGGCGCTAGAACGGTGGCCAATTGGCTACGTCATGTGGCGCATGCTTGTTGGTCATGGTGAGAAAGTTTTTTTTAGAGTTTTTTTAAATGGTAGGGAGTCTTTTTTCGAGAGAAGTTTTTCTAGGCTTTTTTATTTTTTTTCTTTTAAAATGATTGTGATGTTCACGTGATGCGAGAACATTTTTTAAAATTTTGACATGATCGTGACTCGTGAGGTACGCAAAGCTTCCTCTCAAGCGGCCCGCAATGGCGGGCCCCAACCACTAGTGAATCATGGAGAGGCGAAGGGACGGCATGAAACGAAAACGGTCAAAAGGGACTGGTTGGTGGAAAACAGAGGGGCAGCAGCCCGTGTCGAGGGCGCATGCACAGTCACGGAAGAAAAGAGGAGGCGTGTTGATGGGGAAGAGAGAGCAAGGGGGCGGTATGGACGATGGGGAAGAGGAAGGGAGAGCGCAATGACGCGAGGCCAATTTCGCACATAGCCATTTACGGCCAATGGCGTGAAGGCCCAGTTAACGTGAGCAGCCCCTTCAAGTTGTTGGCCCGCCTGGTTCGTTCGGAGTTGCTCGGTCACAGGCGTGAATTGATGTTGCGAGACGACCCGAGATCTCAGCCGCTTGTGACTATGATTGGATGGATGACAACGTCAAAACGCTGAGCTGAGGCGTAGCTAGCCCCATTTTACTGTTTCTTAATGCTCAATTTGAACATAAGATATTTTGCATGATGAGGTAGTGAAGATGGAACGATGCACATGGTGACTGAGAGTTACGGAGCAAAAAAAATGCATTTAAGTTTAATAGATATATGTGTTGAATAACTAAACATATGTTGTAGTCGACACATCTTACAAAATAGAATAATTGTTGAACTCATATTTATTTAGCATGTAATAATTGGTTTTACGAACCATTCGTGAAGGTTCTGTGTTTTTTCTTCTTATTTTTATCTATCGGTTCTCATCCAGTTTCTTCTGATTTTTATTTTTGACTTTTTTCCCCTCTCTTTCTTCTATTTTCTTTTCCTTTCTGTCATTTTCATTTTCCAAAATACATGTTTACTTTTTTAATACAATTTCACATTTTTCATATACTGACTAACATTTTTCATATACCTGTTGAATTTTTTCCAAAAGCACAATGCAAATTTATCTGAGTACCTATTCAACTTTTGTAAAATGCACATAAACACATGCTGAACATTATTGTAAACCACACAAACATTTGGTCAGTTTTTAAGAACATTTTAAAATGACACAACTTGTTTTATATATGCTATGAACATTAATTAAAAATTGCACAAACAAACTTTTACATTTCATGAACAGTTTTTAAATGTCTTGGCCATACTTGAGAACTTGTGAACATTTTTTCAATGTCAGAAGCCATTTTGTGTGGAAGGCACATATTTTTACAAATCACTCTTAACATTTTTTTTTTGACATTTCAAGTATATATTAGAAAAGTGTTATGAACACATTTTTAAACTTGCAAACATTTTATTGAATAGTGTGACCAATATTTTAAAAAAATTAACAATGTTTTACATTTCACAAACATTTTTTAGTGTGCGGTGAGTGTTTTTAAAAATTTATGTGAAATATTTTATGACAAAATTATGAATAGTTCAAACTATTAAATAAAAAGGATAAAAATGAACGAAACGAACTAATTTACATCAGTTACTGGGTCAGCCTGCTACAAACGATCATTGAGGTGAGTTGAACTCTGACGTGCTGTGCATCAAACTGCTGGGCGACCTCCTATGTGAGGCATTTTGCGTCAAACAGCAGCTCGACGCATCACTGGGCCGGCCCACCAACGCGATCGTTGTTTCGTTTCCTTTCACGCGCGACTAAAGAGCTGCGAGTACCAGGAATCGATCCCACGACCGCAGCTCCAACCGCGAGGCATTAGCCACTACACCACACACCACCAACTGAGCATAAATGGTGCAGAAATATATAAGAACAGACAGCAGCGTTGAGATTTGGAAACATTTTGAAATTATTTCTTGAAAATAGCGAGCAGTTTTAAAACGCCGCATTTTTTTCGTATTCCATTTTTTGGAAATGTGAAGATGTTTTGTAATTATAATTTCAAAATGAAACACGAACAAAATTTGCAAATCCCAAACAGATTCCACAACGTGAACAATTATCAAAAATATTTCTGAAAACAAACAAATTACAAAAAACACACACATTTTTTGAGATCACGAACAGTTTTTAGTTCAAAAAACGGAAAACAGGAACATTTTTTAAATTCAGCAGCAAAAAAGATAAACATCAACTTTTTTTAAAATGTGAACAAAATTTGTATTGTACGCTTTTTTGGCAACGCGGACAACATTTTAAACATGGGAATATTTGTTGAAATCGCAAACATTTTTTGAAAAATGAACATTTTTCTGAAATGGTGAACAAATTTTGGAAACAAGAATATTTTTTGAAATTCCTTAAGTTTTTTGAAACATGAACAAATTCCTAGAATTGTGAAAATTTTCAAAACCAGAGCATTTTTTAAATTGTGAACAAATTTTATAAATGAGATTTTCTAAAATTGTGATCAGATTTTGAAAGGGATAATTGTTTTTGAAATTCCTGTAGATTTTCTTAAGCATGAACAATTTTGAAAATGTGAACAGTTTTTAAAATAAGAACTTTTTTATCATTTCAAAAGAAAGCGTTTTTTGAAATCATCAACATTTTGTGAACACGCGGATATTTTTCTAAAGTTATGATTATTTTGATCAGAAACATTTGCACCATTTTATAAAAAGAAGAAAATTTTCTAAAAACGTTGAACATTTTTTGAAACTTTGTACATTTTTTGAAAAGCGACCTTTTCTATATTTCAAACATTTTTGAAAGGCAAGAACATTTTCTAAATTGAAGAACAATTGTCGAACATGAACTTAGTTCAAAAATAAAAAATAACCTTGAAAAGGGAAAAAATATAAATAAACAGAAAAGGAAAAAAAAGGATACAAAAAGAAGAAAATGATACAGAAACAAAAAACAAAAGAAAACAAAAAACCGGCTGGCTAGTTGCGATTGTACGCGCCACAACTGGGCCGGCTCATCGCGTCGCTACTCGGTCGCTCGCCCGTGCGAAGCCCTGGCAGTTTAGCAACACGATGGGCCAGGGCAGTTTTGAGTACAAACGATGGGCCAGCCCAGTTTTGCGTAGACAGTACAACATCGGCAAGTAGCTAGCTGATTTTGGGAACCTTCTAGAATGTTCCCTGAACCCTTTTTTTGTTTCTTTTACAGGTTTTTTTGTTTCTTTCTTTCATTTTTCTGTTTATGTTTCTTTTTCTTCTTTTTTTTTGTTTTCTGTTTCTTTTTTGAAAAATGCTATCGCTCAACCGGCGGATCTTTGTGCGCACGTCCATCATCTCTGTGGCCGTTGGATTTGAATTGTGGATCGACTGACTTAGAAACAATCTTTATCCTAATATAGCTCTTGCAACTCGTGCCTTGTTTCAGTTTGCTTGATCAAAATAAATTGTGTGTTGTAGACCAAGAACTCGTGACCAGCAGCCGAGCCAAGCGCCCCTGTGTGTAGGTCATGGTCGCCTGGCGCCACCGCCTGTAGGTTGCCATCGGCGTGAGCTGCCGCCTATAGGTCGTCGTCATCTTGAGCGCATCCATGCCGGATCTCCGTCGCCAAATGCCTCCCGGCTGCCGGATCTGGCGAGATCCACCACGCAGGCGTGGAGCACCATAAACTTCGCTGCCGTCCTGGCACCACCAGCGCTAGCAGCGGCCACATCACCACGCCTTACGTCCACGTCCACTCCAAGTTCCTGCAACAACAATGTTGTTGCGGAACAGTAGCAGCGAAAGGCGACTGTGTTAGTGCGTGATGCGATCGGAGATGTTGTAATTTTCGCAACAAGGGTCTCGTTACAGAAAATTAGACAATGTGGGAGATGTGTTTGCAATTTTTGCAACAAGGCTCTTGTTGCAAAAAATGAGAGAAGGAGAGGTTTTGCAACAGGGGACTTGTTGCAGGAAATTAGAGAAGAGGGGTTTCAGAAGGTCTTGTGGCGGAAATTAAAGAAAGGGAGGTCTCACAGCAAGAGTATTGTTGCAAAAAATTAAAATGGAACTGACAACTCACAACACAGAATTGGACAGCTCCTGAGGCAGCAAATCTTCTTAAAAGATCCGTCGGCCGACGCATAGCATGCCCTTTCTTTTTCCTTTTTTTCTTTTTAAAGGTTATTTTATCTTTTTTAAACCAAGTTTATGTTTGAAAATTGTTCTTAAATTTTGAAAAATGCTCTTCCTTTTAAAAAACATACAAAATTATAAAAATGGTCAGTTTTTCAAAAAATGTTCATAAATTAAAAATATGTTCGTGATTTTGGCAAATGTTCTTGTTTTTCAACGAATACTTTTGTTCAAAATTTTCACAAATTTTCATTATTGGATTCCTCGCATCGAGATCTTCAAAACTAGATACCTTGTTGATAGGTTCAGTGAACTCTTTTCACACAAAAACCGGATGAAAAGAACCGAACCGGGAGCACGCTTTTTTCCTTTCTGGAGAGGCACGAGTGTGCCTCATGCGGAAACAAATACGCTTCTCCACGAGGAGTAAATATGTGCCTCTGGCGGAAGAAAAAAAATGTATTTTTATCCTTTCTCGAGAGGCATGACTGTTCCTCTTGCGGAACCAAATCCTTACCTCTACGAGAAGTAAATATGTGCCTCTCGCGGAAGGAAAAAAACATATTTTTTTCTTTTTTAGGGGCACGACTGTGCCTCTCGCGGAAGCAAATCCATACATCCACGAGAAGTAAATCCGTGCCTCTCGCAAAAGAAAAAAGGACACAAAACGGGTTCTTTTCCTTTCCAAGAGGCATGTCATGCCTCTCAAGGAAGTAAATCTGTGCCTCTAGCCAAAAAGAAGAGTTTTTCCCTACCAGAGAACACGATCATGTCTCTCACGGAAGCAAATTTGTAACACCACAAGAAGTAAATTTGTGCCCGTCGCGGAAGGAAAAAGAATGTGTTTTTGCCCTTTTCCGAGATGCACAACCACGCCTCTCGTGGAAGCAAATATGTGCCTCCATGAGAAGTAAATCTATGCCTCTCATGGAAGAAAAGAAAAATGCATTTTTCAGCCCCAAGAGGTGCGAGCGTCCCTCTCGTGGAAGCAAATCCGTGCCTTCGCGGGATGTAAATATGTGCCTCACCCAAATGAAAAAAATAATACATGTTTTTTGCGCAAAAAAATCAATTTCTTGTCCAAACCTAAGAAAAACCGAAGGAAAACCCGAAAGTAGCAAGAAAATCAGAAAAAGATTATCTAAAAGCCGAAAGCGCGTACAGAGAAAAAAAAACCAGGAGGAAGCGTCCAGAGCACGACACGTGGCTGCAGCTGAGAGCGCGCTAAGTGGCGTGCTCCAAGCGCATGGAAAGTGCCCCTTGCGGGTGCTTCCGAAAGAGTACGTAGTTGCTCTCGACTGAATTTTTTTAGGAAACAACCTACTCTTTATTGATCAAACACCACAGAATGCGGGAAAACCGTTTCATCATGAGGTTGTCCAAATCACACATGGCGCCCAGGCACTAAATTCAAAAGAAGTCTAGCTAATTTATGAGCATCTACATTATTAGTTCTGCCTTCAAAAATAAAATTACATGTAAAGGAAGTACTCTGAGCTTCAATTTCTTTAATGATTGTCGCGTGTTTTCCTTAGCTTGCCTGTGTAATACTATTGATAACCAGTTTGGCATCAGATGCCACCATGTACTGCTGGAGAAGTATGTCCTCGCCTACACACAATGCTTCTCTACAAGCCATTGTCTCCAGAATAATGGGATCATCCACTCCCTGTACCACGATTGCCGATCTCCCCAAGTAGTTTCCATTTGTATCCCGGCACACCACCGCGGCAGAGCCGCCCCTTCCTGCTCTTACTGCAGCATCTACATTGAATTTTGCATGATTTAGTGGTGGTGCTCGGGGGTGCTTGCACTGGCTGTACTTCTTGCCGTTGGGCCTGCTGCAGCCTTCAGCTCCTTCTCATTAACAATTTCCAGTTCGGCTTTTGGAAGACTCCCTCATGAATAGCTTTCCTCCTTGCTGTCCATATAACCCACAGCGTCACCGCAAGCTTCACGAAGTGCACATGTGATAATGAATCAATCTGTGAGAATAGCTAGTGCTTCGCATGTTGCTCTGTGTTGGAGACCAAAGCTTAACCTAGTTCATCATCCACTAGGGCCCATGTGCATCTTGACATAGTACATTCTATTAGCGAGTGCCTCCATGAATCTGGAGCACCACAAGGACCACACCCCGAGGTGTTTGACATTTGTCGGTGAGCACGTACATCTTCCGTCGGCAACGATTTCTTTGACAGCCTCCATAGAAACATCCTAACCTTGGCTGGGACTTCAGTTTTCCACAACAATTTCCACTGCTTCTCCTCACCCTTATGCCAGATGAACCCGCTGAACCTTCTAGCCATGCCTCCCTTCTATGTTTTGTTGCAACCAACATATTATAAGATGATATTATAGAGAATTGGCCATTTTTCTCAAAGTGCCATCACTAAAAATCTGAAACATTGTTGGTACACAATGGTATTCCTGCTATGACCTTAGCGTCGAAAGGAAGAAAAACTTGGTGGACCTTTTGCATGTCCTAGGTCGCCGTTGTTGAGTCTATAAGTTCTGCGACACACTGAGGCGGGTCCTGCATCATACATCCATATGGTTTCAACATCTCGTATCTCGGCAACTAATTATCTAACCAAATCGTTGTATCTTCCCCATTGCTAAGTCTTTTTTTTGATAGAATTTCTGTAAGGGAACCCCTACAGTATAATTGGTGTAACAAATCCAAATTGCAAGTATCGTGCCTTGAACCTGGGTGGGTGGGAAGGCATCAGCCCCTTCTCAGCTATGCCTTAGTCTGCCCATTGCTAACTCTCTTGATCAAACCTTGAGCAAGAATTGTCTCAACCACCAACAATTGCTCTCCAAATTTGGCTTGGGTGGGATCCCAAGCTTGCATTCAAAATTGTTGACCCCGGGAAGTGAACACTCCTAGATATACAGACACTAAGAGACTCGGAGTTCTACAGCAGCTGCCATGATTGTTTGGCTAGCAGAGACAAATTAAAAAGCTCAATATCTTTAAAGCCTAGGCCTCCCATACCTTTTCGTTGCGTCATCTCTTTCCATGACACCCAATGGGGTTTTCTCTGACCATTTTAGCTGCCCTACCAGAACTTTCGTATGAGCATGTTGAGGTGTTCACATAACCCCTAGGTAGCCTGAAACATGACATGGGATACACTGGCACGACCTGAGCCTCTGATTTGACAAGTACTTCTTTACTTGCAGTTGATAAATCATCTCAATCCATCCCTGAATCTTACTCCATAGGCGGTCAAAAAACAACGTCGTTGAAGGCGTGTAGGTGCACTATTACGCGACAGGGATTGCAATTTTTCTCGCATTTTTATTTTTTTCACTCGAACTCATGGGAGAAACTTTGTTTCTTATATTTTTTTTTAAAGATTGACGAATCAAATGATAGTTCTGTTCTAATTTTTTCCGCTTCTTCTCCCTCTGAATCAAACTTTTTTTTTGCCATAATGTGCTGGTGCTATTATTACCAAGTATACAGTTCTAATCCTAGATGGAAAAATAAATATAAAAAGAAATCTAAGAAGGCAGATCCTCCCTCTCTATTAAGAGTAATGAACTAGGTGCTGATACAGTACAAATAAAAAACTAAATTAACCAAACTTGTCTGATGTTGAGGCAATCAAGAAATCTGCATAAGTGATTCAAGTACTTGAACACTCCACTCTTTGATGATTCAATGTCAGATGACATTCCTAAGTACTTTTCATTCAATGTCTCATTGGGAACATTTAGCACACCTTTTTTGTCATGTCTTACATTTTTCGGGACCCCTTTACTGAAGAAGATGGATGATTTTGCATAATTGATTCATTGCCCTATGGCTTGACAATAAATATCCAGCACCTGGTTCACCTCAGTAGCTCCCATACTATTTGCCTTGAAGAATAGTAGGTTGTCATCTGCGAATAAAAGATGGTTTACCGATGGCGCCGATGGTGCCACTTGTATCCCACTTAAGTTGGATGACTCTCTTCTTGACTTTAGGAGGCACGACATGTCCTTTGCTGCTAACAAGAACAAGTATGTGGATTGGGGTCCCCTTGGCAAATTCCATGTGATGGCTTGAACTCCTGTAACTTCTTTCCATTAAACATTACTGAAAAATTTACCGAGCAAACTAGATTCATAACAACATCGAGCCATTTAGTGGTGAAACCCAATTTCAACATGATAGCTCGAAGATAGGGCCACTCCACCCTATCATATGCTTTCATTATATCGAGCTTCAAGGCACAATCTTGATGCTTCTTTGCCCCATTGCACTTCATGAAGTCCAAACATTCATACACCATGATGATGTTGTTAGTGATTAACCTGCCTGGTACGAAAGATGATTGCTCCTCTGACACAATTTTAGTCAAAACTAGCTTCAACCGATTAGAAATCACCTTGGATGCTACCTTATATAGGACATTGCAAAGACTGATCGAGCGAAACTGTGATAAAGATGTCGGATTTTTTTACCTTTGGGGTAAGCAGCAAGATTGTTTTGTTTATGCACTCGGCAGACTCCGTCCCATCAACAATCCTGAGTACCACCCTAGTTATTTCCCCGCCGCGGACATCCCAATCACGCTAGAAAAAATGTGCAGGAAAACCATCTGGGCCCAAAGCCTTTATCAGAAACATCTGAAACAGAGTCGTTTTAACTTGTTGCTGGTTGTATGGCGTGTTAACCAGATCATTCATGGCTTGTGTTACTCTGACAGGTACTGTATCCAACACTTGATCCATACGATGCACCCCTTCGGACATGTACAGAGCCTTGTAAAACTCATTGGTCATCACCTCCATCTCTGTTTGGTCTCATGTAAGCTGTTCATCCGGCCTTTGCAAGGATTTAATTTGGTTCTTTCGACGACGACGGATGGCGCGTAGATGGAAAATGTGTGTATTCTTATCGCCATGCGCCAGCCACTCCGACCATGCCCTCTATCTCCAGAGGATTTCTTCGCAATGATAGAGCTCGATGAGGCGGTCCAGAATTCTGGTCTCTGCATGCGATGGTCCTGTCCTGCTTGGGAACAGCCGAAGGTGCTCTAATTCTTTCTTTAGTCTTTGTATCTCTCGACGTACGCTGCCAAAATGTTGGCGGTCCCACACCCTAAGGTCTCCAGCCAATCTATAAAGCTTCTCTTGCATGGATTGGAAAGTCTTGCCCCCTGTCACTGTCCAGGAAGATCCCACCATCTCAAAAAGGGATGGGTCTCACTCCCACATCAATTCGTATTTAAATCCTCACAGGCCCCTATTGCATGCGCCATGCGCGTCGCTTATTCTCAGCTCAATTGGCACATGATCGGACGTAGCTATTGTTATGTGGTTTAATTCCGACAATGGGAAGACTAAAGACCACCCTGGATTCACCACACAATGGTCCAAACGTACCCTGGTGAAGGTGCCTCCTGTTACTTTATTTTCAAGCATCCAGGTCATGCCCATATGCCCAATATCAGCTAAACCACATGTGTCAAGAGCATCTCGAAGGCATCCATCTGCGCTTGGCTGCGATTACTCACTCCATCGTGTTCATGCGCTTGTAACACTTCGTTAAAATCTCCCATGACAGCCCATGGAAGGCCATTAGTTCCGGCTATTCCTCTGAGCATATCCCATGTCTTGTATCTTTCAGGTACTTGAGCTTCTCCATACACGACTGTCAAGCGTATTCGTGTGTCCATAAGATCATCGACTAGAACATCAATATGATATTGAGAGTAACCATTAACTTCCACCTTTATTTCATCATTCCAAAAGATTTTGAGACCACCACTCCTCCCGGATCCGCTTACAACAAAACTATTATTAAAACCTAAACTACCAGCTAAACAATCCACTGTGTTCTCTCTACTTGAGTTTCAAGAATACAAAGAATGGAGGGGACAAATTGCTTCGCCATATCACGAAGCTCGCGAACCGTTGCGGGTTTGCCCGCCCCACAACAGTTCCAGCATAGGCCACTCATTGGCCTCGGCGGTGCCCCTCAATGGAGCCCACCAAATTCTTCAAAGCAACACTTTGTTCCCTCCTTGCCTTTCTGTACCAACCTTGGTCCTTTTAGGACCTCTCTTGGGAGGGGGACTAACAACTCCTCCATTGATAGGAACTCTCCAGTTGGGTGCTCTTTGGGTCTGTGATTTGTTGTCCATCCATACCGATAGTGCTAGTTACCACCTCAGCACTGACTCCTCTCTTTCTACTTAATCATCCTTCACCATGTCTCCCTGGACGTTCTCTAGGTTGTCCTCATCACTCTGGTGACCATCGAACTCATTTATGCCTGCATCTCAACCACTTCCAGAACATCCACACCTTCTTCCATGATGGCCTTGGTTCCCACTCGAGCCTCACCCATACCGCATCGCCCATGAGGCCCTAAGATCTTTGAAGACCATAGTTGACTTTGGATGGATATCATCACCATGTTCTTTAAACATGTGGCCAAGATGCCCGCACACAACACACCAATCCGGCAACCGCTCGTACTTCACACGGTAAATCTGTCTTTTGGAGTCTCTGATCATCAGCACAACGTTCTTAAAAATCTTGTGAACGTTTATCCTGACCCAAACACGATAGAAATTACCAGTAAAATCATGGGAATTATTTTCTGTGAAGAGGACCTCTCCAACCTTCGCCACAAGGGAGGAAACCAGGTGAGCAAATAGATTGGGCACATCATGAATCTGGATCCATATATCCAGAGTATCTAGCTTCACTTTTGAAGGTTGAGTCACGCCATCATATGGGGCAATTATCACCGCATGACCTCTGAAGTTCTAGGGCCCCTCTTGCATTACTCGCTCCCAATCGCCAAGGCATTAAAATTGCACCGTGTACAGATTGTCTTCCAAGGGCTTCAAGTTCACTGTTTGGGCGAGATCCCACACCTCTCTCATATTTCGAAAGAACCAACCCTGACTATATGGCTTGTCAATATGGACCCTCGCCACAATCAACCAACAGGTTGCATTTGGGGGGACTGCTGCTTCATCAACGCCGACGTCATCAAGGTCTTCCTCCCAAAGACCCAGCTCCGCCATCAATTGCTCGACTTCACTTGCGGACGAAGGACCGCCGTCCATGTTCGATCCAACAGTTTTTTCCGCAAACATCTCAAACACTAACCCGAGATGAAACTCATCGAGTGTTGTGACTAGAAACCCTAAGCCTAAGTTCTTTCCCCAAGAACCCTGACCAAGGCTGGGCGACAATGCTAGATCGCCCCTTAGTCGGCCCAAATCAAGGTCTCTGGGTTGGAACAGTGATAGGGAAGGAACTCTGGCTCAACGGCGGCAAGATCGCTCCGAGAGAAGGAAGCCCTACGAGAGGAATACGCTATTTTGCGCTTACGCATCACACACGTCCCTTTTCGCTATGTCCTAAGTGGGTCGGCCCATGTTAACCTCACTCTCTCTCCTAGAAGGTTCCCTCTAGCTCTTGGGCTGGTTTCCTTGGTTTTGGCTCGCTTTTTGATTTTTTTTTTCGCTCTTTTTTTTGGTTTTTGTGAACAAATTCCAAAATCATGAACCTTTCTCAAATACATGAAAAAAAACAATGAAGATTTTTAGATTTCACCAATTTTTTTCAAAGCTAAAAATGACAAGTTTTTCTCCTGATATAGTGGACCAGTAGCTTCAGGCACACGTACGAGCGAAACAAACATCGAGCGGAAAAAGCGGGGTGGCTCAAGTCATGCTAATGTCATTCACTTTTTATTCATATATTAAGACATAATATAATAAATAAATTTAAAACCATGGATTTTGTAAAATGTTGACATAGCATAAAAAATAGTTAGCGCAGTTTTATAAAATGTTGATGACTTGAAGAAAAAGTACTGAGAATAAAAAATGTTTCAGTGTTTAAAAAAAATGTATGCATGATTTTTTTTCTAAATGTGTATACAATTTTAAAAAATGTGTACTGCAAAAACTGTTCGTATCAACAAAAATGTACTACATGAATTTTTTGGAAATATTCCTGCATTTCAAAAAAGTTTGTGACATTTAAAAAATATATACAATGTAATATAATGTTTGTGTTGGTTAAAAGATTATTTCCTAAACAAATGTGTGTGCCATTTAAAACAAATATTTAGGTGTTCCAAATAATGTCTATGGAAGTTTGAAAAATGTTTATATAGTGTAAATAAAATGTTCACGTACTTTATAAAAATGTTTATTTTTATTAAAAACATGTACAACGTCTATTTGGAAAATGTTTCTGTGTATTCAAAAAAGTGTTCAATGCATTTTCTAAAATATGCATCTTGTATTTGAAAAGAGTCCAACCTATATCAGAAAAATATTTCACGTCTGCACAAAAAATGTACATTTTGTACCGATAAAAAATGGACATGTGTTATAAAAAAATAAAACTGTTATACACTGACAAATAAAAAAAGGTAACCAAAGAAAACCAAGAAAGAAAGAAAGAAAGAAAACCAAATAAAATGAAGAAAAATAATAATTGAAAAACAAAATGAATAAAAAAGAAGGGAAACCCAAAGAAAGTTGTTGAACCCCCCAACACACACACACACGCAAAGAAAACGGAAGTAGAGCGAACCTACAACGCGATATGAGCGACAGAGAGCGATCTTGCTAATGGCCCGGCCCGCTGGTCATCGCCCGTAGGCGATTTCGATTAGGAATCGATACAGGCGACATATAGCAATTTCCATCAGTACGAGGCATGCATATCTTGATGAAAAAACTATCAGATTTTCTTTTTTTGAGCGGAAACACCCAAACTTTATTAGTGTATCAACACATTGTTTACATAATTTGGGGGGTGTATCTAGATGTATGGATGTATTTAGATGTATTTTAGTGTATCAACACATTGTTTACACAAGTTGCGGCTAGGAGCTACTTCCTCCGTTCCGAATTACTTGTCGCACGTATGGATATATCTAGATGTATTTTAGCTCTAGATATATCCATTTCAGCGACGACTAATTTGGAACGGAGGGAGTAGGTCTCAAGAGTTCTTAGCTATGTTGTGGGCATCTACATTTGAATCTCTACTCTCAAACTTAAACGCCAACTCGGTATTTGTTATAAGCATATTTCTAATCTCTGCAATGATCATTGCATTTGCTCCTTGCGTGCCTTCTACAATCCCTTTGACCACTGTGGACAAATCACATGCAATTATCGCCGGTTTAAGATTTAGGTCCGGTGCCAAGCATAAAGCTTCTTCGCACGCGCAAGCTAGATCAGAGATGCCTTCCATCACAAGGGCATAACCGCCCTGATAGTTGCCTTCATGGTCTCTGAAGAAAGCAGAGTATCCCATGCATGAGATAAAATCAGTGAGAATTGGCTCCCTGAACTCTCATTCCTTTTTTTTCCACTTAAACTCGCATTCCAGCTAACCAATCAAAGGACTTTAAATCTTCTCACGGCTCAACTCCTATTCCCCATCTCCGATTTCGATGGAAGATGCATAAACATCGTTCGCATTTGCGCGTTGGCCCTTGAGGCTTTTGCGTTCCGACCACCGACTGGCCCGCTTGCTGGTCGAGCGCGTGGCCCATTGACCCTACTCGGTTGGACCTGTACTCCCGCTCGCTCTCCTCTCCCGCATCTGCATTTGCATGGCCCTGCCATGATGAACCACACGTGCACCGATTAAAAGAGGCGAGCTCCTCTTCCTCCTTCTCTTTCGTCTTTAATTTGAACCCCGTCCGCCCCCATGATGGACGCATGAAACCCAACCGAACACAATGATGCACGAGCGCAGATTTCACCACCCCGCACGCGCGCATAAACTAGCCGGAGCCCGGAGGTAGGCTTGATTAGGCGCGTGCGTGCGTGGTTCACTCGCACACGCGTGGCGAAACAAGCAGCTAGCCAGCCCCCGCGGGATGTCGGTGGGCGATAACCCGTTGGATGCATGCCTGGATGGATGATGATCCATTTTATCCGTGCGCCGCCGCTTTCTTCCCGGTTCCGGAGGGCCCTCGCGTGCATGGCGTTACTGGTGTTGGATGATGGCTACGCCCTACTACCATTGTAACCACTTGCAGAAACCGACCGACGGACGGACGGACGGACGGCAACGTCCATTCCATGGTCGCTGCCGCGGCTCTGTCTCGCTATTTTATTTTTAAGTGCAGACCCCCGTGAGGCCGCGAGTCCGTGACCCGTAGACGACGGTCGGCCAAGCTTGATTATTGGCATGACCAGCACGTATATGGGCGTTGCCGTGTACAGCAGTGCGCCGTGTGGCGCTGCGCGCATTACTAACATTATTAATTAGAGCATTAGATGGCAGACAGACTTTGTCGTCCTCTCTGTTTCCTGAACTATACACAAGAGGCAGGCAGACGTGGCTGATTAACTATTCCTTTTAGTAATGTTGTTCTGCTGTTTCCCTTCACTCATCATGCACGGGACGGGAGAAGCGCGCAGTGGAGTCGAGATGGTAAAACGAGCTCAGTCCGGCCAGCTCTGTCGCCCGTCTGTGCTGTAAGCTGTAAAGTGTCGGCAGGACCAGCACCTGCCGGCAGATAGATAAACGCGCACAGCTGGGCCAACTTCAACTTGGAGGCAGAGCAGCGGCAGAGTCGCTCGCGCGTTTTTCTTTTCTTTTCTTTCGAAATAACCATAAATCTTGGCGCTTGAGTTTCATATTTAACCCTAAAACTAGGAAGTTTTTAACAAATT
Organism: Aegilops speltoides; assembly: GCA_021437245.1. NCBI lineage: Eukaryota > Viridiplantae > Streptophyta > Magnoliopsida > Poales > Poaceae > Aegilops > Aegilops speltoides. The sequence continues at coordinate 198,182,907 of CM038147.1, forward strand.
CTTTTGTTCGCGCCTATTTTTTCACAGCATACTGGATCCCCGGTTGGAAACATTTTGATAGCAATACATGTGCTTAGGACTCACCTGTACTAGAAGGGTTGGACGCGCTTTGCTGCGTCATTGTCGTCCTTGGGTTTCTTAAAAACATTACTCACTCTTTTTCAAAATATAAAGTGTATTACTTTTTAAAAAGTCAAATATTTTTAAGTTTGATCAAATTAGTAGAGAAATATATCAAAATCCATAATACCAAATCGTTATAATTAGATTCATCATGAAATAAATTTCCATATTTTTTTTGTTTAATATTATGGAGGTTGACATTTTTGCCTCTGAGGAATTTAACTTTTCAAAAAAAATGATAGTATTTAGTTTGGCGGGCCGGGGAGATGATGGAGTGTTTTTTTATATAATTCGATGATTTGGTGGGCCTTTCTTGATGTGATTTTGAATTATCCGCTAAGAAACTCAGATTTATGTAGGAAAATTTCTATGTCGGTACCTGCATGTACTATATTGGTGCTACAGTATCATATGTTGGCGTTTCTTTTTTTTTTAGGTGGTGGGAGAGTGCGCGGGATTGATACGTTTTTACAGCCTGGTTCTTGCTGATTGGTTTGAAAAATGATTGGCCCGATCAAAATCGTAAACCAAATCCATAGTTGACTACCTCATTCGAATTGAAGAGTTTCAAAATTAGGGAACAATAATGAATTAAAATAACTGTATGGAAGAGCTCCTTAAAAAATTGTTGATCCAGTCAAAATTGAGTGACTTGATTTTAATCGGAAGACCTCAATTAATAATTGTATAGTATGAAAGAATTAAATAAGAGAGCTTTGAGAAATTGTTCATCCGGCAAAATCGGATGACCCAATTTCAATTGGAGACCTTAATTAATTGCGAGCCTTTAAAATTAGAGACCATAACACCAGACCCTTCATATTTGGATCATTTGGCCATAATTTTAACTAATAAAATATATATTATACATAATAAAAATATTGAGAACTACATTCAAATAAGAATTTGATAATATATTTTTGTGACGTCCATTCACATTTTGCTAGGCAGATATATGGTTAAACTTTGACCTAAAATACAATGTTTACTAATAAACCCAGACGCACGTAGAACTAGTATCTCGCACATTCAAACAAAGTTTTTTATTCAAAAGAAAAGGAAAAGACCCTTGGCATCTGCATCAGAGCAACTTTAGCAGACCCCGCATCCTCCCGGCCCGCAAAACATGTTTGCAGTTCGCACAAAAACGCCTTTACAAGCCGGCGTGGACGGCTCTGATCTGGCGCAGCTCCTCCCGGCCCGCAAAACTTAAATTTGCAACTTAAATTGATCTAGCATAATGCATTTCTTTGCTTTTGCAACAACATTAGATACAAAAGACATCACCAAATCTTTGCTAGAATAGCAAAACCAAAGAAAACAAGAACCCCAAGTATGCATTTCAGAAGATCTACAACTTCCATAACTGCTCCCACAAGTTGGACTAATATCTTCTTTATGCATTCATTGTTGATCCACGGATTCTTGATTTTGCATTCTTCTTTCTTCATCTTTGGTTCGAAAGAAGTAGATGTTGCTTCCCCTCTAGTTGCACATGCAACCGCATCATTGCCCTCGATTGTACTAAGGAGTGCACCAACATCTATTAAGTTTTTTTTCTATCAATAATCAATGTATTGGCCTTCCCAAAACCAAAATGAGCATCCATCGTCCTACATAAAAGAATGAGCAAGCTCGAAGTGAGCTACCGCAATTGAACTAAATAATGAGCTATCAAATGAGTTACCGCAAGTGCACATACCCCGTCATTTTCGCATTTGAAGAACACCCATCCGGGGTGCTTTGGCGCGCCTGAAGTGAGCCGCAACACTTTCCGCGTGTAGTCGTCGCACTGTATGAGCGGCATCGGCAAGCCACAAAGACGCTGCGCAAGCGCCGAGCCCGGTGGACGACCGGACGAATCCATGCCCGCAAACCTTCGGCGGCGGCGGGCGGACGAACCCGTACCTGCATGTGGCGATGCGCCCTTGCCTGGGCTGCGGGAGAGGCTCCTCGACCACTCCATCGCTTGGGGCAGCAACCGGCGGCCGGAAAAAGCCAAATCCGACGGAAATCCGGCGGCCCGCTGACGCAGGGGGGAAGGGAGGTGAGGCCTCGTGCGCGTGGCGGCCTTCCGGCGTGCTCCTAAGGCTGCTTTCGCCGGAATCTTAGGCGGCAGCCAGCGGCGGCGCGAGGGGGGAGAGGAGAGGTGGTTGGTGGGGAAAGCGCGGGATGAAATGTCCCCCCACCAACCGCTTCCTCTTATATGCAGGGCACCGCAGCCGCAGGGGGAAACCCGCGTAGGGCACCGCAGCCGCGAGGGAGAAACCCATGTTTTCCCGGGTTGGGGTCGGGATTTTGCCGCACCCCTCAAATTTTTTTGCGGGCCGGGGCGGGATGCGGGGTCTGATCGGGCTGGTTTTTTCGCCTTGACCCGCATTTTGGCAGTTATTTTTGAAGGAAATGTGCCCTAGAGGCAATAATAAAGTTATTGTTTATTTCCTCATATCATGATAAATGTTTATTATTCATGCTAGAATTGTATTAACCGGAAACATAATACATGTGTGAATATATAGACAAACATAGTGTCACTAGTATGCCTCTACTTGACTAGCTCGTTGATCAAAGATGGTTGAGTTTCCTAGCCATAGATATGAGTTGTCATTTGTTTAACGGGATCACATCATTAGGAGAATGATGTGATTGACTTGACCCATTCCATTAGCTTAGCACTTGATCGTTTTAGTTTACTGCTATTGCTTTCTTCATGACTTATACATGTTCTTATGACTATGAGACTATGCAACTCCCGGTTACTAGAGGAACACTTTGTGTGCGACCAAACGTCACAACGTAAATGATTATAAAGGTGCTCTACAGGTGTCTCCAATGGTACTTGTTGAGTTGGTGTAGATCAAGATTATGATTTGTCACTCCGATTATCGGAGAGGTATCTCTGGGCCCTCTCGGTAATGCACATCACCATAAGCCTTGCAAGCAATGTGACTAATAAGTTAGTTGTGGGATGATGCATTACGGAACGAGTAAAGAGACTTGCCGATAATTAGATTGAGCTAGGTATTGAGATACCGATGATCGAATCTCGGGCAAGTAACATACCGATGACAAAGGGAAAAACGTATGTTGTTATACGGTTTGACCGATAAAAATCTTCGTAGAATATGTAGGAACCAATATGAGCATCCAGGTTCCGCTATTGGTTATTGACCGGAGACATGTCTCGGTCATGTCTACATAGTTCTCGAACCCGTAGGGTCCGCACGCTTAAAGTTCTGTGACGATCGGTATTATGAGTTTATATGTTTTGATGTACCGAAGGTAGTTCGGAGTCTCGGATATGATCACGGACATGACGATGAGTCTCGAAATGGTCGAGACATAAAAATCGATATATTGGACGACTTGCTCGGACACCGGAAGTGTTTCGGGAGGTTTCAGACATATACCGGAGTACCGGAGGGTTACCGGAACCCCCCGGGGAGTATATTGGGCCTAATGGGCCCTAGTGGGAGAAGAGGAGGGGCGGCCAGGGCAGTCGCGTGCCCCCTCCCCCTCTAGTCCGAATTGGACAAGGAGGGGGGCGGCGCCCTCTTTCCTTCTCTCCTTCTCTCCCTTCCTTCCCCTCTCCTACTCCTACTTGGAAGGGGGGAGTCCTACTTCTGGTGGGAGTAGGACGCGCCATAGGAGGCCGGCCCCCTCCTCCTCCTCCTCCACTCCTTTATATACGGGAAGGGAGGCACCCCTTGGAGACACAACAATTGATCATTGATCTCTTAGACGTGTGCGGTGCCCCCCTCCACCATAATCCACCTCGGTCATATCATAGCGGTGCTTAGGCGAACCCCTGTGTCGGTAACTTCATCAACATCGTCATCACGCCGTCGTGCTGACGAAACTCTCCTTCGAGACCTACTGGATCGTGAGTTCGCGGGATGTCATCGAGCTGAACGTGTGCTGAACATGGAGGTGCCGTACGTTCGGTACTGAGGATCGGTCGATCGTGAAGACGTACGACTACATCAACCGCGTTGTCATAATGCTTTCGCTTACGGTCTACAAGGGTACGTGGACAACACTCTCCCCTCTCGTTGCTATGCATCACCATGATCTTGCGTGTGTGTAGGAATTTTTTTGAAATTACTACGTTCCCCAACAATTTTACGGGTCGGGGTGGGATGCGGGGTCTGCTAAAGTTGCTCTTATCGAGTGATACACACAACCACTTGGCATACTTGCATGAGGTAGAGATATGTCCCAGCAGCCACTGACTTGGGCCTAGGCATGAAGAAAAAAATTGGTAAACCTGAATGATATTAAGCTTGACCTCACACGTTCTTTCTTCTCCTCTTATCTACCACAGATGACAGTACACTTGTATAAATCCTATCTCTGCTAATACACATATCTAAATCGACGAGGACGAATTCCTGGAGTTATGTGTATTTTTCTTCAAGTTGTAATACTTAGGTCATCTTCAAAGCTGGCCTACAAATTTACTTCGACATCTTTCCATGCTCAGGGGAACAAGTTCATGGACACGGATGCGGCAGCATGTCATTCCAAGCTGCCCGCATATTTTTTAACCACTGTTTTTCATATAAATCGGACGAAATTCATTACAATTTGGACATTTCTTAACTAAAAAACTATACCATACTAAGGTAAAACTAGTTTACGGCCGGCGCCGGCGGATATCCATTCCCACGACACGGATACCCTTGACTAGTTTACGACCAGCTGATGACCCACAATTGTAGGGGATCTATCGTAGTCCTTTCGATAAGTAAGAGTGCCGAACCCAACGAGGAGCAGAAGGAAATGATAAGCGGTTTTCGGTAAGGTTTTCTCTGCAAGCACTGAAATTGTAGGTAACAGATAGTTTTGTGATAAGATAAATTGTAACGAGTAACAAGTAAATAAAGTAAATAAAGTGCAGCAAGGTGGCCCAATCCTTTTTGTAGCAAAGGATAAGCCTGGACAATTTCTTATAATGAGAAAGGAGCTCCCGAGGACACATGGGAATTATCGTCAAGCTAGTTTTCATCACGCTCATATGATTCGCGTTCGGTACTTTGATAATTTGATATGTGGGATGGACCGGTTCTTGGGTACTGCCCTTACTTGGACAAGCATCCCACTTATGAATAACCCCTATTGCAAGCATTCGCAACTACAAAAGAAGTATTAAGGTAAACCTAACCACAACATTAGACATATGGATCCAAATCAGCCCCTAACGAAGCAACGCATAAACTAGGGTTTAAGCTTCTGTCACTCTAGCAACCCATCATCTACTTATTACTTCCCAATGCCTTCCTCTAGGCCCAAATAATGGTGAAGTGTCATGTAGTCTACGTTCACATAACACCACTAGAGGAAAGACAACATACATCTCATCAAAATATCGAACGAATACCAAATTTACATGACTACTAATAGCAAGACTTCACCCATGTCCTCAGGAACAAACGTAACTACTCACAAAGCATATTCATGTTCATAATTAGAGGAGTAATAATATGCATTAAGGATCTGAACATATGATCTTCCACCAAGTAAACCAATTAGCATCAACTACAAGGAGTAATCAACACTACTAGCAACCCACAGGTACCAATTTGTAGTTTCGATACAAGATTGGATACAAGAGATGAACTAGGGTTTTGAGAGGAGATGCTGCTGGTGAAGATGTTGATGGAGATTGACCCTCTCCCGATGAGAGGATTGTTGGTGATGACGATGGTGATGATTTCCCCCTCCCGGAGGGAAGTGTCCCCAGCAGAACAGCTCCGTCGGAGCCCTAGATTGGTTCCATCAAGGTTCCGCCTCGTGGCGGCGGAGTTTTGTCCCGTGACCTTGCCCACGATTTTTTCCAGGGTAAAAGCCTTCATATAGCAGAAGATGGACACCGGGGGGCCACCAGGGGGCCCAGGAGACAGGGGCGCGCCTAGTAGGGGTGGGCGCCCCCCCACCCTCTTGGCCAGGGTGTGGGCCCCCTGAGGTATTTCTTCTGCTCAATAATTATTATTATTTCCAAAATAAAGTTTTGTGGAGTTTCAGGACTTTCGGAGCAGTGCAGAATAGGTTTCCAATGTTTGCTCCTTTTCCAGCCAGAATTCCAGCTGCCGGCATTTCCCCTCTTCATGGTAAACCTTGTAAAATAAGATAGAATAGACATAAGTATTGAGATATAATGTGTAATAACATCCCATAATGCAATAAATATTGATATAAAAGCATGATGCAAAATGGACGTAACAACTTCCCCAAGCTTAGACCTCGCTTGTCCTCAAGCGGAAGACGATATCAAAAAATATGTCCACATATTTAGAGATAGAGGTGTCGATAAAAATAAAATACATACATTGAGGGCATCATGATCATTCTTATAACAGCAACATAAATCGATTTTATCATATGATTTCTTATGCTCAAGTAACAATCAATTCACAATGTCAAGCATGGTTCAGAAACTTCATTGGGAACTAACAAACTATAATCTCAGTCACTGAAGTAATTGCAATTTATCATAACATCAGAAATAGTCAAGAATAGAGCTTTTCAGCAAGTACACATACTCAACTATCATGTAGTCCTCTACAATTGCTAACACTCACGCAATACTTGTGGTTATAGAGTTTCAACCGGACACTGAGAAAGATAGGGGCTTATTGGTTGCCTCCCAACGTATTCACCTTTAGGTGATGTCAACAATAATAGCCCATGCTAACTTACATCCAATTGGATATATATATATCATGATCTTTCAAACATGAGGAGCTTGCCAAAGGATAAAATGAAAAAGGGAAAAGGTGAAGATCACCTTGACTCAAGCATAAAGTAAAAACATAAAGTAAAAGATAGGCCCTTCGCAGAGGGAAGCAGAGGTTGTCATGTGCGTTTAGGGTTGGATGCACAAAATCTTAATGCAAAAGAACGTCACTTTATATTGCCCCTTGTATGTGGACCTTTATTATGCAGTCCGTCGCTTTTATTGCTTCCACAACAAGATCGTATAAAGCTTATTTTCTCTGCACTATGAAGTCATACATATTTAGATAGCAATTTTTATTGCCTGCAACATGACAATTTACTTGAAGGATCTTACTCAATCCATAGGTAGGTATGGTGGACTCTCATGGCAAAACTGGGTTTAAGGATGTTTGGAAGCACAAGTATTATCTCTACTTGGTGCAAGGAATTTGGCTAGCGTGAGGGGGGAAAGCGAGCTCAACATGTTTGGAAGGTCAATGACAATATACTTTAACTGAGATGTGAGAAAACATAAACCATTACGTTGTCTTCCTTGTCCAACGTCAACTCTTTTAGCATGTCATACCTAATGAGTGCTTCACAATCGTAAAAGATGTCCAAGATAATATATTTGTATGTGAACCTCTCTTTCCTTATTACTTCCTATTAATTGCAACGATGGCCATAACTACGTTTATCAACTCTCAACAACTTTTATGCCTCATACTTTTTATGTGTGAAGTCATCACTAACCATAAGATCGATATGAACTCTTTTATTCTTTCTACTTTCTCAGGATCATAGCAAGATAGCAAAGCCCTTGACTCAACACTAATCTTTATTATAGATAACTCACGGACTCGATTACATAAAGAGATCACAAAGCAAAACTCAAAACTACTTAATATCAAAAAATAAAACGGTAAAGATAGGAGTGTGATGGTGATACGATACCGGGGCACCTCCCCCAAGCTTGGCAGTTTCCAAGGGGAGTGCCCATACCCATGTGATTATGTCCTCGGAGGCGGTGAAGTAGGAGTTGTTGATGATGTAGGCTTCTTCCTCAATTTACGCTTGAGGATAGTATTCTGCTCCTTTAGATCACCGATCTCTTGCTCAAGACTTAATATTCTTTTGCATAGTTCCTGTTTATTTTCCTGCAAGAGACGAAAAGGGATAAACTCGATCTTTGGCTTCTTTGCTCTATCAGGTATGCTTGACATTTTAAACTCCACATGCATGTCCCCAGGTTGAGGTAATGGGGCCTCGTCTTCGTCTGAACTCGTATCCTCCTTTTCCTTAGGTTCATAGTCTTCCTATTCTTCAATGGTCCAGCCACCATGCTCCAAGTCCCCATAGACCTTAGGGTCTGCAAGGTAATCAGCTACATAGCTTTCCCCTTCTGAATCCTGAGACGACATATTGCTCTAAATCTGTAACAAAAACAGCTCGAAACGAAAACAGAGGATATTTGTGTGATGCGGTGGTCAAAGCCTTCGGGAGATTATATAATGACTTTTTACCGACCAAAATACATAACATGCAAGAAAACGGAGTCCGAAAGGCACACGAGGTGGCCACGAGACAGGGGGGCGTGCCCTCCACCCTCGTGGAGGCCTCGTGCCCTTCCCGGACTACTTCTTTGTTCCTAAAATTCTTAAATATTCCAAAACTGATAAAAATTTGCCATTAGAATTGTTTTGGAGTCGGTTTACTTACCGTACCACATACCTATTCCTTTTCGGAGTCTGAAACGTTCTGGAAAGTGTCCCTTATGTATTCTTCCGGGGTTACGGTTTCAATAATATTAGTTTCAACATTGATAGGATTACCTGAGATGTAATGTTTAATTCTTTGACTGTTCACCACCCTCGGACTTGTGCCTTCAAAGTTGTTGATTTTTATGGCACCAGAACGATAGACCTCCTCGATAACGTAAGGACCTTCCCATTTAGAGAGAAGTTTTCCTGTAAAAAACCTTAAACGAGAGTTGAATAATAACACATAATCACCTACATTAAACTCATGCTTTTGAATCCTTTTGTCATGCCAGCGTTTGACTTTTTCTTTAAATAGCTTGGCATTCTCATAGGCTTGGGTTCTCCATTCATCAAGCGAGCTAATATCAAACAACCTCTTTTCACTGGCAAGTTTGAAGTCATAGTTGAGATCTTTAATAGCCCAATATGCTTTATGTTCAAGTTCAAGAGGTAAATGACACGCTTTTCCATAGACCATCTTATATGAAGACATGCCCATAGGATTTTTGTATGCAGTTCTATAGGCCCATAATGCATCATCAAGTTTTTTGGACCAATTCTTTCTAGATCTATTGACAGTCTTTTGCAAAATTAATTTGAGCTCTCTATTGCTCAACTCTACTTGACCACTAGACTGTGGATGATAAGGAGATGCGATTCTATGATTAACATCATACTTAGCAAGCATCTTACGGAAAGCACCATGAATAAAATGTGAACCACCATCAGTCATAAGATATCTAGGGACTCAAAACCTCAGAAAAATAGCTTCTTTAAGCATTTTAATAGAGGTGTTATGATCAGCACTACTAGTTGAAATAGCTTCTACCCACTTAGTAACGTAATCAACAGCAACTAAAATATGTGTATAACCATTGGAGGCAGGAAAAGGTCCCATATAATCAAAGCCCCAAACATCAAACGGTTCAATAACAAGAGAATAATTCATAGGCATTTCTTGACGTCTACTAATATTACCAATTCTTTGACATTCATCACAAGATAAGACAAACTTACGAGCGTCTTTGAAGAGAGTAGGCCAATAAAAACCAAATTGCAGTACCTTATGTGCAGTTCTATCTCCAGTGTGGTGTCCTCCATAGGATTCAGAGTGACACTTATGTAGGATCTGCTCTGTTCATGCTCGGTACACAACGCCTAATAACACCATCTACTCCTTCTTTATAAAGGTGTGGGTCATCCCAGAAGTAATGTCTTAAATCATAAAAGAACTTTTTCTTTTGCTGGTATGTGAAACTAGGTGGTATAAATTTAGCAACAATGTAATTAGCATAATCAGCATACCAAGGAGCAGTGCAAGAAGCATTAACAACAGCTAATTGTTCATCAGGAAAGCTGTCATCAATAGGTAGTGGGTCATCAAGAACATTCTCTAACCTAGACAAGTTGTCTGCAACGGGGTTCTCGGCTCCCTTTCTATCAATAATATGCAAGTCAAATTCTTGGAGTGGGAGAACCCATCTAATGAGTCTAGGCTTAGCATCTTTCTTTTCTACAAGATATTTAATAGCAGCATGATCAGTGTGAATAGTAACTTTGGAATCAACAATATAAGGTCTAAACTTATCACATGCAAACACAACTGCTAAGAATTCTTTTTCAGTAGTAGCATAATTTCTCCGGGCAGTATCAAGAGTCTTACTAGCATACTGGATAACATTCAATTTCTTATCAACTCTTTGCCCTAGAACAGCACCTACAAATAATCACTAGCATCACACATAATTTCAAAAGGTAAATTCCAATCAGGTGGCTGAACAATAGGTGAAGTGATCAAAGCTTTCTTAAGTATTTCAAATGCTTCTACACAATCATCATCAAAGACAAAAGGAATATCTTTTTGCAATAAATTAGTTAGAGGCCTAGAGATTTTCGAAAAGTCCTTAATGAACCTCCTATAAAAACCGGCATGACCAAGGAAACTTCTTATACCTTTTATGTCCTTGGGACATGGCATCTTTTCAATGGCATCAACCTTAGCTTTATCAACTTCAACACCTCTCTCGAAAATCATATGCCCCAAAACAATGCCTTCATTAACCATAAAGTGACACTTTTCCCAATTCAAGACAAGACTAGTGTCTTCGTATCTCTGCAAAACTCGATCAAGGTTGCTCAAGCAATCATCAAAAGAGGATCCATAAACGGATAATTCATCCATGAATACCTCACAAATCTTTTCACAAAAGTCAGAGAATATAGCCATCATGCATCCTTGAAAGGTAGCAGGTGCATTACATAAACCAAAAGGCATACGTCTATAAGCAAAAGTACCGAAAGGGCAAGTAAAAGTAGTTTTTGATTGATCCCCCGCTGACACAGGTATTTGAGAGAAACCAGAATAACCATCTAGAAAGCAGAAATGTGTGTGTTTGGATAGTCTTTCTAGCATTTGATCAATAAAAGGTAAAGGGTAATGATATTTCTTAGTAGCTTTATTTAATTTATGGAAATCAATTACCATCCTATAACCTGTAATAATTCTGGGATCAATTCATCTTTATCATTAGGAACGACAGTAATACCTCCCTTTTTAGGAACACAATGGACATGGCTTACCCAATCACTATCAGCAATGGGATAAATTATACCTGCCTCAAGGAGCTTTAGTATCTCCTTTGTTACCACTTCTTTCATTTTGGGATTTAGTCGTCGTTGAGGATCTCTTACTGGTTTAGCATCGGCCTCCAAATTAATTTTGTGTTGACATAACATGGGACTAATGCCCTTAAGATCATCCAGAGTATATCCAATAGCGGCGCGGTGCTTCTTCAGAGTTTTCAATAATATTTCTTCTTCTTGCTCTGAAAGGTTAGCACTAATAACAACAGGATATATTTTCTTTTCATCATGATAAGCATACTTAAGATTATCAGGTAATGGTTTGAGTTCAAACACGGGATCACCCTTGGGTGGAGGGGGATCCCCAAGAATTTCAACGAGAAGGTTGTGTTTCAACAAAGGTTCCTATTTAAGGAACACTTCATCTATTTCCCTTCTTTCCTTCATAAACATATCATTTTCATGGTCAAGCAAATACTGTTCTAACGGATCAGTAGGAGGCACAGCAATAGAAGCAAGACCAATAATCTCATCCTTACTAGGTGATTCTCTATCACGAGGTTGTCTACGAAACTTAGCAAAATTAAACTCATGATACATACCTTCTAAGACAATCGTAACAGTATCCTTTTCACAATCAATCCTAGCACTAGCTGTATTCAAGAAGGGTCTACCAAAAATAATGGGACAAAAATCATCTTGTGGGGAACCAAGAACAAGAAAATCAGCAGGATATTTAACCTTCCCACACAAGACTTCAACATCTCTAACTATCCCAATTGGTTTAATGGTATCCCTATGTCGGGGGACGACACCTATGGGGCCGGGGACGGCCCCTTCGTGGGTTCGGTACGAGGGCGGAGGATGCGCGGAGAGCAGATCGAGGCGATGCACGCGGGGGATTTTTACCCAGCTTCGGGCCGCGATGATCGCGTAAAACCCTACTGCTGCTTTGTGTTGTATTGTGCTTCGGGAGCTTGAAGAGCTACAGTAGCGGCTACCCGAGCGTGAGAGTTGTAAATGAGTCAAACCCCCCTCTACGTTGTGCATGGGCCTCCTTTTATAGGGCAAGGGTCACCGACAGTGTCAACGAGAGAGAGGGGTAAAATCGTAAAAGTGGTGGTAGTTGGAATAGTGCGGAACAAAGCAGCTCTCGATTGCTTGAACAAAGGATTCTACCTACTTTTGACAGAGGGGACAAGAGCATTAAATGCCCGTCGCCGTCGACCCCAAAAGCTCCCGCCTTGCGTCTCCGCTTGCCACGGGCGATGGAGCCACCACCGTGGAGTGCCACCGCATCCCTCATGCAAAGACAGCCATCCGCCACGCGTTCTCGGAGAGGGCTTAAGGCGGCGCTGGCGGATGAGCTGGAGTGCAGCACACAAGGCAGCTCTCGGCAAGCACCTTGCCGGGTCTTGATCTTGCCGGGCCCGGAGCTTGTCGGGCTTGTAACTTGTCGCTCCCGGGCCCTCGCCGACGCGAGAAGCGCCGAGGCGTGTCTTCGAGATGTAGTCTTCGTCTCCCGGCGAGCTCCTCTCGCCAGGGCTTGCATGAGTGATGTAATCTTGAGCACAGAACGGCCTTCCCGGCAAGCTCCTCTTGCCGGGTCTCGAGCTTCTGTCTTGTACACTTTGTTCTTGAATGGCTTGATATGGAGCAGAATGGTCTCCGCAAGCATGTGGTGGATCCAGTGCGGGAGCTGCGGCTGCTCGTGCACAAGTTGGGGTACCGAGGTACCCCTACCTTAGTACACCGACAGAGCCCCGGCCTGGGCCACACACAGTGCCGAAGCGCTGTTGGGCCAGGCCCAAAAGCATTGCACGGCGCCTGCTGCCCACGGCGTCTTGAGTCTGCCTCTGATCTGCCGCCTCCCTCCCGTGAACGCACGCGTCGATTGCGGCGTCGGGGAGACGTGGCGGCGATGCAGCCTTTAAGGCATCCACCCGTGATCGTGGTGCGGAGCGGGTCGCCTCACCCGCCGCTCTGGTTCCGCTTTTTCGCCACGCGGCCCTCGTGCACGGGGGTCGTGGGCGGCGAAGGTGGGAGACCGAGCCGTCACGGGCGGAGAAGGCGAGTCGGCCCCGCTCCTCTGGCCTCCTCGTTTCCTGATTGGTCGAGCGGGGCGGTTGAGCCCCCACCTCGCCCCTTTAAAAAGGGGCGGAAGGGGAGCACAATGGCCGCACTCATACTCTTCTCCCTTCGTCTTCATCTTCTATTCTTCTTGCCTCCATGGAAGGAGGGAACCCCTGTTCTTCGACGGTGGCAGCGAGGGTCGCTTCTAGGCAGCGCACCACTCCCCATCCCGCTCCCGTGGCGGCGGAGCCGGCCACGAGAGGGAGAGGGAGGGGGCGTGGCCGCGGACGAGGCCGAGGGCGTGGCCGAGGCGGTCGGGGGAGAGGCGGTCGTGGTGATGTGCCTCCCCCGTCTCCCCCGGCATCTCCCGACCACGGCGCGTCCACACCGGAGATGACCCCGGAGTTCTTCATCAAGCTTCGCCGAAGCCCGTCGCCGCCTCCAGCCGCCGCCCCGCTTGCGACGCGATGGGACCGGATCCACCCGACGTGATGGAGCTGCGCGCGAGGGGCTGCGGGATCAGCGGCACTCGGGTGAGTGTCGTGTCCCCAGCCCGGCGTGATGTTCTTCGACCGAGGGTGGAAGACGTTCGCCGGATCCATAGCTTGACGGCGGGTTCACCTCCATTTCAAGTTAATGGATGGTGACCTTCTCGCCGTCAACGTCTTCGGCGACTACGGGACCCGGGTACGCTGCTGTGTGGACAGCTCCTCGGATGGCGAAGGCTCCTCCCCGAGCGAGAGTGACGAGGAGGAGAGCGACAGCGGCGACGAGGGGGATGGCGGGCCCGACTAGGCGTCGGACACCGCTGCCTCGCGCGCCACCGGCGACCTCATCTTCTGGGTCGCCGGCCTTCTGAACTCCCCGGGGCCGTCTTCTTGGCGGCTGGCATAGGGAGGCTGCGGAAGAGGAAGAGGGGGAGTGACGGCAAGGCCGTTAAATCGGAGTACGAGGGCGAGGTGCCCTCGTGCCGATGTCCCACCACCCCGTCTTCAAGCTCTGCCTCCGACGCCTTCGCCTCCGCCAAGCTCCTGGCCGGCCCCCGGGGTGTTCTCTTGGTGTCTTCTGGCGCCCGTGGCTCTCCGGGGATGCGTTCCCCATGCCCGTCACCTTGCGCAGCTCCTGGGGCACGGCGGCGTCACCGCCACGCTCTCCTAGGCGCTCCTTTCGCCCTTCCCCGACAAGCTCCTCTTGCCGGGGCCTCCTCCCCCGGCAGGCTTATCTTGCCGGGGGCTCCTTGGCCTACCTCCTGAACTCCTGAACAGAGAAACAGGAGAAGGATCACGGGCACCTTATCTTTTTAATTTGTAAGCCCTCGGGCATTAGCTGCATTTAAGAACTTGTAATCCTCTCTATCATGTTTTTCATCCTCTATGGACTTGTACTATGCTAGGATGTTTTTAATGAAAAGAGGGGAAAGCTTGCCGGACTGAGTCTTTTACTTGACCGCGTGCCTTGTGTGTTCTTACGCTATTGGGGAGCTTGCCGGGGCGAACACGCTTGCCGAAAAGGGACAGCCCATTTGGCGGTGTCGCTTCCGCAAGCAACCTTGCCGGCCGATTCGACGCTTAACTTGTCGAAAGGTGCTCGAAAGCAAGATAAGGTGCAGCAGCACACTTGTGTTTGTTGAGCGGACTCGGAAACAAAACAAGTACGCAACTGGGCCACGACTCGGCTCCTCCACGTACGGGTTTTACAAGACACGCTCGTTCAAAAGGCGCAACCCCGCATCTCCCGGTCCATGAGAGGATGCATGACGAGGGATAAAAAACTCATCTGATACTGCAGCCCCCAGCAACTCTGTCTTGCCGGAGACGAATCTTGGCGCTCGCAGCCCCCAGCGAGGCTGGCTTGCCGAGGAAGAACCTTGGCACCCGCAGCCCCCGGCGACCCTGGCTTGCCGGGCCCCAGGCGCTGGTGTGATCTTTCGGTTCCTCCTTGTTGCTGCAATTTCAGTCATGAAAACAGCTGAGGTAGATATGCAACTGCTTCATGTATATGTATGTGTATATAACTCTGGGTTGTGCAATACGATGCCGTGTCTTGCCCTCCGTATGTTTGTACTTCACGCTCTCGGGAGCTCGCCGGGCGAACACGCTTGCCGAAAAGGGGACAGCCCACCGGCGGTGTTGCTTCCGCAAGCCACCTTGCCGGGCGATTCTGACGCTTAACTTGCCGAGCGGGCTCGAAAGCAAGATAAGGGTGCAGCGGCACACATGTGTTTGTTGAGCGGACTCGGAAACAAAACAAGTACGCAACTGGGCCACGACTCGGCTCCTCTCGCGCACAAGTCTCTCATACGAAGGACATCTCACGGCAGGGCTCGCCACGTTATACCCTCTGCCCCACATCCTTTGTGCGCTTTCACCTTACGCTTCTAGGTAACTTGCCGGTGCTTAACACACTTGCTGAGTGCGGAACATCAGCAGCCCGCTGGCTGGTGTTGCTTCCGGCAAGCAACCTTGCCGCGTCTAGTCGCGACGCGCTTAACTTGCTGAGCAGACTCGAAACGAAACGAGGGCGCGAAGCTGGTCGCGGCTCACTCTTAACTCGCTGAGCGTGTTCGAAGCAAGATAAGGGTGCGACCATTCACAGGCAGGCTCCTCCGCGCACAGGTTTCGCGTACAAAGGACGAATGCGCGAGGGACATAACATATAAAAGCATGAAATTAAGGAGTGCTCTGCGCAAAAGCTCGAGCAACTTAGCTTTTCTTTTTCTCGTTTCCTTGCACTCGCTGGTGGAGCCTAATGGCGCGTCCTTGACGGCGGCGCAGCACTCCGGAGAGGTGCGTTTGCCGGAACGAGCACCAGAGCTGCCCTCGCCGGGCTTAGAGCGCTCCGAGGAGCGGCGTTTGTCGGAGTGAGCACCAGAGCTGTCCTTGCTGGACCTGGAGCTCGATGGCGCGTTCTCGACGACAGCGTAACGCTCCAGGGAGATGCGCTTGCCGGCTCGGAGGGGGAGCGGGAGCGGGCGGCGCGAGGAACAGGATATGCTCGGACTCCTAGTAGCGATAGGAGGAGCAGAGTCCCGTCTCGGCACTTTTGCCCTGCTCATGCGTGGACGGCAGTCCGAAGCATCCCGCGAGCCTCCGGCATGTTCTTGCCCCACCATGCGAGTACTACCTCCCATGGCACGGCGCTGCTGGGTCGTCGCGCGCTGAGATAGACGTGGATCCACGGAGACCGAGGCGCGGTCATCCGTCCTATCCCTGGATCTGGTGGCGCCGCGAGTGCCCTCGCCGGCGTCCACCCTTTCGACGGCGTCTCCTCCGCCTACCGCTGGCTCCGGTGGCGGCGGGTGAGACGCAGACGGGTCTGCAACCCTTGAGGCCCTCGTCTTTGGGGCCATGGCGCAGTTGTCGATGAAGTCGCTGACAAAGTCGGAGAGGTTGATGAAGAACGCGGCCGCGCGAACGCCGGATCAGGTCCGCACAACCTCGACGCCCCCTACCTGGCGCGCTAAAGATGTCGGGGGACGACACCTATGGGGCCGGGGACGGCCCCTTCGTGGGTTCGGTACGAGGGCGGAGGATGCGCGGAGAGCAGATCGAGGCGATGCACGCGGGGGATTTTTACCCAGCTTCGGGCCGCGATGGTCGCGTAAAACCCTACTGCTGCTTTGTGTTGTATTGTGCTTCGGGAGCTTGAAGAGCTACAGTAGCGGCTACCCGAGCGTGAGAGTTGTAAATGAGTCGAACCCCCCTCTACGTTGTGCATGGGCCTCCTTTTATAGGGCAAGGGGTCACCGACAGGTGTCAACGTAGGAGAGAGGGGTAAAATCGTAAAAGTGGTGGTAGTTGGAATAGTGCGGGACAAAGGCAGCTACAATTGCTTGAACAAGGATTCTACCTACTTTTGACAGAGGGGGACAAGAGCATTAAATGCCCGTCGCCGTCGACCCCAAAAGCTCCCGCCCTTGCGTCTCCGTTTGCCACGGCGATGGAGCCACCACCGTGGAGTGCCACCGCATCCCTCATGCAGCACAGCCATCCGCCACGCGTTTCTGGAGAGGGCTTAAGGCGACGCGTGGGCGGATGAGCTGGAGTGCGGGCACACAGCGCGGCTCTCCCGGCAAGCACCTTGCCGGGGTCTTGATCTTGCCGGGCCCGGGAGCTTGTCGGGCTTGTAACTTGTCGCTCCCCGGGCCCTCGCCGAACGCGAGATAGCGCCGAGGCGTGTCTTCCGAGATGTAGTCTTGGTCTCCCGGCGAGCTCCTCTCGCCAGGCTTGCATGAGTGATGTAATCTTGAGCCTGAGCGGCCTTCCCGCAAGCTCCTCTTGCCGGGTCTCGAGCTTTCTGTCTTGTACACTTTGTTCTTGAATGGCTTGATATGGAGCAGGAATGGTCTCCGGCAAGCATGTGGTGGATCCAGCTGCGGGGAGCTGCGGCTGCCCGTGCACAAGTTGGGGTACTGAGGTACCCCTACCTTAGTACACCGACACCCTATTAGCGAGCTTAATGGTAACATCAATGTCTTCTAATTCAACGGGTGCAATGTCGTGCATAATTTCTTTATATAAGTCATAGGGTATTGCACTAGCACTAGCACCCATATCACATAAACCAGGATAACAATGATCTCCTATTTTAATGGAAATAACAGGCATGCCTACCACAGGTCTATGTATCTTAGTATCTGGTCTAGCAATATTAGCAGTCTCACCACAGAAATAAATAACATGCTGATGTCTACTACACAACCTTCTTCTTGTAGACGTTGTCGGGCCTGCAAGTGCACAGGTTTGTAGGACAGTAGCAAATTTCCCTCAAGTGGATGACCTAAGGTTTATCAATCCTTGGGAGGCGTAGGATGAAGATGGTCTCTCTCAAGCAACCCTGCAACCAAATAACAAAAGTCTCTTGTGTCCCCAACACACCCAATACAATGGCAAATTGTATAGGTGCACTAGTTCGGCGAAGAGATGGTGATACAAGTGCAATATGGATAGTAGATGTAGGTTTTTGTAATCTGAAAATATAAAAATAGCAAGGTAACTAATGATAAAAGTGATCATAAACGGTATTGCAATGATAGGAAACAAGGCCTAGGGTTCATACTTCCACTAGTGCAAGTTCTCTCAACAATAATAACATAGATAGATCATATAACAAGCCCTCAACATGCAACAAAGAGTCACTCCAAAGCCACTAATAGCGGAGAACAAACATAGAGATTATGGTAGGGTACGAAACCACCTCAAATTTATTATTTTGGATCAATCTATAAAAGAGTTCATACTAGAATAACACCTTAAGACACAAATCAACCAAAACCCTAATGTCACCTAGATACTCCATTGTCACCTCAAGTATCCGTGGGCATGATTATACGATATGCGTCACACAATCTCAAATTCATCCAACCAACACAAAGTACTTCAAAGAGTGCCCCAAAGTTTCTACCGGAGAGTCAAGAAAACGTGTGCCAACCCCTATGCATAGGTTCATAGGCGGAACCCGCAAGTTGGTCACCAAAACATACATCAAGTGGCACGTGATATCCCATTGTCACCATAGATAAACACGGCAAGACATACATCAAGTGTTCTCAAAGTAAAGACTCAATCCGATAAGATAACTTCAAGAGGGAAACTCAGTTCATCACAAGAGAGTAGAGGGGGAGAAACATCATAAGATCCAACTATAACAACAAAGCTCGCGATACATCAAGATCGTGCCATAGAGAGAACACGAGAGAGAGAGAGAGAGATCAAACACACAGCTACTGGTACATACCCTCAGCCCCGAGGGTGAACTACTCCCTCCTCGTCATGGAGAGCGCCGGGATGATGAAGATGGCCACTGGTGATGGATTCCCCCTCCGGCAGGGTGCCGGAACAGACTCCCGAGTGCTTTTTGGTGGCTACAGAGGCTTGCGGCGGTGGAACTCCCGATCTATCTTGATATTCGATGGTTTTAGGGTACGTAGGGTTATATAGGCGAAATAAGTCGGTCAGGGGGTGCTCGAGGGGTCCACGAGACAGGGGGGCATGCGCCCTGTAGGGGGGCGCACCCCCCTATCTCCTGGGCTCCTCGAGTATCTTCTGATGTGAACTCCAAGTTTCCAGGATGATATTCTTCCAAAGAATCACGTTGCCGAAGGTTTCATTCCGTTTGGACTCCGTTTGATATTCCTTTTCTTGAAATATCAAACAGCAATAAAACAAAGAATATGGGTTGGGCCTCCGGTTAGCAGGTTAGTCCCAAAAATGATATAAATGTGTAAAATAAAGCCCATAAACATCCAAAAGGGGTAATATAATAGCATGGAACAATCAAAAAGTATAGATACGTTGGAGACGTATCAAGCATCCCCAAGCTTAAGGCCCTGTTTGGTTCGGCTGTTGATTTCTAAAAGCAGCTGTGAAAAATCTGTTGTGGAAAAACAGTTGTGGAAAATCTGATGTGAAAAAGATGTTGGTCATTTGGCAAACCAGCTGATACAACTTTTTCAGATTTTGGCCCGCTGCGGAATCAGATTTTGGAAAGCACGTCCTGGGCTGCTTCCACTTGTGGTTCAGATTTTGGCAGCGGATTTCTGAAATCGGATTCTGCTGGGTTCGCCCTTTGGTTCAGATTTTGCTGCGCTGCAGCGGAATCCATCGATAAAAGCTAAACCAAACAGGGCCTAATTCCTGCTCGTCCTCGAGTAGGTAAATGATAAAAACGGAATTTTTGATGTGGAATGCTACCTAGCATAATTCATAATGTAATTTTCTTTATTGTGGCATGAATGTTCAGATCCAAATGGTTCAAAATAAAAGTTCATACTGATAAAATAAATAGTAACACTTCAAGGATACTAATCAAAGTAATCACGTCTTCTCAAAATAACATGGCAAAAGAAAGTTCATACCTACAAAATCATATAGTTAGGCTATGCTTCATTTTCGTCACACAAAGATGTTCCCAACTTCTATACCCCCGATGACAAGCCAAGCAATTGTTTCACACTTAAATAATCTCAAACTTTTTCAACCTTCACGCAATACATGAGCATGAGCCATGGATATAGCACTATGGGTGGAATAGAATATAATGATGGGGATTGTGTGGAGAAGACAAAAGAGGAAAAAGTCTCAAATTGACGAGGATAATCAACGGGCTATGGAGATGCCCATCAATTGATGTCAACATGAGGAGTAGGTATTGCCATGCAACGGATGCACTAGAGCCATAAATGAATGCTCAACAAAAGAAAACTAGTGGGTGTGCATCCAACTTGCTTGCTCACGAAGACCTAGGGCATTTGAGGAAGCCCATTGTAGAAATATACAAGCCAAGTTCTATAATGAAAAATTCCCACTAGTATGAAAAAGACAACTTATGAGACTCACTATATGAAGAACAAAGTGCTACTTTGAAGCACAAGTGTGGAAAAAGAGATAGTAACATTGCCCTTTTATTTATTTCTTTTTTTTCTTTTCTTTTTCTTCTTCTTCTTTTTGGGCCTTTCTTTTTTTCTTTTGGCCTTTCTTCTTTTTTTTTATTTTTTTTATTTGGGCAATGCTCTAATAATGATGATCATCACACTTCTATTGATTACAACATATGAATTACAACTCGAAACTTGAATAAGATATGACTCTATATGAATGCCTCCGATGGTGTACCGGGATGGTGCAATGAATCAAGAGTGACATGTATGAAAAATAATGCATGGTGGCTTTGCCACAAATACGATGTCAACTACATGATCATGCGATGGCAATATGACAAAAGTAAAGTATGTCATGAGGATGACGAACGAAACGGTGGAAAGTTGCATGGCAATATATCTCGGAATGGCTATGGAAATGCCATAATAGGTAGGTATGGTGGCTGTTTTGAGGAAGATATAAGGAGGTTTATGTGTGATAGAGCGTATCGTATCACGGGGTTTGGATGCACCGACGAAGTTTTCACCAACTCTCAAGGTGAGAAAGGGCAATGCACGGTACCGAAGAGGCTAGCAATGGCGGAAAGGTAAAAGTGCGTATAATCCATGGACTCATCATTAGTCAAAAGAACTCATATACTTATTGCAAAAATTTAGAAGTCATCAAAAATCAAGTAATACGCGCATGCTACTAGGGGATAGATTGGTAGGAAAAGACCATCGCTCGTCCCCGACCGCCACTCATAAGGATGCACAAGCCAGGTACACTTCATGTTTCAAATTTGTTACACAACTTTAACCATACGTGCATGCTACGGGACTTGCTAACTTCAACACAAGCATTCTTTGAATTCATAATCACCCAACTAGCATGACTTTAATATCACTACCTCCATATCTCAAAACAATTATCAAGTATCAAATTGATCATAGCATCCAATTCACTTCCTATGATAGTTTTTATTATACCCAACTTGGATGCTCATCATTCTAGGACCAACTTTGTAACCATAGCAAATACCACGCTGTTCTAAAAAACTCTCAAAATAATATAAGTGAAGCATGAGAGACTAGCAATTTCTACAAAATATAACCACCACCGTGCTCTAAAAGATATAAGTGATGCACTAGAGCAAATGACAAACTACTCCGAAAGATATAAGTGAAGATCAATGAGTAGTCGAATAATTGTGCAACTATGTGAATACTCTCTAACATTAAGTAATTTCAGATCT
Source organism: Aegilops speltoides (assembly GCA_021437245.1). Taxonomy (NCBI): domain Eukaryota; kingdom Viridiplantae; phylum Streptophyta; class Magnoliopsida; order Poales; family Poaceae; genus Aegilops; species Aegilops speltoides. The sequence continues at coordinate 198,204,776 of CM038147.1, forward strand.
TGGTATTGTATTCAAACAGCAAGCAAAACAAAATAAAATGACATTGCAAGGATAGCACAACTCATGTGAAGAAGCAAAAACTTAGGCTCAACCGATACTAACCGATAGTGGTTGAAGAAGAAAGATGGGATGCCTACAGGGGCATCCCCAAGCTTAGATGCTTGAGACTTCTTGAAATATTATATTGGGGTTCCTTGGGCATCCCCAAGCTTGAGCTTTTGTGTCTCCTTAATTCCTCTCACATCATGGTTTCTCTTTTTATCAAAAGCTTCATCCACACCAAACTCAACAAGAACTCGTGAGATAGGTTAGTATAAACCAATGCAAAACCTTATCATTCTCTACTGTAAAAAATCACTAAAATTATTATTCAACATTGAATACTAATGCCTCTGCATATTTAATACTCCTATCCTTAAATAGAATCATTAAACAAGCAAACATATGCAAACAATGCAACCATAACAGCAATCTGCCTAAACAGTACAGTCTGTAAAGAATGCAAGCGTATCAATACTTCCCTAACTCCAAAAATTATGAGATAAAATTCACACTGCAGTAAATTTATCATATCTCATTATGCAAAAAGTTTCAACATTATATCATTCTCTGACTTTTCTAGGGAATTTTTGCAACAGCGGTAAACTTTCTGTTTTCAAACAGCAACATGTATACTAGCAAAATAAGCATGGCAAAGGCTATCCTTGACATTTTTATTGAAAATAAAGATGCAAAACATTATTATAAATAACAGCAAGAAAATACTAACAAAATAAAATGACGCTCAAGCAAAACACATATCATGTGGTGAATAAAAATATAGCTCCAAGTAAAGTTACCGATGAACTAAGACGAAAGAGGGGATGCCTTCCGGGGCATCCCCAAGCTTAGGCTATTGGTTGTCCTTGAATATTACCTTGGGGTGCCTTGGGCATACCCAAGCTTAGGCTCTTGCCACTCCTTATTCCATAGTCCATCGAATCTTTATCCAAAACTTGAAAACTCCACAACATAAAACTCAACAGAAAACTTGTAAGCTCCGTTAGTATAAGAAAACAAAACCACCACATAAGGTACTGTAATTAACTCATAATTTATTTATTTTGGTGTAATATCTACTGTAATCCGACTTATCTATGGTTCATACCCTTCGATACTACTCATAGATTCATCAAAATAAGCAAACAACACATAGAAAACAGAATTTGTTAAAAACAGAACAGTCTGTAGTAATGTGTATCAAACGCATACTTCTGGAACTCCAAAACTCCTACCAAATTAGGAAGTCCTACGAAATTTGTATACCAATCCAGAGCAAAACGAATCATATCAGAATCACGTTTATGTGAATTAAAAAAAACTACTTTACTGGGTGCAAAAGTTTCTGATTTTCAGTAGGATCAACACAACTATCACCAAAAGCCATCCTAAAGGTCTTACTTGGCAGTTGGCACTTTATTGAAACAAAAGCTATAAAACATGATTAATACAGTAGCATAATCATGTGGACACACAAAAACAGTAAGTATAAATATTGGGTTGTCTCCCAACAATCGCTTTTCTTTAATGCCTTTCTAGCTAGGCATGATGATGACAATGATGCTCACATAAAAGATAAGAATTGAAACATAACGGGAGCATCATGAAGCATATGACTAGCACATTTAAGTCTAACCCACTTCCTATGCATAGGGATTTGTGAGCAAACAACTTATGGGAACAATAATCAACTAGCATAGGAAGGTAAAACAAGCATAACTTCAAAATTTTCAGCACATAGAGAGGAAACTTAATATTTTTGCAATTCCTACAAGCATATATTCCTCCCTCATAATAATTTTCCGTAGCATCATGAATGACAACAATATAACCAGCACCTAAAGCATTCTTTTCATGATCTACAAGCATAAAAATTTTACTACTCTCCACATAAGCAAAATTCTTCTCATTCGGAATAGTGGGAGTATCATAAGAGACTTGAACACTAAAAATTGTTTCCACATTAAAAGAGTAATATTCAGAAAAAGGGTAATCATAATCATGACAAGTTTTATAAATATAATCATCGCTACTTTTTATAGCATAAGTTTCATCACAATAATCATCATAAGTAGCAACTTCGTTCTCATCATAATCGATTGAAACCTCTCCCAAGATAGTGGAATCACTAAATAAAGTTGACACTCTTCCAAATCCACTTTCATATTCATCACAATAAAATTCAACATCCTCCAAAATAGTGGGATCACTACTTCCTAAAGTTGACTCTCTTCCGAACCCACTTTCATCAATATAATCGTCATAGGTAGGAGGCATGCTATCATCATCACAACTTTGCATATCAAAACTTGGGATGCTAAAAATATCATCTTCACTAAACGTAGCATCCCCAAGCTTGGGACAAACATTAATTTCAGCAAATATATTCTCAAAATTTCATCCTCATCAAACATAGCTTCCCCAAGCTTGGGCCCTTTCATATCATAAGCATAATCACTCTCATCATTAAAAATATGGATAGCACCAATAGTATAGCAATTATCATCATCACAATGAGTAGTAGGAGCAACATCATTTGGGAGGGATACCTTTCTACCTTTGTTGCTCCTTCTTTTCTTTTTCTTCTTCACATTATGTGTGGGTTCAACCTTCCTCTTTGAGCTCCTTATTGATGAGATTGGTTGAATAGAAAGCTCCTCCTCGTTACCTGATTCATCATAAGAAATAATAGGAGGAGATTGGGAAGTCTCTTCCCTTTCATTAGTATTCTCATCATCTTCTATTTGCTTTCTTTTCTTTAGGTAATTGGCAATGTAAGGATTTTCAATGCAATTCTCCGCACAATATAGATAAATCTTCTCTAGATCAATGTCAAGGAAATTCTTTTGGGCAAATTCTGGAAGGTCCTTAAGTAAACGTTTCAATTCTTCATAACCAAAAGCAAACTAAGTTCATTGTAATGAGCAAGGGAGATCAAATCATCACAATTTTTGGACACGATTCGATCATGGAACAATTTGCATAGGAGATGTAAATGACCATGTTCATTGCAAAGTTCACAAGTACGGCAAAGGAAATTCAAATTTTCAGCACTCACATTTAGCCTTTCTTGCAACCATTTAGTTTCTAAATGCTTATGCCTCTTGCAATAAATATCTTCTCTATTTGGTGTGTTCATGCAAACATGCACTCCACAAAAGTTGACATGCTCATAAGAGATATTTTCATCATGACTATAGCAATCATCATTAGTACTAAGGATATTCAAAGAGTTCATACTAATAACATTGCAATCATGCTCATCATTCAAAGATTCAGTACCAAGCATTTTAATGCATTCTTCTTCTAGCACTTGAGCACAATTTTCCTTTCCATCATACTCACGAAAGATATTAAAAAGACGAAGCGTATGAGGCAAACTTAACTCCATTTTTTTGTAGTTTTATTTTATAAACTAAACTAGTGATAAAACAAGAAACAAAAAGATTTGATTGCAAGATCTAAAGATATACCTTCAAGCACTCACCTCCCCGGCAACGACGCCAGAAAAGAGCTTGATGTCTACTACACAACCTTCTTCTTGTAGACGTTGTTGGGCCTGCAAGTGCACAGGTTTGTAGGACAGTAGCAAATTTCCCTCAAGTGGATGACCTAAGGTTTATCAATCCGTGGGAGGCGTAGGATGAAGATGGTCTCTCTCAAGCAACCCTGCAACCAAATAACAAAGAGTCTCTTGTGTCCCCAACACACCCAATTGAAAGGATCGAGATGGACCTAGAGGGGGGTGAATAGGTACAATTACAAATTTTAATTATTACTTAGCAATTTTAGGCAATAGAGCGGAATATGAAGGTGAGCCTAACAATTGCTAGTAAGTACAAAGTGCTAGGCAAGTAACACAAGCATATAAGTGAGCAAGCACAATAAGATGTAAGTAAGTGCAATCACAACAAGTAACCACAAGTATAGAGTTAGGGTTAGGAATAACCGCAACTTCGGGAGACGAGGATGTATGCCGATGTTCACTTCGTTGGAGGGAAGCTAGTCACCGTTAGAGGGGTGGATGTTACCACGAAGGCACACCTACGCCACGAAGGCTCACCCTATTCTCCCTTTGAGACAACACCACGAAGGCGTTTCTCAACCACTAGTGGTAGACCTTGGGGTGGTCTCCAAACCCTCACAAACTTATCCGGGGGTAATCACAAAGGTAGATTCCTCTCCGAAAGACTCCTACCGCCTAGGAGTCTCCAACCTCCAAGAGTAACAAGATCGATGGGGATTTGCTCAAGACTTTCTTAAATCACGAATTCCTTGTGTGCAAAGAAGGAGGGGAAATGGATCTATCACTTGATCGGACAACTTCTTTCCAAAGCTCTCAAATCCCTTGGGGATCTAGGATTTGGTGTGGAGGAATGAGAGAGAGAGTGATAAGTGTTCTAGGGTTTGTTCAAAGTGAATGGTCAACCTCTCTAGTGGGAAGAGAGGCAATATATATAGTGTGAGCTCAAAATATGGCTGTTGTAGTGCAAGTGACCGGGCAGGCCGGACATCCGGGCTAGAGGCCAGACATCCGACATGACAAGCCACTTGGAGACAGGTCAGAACAGAGAGGAACCAGAGGAGCCGGACATCCGGCGTAAAAGGGAAGCCCGGACATCCGGCAGATAGCTGGACATCTGGAGAGTCCACGAACGTTACATAACCATATCGTAGCGTCGGCGAGAGGGGCGGACATCCGGAAAGGGGCCCGGACATCCGACAAGACAGCACGTCCCGGATATCCGGCGCACATCCGGACATCCGGCGTAAAACAGAAAACCTACTGGACATGGGGGCCAGAAATCCGGGGCAAGAGCCGGACATCCGGGAGGATAGCGGCGGACATCCGCGCAAGGCCGGACATCCAAAGACTCCAGAGATGTAATGGATCAGAGACTAATAGAAAAGAGATTTTTTTGACTTGAGCAAGTCCGTTACGAACCCAATCGATCCCCTCTTAATAGTGCGGGATCCTATACTCAAGGAAACAAAATGAAACATCATTTTAACACTTCAACCTTGAGAGAAACCACTTCGTATGCTCTTGATCCACACACAATTTTGACGAACCGGGGACCAACACCTGAGATTCACTTGGCAGCCATTGTTAGTCCCGTACATGTAGATTGTCATCAACCAACAAAAACACAATGTAAGGGCATGATTTCACTTTCAATCTCCCCCTTTTTGTTTGTTGATGACAATCATACATGTAGTATCATAGATGTAATAAATAGTCATAGCAATGATAATCTTGGGAGCAAAACAGATACAGAATATGTTTAGTTACAATTTGCTTTTAGCTCCCCCTCATTGAGTGCATGCGATGAATATATTAGGATGGCCAACACAAAAGTTTGTATGATTTCATACGTGACTTAAAGAATTAACGAAGTAAGAGATGAGCACATATAAAATCATCATAACAAGTAGACTGAGAACATTTTATGGCCATGCCATAATCATAACATAGTCTCAGGCGAAAAGTACCATAGGTTACCATAGGTAGCAGCATAAACATAATCATAACATAGTCTCAAGCGAACAAGTACCATAGGTTGGAATAACATATCATAGCATGACCATATTACTACGATACTACTTCTCCCCCTTTGACAGCAACAAGAAAAAAGGGTGAAGAACTAAGCAGTCTCAAATCACTCTGGACGGATGTCGTCATCATCATCAAGAAACTCGGGGTAGTCAGCACGAGATGGAAAACCGAAAGTGGACGAGGATGGAGCTGTGGGAAGAGGATCATCATCACTAACGGGACTCCCACGGTCACGGAGGCGCTGTTTGAGTATATTCTTGGAGATGACAAGGCGCTTCTGAACATCATGATTCTGCTGACAGTTAAAAGTGATTACCTTCATGATAGCAGACTGAGCCTTACCCAAGAATGATGCAAAATGGCCACGAGGAGCGGACGAGGAAGATGGGACAGAAGAACCAGTGGGCTGAGTAGGAGCAGTTGTCCTCCCACCAGCAGACCTCTTCGGCTGAGTAGAATCCTTAGGCGTCACACGCGTGTGAGGAGGAGGTTTCCAAATGGAGTGCACAGTTGACTTAACCACCTCAAATGGAGCAGTGTGATCAATCAGAGCTTGAATATATGGGGCATGAGGAAACTGCCGCGTCTGAATAAAACTGCACAGACGGATCTCATGCCAAATGAAGTTGGCGGTGTCCGAGAGGCACGATGGGTTTCTCATGCATATGAACCATCAAGTCAATACAATAGTTGCGAGCCCTCGGCGATCTCCCTTCTTAGGATATAGAGTCGAAGCACACACTGAAAAGAGTATAAAGAAAGGAGCACGGAAGATGGATACCTCATTGATGGATATGCTTTTTCTTCATCGGTGAGCTGAGAGGAGGTTTTACAAGAGGCATGCAAGCATCAATTCCTTTGGGCTTGCCCTCCGGATCCATCTTGTGGATGCAGATGGCCAACACCGAGAGACCCAAAATCTGAACAAACTGTCATAGGTGATGCTCGGTGTAGTGTCATCGGTCATCCAAGTGAGAGTGTTGTCCGGACCAAAGAAACAGTGGCATAGAACGGAGAATGGCAGCTTCACTCCAATCACACGAAGGTCATTGCGGGACCAAGAGTCATGTCATCAATGATCTTGACTGGATCGTTAGGGAACATGGCAGGATTATCACGTAGGAAGTTTAGATCCAAGTATGAGTGAGGAGCAAGGCCACACCCATGGACAAAGCTGGAATAGAGATCCTGCTGCATACGAGTCCGGAACCGAGGATCTTCGGCATCAGCTGCCATCTCATATTGATTGACATCCCGACAGAACTGAAGATATTGCCCTGCCCCCACAGTTGTGAAGTCGTGAGTGGGGCGACCTCCGCTATCAGGATGCTCCATGGAGATGCGACGACCATGGGTAATGGGTATTGCAGAACCACGAACTTGAGGCATCGGCGCCCTCCTAGTACCGGGCTTGGACTGTCCAATAGACTGTCGTGGTGCACTGTCATCCTCTTCCTCTCCAACATAGTCCGCATCATCCGGATCCGAGGCCGACGGACTAGTGGATGGTGCTCGCTTCTTCTTCTTGGTGGTGGCCTTCTTTTTCTTGGGTCGCGCATGCTCATCGGAGTCGGTGGAGCCTTGCCGGTGATCAACTGGAATGGATAATGAATGGTTTTCAGTAAGAAGAAGCCAAAGAACATGAACAAGGATACGCCAAATTAAACCGTGGAATGAAAAGATTTCATTCCCATGGTTAAGTTGAGTAACCGAGTGCATATAGAGGTGTTTGTAGGCTTAGGTAAACAGAACCTAAACGCGAGAGTAATGGATATGACAAGACGTACAAGGAGAATAATGCAACCCAATAAGATTTAGTCACAAGCAAGGAAAGATGAGAAGAGATAGCACCCTTACCCCGAGAATACACCTCGGGACGCTTGGGACCGCAGTTCTTGGTATGAGCCATGAAGAACTCCTGAGGTGAATCCCACCGAACATGGGCCCCTCCCGAGAGACTCAAGCCACAATCCAGGAAATGGATTGGATAGAATCGTAGATCGGGAGGAGAGGAGTCCGTTGGCAGGAGATCGTTGCCGGAGGTCGGTGGAGATGGCCGGGGCAGCACCGGAGTAGTGGCCCGGCGGAGGCGGCTGTGAGGAGAGATGAGGAGGGGGACGAAGGGAAAGAGAGGAACTGCCCCCAACCTCACACCCCCTCCCAGGTATACGCGACTTGCGGGCGACGGGCCGGACATCCGGGGCAAGGCCCGGATATCCGGCGAGTGGAAAACAGATAGCAGAGAAACAGCGCCCGGATGTCCGGCTGAGGCCCGGATGTCCGGCCACTGATGGTAGTTGATGATTGTTTTGATGGGCAAAGAAAATTGTTTTGTTTTTTTTTCTTACAGAGTCTAGATGTTCGACGAGAGCGCCGGATGTCCGGACACTGGACAGACGACACACACGATGGATTTTATATAGACACCGCCAAGTAGTTTATATGAGAATAATAAGGAGGACGTCATGAGACATATAAGGTCATGCTAAGATGCATATATAATCCAAACATGATTAAGCAGAAGGGTCCATATAAGCATTGTACATGCGGTGACTGAGGTCACCATGTTTGAGCATATGGAACATAGTACCACAAAGATATAAACTTTGAGCACATGGTCACGACTCCATCATATTAAAGTATCCTAGTTTGGAAAACTAGGACAACTTTGAGAGTGTTTGTTAAATTTATGCATTATGTAAGGTGAGAGAACTCATTGGATTGAGTGTCTCCCCCTAAATATATGCCTACATCAAGACAAGACATTAAGTTTATGCATGGATGAGTACTAGATTTCACATAATGTTGTCAAGCTCCAAGATACCAAGTTCACACCTAAGTCGACAGAACCTTGCTTCATCCAATGGTTTGGTGAAAATATCTGCCAGTTGCAAATTTGTCCCAATGTGATCAATGTGAATATCGCCCTTCTCAACATGATCTCTCAAGAAGTGATATCTAATATCAATGTGCTTGGTGCGAAGATGATCCTTGGGGTTCTCGGCAATGTTGATAGCACTTTCATTATCACATAGAAGAGGCACATGTCTATAGGTGATACCGTAATCCTTCAAAGTTTGCCTCATCCATAATAACTGAGTTGCACAACTGGCGGCAGCAATGTATTCAGCTTCTGCGGTAGAGAGGGCAATACAATTTTGTTTCTTCGATGACCAACTTACCAAGGAGCGTCCAAGAAATTGACATGCACCGGAGGTGGACTTACGATCCACTTTGTCTCCGGCCCAATCCGCATCCGTGTATCCAATGAGATCAAACTTAGCATCCTTGGGATACCATAGACCCAACTTTGGGGTGTGAACAAGGTATCTAAGAATATGCTTAACCGCCTTGATGACTTTCCCTAGGGGAAGCTTGAAATCTAGCACACATGCATACACTAAACATGATGTCTGGTCCAGATGCACAAAGATAAAGCAATGAACCAATCATAGAGCGGTATTTAGATGGGTCGAAAGGGATACCATCTGTGTCTTCAGTGAGTGTTATTTTGGTTGGCATTGGTGTCTTACATGGACTAGCATCAGACATACCAAACTTCTCTAGGATATCCTTGAGGTACTTTGCTTGGGACAAGAAAATTCCTTCTTGAAATTGTTGAATTTGAAAACCGAGGAAGAACTTCAAATCCGCATTGAGTGAGATTTCAAAATTCTTGGTCATTGAAGCCGCAAACTTCTTGCACAAATGAATGTTAGGAGAACCAAAAATGATATCATCTACATAGATTTGGCATAAGATCAAATCACCCTTATCCCTCTTAGTAAAAAGAGTGGGATCGATCACCCCTCTCACAAAACCATCATCGAGTAAAAACTTCTTAAGATGATCATACCAAGCATGAGGTGCTTGTTTGAGGCCATACAAAGCCTTATGAAGTTTATACACATAGTCTTTGTGATCGGGATCAACGAACCCAGTTGGTTGTGATACATATACTTCTTCTTGTAGAGGACCGTTAAGGAAAGCACTCTTCACATCCATTTGATGTAGTGTAAAACCATTGAAAGCAGCATAAGCAAGTAAGATGCGAATGGATTCAAGACGGTCAACGGGGGCAAAGGTCTCACCAAAGTCCAAACCTTCAACTTGTGAGTACCCTTGTGCCACTAACCTTGCCTTGTTTCGGATGATTACACCATTCTCATCTTGTTTGTTCTTGAAAATCCATTTTGTTCCAATGACGTTGTGTTTGGTAGGTGGCCTCTTGACTAATGACCACACTTGGTTGCGTTCAAAACTGTTCAACTGTTCTTGCATAGCAACTAGCCAATCGTTGTCCATCAATGCATCTTGTACCTTGATGGGTTCAAAACTAGACACAAAAGAGAAGTGAGCACAAAAATTGGTCAAGTGTTTACGAGTGACTCTACCTTCCGATATGCCGGTGAGTATTTTGTCAATATCAACACGACCGGCCACTCGTGGCATGATAGAGGTAAGGGTTTCACGAGGTTCAACTTCATGTCCATCATCCACATCCTCAACATATGGATCATTAATGTGTGGAGGAAGATCTTCTTGTTCATATTGCATTTGTTGAGGTTCATCATCAATGATTGGACTTTCTTGTTCTTATTCTTGAAGATTGTCATGAGGAGGAACTTGATCATCCTCTTCAACTTGGGCTAAAGGTATCGGTTGAACAATAGGGGCTTGTGGTGGTATGAATGTTGAAGTAGTTTGATGATGTGTGAGGCTTCTATCTTCTTCTTCATCATCATGAGGTTCTTGTTCCATAGGAAGAAGTGCACCAACACCCATGGTCAAAATGTCTTGAGAAGAATCTTCTTCACCTACATCACTTAGATCAACTTGCTCCCCATGGGAGCCATTAAATTCATCAAACACCACGTCACAAGTTTCTACAACAAATCCATTGGATTTGTTGTAGACTCTATATGCGTGAGAGTTTGATCCATAGCCAACAAATATACCCTCAATTGTTTTGGATTGAAATTTTCCTAACCTTTCTCTTTTGTTGAGGATGAAACATTTGCACCCAAATACACGAAAGTACTTGACATTTGGCTTGTTTCTAGTTAGAAGCTCATATGGAGTCTTTTCCAATATAGTGCGGAGGAAGAGCCGTTTTGATGCATGACATGCGGTGTTGACAGCTTCGGCCCAGAAACTATGTGGTGACTTGTATTCATCCAACATGGACCTTGCCATCTCCACAAGGGTGCGGTTCTTCCTTTCGGCTACACCATTTTGCTGAGGAGTGTATGGAGCTGAATATTGATGCTCAATCCCTTCATCACTAAGGAATTCTTCCAGGGTATAGTTCTTGAACTCAGATCCATTGTCACTTCTTATTGCCAAGATTTCTTTGTCAAACTTGCGTTGTGCTTGCTTGGAAAAGTCAATGAACGTGATCTTTGTCTCATCCTTGGACTTGAGGAAAAACACCCATGTATATCTTGAGTAATCATCAACAATGACAAGACCATACTTTTTTCCACCAAGACTATCCCATGAAGGAGGCCCAAAGAGATCCACATGAAGGAGCTCCAAGGGCCTTGAAGTAGACACAATATTCTTGGGTGGGTGCTTTGATTGATGTTGCTTCCCAGCTATACATGCACTACACACACGATCTTTCTCAAAAGAGACATTTGTTAGTCCAAGGATGTGATTACCCTTTAAGAGATCTTGAAGATTCCTCATGCCGACATGGGCTAGCCGGCGATGCCATAGCCACCCCTTGTCGGCCTTGGCCATTAGACAAGTTGCATGGAATGTGCTCTCTTTCGAGAAATCAACCGTGTAAAGGTTGCCATCCAACTCTCCAACAAAGGCCACTTCGAGAGTATCTCTCTTAAAGACTTTCACATCCGTTAGTCCAAATAGTGTATCATAACCAACAGAAGCCAATTGATGAACAGAAAGCAAATGATATTTAAGGGATTGGACAAGCATGACATTCGCAAGAGACATGTCATTTGTGATAGCCACCTTCCCCAATCCAAGTACCTGTCCTTTTGATCCTCCACCAAACATAATGCTCATAAATGGTTGAATAGCTTCCATGAAATCGTGGAGCAGTTTGCTATCTCCGGTCATATGATTTGTACATCCACTATCAATCACCCATTTTACTCCACCGGAGAAGGCAACCTACACATGATTATTACTTGGTTAGAGGCACCCATTTTGCAATGGGACCTCTCAAGTTAGTCACAAGGGTCTTAGGGACCCAAATAGCATAAAACCGAAATGCATTTCGAGGACCAACAAACTTTGCATAAACTTCTCCATCCTTAGTCTTACGAAGTACATAGGATGGAGGCATGAACTGTTTTGGCTTGTTGAGAGTGGGCATGCCCCTTGTGGCCTTCCCACTAGCAACCTTACCTTTCTCCTTGTGTCCTTCTCGTACAAAAGTTTCTTTTAAAGGGGTGGTGCACTTTTGAGAGGATGTCTTCTTCTTGCTTGTGCTTGGGTCAAACCCGAGTCCCTCTTTGGCGAACACTTCATTGTGTTGGCTCAACACCTCATTAAGGTTCTTTTGCCCTTGAGCACATGTCATGAGCCCTTTCTCAATTTGAGCCTTGAGAAAACGATTCTCCTCAAGAATAGATGCTAGATCACTACTAGAGTTAGTAGAACAAGCATCAACATTTATAATAGGAGACGAGTAAGCCTTAGCTAGAGTTTCAAGATAAGTAAGTTTGAGCGTCTCAAAACTCTTTGTAAGAAGGGTGAGCTCTTCTTCCTTAGTCTTGAGGGACACGGATAGAAGCTCACAATCCTTAGAGAGAGAAGCATGAGACTTCACAAGCTTACTTTTATCATTCATCAACTCTTCACAAGAGCCAATAGCCTTTTTCAAGGAGGCAAGATCTTTAGTATGAACATCAATATTTGCACCACTTTTTAAGCATAGTTCATCATTTCGTGTTTCCTCATATTGGACTTTCCGCTCAAGGGTTTCACATTTTTCCCTTTCCTCGGTGACGAGGGTTTCGAGTTCCTTAATGGTGATGGTGTGCTTACTCACCATCTCCATAAGCATACGAAACATAGTGAGCTTCTTTCCTTTGAGGGAGCACATGAATTTATTAAGTTTAGCAAGCATAGGATCATTTAGATCATCATCCTCATAACTATCCTCTGCATCAAGATACTCATCACTAGGAGTAGGAGGAGTGAGAAGAGGAGGGTTTGATCGTGGGGTTACCTTGACCTTGTCAGGAGAGTTTTGATCCTCTCCATCTTCTACCACGGCCTTCGCCATGAGGCACTTGTGAGCGTTGCCCTTGTAATCCTTCATTTAGTTGTAGGTGACAACTTCACCACTCTTATTGACTAGCCTCAATGTGTTTTGCGAATCTTGAGCAACTCCGGCAACACCACTAACATCACCCGGATCGGATTCTTCTTGAGCAACCATTGCTTTCCCATCTCTCTTCTTGAGCTTGGAGTTCAAAGGATTTGGCAACTTCTTCTTAGGAAAGGTCTTGGGAAACCTTGGTTTATCTTCTCTCTTCTCATAAGGGCACTCATTTGAGAAGTGGTTAGTTTCCTCACAGTTGTAGCATTTTCTTACTTTCTTCTTTTGGAATCTTCCCTTGAATTTTCCCGCGCTAAACTTCTTGACAAAGAGAGCCATGTCTTCATATGACGGGCCCTCGTCGGATTCAATCTCATCACCATCTTCATCATCGTCTTCTTCTTCTTCTTCACTTTGCTCATCTTCACATACATGCTTGGCCTTCGATGCAAGATTGACCTTTGATGATGGGGAACCATGCATGGCAAGATGTTTTGTGGCATTAGCCTTTGACTCTTCAAATAGTTGAAAGGTGGATATGATGTCATCTGTAGTCATTTCCTTGAAAGTATGGTGTTGTCTTATGTCCCACACCATTTGATGGTGATATGGAGCAAGAGCATGAAGCAATTTATCCACAAGGAATCTCTTAGTCATGTTGAATCCATCTTGTGTCTTGTCACACTCACATGACTCAATATCGGCAGTGAGAGTCATGAGGCGCTCATGGAGTTGATTGGGGGTTTCACCTTTCTCCATACAAAAGTTTTGCAATTGCCCCTTGGCAATTTCATATTGAGCACTCCGGAGGGTAGAGGTGCCAGTCTTGGATCGTATGATACTTTCCCATAGTTCCTTAGCACTTGTGATGTGTATGAACGGTCTCCTTTGCTTTTCATCCATGCCTCTCCTTATACACATGATAGCAGTGTCATTGAGGTTCTTGTCATATATTTCTCTTGGTGTGGGGTTCTTTGGATCAACCACATGATAGCCATACTCCAAGATTTCCAGCATCTCGTCATTTCCATGTCGAAGATGATCCTGCATAGCAACTCTCCACAAGGCAAAATCGGAAGTGGCACTTAGTAAAGGAGGTTTGCCTTGAGGGTTATATCTTGGTTTCTCAACCTGAGGTCTTGCATAAAGCCAAGGAACACTGGCGTGTTCATTGCTAGGAGGTTGTTGACCAAGTGATGGAGTAGGCACAGTTGGCCTCAAAACAGCACCACCCGAGAGTGGTGCAAGCACTGTGGACAACGTGGCTAATCTCATTTGGACCAAGGCCTCAAGAGAAGCACCATGCTCCTCTTTTTGCTTAGCAAGGGCCCGTTCTAGATCCTCTGACGTAAAGGACTTGACTTCAGAGGAAGCCTCGCCTTTATCCTTAGGATCTACAACCAGGGGAGTCCCATCCGGGTTCATCTCTCTCAAGGGCGGTTAAGCCACAAGAATAGAGCACGAGGCTCTGATACCAATTGAAAGGATCGAGATGGATCTAGAGGGGGGGTGAATAGGTACAATTACAAATTTTAATTATTACTTAGCAATTTTAGGCAATAGAGCGGAATATGAAGGTGAGCCTAACAATTGCTAGTAATACAAAGTGCTAGGCAAGTAACACAAGCATATAAGTGAGCAAGCACAATAAGATGTAAGTAAGTGCAATCACAACAAGTAACCACAAGTATAGAGTTAGGGTTAGGAATAACCGCAACTTCAGGAGACGAGGATGTATGCTGATGTTCACTTCCTTGGAGGGAAGCTAGTCACCGTTAGAGGGGTGGATGTTACCACGAAGGCACACCTACGCCATGAAGGCTCACCCTATTCTCCCTTTGAGACAACACCACAAAGGCGTTTCTCAACCACTAGTGGTAGACCTTGGGGTGGTCTCCAAACCCTCACAAACTTATCCGGGGGTAATCACAAAGGTCGATTCCTCTCCGAAAGACTCCTACCGCCTAGGAGTCTCCAACCTCCAAGAGTAACAAGATCGATGGGGATTTGCTCAAGACTTGCTCAAATCACGAATTCCTTGGGTGCAAAGAAGGAGGTGAAATGGATCTATCACTTGATCGGACAACTTCTTTCCAAAGCTCTCAAATCCCTTGGGGATCTAGGATTTGGTGTGGAGGAATGAGAGAGAGAGTGAGAAGTGTTCTAGGGTTTGTTCAAAGTGAATGGTCAACCTCTCTAGTGGGAAGAGAGGCAATATATATAGTGTGAGCTCAAAATATGGCCGTTGTAGTGCAAGTGACCGGGCAGGCCGGACATCCGGGCTAGAGGCCGGACATCCGACATGACAAGCCACTTAGAGACAGGGAAGAACAGAGAGGAACCAGAGGAGCCGGACATCCGGGGGTCAAGCTCGGACATCCGGCGTAAAAGGAAAGCCCGGACATCCGGCAGATAGCCGGACATCCCGAGAGTCCACGAACGTTTACAGAACCATATCAGAGCGTCGAGCAGTAAGGGGTCGGACATCCGGAAAGGGGCCCGGACATCCAGCAAGACAGCACGGCCCGGATATCCGGCGCACATCCGGACATCCGCGAAAACAAAAACCCATCGGACATGGGGCCGAAATCCGGGCAGAGCCGGACATCCGGGAGGATAAAGGTGGCGGACATCCGCGCAAGGCCCGACATCCGCACTCCTGAGAGAATGGATCAGATACTAATAGAAAAGAGTTTTTTTGACTTGAGCAAGTCTGTTACGAACCCAATCGATCCCCTCTTAATAGTGCGGGATCCTATACTCAAGGAAACAAAATGAAACAACATTTTAACACTTCAACCTTGAGAGAAACCACTTCGTATGCTCTTGATCCACACACAATTTTGACGAACCGGGGACCAACACATGAGGTTCACTTGGCAGCCATTGTTAGTCCCGTACATGTAGATTGTCATCAACCAACAAAAACACAATGTAAGGGCATGATTGCACTTTCACCAATACAATGGCAAATTGTATAGGTGCACTAGGTCGGCGAAGAGATGGTGATACAAGTGCAATATGGATAGTAGATATAGGTTTTTGTAATCTGAAAATATAAAAACAGCAAGGTAACTAATGATAAAAGTGAGCGTAAACGGTATTGCAATGATAGGAAACAAGGCCTAGGGTTCATACTTCCACTAGTGCAAGTTCTCTCAACAATAATAACATAGATAGATCATATAACAAGCTCTCAACATGCAACAAAGAGTCACTCCAAAGCCACTAATAGCGGAGAACAAACGTAGAGATTATGGTAGGGTACGAAACCACCTCAAAGTTATTCTTTCGGATCAATCTATAAAAGAGTTCGTACTAGAATAACACCTTAAGACACAAATCAACCAAACCCTAATGTCACCTAGATACTCCATTATCACCTCAAGTATCCGTGGGCATGATTATACGATATGCGTCACACAATCTCAAATTCATCCAACCAACACAAAGTACTTCAAAGAGTGCCCCAAAGTTTCTACCGGAGAGTCAAGAAAATGTGTGCCAACCCCTATGCATAGGTTCATGGGCGGAACCCGCAAATTGGTCACCAAAACATACATCAAGTGGCACGTGATATCCCATTGTCACCACAGATAAACACGGCAAGACATACATCAAGTGTTCTCAAAGTAAAGACTCAATACGATAAGATAACTTCAAGAGGGAAACTCAATTCATCACAAGAGAGTAGAGGGGGAGAAACATCAGAAGATCCAACTATAATAACAAAGCTCGCGATACATCAAGATCGTGCCATAGAGAGAACACGAGAGAGAGAGAGAGAGAGAGAGAGAGAGAGATCAAACACATAGCTACTGGTACATACCCTTAGCCCCGAGGGTGAACTACTCCCTCCTCATCATGGAGAGCGCCGGGATGATGAAGATGGCCACCGGTGATGGATTGCCCCTTCGGCAGGGTGCCGGAACGGACTCCCGAGTGGTTTTTGGTGGCTACAGAGGCTTGCGGCGGCGGAACTCACGATCTATCTTGATATTCGATGGTTTTTGGGTACGTAGGGTTATATAGGCAAAAGAAGTCGGTCGGGGGGTGCTCGAGGGGTCCACGAGAGGGGGTAGCATACAGTAGGGGGCGCCCCTATCTCCTGGGCTCCTCGAGTATCTTCTGACGTGAACTCCAAGTTTCCAGGATGAGATTCTTCCAAAAAATCACGTTGCCGAAGGTTTCATTCCGTTTGGACTCCGTTTGATATTCCTTTTCTTCGAAATACTGGAACAGGCAATAAAACAACAATATGGGTTGGGCCTCCGGTTAGTAGGTTAGTCCCAAAAATGATATAAATGTGTAAAATAAAGCCCATAAACATCCAAAAGGGGTAATATAATAGCATGGAACAATAAAAAATTATAGATACATAAGTAGTAGGAACAATAGGATCGCTATAGGTGACAGTCTTTTCTTCAACTGTAATAGGTGCAACTACCTTTACTTCAACAGGAGGATTATATTTAAACCACTTTTTTTAGGGAGATCAACGTGAGTAGCAAAAGATTCACAGAAAGAAGCTACTATCTCAGAGTCAAGTCCATACTTAGTGCTAAATCCACGAAAAGCATCGGTATCCATAAAAGATTTAACACAATCAAACTTAGGTGTCACACCTGACTCCTTACCATCGTCGGAACCCCAATCTTCAGAGCTGCGTTTAATTCTTTCCAATAAGTCCCATTTGAAATCAATAGTCTTCAGCATATAAGAACCAGAACAGGAAGTATCGAGCAGGTTGCGATCATTGAGAGAAAGTCGAGCATAAATTTTTTGAATAATCATTTCCCGGGAGAGCTCATGATTGGGGCATGAATATAACATTGACTTAAGCCTCCCCCAAGCTTGAGCGATGCTTTCTCCTTCGTGAGGACAGAAATTATATATGTAATTACGATCATGATGAACAAGATGCATAGGATAGAACTTCTGGTGAAATTCCAACTTCAATCGTTTATAATTCCAAGATCTCGTATCATCACATAGCCTATACCATGTCAATGCATCTCCCTTCAAAGATAAAGGGAAGACCTTCCTTTTGACAACATCATCGGGAATACCTGCAAGCTTAAATAATCCAAAAACTTCATCCACAAAGATAAGTGTAAATCGGGATGCAATGTTCCATCTCCTGCAAATGGATTAGCTAGCAGTTTCTCTATCATACCCGAAGGAATCTCAAAGTAAATATTTTCGTTCAGTAGGTTGAGGAGCAACTCTTTGCTCTTCTGGTCGGGGTGAAGATACCTCGAACAAGCCCCTCAAAGGATTAGTTTCCATAGTGACAAGTAACAGAAAATTTCAGCACACTATATAAATGTTTCCTTACCAAGTTCCACTCACCAAAAGCACTACACTCCCCGGCAATGGCGCCAGAAAAGAGTCTTGATGACTCACAAGTGTAGGGGATCTATCGTAGTCCTTTCGATAAGTAAGAGTGTCGAACCCAACGAGGAGCAGAAGGAAATGATAAGCGGTTTTCGGTAAGGTTTTCTCTGCAAGTACTGAAATTGTAGGTAACAGATAGTTTTGTGATAAGATAAATTGTAATGAGTAACAAGTAAATGAAGTAAATAAAGTGCAGCAAGGTGGCCCAATCCTTTTTGTAGCAAAGGATAATCCTGGACAATTTCTTATAATGAGAAAGGAGCTCCCGGGGACACATGGGAATTATCGTCAAGCTAGTTTTCATCATGCTCATATGATTCGCGTTCGGTACTTTGATAATTTGATATGTGGGTGGACCGGTGCTTGGGTACTGCCCTTACTTGGACAAGCATCCCACTTATAATTAACCCCTTTTGCAAGCATCCACAACTACAAAAGAAGTATTAAGGTAAACCTAACCACAGCATTAGACATATGGATCCAAATCAACCCCTAACGAAGCAATGCATAAACTACGGTTTAAGCTTCTGTCACTCTAGCAACCACTAGAGGAAAGTCAACATACATCTCATCAAAATATCGAACGAATACCAAATTCACATGACTACTAATAGCAAGACTTCACCCATGTCCTCAGGAACAAACGTAACTACTCACAAAGCATATTCATGTTCATAATCAGAGGAGTAATAATATGCATTAAGGATCTGAACATATGATCTTCCACCAAGTAAACCAATTAGCATCAACTACAAGGAGTAATCAACACTACTAGCAACCCACATGTACCAATTTGTGGTTTGGATACAAGATTGGATACAAGAGATGAACTAGGGTTTTAAGAGGAGATGGTGCTGGTGAAGATGTTGATGGAGATTGACCCCCTCCCGATGAGAGGATCGTTGGTGATGACGATGGTGATGATTTCCCCCTCCCGGAGGGAAGTGTCCCCGGCAGAACAGCTCCTCCGGAGCCCTAGATTGGTTCCACCAAGGTTCCGCCTCGTGGCGGCGGAGTTTCGTCCCGTAAGCTTGCCCATGATTTTTTCCAGGGTAAAAGCCTTCATATAGCAGAAGATGGACACCGGGGGGCTACCAGGGGGCCCAGGAGACAGGGGGCGCGCCCAGTAGGGGTGGGCGCGCCCCCACCCTCCTGGCCAGGGTGTGGGCCCCCTGAGGTATTTCTTTCGCTCATAATTCTTATTAATTCCAAAAATAAGTTTCGTGGAGTTTCAAGACTTTTGGAGCAGTGCAGAATAGGTTTCCAATGTTTGCTACTTTTCCAGCCAGAATTCCAGCTGTCGGCATTCCCCCTCTTCATGGTAAACCTTATAAAATAAGAGAGAATAGCCATAAGTATTGAGATATAATGTGTAATAATAGCCCATAATGCAATAAATATTGATATAAAAGCATGATGCAAAATGGACGTATCATCGGCCACGGTGGATCTCTATTGTCGTCCCCATGTCCGGCAGCCCGCTCATCGGACTGCCGTGAGCCCCGGAGGTATATGCTTCGGTGCAAAGGGCGGCTCGCTTCCCCATGTTTGGCAGCGCCGCTCATCGGAGTGGCACCGCCTGGATGCGCTTCACCCGAAGGGGAAGGGGACGGCGATGACCTGCGACAGGGCAAGAAACCGGTTGTGTACACCAACGTCACCTCGGTGGTGGCCTTCATGGGACCAAAGCGATGACGGTCTCCCATGTTCTACTTCTCGATGACGGCGGTGGGGGCGGACGTGTTGGCCACCGCTTCGTCGATCTCCACGAAGTTGGCTTGTTTCTCCGCTGGCATGGCGCGGTTACGCGAACGTTGACAGCGGATGGCGCGGTCGCAGACACGGGAGAAGCGGTATGACATGGCGTCGTCCACGGCAGCCACGATGCCCGTGTCATCATCGTCCCCTGTGTGTCGGCCTGGTGCAACTCGCTACTCTCGGCGAGGTGGTTTGGAGCGGCGAGTTGCTGAACGACGCACCGGCTTGGAACTTCTGCCTCCGCGAGCTGGCCTGCAGCGGCCTGGAGCGTCTGGGAGGTGGAGCATAAGTTGCGTGACTCGTATCCGGCGGGCTCGACGGGCCACCCAGCCGGCTTTTATGCCGGAGAACTCGTCTTCCTGCTCGCCGGATGCCATGGAGATTGTGGAGAAAATGGTGGAAGGAGAAGATGAGAGCGGAGTGTGGTGCGATTTTTACCTTGCGTTTGGCATCGTTTAAATAGTGGACGGACGGCCGGAGCCATTGCATTGTGTTTAATGACAGGCGGCTTGCGAATGTGTGGCCGGAGTAGGTTTCTCGGCGCACGCGTGAGTTTAATGAAGGAAGGCGGGCAGTCTGTGGCTGTTTGAATGCGGCAAGGAGGCGTGTTCAGCCAAGCGTTCAGTGGGCGGCACTCTCTCAGTCGGCACGCCGCTTCAATGCCAGCAGTAAGAGATCGCGTCCGTTCTGTGCCGGCATCAATACGGAGCGGTCACTCTTCAGTGGTATGGATGTAGGCAACTGATGCAGGCAGGAAGCGCGTGCGGGCGAGGTGATAGGTTTTTGGTGGGCCAGCGCAGTCAGACGTGGGAGTGGCAGCGGTCCAAAAGCCCGCAAAGTCACCTAGTTTGTCTTTGATTTGCGGAAAAAAATACATTCGACTGTCGAGCGAACCGATACAAGTCTATGTTGAATGGCACAATACAGTGATCCAAACAGTTGCGGGTGGTTTGATGCCCTTAATAAGTCATGCCCCGGCAAGGCTATCAGGGCCTTTGGTCTCTACTTTTTTTACTGCCGCCAGGCAACCAGGCAAGAAGCACGCACCGGTGAGGGTGGGAAGTTTTGGTAGGCTATTAGGGCCAGTTTTTTTGGACGATTCTCCCAGAATCGCCCCCCCTTCCCAGCTTCTCTCAGAATTGCCACTCTATATATTTTTTACAGTCCTAGCTTAATTAGCTAGGATTGTAAAAAAAATGTAGTGATGATTCTGTGAGAAGTTGGGGAGTGGAAGAATGGCCCAAAAGAACTGACCCTAGACGTGGGTGTGGCAGCGGTTCAAACGCCGTCAAATATCTTTAGTTTGCAGAAAAAATGCGTCCGCCAAGTTAACCGATACATGTTCATGTTGGATGACACAACACAATGTTCGGAGAATGGTCTGAGACTTCGGCGATTGGAGATGCCCGTCGATAAGTCGTGCCCCAGCAACGACTGTATCTCTCCCTTTCCTTTTGACGACGTCCGGGTTGATGAAGGCCCTTTGGTCTCAACTTTTTTACCTGCCGGCCGGCCGGTTGCCGCGCGCTCCTCGCCGAGAGAGAGAGAGCTTTCCTCCTCTTTCGCTTGCAAGTATGCATGCAACTGCAGCCGGTCCCATCCATGGCACCCTTTGGCCCCCATCTTTGTCTGCTTCTCCTTAACTAAATTGGTCTCCATCTTAGCCTCTCTGCATCTACTGTAGGCAGACA
The DNA here is from genome assembly GCA_021437245.1 of Aegilops speltoides. NCBI lineage: Eukaryota > Viridiplantae > Streptophyta > Magnoliopsida > Poales > Poaceae > Aegilops > Aegilops speltoides. Next base: position 198,226,515 of record CM038147.1, read on the forward strand.
CCGGGGTCGTTGCTGCATGGGTAACTACTGGAAACCAACAATCAAGAAAATCTCACCATCTCTCGTTCTACTGTGCCTAGGGCTCCATGCATAGACCAAATCTTTGTGTTAGCTAATTTATTAATCCAACTGGCTTCCGGTACACCAAACGGCTCCTGTAAGCTGCAAACGGAACGCACGCATCATGCATGACCATGCACGTAATAATGAATGGGTTAGCTGAAGCGCGGACGAGGCGCCTGACGAAGGAAGGCATGCGATGCGCAGCGCAGTGGTTGCGGTGGTTGCGGGCCTATTAATTGTTTCTACTCAAAAATGGGCCAAGGGTGGCAGCAACACTCCAACCTAATCCCCAGCTGCTCGCCCTGCCCCCCGCCCACGCCCACGCCCACCTAATCATGCACACTCTTTCTCCCCATACTTGATTCTTTCTTTTTCTCAACTAAGTACTCCCTCTGTCCCACAATCTAAGACATTTTTTTACTCTAATTTAGTGTCAAAAACGTCTTACATTATGAGACGGAGGGAGTAGTTTCTTCGAGATTTTTTTCCTGTCTGAATTATCGTTTGATCATATTGATTTTCCTCTTGTTCCATAGACTACGAAAGGCAATGATTACTGTTGTTTTTCTAAAAATTAGGTCATGACTGAATTTCGAAATATATACATCACACTAGTGATATTGGGTACCGGTCACTGTCCATCTTGCAGCTGCTGTGCCGTCACCAAAACCTCTCACTATAGACACCTTAACCCTATCATTGCGTCCACTTCGCCATGACATCCCACTGTTTATAGCCGTTCGCCTTTCTCTGTTCTTTTAATGGAGGAATCGGCAGGGGGAGGGAGACACACTGATAGCCGGCGCCACTGCTCCTCCATTTTCTCTTCTTTTCTTCTTCCTCCTCGCTCCCTTTTAACCCCTGCTTTTTCCGGGAGTTTTACCACCCTTTCACCGCACCGTATCTTCCCGCAGGGCTGCCGCATTTGCTTTCCCTTTGCTTCTTTGGCCTCCGTGGGTCAGCTCACCTCGTCCTTTGGCTAATCCTTGGCTGCTCCTGTCGTTGAGTCTTAAATACCATCTCCTGCATGCATATGGCTCATGATTATCACCCTATGCCTATATACAACTGCCAGCATTAGGGCGTCCTCTGCTCATCATTTCTGTTGAGCCAAGCTCCATTGGCTCTTGCTTGTCTCTACCACCGTTGCCCAGCAAAACTCTGCATTTTTCCTTCCAATTTTCCTTCCCTTCCCTTTGTCTTCTCTGTTCAGTGGAGCAGTAGCTGGAGCTGGGAGAGAGGTAGACAAGGTTTCTCATCAGTCACCACCCGGACCAGGCTGATCAATCATAGCCTCCTTCTCTTCTGTTTCCATTGGCAGCTTGTAGTACACAGCAGTAACTCATGATGTACGAGCTTGGTAAGTTCATTAGCCGAGTGATTAGATGGCTTTGTCCTTCTCTCCAGCTAGCTATGGGGAACTGGATACTGATTGCAGTACGTGCTTTGGCCTCGATGGTTGGCAGGTTCTTGGTGACTCAAGCACGGGCTAAGCAGAAGCAGCAGCCAAGGAGAAGGAGAACTCAGCATTAGCCATGGAGACGCCAAAGGCTGGCCACTCGTCTTCTCGCCTGCAACACCGCCACACCCGAAGGTTAGTATGCACAGTTGCACACGAAGATATCCTTTCTGCATGGTCATCATCAAATTTGTTCTTCCAGCAGTTCTCCAGGGTAAGCTCTTCAAAAGGTATAAAGAGCAGTTTGTGCCTGAGCATACATATATGCAAGACAATTCTAGCCGTTCCGATCAATACTTACATATATTTTCTGCCAATTTTACATCTAGTTGGTTGTATTAGCATCATAATATTACTGAAGCTGTGTCGTAGCGACGCTGATGTTTTCCCCTTCTTTTCTGAATGTAAAGGGGGATACCAATGTTGACAGTTGTACTTGCACATCATTTTCCAGCACCGTGTATGTTTCCTAATGTTCTTGCAGTCTTGCTAGTCCTTTTGACCAAAAGAACATTTGATTTTTCTTTTTCTTTTTTAAAATGAAAGAACATATTATCTTTCAATACAAAAGATATCCAGTTTTTGCATTTATTTACTTCTCTTTTTTTGGACAAACAGTTACTTTAAATGAATATCTGCCTGATTAAGCATTGTTCTAACTTCATTTCTTATATTTTCAGTGTTGCAAGCACACATGGCAATCTATCGGACATAACACCGAGATTCTCGTATAACAAACCTGTGGGTAATCTAGGCTCCCCTTTTGTTTTTGCTCTTACTGATGAATTTTCTATGTTGTACTATTGTACTAAAAATAGTAATGCTACTACTCTTCAGATTCTACGTTCTTGCTAAGTTATTTTTCTCTGTCATGCTTTCATGATCGTGCAGACAACCAATCAGGATAATATTCCCCATAGGAGATACTCACTCAACCTAGCGGAGCAGTTTCAAGACCACCCCATGATTACTACAGAAGAACAAAATGAAAAGGCTATGTCGAAGGTTTGTTCCAGATCCAAATAAATTATTTCATGATCTCAACGGCCTAATCGTTTCCAAAAGCTGAAGTAAGGCTGTTCAATGCAGGTCTTGTATCAATACTTTATAAAGCTATCATCATGTTACCTTTTCTCACTACCTTAAGTTTATCACCTTTATCAACAAAATGATGTTTGTCATATCTAGGGAGTTGTAACCAAGGCCATGAGCCATGATTATGCTCTCTTTCCCCCCCTTTAAATTGCCTATCTTCTATACTCAGGAACAGTATGTCAGCTTTCAACTTTAAATAGTACAGAAGAAAATTAATAATAAGTTAATTATACATGCTTGCTATGCTGCCTTTTAACCAAGTTATGATTGTTCTTTTGGGGAATGCAGCCCGTTGCAGAATTGGTTTGGGAGATAGCAGCCCTTGAGGAGGAAGTCGTACGCAGGGAACTGCATTTGCTTTCGCTCTACAGGGCGACATTTGATCAATACCTGGGCATCTCCCCTCGTGTTTCTGGTCAGGTACACACTCTGCCTGCCACCTTCGAAGGATTTCAATGTTGGGACTTTATACTGCATAGAAATTCAGATAGCAGACCGTGTACTAAGGCTATAAAGTTTATGGTCAGATGGGTCAAGAAACGCACCGTCAGGGCAGCAGAAAGAAAGTTGATGAAGGTGCTCTCCGGTTGAGAGATATCAAGGAGTCAGCATCCTACAACTTGCCAACAGTTTCAGATCGTAGACATGTATGGACGGTTTTTCTTCTTCGTGCATTCAGTATTCACCATCAAGCTAGTCAGCTTAATCCCCCAAACTCATGCCAATGTTATCTAAGCATTTTCTTTCTTTCTTTGAGAATACAAGCTTTAGCTTTTTCTTACGAAACCTCCCAAAGTGAGATTATCTGACGCAGCTTCCGTATCACTGAAGTATTCACAGGGACTGCCAAGATCAACTTCAGGGCATTCTAGTCTTGCAAATTTCTTGAGTGCTTCTATTGCTGAATATGTGCCCAGGATTGCATGCAAGCTTTCGGAGGACATTCTAAGATGCATTTCTGCGGTGTACTGCAAACTCGCGAGCAGCCCATCACAGGATGTTGATTCCGAGACTTTGTCAACTCCTTCCTTCTCTTCTGCATCGAGTACCTTTTCTCTAAAGCACCGTGTCGATAGTTGGAGCCCCCGACTCAGCTGCAATGTTGACGCAAGCTCTGAAAAATATGGTACATTGAATGAGAATAATGACCAGTACAGTGGCATGATAATTTTTCCAAGGATAAATATTGATGCAGACAAGTTCGATTATGCCTCTAAAATGCTTGAAACAATCAGGTGAGCAACTCTGCAAATGAATATGGAACACAGTAAACAACTCTTCATCTCAACATCGCATTTTGTCTTGGTCTCAGAGCATTGATAAAGCGGCTCGAGAAAATCGACCCTACAAAGATGGCACATGAGGAGCAGCTCTGTTTTTGGATCAACATCCACAACGCTTTAGTGATGCATGTAAGTTCAACATTGATAACAACTCTTACCTTACATATGTTCATGTTAACCTCGGAAAATGTTCATGTCTAACCCGTAATGGCTTTTAAAATATGACAGGCTTTTATGGCTTATGGACTTCAGGACAAACGCATGAAAAGCTCAGACATGATTCTGAAGGTATACAATTAACAAAATTTGAACGGCTCTATTGTCATCACTTGTCATATTTGAACTTCTCTTAACATTACTTGAGGAATATGTTTGTCAGGCTGCATATGATGTGGGCGGGCATTCAGTAAACTCCCAAATTATTCAGAACTCAATTCTTGGATGTCAATCCCATCGTCCTTCCCTGGTATGGCATGCACCTACATTGCAGTTTCCATTAGCAATACAAACACAATCAAATTTTAAAATGAAAAGGCGCTAACAAGCTAATGGTCATACAGTGGGTTCGCACGCTATTTACTCCCACGAAGAAATCAGCATCAGGAAGCTCCACTCATCCATATGCTCTTCGTCAGCCAGAGCCGCTTGCTCACTTTAGTCTTTCCACTGGAGCATTTTCAGATCCACCTGTAAGTTTTACAGCTAATGCTAACATTTTAACTGCAGAATGAACACATTACTCTTACTGTAAGAAATCTCGGCATTTGACTGTACACTGATCACATTATTCTGACTGTACAAAATCTCTGCAGGTAAGGTTGTACACAGCCAAGAAACTGGATCATCAACTGGATCAAGCCAAGACTGAGTTTATTAGAGCTAATGTCATGGTCAGGAAGCAGATCATTTTTCTTCCCAAAATTCTCCACTACTATGCAAAGGATGCTACACTGGAGTTGCCTGGTCTGATTGAGATGGTATGCAAGAGTATGCCTGAAGCCCAGCAAAAAGAAATAAATAAATGTCTTAGGAGGAGGATAGATAAGTGTGTTGAATGGTTGCCCTATAAGTCTTCTTTCAGATACACTGTACACAGGAATTTGGCTGAGTAGGCACTGTATTTTGCTTTCCCAAATTGTGCTTGTAAGTAATGAACTGGAAATCATTAACTTATGTGTGTGTGTAACTGTGTAATTAGGTGACTGTGATAGCATTTTAGGGGAGTAAAGTTATGCATTTGAAATGAATAGAACATGACAGATGGAAAATTTGCTTTCCAAATTGTGCTTGTAAGTAATGAACTGGAAATCATTAACTTATGTGTGTGTGTAACTGTGTAATTAGGTGACTGTGATAGCATTTTAGGGGAGTAAAGTTATGCATTTGAAATGAATAGAACATGACAGATGGAAAATTCACACGCTTTGCTTGGAAGAAGTATGAAAATACATACTCAAGCCACTTGTTGAAAGAGGCAGTTGCACTGAACGTTCAGAAAACATCCAGTTAAAGCAAAATGCTTGGATTCTCAATGCCCAAAATGTTCAAGAAATAACACGGCCAATGGTACAAAAATAAAACATTCACCTGAATATAAAACATGCTACATGGGAACTGAAGAGACAGAAGATCAGACCCTAAGCTACTGGGATCAAACCAAATTTCATGGCAAACTTCTTCTGATTACAGTCGAGCATCTCACTGAGACTGCACCTTGAGTTCATCTGCTTGAGTATCTTGTGGCGGTACTCCAGGCTCCTCTTGAGACCATGGTGAAAGAATTGGGGGTAATCTACCACCTCGCCCTTGTCCCGCCCCATTTCTTCAACCAGGAACTTCACCCTTGGCTCCAAGCAATGCTTGATACTCTTGATGAGAACAGGAGGGTATCCAGCCACCAATTTCATGATCTGATCCTTGCTGAATCCAGCGCTCTGCAGGAACACCAAATTGGGCCGCAGAGTCTTGTCGACATCTCGCGACAGTATGCTAGGGAAATTCATGATGACCCTCTGGAGATATGACCCCTGCAACCCGACTGCCGACTTGAGGAACTCGGCAGTAGGACGCAGCCGCTTGTCGATGCTGTATCCCATGATGTATGGCTCCTTGGTCAGGATCTTGCCAATCATGACCTCCCTGTCGATGCCAAGGCCGACGAGGAAGTCGACCGTCTGGGAGAACTTGGCCTGGATGCTGTAGCTGATGAGGCGCGGGTTGACCATGAGCAGCTTGGCGAGCTGCTTCTCGGAGATGGCCAGCGTCTGGAAGAAGGCGAGGAGAGGGCAGAGCTTCTCCTCCACGCTGTGGAACAGTATCGGCGGGAACTTGATGATGGCCTGCGCGATCTCCCCGGGCTTGGCCTGCAGCGTGGTGAGGCACTGGACGGTGGGGATGAGCTTGTCGTTGACGGACATGGTGAGCACCTTGGGGCACTTGGTCACCACGTACCGCAGCTTCCGCTGCTCGATCTTGACGTCGTTGAGGAGGTAGTCCCAGACGCCGGAGGCCTCGCCGGCGTCGAGGTTCGGCAGGTTCCTGCACCGCTTCGACATGCGCCCGATGGCCTCCTCGTCGAACCCTTTCTCCCCGAGCCACTGCGTCAGGCTCTTCTTGGCTTCGCCGCCGATGCTGGCCATTGCAGGGCTAATCTCTGCACGACAACTGAAATGCGAGGAAGCATCAAACATATAATGCCAGGCTATCAGTTTAGAATCCTAGTGCACTCGTTCAGCTAAGAAACATGGCAGTGAAGCAATTCGTCGAACACCGACAGTGCAGGTGACTAAGGACATAAAAAATCGAACAAGAAGGTTCGTCGGTTGGTTCATATCATCATATGCACACACTGATCTGATGGCACGACAAAGGCGTAATCCGTAGCAGTGCTAAAGGGGGAGCGGTCGCAAAACCATGGACATTGCTGTCGGGAGTTGGTTTTTCTTCCCCCGAATCTACAGCATGGTGGAAATTGGGTGCAATTACAATAATCGAACACAGCGGAGGGCGATATTGGATGAGGATGTAACCCAAACCCACCTTGTCGATCCAGATCGAGGCGGGGTGTAGAAGAAGCCGGGAATGTGAAGTGTGGCCGCGGAAGAGGAGGATAAGAGAGGATGAGGAAGCCCTGACTGAGCCTGGAGCCAGTGCGCTAATAAAAGCCTAAAAATGGCGTCTTATCTGCGGTTTTTCATCGATCGACGGCATGTGTGATTTGGATTTAACCAGTCTGGGCCGGGGGCGTTCTTGTTGGCCGGACTGGATGCCAGGCTATCAGTTTGGACCACGCTTCGCCACCCTTCAACTGGGCCGGCCCAATGGCGAGGTTTCCGTAGTCTACAGTAGCGAGTTTTTTTTTCTATTCGTTCTTTCAAAAAAGAACATGGGAGAAGATGTTTTTTAAAAATTTGGGAACATTTTTAAAGCGTCTGTGAATATTATTTGAACATTTTAAAGGGTAAAGTGTATTTTTCATCCTCAACTTATTGTGAAGTGTAGCTTTTGTGGCTCAACTCTTTTGGGGTGCAACATTTGTCCCCAGGCTCTTAACACCACGTAGATTTTGTCCCTGACAGCAGTATTTCTCAATCTCCGACGATGATTTCTAGCAAGCAGCAACACCATTTTTTAGGGTTTGCTCTGACGACGATCACTCCACTAGTGTTTTGATGTCCTCCGACTCCTCCCCTTCGGAGCTGCAGTCGGCCTACATTAACGAGAAACAATGACGACGTTCGTTAATGGCAGCGACCACCACCACCGGCAAAACGGAGGTCGTCGGCGACCAAGGTATGGTCTACGGGGTGCGCAAGGCTTCCCCGAGCATGGGCAAAGGCTCGGCGGGAACAATGGTGCCGTCGTTTGCTAAAAATTGCGGTGGAAGCGAGGTCCCTGTTCTAGACCACCTTGACCATGAGCTAAAAGGATGAAACATGGCACGCAACGCAACATGGAGTACATTTCATTTCCTTGTCGTTCGTGACTGTCTGCAGAGTGGCAAGAGAACACCCAAAGCAGAAATAAAGACAAAGGGAACGCATTCTTCTCATGTGTTAGTAATAACTGAAATGCTTCTAGAGCAGGCACGGCACCACGGCCTCATATTCTTCCCTCCGGCGGATCGATCCTCTCCGCTCATCCGCATCACGCGGCGCCCTCGCGCAGATAGCCATGCGCCTTGAGTGACTCCACCGAGTCGTCGAACATCTCCTCCACGCCTCTGAACTCGAGCCCCAGCTTCCGGATCTTAGACGTGTTGTAGCCATACGTCTGCTCCCCGTAAATGTTGGGTAAACTGCACACAAAAATTCAGAATGATGATAAGTATATATGCTAGTAACAGATTAAGACTTGCTGTGTTCAGCTAGGAGGCATGAGCAACAGCTATGATCGATATATGCTTCGGTGTGGTGGCTGGTGACTGACCTCTTTGGGATGGGGAACAAAGGGAACCGTTTCGCGAGCAAGGCGACCAGCTCGTCGCTGCCCAGAACCGCCGAGTTGCAGATGTACCTCCCCTTGGCGTCGGCGGTTTCGTAGACCAGGATGTGGCAGCTCGCGACGTCGTCGATGTGGACGTACCCCATCCTCCCGAAGATGGTGAACTTCTCCGTCTCCCCTGCGATATGGTTCAATTTAGGGCCTTGAGTGTGTGATGCATAGGGTAGCAGCATAGCTTCAGGCTGGCACCCCCAAGACATGAACAAATCAGACCAGCAGAAATGCTAACATATACCTTTAAACAAGCCAAGGACATCTGAGGCGGTGGGGCCTAACACAGGGGAGAGGTTAGGGCCGATGACGAACGTCGGAAGAACGGCCACGAGGTCCATGTTGTTCTCCTTGGCGAACTCCCAGGCTGATTTCTCGGCGAGGATCTTCGCGACAGCGTACCATATCTGCCAGGCACGTCGAGAAGAAAACCAACCCACCCTTTCTTCAGGGAAATCTTTGGAAAGAAAGATACATCGGCATAAAAACGAAGCATCTTATTCATTTACCTGGATGCTTTCGCAGAACTCCACGGAGCTCCATGATGTTTCATCCAGCTGCACGTTGGGGGGGAACTCAGCTTCATCCCTCAGCCTCACGGTCGACGACGATGACGTGAGGACAACCCTCTTGAGAAATGGGTTCTTCTTGCAGGATGTCAGCACGTTTAGTGTGCCGTTTATCGCTGAATCAAACATTTCTTCCTGCAATTGAAGTGGCATCACATGTCTGTCAATTAAGACCCACCACTACAAGACATCTTTTACCTTCCAACATGGGAAAAAAGAAGATGGGCAGTGAAGTGATCATAGTTAGTATAGCATGCCTTGGAATCAGCATTGGTGATGATAGGCGACGCAGTGTGGAAGACGCCCTCGCAGGCCATCACGGCATCGTCGAAGCTCCCTTCTTCCAAGAGGTCAGCCCTCACGAGCTCCAGCCTCTCCTTAGCACCTGCTAAGTTCCAGAGGTGTGCTACCTTCTTCTGATTGCCTATCCAGTTAGCAAATAAATGTCTGTCAATCACTTTGAAGAAGAAAGGAGGACGGATCATTAGAGTGAGAGAAGGACCTGGGTCTCTAACTGTCCCTAGAACATGATACCCGGACTCGAGAAGTCGCTTGACAAGCCAAGAGGCAACAAAGCCAGAGGCTCCAGTGACACACACCTTGCCCTTGGAAGTATTCGCCATTCTCTGAAGCTGGAAGTGCTCCTGAAATTTGACACATCAACTTATATATGTAACATGAAGTATCAAGTTTACAAGTAGAACAAGCAGAAAGGCATACTGGTATGTCACCCCCTTTTGGTGATTCTGTTTGGCAGGTAGAGAGTAGGTTAGGAGGCTCACAGCTTCCACGCTCCAGTGCTTGGTCATACTCCAGTACATTACACAAGATCGCATTTTAAAAGCCCATGAAAACCTGCTGTCAAAAATATATAAAAACACACACACCAGAAACCAGTCTACTGAGGTACAGCTTTACCAAAAGTCTTGCCAAAAGGAAAATACATCCACTGATTTATTTGTGACAGTTTGCTCATCCAATTTCTGCAAGATGTGATGGCAAAGCAGAAGAAGCTTTATTCATGGACACATTATTCTGATTACATTCTGACTGATAACCCGTCGCTGTAAATCAATCAAAAACCAGCACAACAAAAGAATTACAGTCTTAATGTACACAAAAATGAGGGAGGAAGAAAATTCCTCAGAGTTCAGAGTATGCAAAACAGGTGGTATACACTCAATTTACACTACTCCTGTTTGGAGTAGATCCCAGATGCCGATAGCTTAGAGGAACAATGAGGTAGGCATATTCGCCAGGAGGAGGGTTCTGCTACAGGGCAAAACTTTACCAAGTGTATCAAAGCACAGCCATGTCTAAAAGTCCACTATCCAATTCATGTCTCAGGGGAGAGGCCAAAAGAAGATGCCATCTCTGCCAAGTGCTGCCATGTTGAATTCGTTATGAATGCTATAGGAACTACAGGCTGAAATATATATTCGTCGCTATCCGGTTGGAGGTTATACAGTGTTTTGAGTTCCAGCGCTTTAGATTCCGCAGCTTCAGCTTCTTTGCGTAATATCTCCACTTCCTCACCGTCATCTGTTTCAGTTGCAGCAGTCAATTCTGCTCTAGCAGCAGAGGAGTCCAGCCGGAGCCTTTTGTAACTTGCCATGGCTGACTCTTGTTCTTTGAGCACAATAAGCCCTTCGCATTCCTGTATCTTCTCAGTGGTTGCTGCGATATCCTTTTCTATAACCTCCAGATCAGTACCAGCTTTCTCCAATTTAGCACGCAGTTCTTCCTTCTCAGAATTCAGTGCTTTTGCCTCTGCAGCTATTCTCCCTGCTTCCTTAAAGTTCCTTGCAGCAGCAGCAACCTTCTTTTCAGCCTCCAGTTCAGGGCCTCTTTTGTCAATAAAGCTCAGCTTCTGCTTACATGTAGCTATCTCTTGCTGTATGCCTGCTCTCTTTGAAGATATCTCCTGCAGACCCATCAATTAAGAAATATTCAGAATGAGGATCTTAACAGGACCGAAAAATATCTCGGTATATACCCAATGTTCTTTATCAGCAAAAAGAAATCATTTAAAGAATAGTGTTGTACCTGAAGACTAGTTCTAGCATCAGTTGTTTGTTGCCTGAGCATTTGGATGTCCTGCGAAATTTCCTCCTCCATTTTTAATAACCCAATTCTATCCTGCCTTGACTTTAAGATTGATGAGGCAAGCTTCCTTCTGATTTCAACTGATTGTTGGCAAGCTTTTGCTTCAGAAGAACAAGCATTGATGATTTCCCGTAAGTCTGAGTCTTTCTGCTCTGCTGAAGAGATGCAGTTGTCGATTTCATTCTTTTTTAAGGCAAGTGCCTCAGTATCTTGATCAATTTTAGTTTGGGATTCCTGCAAGGAATTGATCTTCATGTCAATATCTGACTGGGAGCCATGAAATCTGGAAACCACCGCACTGATCCTTTCTTGAACCTCCTGGATCTGAGCATTGTTTTCAGCTATCTCTGCTTCTTTCAACCTCACCAACTCCAGGAGCTCAGCTAATTCCACTGCAAGGGTTTCTCCTTTCTTACTTAGAATGTCCTTTTCTCTCTTATCGTCTTCAATCAAATGCTCTACTGAACCTTCTAGCCCTGAACGTGCTGCTAAAACCAATTCTGTTTCAACCTCCGTCTCTAGCTTCTTTATTTGTAGTAACTCCATTGATGTTTGCCACCCTTCTATTTCTTTCGACGACATTTCTTCTGCTTGTTTGCTTACGGAATCAGCATGCTCAGTGGCATCCTAAGAAAGACAGAGCTTGAATATTAATGAGCTAGAAGAACAGAAACTGAAATGTAGTGAATCCTTTAGAGGTTCATAATTAGTTGTTGTCAAAAATTGTCGCAACATAGATATCATATAGTTGCCAGTAAATTTCATAAGGGGAATAACTCTAACAGACAAATCATTATCTGGCTCAGGTAAACATGGACACTGGTGTCCTTCGTGATAATATAGAACTGCTCAAATTTATTCGTTTGGGTTACTCTAAAACTTCAAATCATCCTTCTCCTTCACAACTATCATGCTGTTCAAACATTTCAGTACCTTTTAGATACTTATTATTACATTGGAGTATTATGCCAATGGATTTTGATGGAAGCGATGGCACCGTAATAGTGCCATCAACACAATGCATGTATTACGATATCATCAAATCAGGCATTATATAAGCATAGTAGCCCCCACTAGTGTTATCCAATAAAAAAATTATAAGCATCAGTAGATACTTAGTGTAAAAACATGCTTGAGTAGCTCTCTAGAAATACTAGGGTTGATGCAATGAAAGCCTATTTATTTCAAAGTGTTATTTAAAAGGATGCCTGAATTCGAGGAAGTACATCTAACATTGACATTACAGTTTTATGCAAGGTGAGTAAAAGAATGCACAGCTGACTCACCTTTGCAAACTGCTCGAGAAGGGCAGCAGCTTCCTCCTCCACAGCTATGCGGGACTCAAGCACATCCTGCAATTCCAAATCCACCGAATCATAATCAAGCTCTGCATCACGCAGTGCAGTCAACAACCGATCTTTGTCCTTCTCCAGAGCCGCAAGGGAGTCACTGATCCTCTCGGCCCTCTCAAAGTCCTCGGCCTCGCACGCCTCCTCCAGCTCCCTCTCCAAATCCTTGTGCTTGGATGCCGCGGAACCAACGTCCTCCGCAACCTTCCTCTGCCTACCCGCCAGCTGCCTCCTCTTGGCTGCCACAGCAGCGGCCCTCTGCTGGACTGAATCAAGCTTACTAGATATTTGAGATCTAAGAAGAGCCAACCTCTCCTCGATCCCCACTACTGCAACTACAGCCTCTCCAGCATCCTTGTCACCATCTTCTTCTTTCGCCTCCTGTTTCGCATCCAAAGAATTGACGCTGACTGCATCCAGAGAATTGGCATCCGGATCCACCACAGCTGCATCTCTCTCATCGTCATTGCCTAGTTGGTCAAGGTACTGGATGGGGATAGGGGGAACAGCGTCATATGTAGAAGCATCGGAGAGGCTACTACTACTACTGGCAGTACGAAGTACAGTAGCCGTAGCAGCAACGGGGGCGGCGGCGGCGGCGGTAGCGATTGGTACGGTAGGCGGCATAGCGGGGGCGGTTTGAGGCGAGCGGCCGTACCCGATGCGCACGGCCCTCTTCTTCTTCCGGAGCGACGAGGAGGACGGCTGGCGGGAGAGGGCAGCGGCGGCGGGGGGAGGCGTGACCGCGACCGGCGAGGCGGGGCGGTGGTTCTGATCTTGGGCTTGGGGCTGGGGGTGTTGGTCCTGGTCTAGTGGAGGCTGAGGGGCGAGCAGGGTGAGATCGGAGAAGAGGTCCTCGTCCAGAGGCTGGGAGGCGGCGCTGGACTCGGCGTCGGAGGCGGAGGTGGCGGCGGCGTCGGCGGGAGGGGTGGGCGGCTTGGGGGCTTCGGGTGCCTCGGCCTCGGCGGCTGCGGGGGCGAAGAGGACCATGCCCTCGAAGAGCGAGTCGCCGCCGTCGCCCCACCCGCCGTCCTGCGACGCCATCGGCACGGCGGCGAGCTCTCCGGGAATCTGCTGCGGCTGAAGGGTCGCGGGAGGGGGAGGACGCAGGGTGGACCTGTCTGTGCTAATGGACTAGCGGATCATACTTTGGCTCCGGTGCGGGAGAAACTCGGGTTAAACTTTTGTCGCGTGCGAGAAGATTAGACGAGGAAGCCAGCTGATTGCATGATCCTCCCCACACGGCAATCCATGTGCTGACGCTCTACTCAAACCGCAAAGTGTGTCATCATCGTTATCAAGAAATCATAAATAATATTCCTAAAAAAATCATAAACAACAGTGTGGTACATGTGGTAAGCAATCCAAACTTGATGAAAGAAATTAGAGACAAAAACACGCGGGTTTTTTATCCGCCCGTTGCTCGGGAGGATTGGAAGCAGCGTGTGATTCATTCATTAAGACAAAGAGAGAATAACACCGAAGATAAGACGACCATTTTATATCGTCAATGAAGATGTGACTCAAACAACATAGCGATCTTTATGTCGTCGAAGATGACAAGGACGCACACAAACACCAAAACAATCAACAAAGACCTAAAGCTCGATAGACGAGCGCCTACGGCCAAATCCTAGTGATCCAAAAGCGGTACACGAAAGGTAAACCTCTACGACACGGGGGACGAACTGCATCGACAAATCAAACTGAACATAACCTCATCCGCAGAATAAACGACCAATCACGAGTAAAAAATGTGTTTATCTTCTTTTGGGAAGAGTGTATTCATGTTGTAGATGATACATACAAGCAAGTAGTTGGTGAGACTTTTCCAAGACTTCACATGTAATATGTGGCGTACAGTGCATATGTATGAAATAAATTTTAGAACTCCACTCTTCCAACATAGAGTGCATACAAGTTCATAGAAATATCCAGCATGTTGCCGTGTAATTCGGTAGTATTTTATCGTATTGTATAAAATAATAAATTCATTCCTTATAAATTGAATATGTGAGAAATTTATGTAACACTGAAAAATAAAAATCTTAACATAATACTCCCTCCGTCCCAAAATAAGCGTCTCGAGCTTAGTACAACTTTGTACTAGAGTTAGTACAAAGTTGAGACACTTATTTTGGGACAGATAGAGTAGTAGTTTAGATATCACAATTCACAAAAGAATGCAATGGGATTTAAAATGTACAACATATATAGTGTATTAATGCATGTTCAATGATAGAGGTCCATTGTGTCTTCATCGGGCAGTTGCTAATGACCAAGCAAATTGAAAGGATCGATGTAGCGACCCGACCCGAATGGATCAAGTCTCTGTGCTTAAGTGTCATCCCTGGATCGGTATGCTGACACACACAGTACTCGAGGATTTATAACAGAGGTAAATCACATGTATAAAGTAGTGTAAATACTATTACCTCAATCCAAATAGCGGAAGTAACAAGGTTGTGGATTCCCATCAACACCAACGGCAAAGTTGAGTGTAGAAATCGTAACCCTAACGTAACACTTACTCGTCGTAAGATCCTGCAACATGAGACGTTGCAGCCACAAAGGGTCAGTACATTGAATGTACTGGCAAATTCACACCATAGAGCAATGATGAATAAAGGCTATCACTACATGCATATTTGGCTGGTGGAGGCTCTATGGTTATAATGTTTTTGCGAAAAGTCAATTTTTCCCTACTGCAAAGGAATAAATTTATTTAACTATCATGGTGGTTGTTAAACATTGAGAATGGTTGACAGCATTGTCAATCCCAATTAAAAGTACTCATTAACAACCCAACAATATTAATTAAAGTAACATGATGAGATTCACATGATATCCAAGTACTAGATACTCAAGATGTCCATAACCGGGGACACGGCTAACCATAATTAGTTTATACACTCTGTAGAGGTTTGCGCACTTTTCCCCACAAGACTCGATCGCTTTCGTTGGATTTCTCGCACTACATGATGTTTGAGAAACGGATGACCGAGACATAGTCTTTCAGAAGCGCTAGCACCTTACATAAAGGGTAGACCGGTACACCTACTTTCCCTTACATCTGCTAGTCCACCCGTAAGAGTTCGCACGACTTAATCAACTATGCTAGAGCCCATAATGGCTTGTGGCTGCACACGTAAATTTCTAGTTTGAATAATCTTATGATCCCTTTGAGCCTGGGTGACGGTCCGAAGAAAAACAGGCAAGTCATGGAAACCAGGTGCCTCAGTCCATCCAGATGTGTGTTTAAGTTGCCACCTTAAATAAACCATTAATTAACAAGCTCACATCTGTCATGGATACACTCACCCAATCCACGTCTACTAGCATATCATGACATAATGAGCAAACGTAGAAGTAACTCCCAAAGGTTTGAATAATAAAACAGGTAATAGGTACTACCTCATCTACTTCCCAACCCACATATTAATTAGATCCTAGTCATGCAATGTTTGAGGATTGATCTAATGCATAAAAATTGGGTAATAAGGGATATGATCAAAGTGTGAACTTGCCTGCAATGTTGATGAAGATGATTCGCACTCAACTCCTGATAGTTCTACTCGTCACACTCCGGTCAATCTATCGCGATCAAGCAATGGTAACCACACATAAGCAATCACTCAAAAGATCGGAAAGGACGAAGAAAACAATTCGGAAAACCTCGAAACCAAGCAAATGACTCTTGCAACAGAAAACAATTTCTAACAGTACCAAAATTAAGTGAATTTGGCCTTATCAGAAAGTTTAGGTCAAGAGCTTCGAGATGCAAAAAGAATCACTCAAATCGGAATTATAAAACTCAAGTTATGATCAAACAAAGTTCAAACACTAAACTGTTTGAATTCAATTTTTAAACTTTCAAAAACATGTCTAAGTTGTTTTACTGAATAGAGGAGATCATAACGAAGAAGTGGGCGTTGGTTTCGTTGGTTTTGGACAAACGAGCAAGAAGTTGTAGTCATTTGAAGATCAGGGACTAATCTGTGAATAAAATATTCACGGATGGGTCCCTGGCCGAAAATAACAGAAAAAGAAAAAAAACTAAAAAGTGAACGTTCGTTACCGAACGCTAACGAGCGAATTCATTCACCGTGAAGGGTTAAACATCGAACGATCACCGAATAGGACTAACTATAAAGAAAATCGATCTAAACAATATAAAACCGAACTTAAAAAAAAACCGGGGTTTTATCGGTTTTACCGGCTCGGGCGAATAAACCGGCGGCGGCGGCGGTTCTCGGCGGCGCTTGGCGGGCGGAGCGACGCGGTGGCGGCGGCTCGGTCCGCCGGGCGGCGGCTCGGTCAGGCGAGGCTCGGTTGTCCATGAGGCATGCGAAGCACGGCAGGAGGGCGTGGAGTGGCGGTTGCGGTGGTGGCGTCGGCGGCGGCCGATGGCGACGAGGGCGGCGGCTGCGGCTTCCGGCGGTGGTGTGGATCTGGCAGCGGCCGAGATGCGGAGGCGGAAGCAGCAGAGAGAGAGGCGGGGCCCGGGGCCGCTATTTAAGGAGGGGAGGGGAGGCGCAAGGCGTGGAGAAGGGGGGCGACGGGCGCCGTGGGGGCGGTGGACTCCGGCGAGTCCCGCTGGAGCACGCAAGGAGGAAGGCAGCGGCGCGCTTGCTGGGCTGGGTCGTGGCCTGTTGGGCTGGGCCGGCCCAGTCGGCAACAGAGGAAGGGTTTTTTAAACATTTTTTTATAGACAAACGAAAATAATAATAACAAAATAAATAAAAATATTATATAGGCATATAATATATCAAAATTTTCAGAAAAAGATTTCCTACATCGTGAACATTTTTCTAGAGTCAAATAAAATGGACACAAATTTAGATAAATCAAACACTGCTGCTGCTCTTATAAAATCCAACGAAAATCATTTTAAAAATACCAAAATGAATTCAAATTTATTTCTCTCCAATTTTCTATTGTAGGGAATCATGTTACCCTAATTTATGTATATTTTGTTTTTGGAGAAAAAAATAATTTGAATAAAACTCCAATAACTCCAAATTGAAAAAATAAATTCAAACGAACTTTGAATTTAATTCTTTGAAACTCCCAACTCATATTTCATATGTTTTGAAGAAGTCATTTTATCTTCGCTCGTGAAAATCATTGAGTTGCATAAAGTTCCTGGGTTGGAAATATTTTCCAAATGAAATTCAAATATTTTCAACACCCCTTGTCATTTAAATAAATGGAAGAAGTCATGTCATCTTCTCTCTAGGGTTTTGTGGTGAAAAGAATTTGAACTCATGAAGATCAGAAAAGAAAATGAAAGTTTGGGAAAGTCCTTTTATTCCCTCTCATTTATCTTTCAAAAGTTTCGAATTTCACTTAATTAATCAATCAATCAAAACTATCTATTAATATAACATTCCAAAATTTAGAATTTTGGGATGTTACAAACCCACCACCCTTAAAATGAATCTCGTCCTCGAGATTCGGAGAGGCTAGAAAGAAATAGGTTAGGGTTTGGGGGTCTTCACAAAATCCACCGATCATCACAGGGGGTCTCGGGTGCTACCACCCTTAGAAGTATGGTTACGGTTCCAACAAAACTCATATACTCCATCCTTATTGCTGACAGTGGCGGTCTTCTCAGATCTTCAGGATAATTCCTTCTCTGGGCTCTTCCGGTAGCGACATAACCTTTACCGCAATTCTTCTGTCCTTTCATCTTGGTAAGGTTCCTCTATCACTGGGTCTCCTTATCAGACGGGTCTGGCGCCAATACTAATTAGCTATCGATATCTCATGGTGGTCAACAATTTAGGGTTTCTCCTGCAGGAAATGGGTCTAGGCTGAACCTCACCGTACATCCTACGATTGGCAACAACTATCTTGTACAAGGGGAAAATTGCTATACCAGTCTAAGGTTTAAAAAGGTTTTGATCGTCGTCTCTCTACTATAGGTAAGTCACTTAGATTTACCATCCCATATAGCAAGGCGAACAATAAGAGTAAGTCGGTATGGTGATCAATCCATCCCGCACCCAAATCATTACCTTGTATATGGTTTAGCGAATCTCGCATGCTAACACTCGGTCATCCTCACAAGCATTGCAGAATTTCTCTTGTCGACGAACCAAGTTCGGATAAATCCATTGATTCTGCAAGCCAAGCAAACATCTATCGTTCCTTAACAACTCTCAAGTTTTGCGTAAACTCCTATAGAATCGTCGGTTGATAAAATCGTAACTTCTTCAGGGTTTCCTTCAACAAGAGTGTGCTTGCTTCTTGGCAGGTCCTGGGGCCTGTGGGTTATGGCCCATCTCATCACTTGCAGTCCTTGAACTTATCCTCGGGCTTCTGATCATTATTCCAACTTCCAACTTCCTAGTATTCTTAAATCCATCCAATTGTACTATTTTCCTTCCTTCTATTGGCACCAAACTAGGAGGTGATTACTTCGACTGATCATAGAGTCGCCACTGCTCCATACTTCCAACATCATATCTCCTTTATATCCAATAGTAATACATCTCTTCATCCTCGTGGGATGTCCCACATACTGAGATAAAAACTTATACTTATGAAGTCCATACTCCACTTCGTGGAACATCATTATCCTTTCCAGGGTCAAGCATCCTTACAGGGGAATATTGGCCATCTCTGCATGGCACTTCCTCAACTGGGAAACGTGAAACACATCATGAACTTCTGACAGTCCTTCGGGTGACTCCAACTTGTTGGCCACTTCTCCCATACGCTCCAAAACTCGGTATGGTCCTACAAATCTCGGGGCTAACTTTCCCTTAACTGCAGATCGTTTAACTCCTCGCAGAGGAGACACACGAAGACATGCTCTGTCAATTTCGTAGACTACCTCCTTGCGTTTTTGAGTCTGCATAACTCTTCTGCCAGGACTGAGCTACCTTCAGTCTATCTCGAATCAATTTAACATTCTCTCCTGAATCCTTGATCACATTTGATCCAAACAACTGACGGTCTCCAACTTCATCCCACATCAATGGTGTCTGGCTCCTCCATACAAAACTTTAAAAGGGGCCATCTTCAAACTGGCTTGGTAACTATTATATGAGAACTCCACGTAAGGTGGATTATCATCACTACTAGATCCATAATCTAGCGCACACGCTCTCAACATGTCCTCCAGAATCTGATTGACTCTCTCGATTTATCCATCTGTCTGCGGATGAAAGGCTGTACTGAACTCTAGCCTAGTACCCAAAGTCTGGTGCAGCTGATTCCAAAACTTTGAGGTAAATTGTGTTCCTCTATCTGATACGATGGTCCTCGGAACTCCATGCAGACATACGATCCTGGTCAAATATATCTTAGCCAACTTCACACTTGTATAGGTGGTTTTTCACTAGGATAAAGTGAGCCACTTTGGTCAAGCGGATCAACTACTAACCATATAGAATCATGTCCCGTTCGGGTTCTGGGAAAATCCGGTAATGAAATCCATGCCAAGCTTATCCCACTTCCATTCGGTTATCGGCATAGGATGTAGTAATCCTGCTGGCTTCTGATGCTCTGCTTTTACTCTCTGGCATACATCACCTACGACTACATACTCCGCAATATCCTTCTTCATACCAGTGCACCAGAAATGCTCCTTCAAATCCAAATACATCTTGGTGTTTCCAGGGTGAATCAAGTATGGTAAGTCATGAGCCTCCTGAAGTATTAACTTCCTGATCTCTGCATTATTGGGCACATATACACGGTCCTTGAACATAAGATGTCGTTCTCATCCTTACGAAAACCTTTGGCCTTTCCTTTGCTTATCCTCTCTTTTATCTCAGCAATCTCTTTGTCATCCTTCTGAGCTTCACGGATCTTTCCCAACAAGGTAGACTGAACTTCCATTTCTGCAACAAAACCTTTGGGAACAATCTCCAACCGAAGTTCCCTGAGATCCTCGGCTAACTCCTTTGGTAATCCTCCGCGTATGAGGGTATTCGTCCTTGTTTTCTTTATGGTTGTGTCCTTTTTCTCCACAAAGCTTGTATGCACAAGATTTCTTCATATCCTTTCCATAAGGCTTCATCTTCTGGGACACAAGCCGAGACTTTAGCAAGGTCAACTTAAATTCATTCCAAGTGGTTAATCCTTGCCATCCATTGATGGTTTGGTACATCCTCCACCAAGTAGCAGCACCTCTTTCAAAGCACTGAAGAGCATGTTGGGTCATATCCTTTCCGACTACAGGGTTATTCTTCATGTGATCCTCCGTGTTCTGAATCCATCGGCTCGTCTCCAATTGAGTCATTGGTCCAGAAAATATAAACTCATCTCCATTCATCCTCTATGGGGTCCATGGGTTTTGGGGTGGGATAAGAGAGAGATAGAGGGGGATGCACACAATACAAACAAGAGTTTTGAAACGGCAGATTTTATTGTGGCTGTCGGGAAAACAACAAACAAATGACAGCTCACAATCGTCGCATCTAACGTAAGTATATAACAGGGGTTGGGTCTTCTAATGGTCTATAGATCTCAATGTCATCATACTCTTCAAGTCTTGGTCATGTCTCCGATGGCTCCTTCTGATCATGCTTGTCCTTCTCAAGTTCTTTTGCCAAATCATCTCTGTTGATGCAAAGTTTCGCCTGAAGTCCTTTAATATTCCTGGAGTAGCGTTCCAAACTTCTGGGTTTCAACATCCTTGGCATGAGCCATGGTCCTACTGTCCTTCAGTTCCTAACAAATCTCCGGTATCTCGAGGTTTAGCTCCTCCAGCTTGGCTACTTTTAGCTTCCGGGTCCTGAGTTCTTCACAAACTGCTTCCTTGTCAAATATAGCTTCCTGAAGGTCCATCTTAAACTTCCTAATGTAATACTCCAGATCCTGGTGATACACCGGCTAAGGTTAAAACTGCATCCTTTGCTGACAAATGCTCCATCAGCCTTCTACCATCCAATCCTTCCATGCATCTGTATGCTTAATTTCGTACGGTGACAACAGCTCAAACGGGTAATAACACCACGATTATCCGTGTCTATGCCCATGTTACTGCCATGAGCTTCCATTCCAGTCTTTCTTCGATACACCTTGATCTCGGGTATTGACAACTTCCATAGTCTGCCAAGTTCCATAAGGGTAGCCTTCTTGGGTCATACAAATCTGGAAATTCTTCAAAGCCTTCAAATTCTCCAAGTCTTCGCAGTCTTCACTGTTGTATTTTTCGTCATTGTAATGCACGGTAAAATCCTCTTTTATTCCAAAGTAGTCTTAGTTATCCGATATCTTGTACTTCTTGGAGTGGACTCATCAGTCGAATCTTCGTGATCCAAAAGGTAAAAGGGGTATGGTCTCACTAAAAGGAAATATTTGAATAAGCTCAGAAGAGAAGAGAGGTAAAAGATTCTTTTGAAAAGAAAGTTGTAGAGAAAAATCTTTCCTATGGGCTTGCCAGTTTCTAGGGTCACGTCCTACAGTCAACATGTGCTCTGATACCATCTTGTAGCGACCCTATCCGAATGGATCGAGTCTATGTGCTTAAGTGTCATCCCTGGATCAGTATGCTGACACACACAGTACTCGAGGATTTATAACAAAGGTAAATCACATGTATAAAGTAGTGTAAATACTATTACCTCAATCCAAATAGCGGAAGTAACAAGGTTGTGGATTCCCATCAACACCAACGGCAAAGTTGAGTGTAGAAATCGTAACCCTAACGTAACACTTACTCGTCGTAAGATCCTGCAACATGAGACATTGCAGCCACAAAGGGTCAGTACATTGAATGTACTGGCAAATTCACACCATAGAGCAATGATGAATAAAGGCTATCACTACATGCATATTTGGCTGGTGGAGGCTCTATGGTTATAATGTTTTTGCGAAAAGCCAATTTTTCCCTACTGCAAAGGAATAAATTTATTTAACTATCATGGTGGTTGTTAAACATTGAGAATGGTTGACAGCATTCTCAATCCCAATTAAAAGTACTCATTAACAACCCAATAATATTAATTAAAGTGACATGATGAGATTCACATGATATCCAAGTACTAGATACTCAAGATGTCCATAACCGGGGACACGAATAACCATGATTAGTTTATACACTCTGCAGAGGTTTGCGCACTTTTCCCCACAAGACTCGATCGCTTCCGTTGGATTTCTCGCACTACATGATGTTTGAGAAACGGATGACCGAGACATAGTCTTTCAGAAGCGCTAGCACCTTACATAAAGGGTAGACCGGTACACCTACTTTCCCCTACATCTGCTAGTCCACCTGTAAGAGTTCGCACGACTTAATCAACTATGCCAGAGCCCATAATGGCTTGTGGCTGCACACGTAAGTTTCTAGTTTGAATAATCTTATGATCCCTTTGAGCCTGGGTGGCGGTCTGAAGAAAAACAGGCAAGTCCTGGAAACCAGGTGCCTCAATCCACCCAGATGTGTGTTTAAGTTGCCACCTTAAATAAACCATTAATTAACAAGCTCACATCTGTCATGGATACACTCACCCAATCCACGTCTACTAGTATAGCATGGCATAATGAGCAAACGTAGAAGTAACTCCCAAAGGTTTGAATAATAAAACAGGTAATAGGTACTACCTCATTTACTTCCCAACCCACATATTAATTAGATCTTAGTCATGCAATGTTTGAGGATTGATCTAATGCATAAAAACTGGGTAATAAGGGATATGATCAAAGTGTGAACTTGCCTGCAATGTTGATGAAGATGATTCGCACTCAACTCTTGATAGTTCTACTCGTCACACTCAGGTCAATCTATCGCGATCAAGCAATGGTAACCACACATAAGCAATCACTAAAAAGATCGGAAAGGACGAAGAAAACAATTAGGAAAACTTCAAAACCAAGCAAATGACTCTTGCAACAGAAAACAATTTCTAACAGTACCAAAATTAAGTGAATTTGGCCTTATCAGAAAGTTTAGGTCAAGAGCTTCGAGATGCAAAAAGAATCACTCAAATCGGAGTTATAAAACTCAAGTTATGATCAAACAAAGTTCAAACACTAAACTATTTGAATTCAATTTTTAAACTTTCAAAAACACGTCTAAGTTGTTTTACTGGATAGAGGAGATCATAACGAAGAAGTGGGCGTTGGTTTCGTTGGATTTGGACAAACGAGCAAGAAGTTGTAGTCGTTTGAAGATCAGGGACTAATCTGTGAATAAAATATTCACGGATGGGTCCCTGGCCGAAAATAACAGAAAAAGAAAAAAACCTAAAAAGTGAACGTTCGTTACCGAACGCTAACGAGCGAATTCGTTCGCTGTGAAGGGTTAAACAGCGAACGATCACCGAATAAGACTAACTATAAAGAAAACCGATCTAAACAATATAAAACCGAACTAAAAAACGGGGTTTTATCGGTTTTACCGGCTCGGGCGAATAAACCGGCGGTGGCGGCGGTTCTGAGTGAAGTCTTGGCGGCGAGGCGGAGGCGCGCGGCGGCGGCTTCGGGTCGGCCGGGCGGTGGCTCGATCGTCTAGGAGGCGGCGGGGCATGGGAGAGGCGTGGAGTGGCGGTTGTGGTGGTGGCGTCGGCGGCGGCCGGCGACAAGGGCGGCTCTGACTTCGTGGTGGTGTGGATCTGCAGCGGCGGCGGTGAGATCTGGGAGGCGACGCGCCGAGAGAGAGGCGGGGCAGGGGCGCTATTTAGGAGGAGGAGGCGCGGCGTGGAGAAGAGGCGACAGGCGCCGTGTGGGCGCGGACTCGGCGAGTCCAGGCTGGGCACGCGAGAGGAGGAAAGCGGCGGCTGG
The DNA here is from genome assembly GCA_021437245.1 of Aegilops speltoides. Taxonomy (NCBI): domain Eukaryota; kingdom Viridiplantae; phylum Streptophyta; class Magnoliopsida; order Poales; family Poaceae; genus Aegilops; species Aegilops speltoides. Next base: position 198,250,672 of record CM038147.1, read on the forward strand.
CTGGCTGGGCCGGCTCATTAATGCTGGGCAGCCCAATGGGCAACAGAGGAAGGTTTTTAAAACTTTTTACAAACAAACGAAAATAATAATAACAAAGTAAATAAAAATATTATGTAGGCATATAATATATCAAAATTTTTAGAAAAAGATTTCCTACATCGTGAACATTTTTTTAGAGTCAAATAAAATGGACACAAATTTAGATAAATCAAACACTGCTGCTGCTCTAATAAAATTCAATGAAAATCATTTTAAAAATACCAAAATGAATTCAAATTTATTTCTCTCCAATTTTCTATTGTAGGGAATCATGTTACCCTAATTTCTGTATATCTTATTTTTGGAGAAAAAAATAATTTGAATAAAACTCCAGTAACTCCAAATTGAAAGAATAAATTCAAACGAACTTTGAATTTAATTCTTTGAAACTCCCAACTCATATTTCATATGTTTTGAAGAAGTCATTTAATCTTTGCTAGTGAAAATCATTGAGTTGCATAAAGTTCCTGGGTTGGAAATATTTTCCAAATGAAATTCAAATATTTTCAACACCCCTTGTCATTTAAATAAATGGAAGAAGTCATGTCATCTTCTCTCTAGGGTTTTGTGGTGAAAAGAATTTGAACTTATGAAGATCAGAAAAGAAAATGAAAGTTTGGGAAAGTCCTTTTATTCCCTCTCATTTATCTTTCAAAAGTTTCGAATTTCACTTAATTAATCAATCAATCAAAACTATCTATTAATATAACATTCCAAAATTTAGAATTTTAGGATGTTACAATCGAGAAGAGGTGTCTAGAGGGAGGTGAATAGACCCTCAACACACAAAGTTGGCAGTTTTTAATTTTTTCAAGTTGAGGTGGTAGATTAACACAATTTCAAGCATTCACAATACAATTCAAGCAAGCATGCAAAGAGTATATGAGCAGCGAAAAGTAAAGCATGCAACTTGCAAGAAAGTAAAGGGATGGGATTGGAGTGTGCAAACGCAATTGGAGACACGGAGATTTTTGGCGTGGTTCCGGTATGTGGTGCTATCATACATCCACGTTGATGGAGACTTCAACCCAGAAAGGGTAACGGTTGCGCGAGTCCACGGAGGTCTCCACCCACGAAGGGTCCACGAAGAAGCAACCTTGTCTATCCCACCATGGCCATCTGAAGGAAATATGCCCTAGAGGCAATAATAAAGTTATTGTTTATTTCCTTATATCATGATAAATGTTTATTATTCATGCTAGAATTGTATTAACCGAAAACATGATACATGTGTGAATACTTAGACAAACATATAGTCACTAGTATGCCTCTACTTGACTAGCTCATTAATCAAAGATGGTTATGTTTCCTGACCATAGACATGTGTTGTCATTTGATTAATGGGATCACATCATTAGGAGAATGATGTGATTGACATGACCCATCCTGTTAGCTTAGCACATGATCGTTTAGTATTCTGCTATTGCTTTCTTCATGACTTATACATGTTCCTGTAACTATGAGAATTATGCAACTCCCGTTTACCAGAGGAACACTTTGGGTACTACCAAACGTCACAACGTAACTGGGTGATTATAAAGGAGTACTACAGGTGTCTCCAAAGGTACATGTTGAGTTGGCGTATTTCGAGATTAGGTTTTGTCACTCCGATTGTCGGAGAGGTATCTCTGGGCCCTCTCGGTAATACTCATCACTTAAGCCTTGCAAGCATTATAACTAATGAGTTAGTTATGAGATGATGTATAACAGAACGAGTAAAGAGACTTGCCGGTAACGAGATTGAACTAGGTATTGGATACCGACGATCAAATCTCGGGCAAGTAACATACCGATGACAAAGGGAACAACGTATGTTGTTATGCGGTTTGACCGATAAAGATCTTCGTAGAATATGTAGGAACCAATATGGGCATCCAGGTCCTGCTATTGGTTATTGACCGAGAATGGTTTTAGGTCATGTCTACATAGTTCTCGAACCCGTAGGGTCCGCACGCTTAACGTTTTGATGACAGTTTTATTATGAGTTTATAAGTTATGATGTACCGAAGTTTGTTCGGAGTCCCGGATGTGATTACGGACATGACGATGAGTCTCGGAATGGTTGAGACATAAAGATTGATATATTGGAAGCCTATGTTTGGACATCGGTATGGTTCCGGGTGAAATCGGCATTTTACCGGAGTACCGGGAGGAAACCGGAACCCCCCGGGGGGTTAATGGGCCTACATGGGCCAAGAGGGAGAATAGGGAAGGAGCCAGGAGGGGGCCGCATGCCCCTCCCCCTCCTAGTCTGAATAGGACAAGGGAAGGGGGGCGGCGCCCCCCCTTTCCTTCCCCTCTTCCTCCTCTTTCCCCCCTTTCTCCTACTCCTACTTGGAAAGAGGGAGTCCTACTCCCGGTGGGAGTAGGACTCCCTCCCTTGGCGCGCCCTCTAGGCCGGCCGCCTCCTCCCCCTGGCTCCTTTATATACGGGGGCGGGGGGCACCCCAAAGACACACAAGTTGATCTACGGATCGTTCCTTAGCCGTGTCGCGTGCCCCTTCCACCATATTCCACCTCGGTCATATCGTCCCGAGTTTAGGCGAAGCCTGCGCGTAGAACATCATCATCGTCCTGCCGCCGTCGTGCTGACGGAACTCATCTCCGGAGCCTTTGCTGGATCAGAGGGCCGGAGATCGTCATCGAGCTGAACGTGTGCTGAACTTGGAGGCCCCGTACGTTCGGTGCTTGGATCGGTCGGATCGTGAAGACGTACGACTACATCAACCGCGTTGTGCTAACGCTTCCGCTTATGGTCTACGAGGGTACGTGGACGAACACTCTCCCCTCTCGTTGCTATGCCATCACCATGATCTTGCGTGTGCGTAGGAATTTTTTTGAAATTACTACGTTCCCCAACAGTGGCATCCGAGCCTAGGTTTTATGCGTTGATGTTATATGCACGAGTAGAACACAAGTGAGTTGTGGGCGATACAAGTCATACTTCTTACCAGCATGTCATACTTTGGTTCGTCGGTATTGTGAGATGAAGCGACCCGGACCGACATTACGCGTATGCTTACGCGAGACTGGTTTCACCGTTACGAGCACTCGTGCTTAAAGGTGACTGGAGGGTGTCTGTCTCTCTCACTTTAGCTGAATCGAGTGTGGCTACGCCCGGTCCTTGCGAAGGTTAAAACAGCACCAACTTGACGAACTATCGTTGTGGTTTTTGATGCGTAGGTAAGAACGGTTCTTGCTAAGCCCGTAGCAGCCACATAAAATTTGCAACAACAAAGTAGAGGACGTCTAACTTGTTTTTGCAGGGCATGTTGTGATGTGATATGGTCAAGACGTGATGCTATATTTTATTGTATGAGATGATCATGTTTTGTAACCGGTTATCGGCAATCGGCAGGAGCCATATGGTTGTCGCTTTATTGTATGAAATGCAAATGCACGTAATTGCTTTACTTTATCACTAAGCGGTAGCGATAGTCGAGAAGCAATAGATGGCGAACGACAATGATGCTACGATGGAGATCAAGGTGTCGCACCGTGACGATGGTGATCATGGCGGTGCTTGAAGATGGAGATCACAAGCACAAGATGATGATGGCCATATCATATCACTTATATTGATTGCATGTGATGTTTATCCTTTATGCATCTTATCTTGCTTTGATTGACGGTAGCATTTTAAGATGATCTCTCGCTAATTATCAAGAAGTGTTCTCCCTGAGTATGCACCATTGCGAAAGTTCTTCGTGCTGAGACACCACGTGATGATCGGGTGTGATAGGCTCTACGTTCAAATACAACGGGTGCAAAACAGTTGCACACACGGAATACTCAGTTATACTTGACGAGCCTAGCATATACGAGATATGGCCTCGAATACGGAGACCGAAAGGTCGGCGTGAATCATATAGTAGATATGATCAACATAGAGATGTTCACCATTGAAACTAGTCCATCTCACGTGATGATCGGACATGGTTTAGTTGATTTGGATCACGTGATCACTTAGATGACTAGAGAGATGTCTGTCTAAGTGGGAGTTCTTAAGTAATATGATTAATTGAACTTAAATTTATCATGAACTTAGTACCTAATAGTATTTTGCTTGTCTATGTTTGTTTGTAGATAGATGGCTCGTCTTTGTTGTTCCGTTGAATTTTAATGCGTTCCTTGAGAAAGCAAAGTTGAAAGATGATGGTAGCAATTACACGGATCGGGTCCGTAACTCGAGGATTATCCTCATTGCTGCACGAGAAAAGTTACGCCCCGAAGCACCGCTGGGTGCCAACTTCTTCTTTGATGTGGCCGACGACGTTAAGAACGTCTGGCGAGCAAAGTCGATGACTACTCTATAGTTCGATGTGCCATGCTTTACGGCTTAGAACCGGGCCTTCAACGACGTTTTGAGCGTCATGGAGCATATGAGATGTTCCAGAGTTGAAGTTAATATTTCAAGCAAATGCCCGGATTGAGAGATATGAAGTCTCCAATAAGTTCTATAGCTGCAAGATGGAGGAGAATAGTTCTGTCGGTGAACACATACTCAAAATGTCCGGGTATAATAATCACTTGATTCAACTAGGAGTTAATCTTCCGATGATAGTGTCATTGATGAAATTCTCCAATCACGCCACCAAGCTACAAGAGCTTCGTGATGAACTATAATATGCAAGGGATGAACAAGACTATTCGAGCTCTTCGCGATCTTTGAAAGCATGGAGGTAGAAATCAAGAAGGAGCATCAAGTGTTGATGGTTAACAAGACCACTAGTTTCAAGAAAAGGGCAAAGGGAAGAAGAAGGGAACTTCAAAAGAACGGCAAGCAAGTTGCTGCTCAAGAGAAGAAACCCAAGTCGGACCTAAGCACAAAATCGAGTGCTTCTACCGCAAGCGATCGACACTTTGAAGCGGAACTGCCCCAAGTATTTGGCGGATAAGAAGGATGGCAAAGTGAACAAAGGTATATGTGATATACATGTTATTGATGTGTACCTTACTAATGCTCGCAGAGCACCGGGTATTTGATCTTGGTTCATTGCTAATATTTGCAACTCAAAACAGGACTACGGATTAAGCGAAGATTAGCTAAGGACGAGGTAACGATGCGCGTGGGAAATGGTTCCAAAGTCGATGTGATCGCGATCGACACGCTACCTCTACATCTACCATCGATTAGTTTTAGACCTAAATAATTGTTATTTGGTGCCAGCGTTGAGCATGAACATTATATCTGGATCTTGTTTGATACGAGGCGGTTATTCATTTAAATCGAGAATAATGGTTGTTCTATTTATATGAGTAATATCTTTTATGGTCATGCACCCTTGAAGAGTGGTCTATTTTATTGAATCTCGATAGTAGTGATAAACATATTCATAGTGTGGAAACCAAAAGATGCAGAGTTGATAATGATAGTGCAACTTATTTGTGGCACTTGCCGTTTAGGTCATATCGATGTAAAACGCATGAAGAAACTCCATCTTGATGGGCTTTTGGAATCACTTGATTACGAATCACTTGGTACTTGCGAACCGTGCCTTATGGGCAAGATGACTAAAACGCCGTTCTCGGTACTATGGAGCGAGCAACAGATTTGTTGGAAATCATACATACAGATGTATGTGGTCCAATGAATGTTGAGGCTCGTGGCGGATATCGTTATTTTCTCACCTTCACAGATGATCTAAGCAGATATGGGTATATCTACTTAATGAAACACAAGTCTGAAACATTTGAAAAGTTCAAAGAATTTCAGAGTGAAGTGGAAAATCATCGTAACAAGAAAATAAAGTTTCTACGATCTGATCGTGGAGGAGATATTTGAGTTACGAGTTTGGTCTACACTTGAAACAATGCAGGATAGTCTCGCAACTCACGCCACCTGGAACAGCACAACAAAATGGTGTGTTCGAACGTCGTAATTGTACTTTACTTGATATGGTACGATCTATGATGTCTCTTACTGATTTACCGCTATCGTTTTGGGGTTATGCTTTAGAGACGACCGCATTCACGTTAAATAGGGCACCATCAAAATCCGTTGAGACGACGCCTTATGAACTGTGGTTTGGCAAGAAACCAAAGTTGTCGTTTCTTAAAGTTTGGGGCTGCGATGCTTATGTGAAGAAACTTCAACCAGATAAGCCCGAACCCAAATCGGAGAAATGTGTCTTCATAGGATACCCAAAGGAGACTATTGGGTACACCTTCTATAACAGATCTGAGGGCAAGATTTTCGTTGCTAAATTCGGATCCTTTATAGAGAAGGAGTTTCTCTCGAAAGAAGTGATTGGGAGGAAAGTAGAACTTGATGAGATAACTGTATCTACTCCCTTATTGGAAAGTAGTTCATCACAAGAACCGGTTCTTGTGACAACTACACCAATCGATGAGGAAGCTAATGATATTGATCATGAAACTTGGATCAAGTTTCTCTGAACCTCGTGGGTCTACGAGTAAGATCCGCACTGAGTGGTACGGTAATCCTATTCGGAAGTCATGTTACTTGACCATGATGAACCTACGAACTATGAGGAAGCGATGATGAGCCCAGATTCCATAAAATGGCTAGAGGCCATGAAATCGAGATGGGATCCATGTATGAAAACAAAGTATGGACTTTGGTTGACTTGCCCAATGATCGGCAAGCCATTGAGAATAAATGGATTTTTAAGAAGAAGACCGACGCGATGGTAATATAATCGTCTATAAAGCTTGACTTGTTGCGAAAGGTTTTCGACAAGTTCAAGGGTTGACTACGATGAGCTTTCTCACCCGTAGCGATGCTTAAGTCTGTCCGAATCATGTTAGCTATTGCTGCATTTCATGATTATGAAATTTGGCAAATGGATGTCAAGACTGCATTCTTGAATGGATTTCTAGAAGTAGAGTTGTATATGATGCAGCCGGAAGGTTTTGTTGATCCAAAAGGTGCTAACAAAGTGTGCAAGCTCCAGCGTTCCATTTATGGACTGGTGCAAGCATCTCGGAGTTGGAATAAACGCTTTGATAGTGTGATCAAAGCATATGGTTTTATATGAGACTTTTGGAGAAGCTCAGATTTACAAGAAAGTGAGTGGGAGCTCAGAGCATTCTAATTTTATATGTAGATGACATATTGTTAATTGGAAATGATATAGAATTTCTGGATAGCATAAAGGGATACTTGAATAAAAGTTTTTCAATGAAAGACCTTGGAGAAGCTGCTTATATATTGGGCATCAAGATCTATAGAGATAGATCAAGACGCTTAATAGGACTTTCACAAAGCACATACCTTGACAAAATTTTGAAAAAGTTCAAAATGGACCAGGCAAACAAAGGATTCTTGCCTGTGCTACAAGGTGTGAAGTCAAACTCAATGACCGACCACAGCAGAAAAAAGAGAGAAAATGAAAGTTGTTTCCTATGCTTCAGCCATAGGCTCTATCATGTATGGAATGCTGTGTATCAGACCTGATGTATGCTTAGCAATAAGCTTGGCAGGAAGGTACTAAAGTAATCCAGGAGTGGATCACTGGACAACGGTCAAGAACATCCTGAAATACCTGAAAAGGACTAAGGATATGTTTCTCGTATATGGAGGTGACAAAGAGCTAGTCGTAAAAGGTTACGTTGATGCAAGCTTTGACACTGATCCGGACGATTCTAAATCGCAAACCGGATACGTGTTTATATTAAACGGTGGAGCTGTAAGTTGGTGCAGTTCTAAACAAAGCGTCGTGGCGGGATCTACATCTGAAGCGGAGTACATAGCTGCTTCTGAAGCAGCGAATGAAGGAGTCTGGATGAAGGAGTTCGATTCCGATCTAGGTGTCATACCTAGTGCATCGGGACCAATGAAGATCTTCTGTGATAATACTGGTGCAATTGCCTTGGCAAAGGAATCCAGATTTCACAAGAGGACCAAGCACATCAAGAGACACTTCAATTCCATTCGGGACCAAGTCCAAGTGGGAGACATAGAGATTTGCAAGATACATACGGATCTGAATGTTGCAGACCCATTGACTAAGCCTCTCTCACGAGCAAAGCATGATCAGCACCAAGACTCCATGGGTGTTAGAATCATTACTATGTAATCTAGATTATTGACTCTAGTGCAAGTGGGAGACTGAAGGAAATATGCCCTAGAGGCAATAATAAAGTTATTATTTATTTCCTCATATCATGATAAATGTTTATTATTCATGCTAGAATTGTATTAACCGGAAACATGATACATGTGTGAATACTTAGACAAACATATAGTCACTAGTATGCCTCTACTTGACTAGCCCATTAATCAAAGATGGTTATGTTTCCTGACCATAGACATGTGTTGTCATTTGATTAATGGGATCACATCATTTGGAGAATGATGTGATTGACATGACCCATCCCGTTAGCTTAGCACATGATCGTTTAGTATTCTGCTATTGCTTTCTTCATGACTTATACATGTTCCGTAACTATGAGAATTATGCAACTCCCGTTTACCAGAGGAACACTTTGGGTACTACCAAATGTCACAACGTAACTGGGTGATTATAAAGGAGTACTACATGTGTCTCCGAAGGTACATGTTGAGTTGGCGTATTTCGGGATTAGGATTTGTCACTCCGATTGTCGGAGAGGTATCTCTGGGCCCTCTCGGTAATACTCATCACTTAAGCCTTGCAAGCATTATAACTAATGAGTTAGTTATGAGATGATGTATTACGAGCGAGTAAAGAGACTTGCCGTAACGAGATTGAACTAGGTATTGGATACCGACGATCAAATCTCGGCAAGTAACATACCGATGACAAAGGGAACAACGTATGTTGTTATGCGGTTTGACCGATAAAGATCTTCGTAGAATATGTAGGAACCAATATGGGCATCTAGGTCCCGCTATTGGTTATTGACCGAGAATGGTTTTAGGTCATGTCTACATAGTTCTCGAACCCGTAGGGTCCGCACGCTTAACGTTTCGATGACAGTTTTTTTATGAGTTTATAAGTTTTGATGTACCAAAGTTTTTCGGAGTCCCGCATGTGATTACGGACATGACGAGGAGTCTCGGAATGGTCGAGACATAAAGATTGATATATTGGAAGCCTATGTTTGGACATCGGAATGGTTCCGGGTGAAATCGGCATTTTACCGGAGTACCGGGAGGTTACCGGAACCCCCCGGGGGGTTAATGAGCCTACATGGGCCAAGAGGGAGAAGAGGGATGGAGCCAGGAGGGGGCCGCGCGCCCCTCCCCCTCCTAGTCCGAATAGGACAAGGGAAGGGGGGCGGCGCCCTCCCTTTCCTTCCCCTCTTCCTCCTCTTTCCCCCCTTCTCCTACTCCTACTTGGAAAGAGGGAGTCCTACTCCCGGTGGGAACAGGACTCCCCCCCTTGGCGCGCCCTTATGCCGGCCGCCTCCTCCCCCCTGGCTCCTTTATATACGGGCGGGGGCACCCCAAAGACACACAAGTTGATCTACGGATCGTTCCTTAGCCGTGTCGGTGCCCCTTCCACCATATTCCACCTCGGTCATATCGTCATGGAGTTTAGGCGAAGCCTGCGCCGTAGAACATCATCATCGTCACCACGCCATCGTCTTGACGTAACTCATCTCCGAGCCTTTGCTAGATCGGAGGGCGGAGATCGCCATCGAGCTGAGCGTGTCTTTGAACTCGGAGGCCCGTACTTTCGGTGCTTGGATCGGTCAGATCGTGAAGACGTACGACTACATCAACCGCGTTGTGCTAATGCTTCCGCTTACGGTCTACGAGGGTACGTGGATGAACACTCTCCCCTCTTGTCGCTATGCCATCACCATGATCTTGCGTGTGCGTAGGAATTTTTTTGAAATTACTACGTTCCCCAACACCATCGCCCACGAAGGACTTGCCTCACTAGGGTAGATCTTCATGAAGTAGGCGATCTCCTTGCCTGTACAAACTCCTTGGTTCAACTCCACAATCTTGTCGGAGGCTCCCAAGTGACACCTAACCAATCTAGGAGACACCACTCTCCAAAAGGTAATAGATGGTATGTTGATGATGAACTCCTTGCTCTTGTTCTTCGAATGATAGTCTCCCCAACACTCAACTCTCTCTCGTAGGATTGGATTTGGTGGAAAGATGATTTGAGTTGAAAGCAACTTAGGGAAGGCTAGAGATCAAGATTCATATGGTTGGATTGGAATATCTTGGCCTCAACACATGAGTAGGTGGTTCTCTCTCAGAAAATGAATGCTGGGAGCATAGGCATGTTCTGATGGTTTTCCCCACGAATGAGGAGAGGGTGGAGGGGTATATATAGCCTCCACACAAAATCTAACCGTTGCACACAATTTACTAAACTCGGTGGGACCGAATCAGAAAACTTGGTCAGACCGATTTAGTTCATAATGTGACCGTTAGGCATTTTGGTTGGACCGATGTGATCAACTCGGTGGGATCGATGTGCAAGGGTTAGGGTAAAACCTCATCTCGGTTTGACCGATTACACAAACTCGGTGGGACCAATTTTGGTAATAAGCAAAATAGAGAGTTGGTCAAGCAAACTCGGTGGGACAGATTGCATAATTTCGGTGAGACCGAAATTATTGCAATGGACAACAGAGAGATTGCAAGCCCATCGCGGTGAGACCGAATTGATTAGGGTTTCTGGCAGTGGCTATGTGAAGTGAACTCGGTGGAGCCGGATAGATCAAATGGGTGGGGCCGAGTTTGACTTTTGGTTTGGCACAAATGTGGATATGAGAAAGTGGTTGAGGGCTTTGGAGCATATCACTAAGCACTTTGAGCAAGCAAGCCATTAAGGAACACCTCATCCCCTTTTAATAATATTGGCTTTCCTATGGACTCAATGTGATCTTGGATCACTGAAATAGAAAATGCAGAGTCCTGAGCTTCGAGCTTGAGCCAATCCTTTGTCCTTAGCATCTTGAAGGGGTTCCACATCCTCTTGTCCATGCCACTCCACTGTTGAACTTATCTGAAATATACTAGATAAAGGTATTAGTTCAACAAGAGATATGTTGACATTAATTACCAAAATCACCTAAGGAGCACTTGTGCTTTCACAAATCCTAATCTTGATCATGTGAGTCACTGTGAGAGCAAAAATAGCTTGAAAATGGGTTTGCCTATATAAGACATATGGACTCCCTTATTCCAATTGTATTCTTTTGATTTTATAACTCCACTTTGAATTGCATGGATGAAACGTGGGTAGGAAAAAACGCAGGATTTAGATGTCATGTAGCATGGAATCCTAAATGGTTTTCAAACACATGAATTTTGTATATGCCTTTGGATGGTGCACATGAAAAAGAACTTGTGGATTTTAGAGGGTAGAGGGAGATAGAGTGAAAGTGCATTGGACTTACAAAAGGAAAAAGGAAATGAGGTTGGGGCTCGTATTCATATTTCTACATATTTCTATGGAATGAGTATATAGGAATTCTAAAAAAATTCTCATTCCTACGATGTGTATTGGACTTATAAAAGTTAAAAGAAAATGTGTATATTGGACTTCAAAAAAAATTCTCATTCCTAAAATTTTTGTCATATTTTCCTAAGAATCAAGGTGTGACGCCCGGATGATTAAGCTACAGTAATCTCTGCTAACGATGCCACGTCACCATGATTACTGTTATTAATCTCGCGATGATTCAATCCCGTTCGGATTCAAAATACAAATTCAACTTAAGCAATAAAAGTTTTGAAACATTAAAAATAAAATGTTCGGATTGAGATAAATAATCCATACTAAACATTGGTGGAGAAACCACACCATCATAAAATATTTAAATGCACTAAAATAAATAAAACTCCGGCTAAAACAAATATTTAAATACCTTTTAAATAATAAAAATGTATCAAGTATTTAGTACGGCTCCAAACTTCTTGAGGTAGTGGGATATATTATAACCATATTTTAGGACTTTGTTTTGTATTTTATAAAAACTAAATAAAAGGAAAAGACAAAAACAGAAAACAAAACAGAATAAAAATAAAAGGAAAAGCACTCCCCCTTACTCGGCTTCGGCCCAGCTAGCCACTTGGCCAACCATGCCGGCCCAGCCGCGCCTACTAACCCACCCACCCCCCGAAACCCTAGCACCACCCTCCCCCACTACTCCCACTCGCCCCCACTCCTTCCCCCTCGTCCCACTCCTCCTCTGCCTCCCTCCCCCGATCCAGATCGGATCGGGGCCCGACCCCGCTGTCGCCGCCACGCCAGCCCCCGACGTCGCCGCCTCGTCCCGCCACCACCTCGCGGAAGCCACCTCCCTGCCGGGAGCAACCGCGTCGAGCCCCGCACCGCCTTCTTCTTCCTCAGCCCCGTCGAGCTTCGCCGTCGATTCCGGCATCTCCGAGCCTTCCCCGAGCCCACTAAGCACATCTGCATGCTAAATGTGAGCTCCGCCACTTCCCCGATTATTCCCGAGCTCGGATTCGAGCTCGAGCACCCTCGATGTTGCTCCGTAGCTGTCGTCGCTGCCGCGACCGAAGCCGCCGTCGCCCTCCGCCCACGCCCATGGCCACCGTCGCCCGGGCGCTCCCCTACACAACCCCAAGACAGCCTCCCTCACGCGCGCTCCTTACATACCGCCACCATCGCCGCTCGCCCTTGGGCGCCCATCGCGCCACATCGCCGCCTCCTACGAGGTCGCGCCCGTCCGGCCGATCTGCGCCTCGCCTCTGTTGGCGTCGGCGCCGCCGCTTCTTGCCAGCGCCGAGGCTGCCCGTTCCTCCCTCGTCGACCTCGGCGGGTGCCCAGCCTGCCAGCGTCGGCCAAGCACCAAGATGCCCGTTAGGCCCTTGGGCCTATGACAGATGGGCCCCCCACTAAACGTTTTATAAAAAAGAATAAAATAATAATAACATAATTAATAATTAAATTAATTAATTAATTAACTAAATCAATTAACTTAAGTAACTTAACTTAATTAACTTAACCTAATTAATCTGTTAGTTAAACTAATTAACTTGGTTAGTTAGTTAATAGTCAATGACAGTAGGACCCACACGCCAGTTTGACTAAGTCAACTGACTGTTTGACTGCTGGCATCACCCTAACATCATGCTGACGTCGTAACTACATTTTCTAATTAAATTAATTAAGTTAATTCTAAAAATGAAATAAAACTTTGAAAATTAATATAAAATAAACCGTACCTCGGATGGAAAAACTTTGTACATGAAAGTTGCTCAGAACAATGAGACGAATCCAGATACGCAGCCCGATCATCTGCCACGCGTCCCTAGCATAGTGAACCTGCAACATTTCACCTCCGGTTCATCTGTCCGAAAATGCGAAACGCCGGGGATACTTTCTTGGATGTTCCCCCCTTCGTCGGTATCACCTACTACCGCGTTAGGGCACACCTAGCACCGCGTATTGCCATGTTACGTTTTGTGGTGCTTTTATTGCTTTGTTATTTATTGTGTTTCCCCTCCGTTACTTCTTTCTGGTAGACCCCGAGACTGCCGGCGACCCCAGTTTGACTACGGAGTTGACAACCCCTCCTTCTTGCCAGAGCAACCAGGAAGGACCCCCTTGATCACCAGATATCGCCTATTCTTCTCTCTACTGCTTTCATTAGAGTAGTATAGCATGTTATTGTTTCGATTGATCCTATTCTGTTGCATAGCCTTGATACGTCTCCAACGTATCTATAATTTTTGATTGTTCCATGCTATTATATTACCCCTTTTGGATGTTTATGGGCTTTATTTTACACATTTATATCATTTTTGGGACTAACCTACTAACCGGAGGCCCAACCCGTATTGCTGTTTTATTGCCTATTTCAGTATTTCGAAGAAAAGGAATATCAAACGGAGTCCAAACGGAATGAAACCTTTGGCATCGTAATTTTTTGGAAGAATATGATCCCGGAGACTTGGAGTCCACGTCAGAAGATCCTCGAGGAGGCCACGAGATAGAAGGCTGCGCCCCCCTTACAGGGTGGTGGCCCCCTGTCTTGTGGGCCCCTCGAGCACCTCCCGACCGACTTCTTTCGCCTATATATGCCTACGTACCCTAAAACCATCAAAAAAAGATAGATCGGGAGTTCCGCCGCCGCAAGCCTCTGTAGCCACCAAAAACCTCTCAGGAGTCCGTTCCGACACCCTGCCGGAGGGGGAACCCATCACCGGTGGCTATCTTCATCATCCCGACGCTCTCCATGACGAGGAGGGAGTAGTTCACCCTCGGGGCTGAGGGTATGTACAAGTAGCTATGTGTTTGATCTCTCTCTCTCGTGTTCCCTCTATGGCACGATCTTGATGTATCCCGAGCTTTGCTATTGTAGTTGGATCTTATGATGTTTCTCCCCCTCTACTCTCTTGTGATGAATTGAGTTTCCCCTTTGAAGTTATCTTATCGGATTGAGTCTTTTATGAGAGCACTTGATGTATGTCTTGCCGTGCTTATCTGTGGTGACAATGGGATATCATGTGCCTCTTGATGTATGTTTTGGTGACCAACTTGCGGGTTCCGCCCATGAACCTAAGCATAGGGGTTGGCACACGTTCTTGACTCCCCGGTAGAAACTTTGGGTACTCTTTGAAGTACTTTGTGTTGGTTGGATGAATCTGAGATTGTGTGATGCATACCGTATAATCATGCCCACGGATACTTGAAGTGACAATGGAGTATCTAGGTGACATTAGGGTTTTGGTTGATTTGTGTCTTAAGGTGTTATTCTACTACGAACTCTTTAATAGATGATCCGAAAGAATAACTTTGAGGTGGTTTTGTACCCTACCATAATCTCTACGTTTGTTCTCCGCTATTAGTGGCTTTGGAGTGACTCTTTTTTGCATGTTGAGGGCTTGTTATATGATCTATCTATGTTATTATTGTTGAGAGAACTTGCACTAGTGAAAGTATGAACCCTAGGCCTTGTTTCCTATCGTTGCAATACCGTTTACGCTCACTTTTATCATTAGTTACCTTGCTGTTTTTATTATTTCAGATTACAAAAACCTATATCTACTATCAATTTTGCACTTGTATCACCATCTATTCGCCGAACTAGTGCACCTATACAATTTACCATTGTATTGGGTGTGTTGGGGACACAAGAGACTCTTTGTTATTTGGTTGCAGGGTTGTTTGAGAGAGACCATCTTCATACTACGCCTCCCACAGATTGATAAACCTTAGGTCATCCACTTGAGGGAAATTTGCTACTGTCCTACAAACCTGTGCACTTGCAGGCCCAACAACGTCTACAACAAGAAGGTTGTGTAGTAGACATCAAGCTCTTTTAAAGCGCCGCTGCCGGGAGGCTAGGTAAAGGCACTCACCACACCCCGTCAACTAAGCTCTTTTACGGCGCCGCCGTTGGGAGGTGAGTGCTTGAAGGTATATCTTTAGATCTTGCAATCGAATCTTTTTGTTTCTTGTTTTATCACTAGTTTATTTTATAAAAGAAAAACTACAAAAAATGGAGTTGAGTTTGTCTCATACGCTTCATCTTTTTAATATCTTTCGTACGTATGATGAAACGGAAAATTGTGCTCAAGTGCTAGAAGAAGAAGTCTATAAAATGTTTGGTACTAAATCTTTGTATGATGAGCATGATTGCAATGTTGTTAGTATGAATTCCTTAAATATCCATGATGCTAATGATATGCAAAGCCACAAGCTTGGGGAAGCTATGTTTGATGAATATGATATATTTTTTCTCCCAAGTTTTGATATGCAAAGTTGTTATGATGATAGCATGCCTCCAACTTATGATGATTATATTGATGAAAGTGGGTTTGGAAGAGTGTCAACTTTAGGAAGTAGTGATCCCACTATTTTGGAGGATGTTGAATCTTATTGTGATGAATATGAAAGTGGATTTGGAAGAGTGTCAACTTTATTTAGTGATTCCACTATCTTGGGAGAGGTTTCAATCGATTATGATGAGAACAAAGTTGCTACTTATGATGATTATTGTGATGAAACTTATGCTATAAAAAGTAGTGATGATTATATTTACAAATCTTGTCATGATTATGATTACCCTTTTTCTGAACATTACTCTTTTAATGTGGAAACAATTTTTAGTGTTCAAGTCTCTTATGATACTCCCACTATTCCGGATGAGAAGAATTTTGCTTATGTGGAGAGTAGTAAATTTTCTATGCTCGTAGATCATGAAAAGAATGCTTTAGGTGCTGGTTATATTGTTGAATTCATTCATGATGCTACTGAAAATTATTATTAGGGAGGAATATATGCTTGTAGGAATTGCAATAATATGAAGTTTCCTCTCTATGTGCTTAAAATCTTGAAGCTATACTTGTTTTACCTTCCCATGCTAGTTGATTATTGTTCCCATAAGTTTTTGTTGGGGAACATAGCAGAAATTCAAAATTTTCCTACGTGTCACCAAGATCTATCTATGGAGAAACCATCAACGAGGGGAAGGAGAGTGCATCTACATACCCTTGTAGATCGCTAAGCGGAAGCGTTCAAGAGAATGGGGTTGAAGGAGTCGTACTCGTCGTGATCCAAATCACCGGAGATCCTAGTGCCGAACGGACGGCACCTCCGCGTTCAGCACACGTACAGCCCGGTGACGTCTCCCATGCCTTGATCCAGCAAGGTGAGAGCGAGAGGTTGGGTAAGACTCCGTCCAGCAGCAGCACGACGGCGTGGTGGTGATGGAGGAGCGTGGCAATCCTGCAGGGCTTCGCCAAGCACCGCGGGAGAGGAGGAGTACTTGGGAGAGGGGAGGGCTGCGCCAGGGGAAGCCTGTAGCTCCCATGCGCCTCCCCACTATATATAGGGGTGGAGGGGGCTGATTTCTTGCCCTCCAAGTCCATTGGGGCGTTGGCAAAGGTGGGAGGAAAGAAATCCCATCATTTCCTTCCCCACCGATTGTTATCCCCCTTTTTTAGGGATCTCGATCTTATCCCTTCGAGATATGATCTTATTCCTTCTAAGGGGGAATCTTGGTGCTCCTTGACCAGGGGTGTGGGGACTTGCCCCCACTACCCACGTTCATGTGGGTCCCCCCATGCAGGTGGGCCCCACTCCAGAACCTTCTAGAACCTTCCCGGTAGAATACCGAAAAATCCCGAACATTTTCCGGTGGCCAAAATAGGACTTCCCATATATAAATCTTTACCTCCGGACCATTTCGGAACTCCTCGTGACGTCCGGGATCTCATCCGGGACTCCGAACAACATTTGGTAACCACATACAAACTTCCTTTATAACCCTAGCGTCATTGAACCTTAAGTGTGTAGACCCTACGGGTTCGGGAGACATGTAGACATGACCGAGACGTTCTCCGGTCAATAACCAACAGCGGGATCTGGATACCCATGTTGGCTCCCACATGTTCCACGATGATCTCATCGGATGAACCACGATGTCAAGGACTCAATCGATCCTGTATACAATTCCCTTTGTCTAACGGTATTGTACTTGCCCGAGATTCGATCGTCGGTATACCGATACCTTGTTCAATCTCGTTACCGGCAAGTCTCTTTACTCGTTCCATAACACATCATCCCATGATCAACCCCTTGGTCACATTGTGCACATTATGATGATGTCCTCTGAGTGGGCCCAGATACCTCTCCGCTTTCAAGTGACAAATCCAGCCTCGATTCGTGCCAACCCAATGACACTTTTAGAGATACCTGTAGTGCACCTTTATAGCCACCCAGTTACGTTGTGGTGTTTGGTACACCCAAAGCAGTCCTACGGTATCCGGGAGTTGCACAATCTCATGGTCTAAGGAAAAGATACTTGACATTGAAAAGCTTTAGCATACGAACTACACGATCTTTGTGCTAGGCTTAGGATTGGGTCTTGTCCATCACATCATTCTCCTAATGATGTGATCCCGTTATCAATGACATCCAATGTCCATGGTCAGGAAACCGTAACCATCTATTGATCAACGAGATAGTCAACTAGAGGCTTACTAGGGACATGGTGTTGTATATGTATCCACACATGTATATGAGTTTCCTATCAATACAATTATAGCATGGATAATAAACGATTATCATGAACAAGGAAATATAATAATAACTAATTTATTATTGCCTCTAGGGCATATTTCCAACAGTCTCCCACTTGCACTAGAGTCAATAATCTAGTTCACATCGCCGTGTGATTAACACTCACAGGTCACATCGCCATGTGACCAACATCCAAAGAGTTTACTAGTGTCACTAAACTAGTTCACATCATCATGTGATTAAGACTCAATGAATTCTAGGGTTTGATCATGTTTTGCTTGCAAGAGAGGTTTTAGTCAACGGGTCTGCAACATTCAGATCCGTATGTACTTCGCAAATCTCTCGGTCATATTGTAAATGTTGCTTCCACGCTCTACTTCAAGCTATTCCAAATGGTTGTTCCACTATACGTATCCGGCTTCTCTACTCAGAGCTATCCGGATAGGTGTTAAGTTTGCATCGACGCAAATCTTTACGTCGAACTCTTTATCACCTCCATAATCGAGAAACATATCCTTATTCCTCTAAGGATAATTTTGACCGCTATCTGGTGATCCACTCCTTGATCACCTTTGTACCCTCTTGCCAGACATATGTAGCAAGGCACACATCAGGTGCGGTACACAGCATAGCATACTGTAGAGCCTACGTCTAAAGCATAGGGGACGACCTTCGTCCTTTCTCTCTTTTCTGCCGTGGTCGAACTTTAAGTCTTAACTTCATACCTTACAACTTAGGCAAGAACTCCTTCTTTGACTGATCCATCTTGAACACCTTCAAGATCATGTCAAGGTATGTGCTCATTTTGAAAGTATCATTAAGCGTTTTTGATCTATCATTATAGATCTTGATGCTCAATGTTCAAGTAGCTTAATCCAGGTTTTCCCTTAAAAACACTTTTCAAATAACCCTATATGCTTTTTAGAAATTCTACATCATTTCTGATCAATAATATGTCAACAACATATACTCATCAGAAATTCTATAGTGCTCCCACTCACTTCTTTGGAAATACAAGTTTCTCATAAACTTTGTATAAACCAAAATCTTTGATCATCTTATCAAAGTGTATATTCCAACTCCGAGATGCTTACTCCAGTCCTTAGAAGGATCGCTAGAGCTAGCACACCTTTTAGCATCCTTAGGATCGACAAAACCTTTCTGATTGTATCATATACAATCTTTCCTTACGAAAACTGGTAAGGAAACTCGTTTTGACATCCATCTGCCAAATTTCATAAATGCTACTAATGCTAACATGATTCAGACGGACTTAAGCATCGCTATGGATGAGAAAATCTCATCGTAGTCAACTCTTTGAACTTGTGAAAAACTCTTCACCACAAGTCGAGCTTCATAGATGGTGACATTACCATCCACGTCCGTCTTCTTCTTAAAGATCCATTTATCTCAATGGCTTGCCGATCATCGGGCAAGTCCACCAAAGTCCATGCTTTGTTCTGATACATGGATCCTATCTCGGATTTCATGGCTTCTAACCATTTGTCGGAATTTGGGCCCACCATTGCTTCTCCATAGCTCGTAGGTTCATTGTTGTCTAGCAACATGACCTTCAAGACGAGATTACTATACAACTCTGAAGCAGTACGCATCCTTGTCACCCTACGAGGTACGGTAGTGACTTGATCCAAAGTTTCATGATCACTATCATAAGCTTCTACTTCAATTGGTGTAGGTGCCACAGGAACAACTTCCTCTGCCCTGCTACACACTAGTTGTAGTGACGGTTCAATAACCATATCAAGTCTCCACCATCCTCCCACTCAACTTTTCGAGACAAACTTTTCCTCGAGAAAGGACCCGATTCAAGAAACAATCCCTATTGCTTTCGGATCTGAATTAGGAGGTATACCCAACTGTTTTGGGTGTCCTATGAAGATGCATTTTATTTGCTTTGGGTTCGAGCTTATCAACCTGAAACTTTTTCACATAAGCGTCACAGCCACAAACCTTTAAGAAATGACAGCTTAGGTTTCTCTAAACCATAGTTCATACGGTGTCATCTCAACGGAATTACGTGGTGCCCTATTTAAAGTGAATGTGGTTGTCTCTAATGCCTAACCCATAAACGATAGTGGTAATTCGATAAGAGACATCATGGTACGCACCATATCCAATAGGGTGCAACTATGATGTTCGGACACACCATCAAACTATGGTGTTCCAGCGGTATTAATTGTGAAACAATTTCCACAATGTCTTAATTATGTGGCAAAGCTCAGAACTCAGATACTCATCTCTATGATCATATCATAGACATTTCATCCTCTTGTCACGATGATCTTCAACTTCACTCTGAAATTACTTGAACCATTCAATAATTCAGACTTATGTTTCATCAAGTAAATATACTCTACATCTACTCGAATCATCTCGAAGTAAGAACATAACGATATTCATCAGATGCCTCAAAGACTCATTGGACTGCACACATCAAAATGTGTTACTTCCAACAAGTTGCTATCTTGTTCCATTTTATTGAAAAACAAGGCTTTTTAGTCATCTTGCCCATGTGGTATGATTTGCATATCTCAAGTGATTCAAAATCAAGTGAGTCCAAATGATCCATCTGCATGGAGTTTCTTCATGCGTATACACCAATAGACATGGTTCGCATGTCTCAAACTTTTCAAAACGAGTGGGTCCAAAGATCCATCAACATGGAGCTTCTTCATGTGTTTTACACCAATATGACTTACATGGCAGTGCCACAAGTAAGTGGTACTATCATTACTATCTTATATCTTTTGGCATGAAAATGTGTATCACTACGATCGAGATTCAATAAACCATTCCTTTAGGTGCAAGACCATTGAAGGTATTATTCAAATAAACAGAGTAACCATTATTCTCCTTAAATGAATAATCGTATTGCGATAGACATAATCCAATCATGTCTATGCTCAATGCAAACACCAAATGACAATTATTCAGGTTTAATACTAATCTTGATGGTAGAGGGAGCGTGCGATGTTTGATCACATCAAACTTGGAAATACTTCCAACACATATCGTCAGCTCACCTTTAGCTAGTCTCCGTTTATTCCGTAGCTCTTTTATTTCGAGTTACTAACACTTAGCAACCGAACCGGTATCTAATACCCTGGTGCTACTAGGAGTGCTTGTAAAGTACACATTAACATAATGTATATCCAATATACTTCTATCGACCTTGCCAGCCTTCTCATCTACCAAGTATCTAGGGTAATTCCGCTCTAGTGACTATTCCCCTTATCACAGAAGCACATAGTCTCGGGTTTGGGTTCAACCTTGGGTTTCTTCACTGGAGCAGCAGTTGATTTGCCGTTTCATGAAGTATCCCTTCTTGCCCTTGCCCTTCTTGAAACTAGTGGTTTCACCAACCATCAACAATTGATGCTTCTTCTTGATTTCTACTTTCGCGGTGTCAAACATCGTGAATACCTCAAGGATCATCATATCTATCCCTAATATGTTATAGTTCATCACGAAGCTCTAGCAGCTTGGTGGCAATGACTTTGGAGAAACATCACTATCTCATCTGGAAGATCAACTCCCACTCGATTCAAGTGATTGTTGCACTCAGACAATCTGAGCACAAGCTCAACGATTGAGCTTTTCTCCCTTAGTTTGTAGGCTAAGAAAATTGTCGGAGGTCTTATACCTCTTGACGTGGGCACGAGCCTGAAATCCCAATTTCAGCCCTCGAAACATCTCACATGTTCCGCGACGTTTCGAAAACGTCTTTGGTGCCTCAACTCTAAACCGTTTAACTGAACTATCACGTAGTTATCAAAACGTGTATGTCCGATGTTCGCAACATCCACAAACGACGTTTGGGGTTCAGCACACTGAGCGGTGCATTAAGGACATAAGCTTTCTACTGTCCGCATAATCGCTATTGTCAACTTTCAAATATATTTTCTCTAGGAACATATCTAAACAGTGGAACTAAAGCACGAGCTTACAACATAATTTGCAAAGATCTTTTGACTATGTTCATGATAATTAAGTTCATCTTATGAACTCCCACTCAGATAGACATCCCTCTAGTCATCTAAGTGATTACATGATCCGAGTTAACTAGGTCGTGTCCGATCATCACGTGAGACGGACTAGTCATCATCGGTGAACATCTTCATGTTGATCGTATCCTCCATACGACTCATGCTCGACCTTTCGGTCTCTGTGTTCCGAGGCCATGTCTGTACATGCTAGGCTCGTCAAGTTAACCCTAAGTGTTTTCCATGTGTAAAACTGTCTTACACCCGTTGTATGTGAACGTAAGGATCTATCACACCCGATCATCACGTGGTGCTTGAAGCATTTAACTTTAGCAACGGTGCACAGTTAGGGGAGAACACTTCTTGAAATTGTTGTAAGTGATCATCTTATTTACTACCGTTGTTCTAAATAAACAAGATGCATAAACATGATAAACATCACATGCAATCAAATAGTGACATGATATGGCCAATATCATTTTGCTCCTTTTGATCTCCATCTTCGGGGCTCCATGATCATCATCGTCACCGGCATGACACCATGATCTCCATCATCATGATCTCCATCATCGTGTCTCCATGAAGTTGTCTTGCTAACTTATTACTTCTACTACTATGGCTACCGGTTAGCAATAAAGTAAAGTAATTACATGGCGTTGTTCAATGGCACGCAGGTCATACAATAAATAAAGACAACTCCTATGGCTCCTGCCGGTTGTCATATTCATCAACATGCAAGTCGTGATTCCTATTACAAGAACATGATCAATCTCATACATCACATATCATTCATCACATTATTCTTGGCCATATCACATCACATAGCATACCCTGCAAAAACAAGTTAGACTTCCTCTAATTGTTGTTGCATGTTTTACGTGGCTGCTATGGGTTTCTAGCAAGAACGTTTCTTACCTACGCAAAACCACAACGTGATATGCCAATTGCTATTTACCCTTCATAAGGACCCTTTTCATCGAATCCGTTCCGACTAAAGTGGGAGAGACTGGCACCCGCTAGCCACCTTATGCACCAAGTGCATGTCAATCGGTGGAACCTGTCTCACGTAAGAGTACGTGTAAGGTCAGTCCGGGCCGCTTCATCCCACAATGCCGTCAAAACAAGATTGGACTAGTAACGGTAAGCATATTGAACAAAATCAACGCCCACAACTACTTTGTGTTCTACTCGTGCAAAGAATCTACGCAATAGACCTAGCTCTGATGCCACTGTTGGGGAACGTAGCAGAAATTCAAAATTTTCCTACATGTCACTAAGATCTATCTATGGAGAAACCAGCAACGAGGGGATGGAGAGTGCATCTACATACCCTTGTAGATCGCTAAGCGGAAGCGTTCAAGAGAACGGGGTTGAAGGAGTCGAACTCGTCGTGATCCAAATCACCGGAGATCCTAGTGCCGAATGGACGGCACCTCCGCGTTCAACACACGTACATCCCGGTGATGTCTCCCATGCCTTGATCCAGCAAGGTGAGAGGGAGAGGTTGGGTAAGACTCCGTCCAGCAGCAGCATGACGGCGTGGTGGTGATGGAGGAGCGTGGCAATCCTGCAGGGCTTCGCCAAGCACCGCGGGAGAGGAGTACTTGGGAGAGGGGAGGGCTGCGCCAGGGGAATCCTGTAGCTCCCATGCCTCCCCCACTATATATAGGGGTGGAGGGCTGGTTTCTTGCCCTCCAAGTCCATTGGGGCGTTAGCAAGGTGGGAGGAAAGAAATCCCATGATTTCCTTTCCCACGATTGTTATCCCCTTTTTAGGGATCTCGATCTTATCCCTTCGGATATGATCTTATTCCTTCTAAGGGGAATCTTGGTGCGCCTTGACCAGGGGTGTGGGGCCTTGCCCCACTACCCACGTTCATGTGGGTCCTCCCATGCAGGTGGGCCCCACTCCGAACCTTCTAGAACCTTCCCGTACAATACCGAAAAATCCCGAACATTTTCCGGTGGCCAAAATAGGACTTCCATATATAAATCTTTACCTCCGGACCATTCCGAACTCCTCGTGACGTCCGGGATCTCATCCGGACTCAAACAACATTCAAGAACCACATACAAACTTCCTTTATAACCCTAGCGTCATCGAACCTTAAGTGTGTAGACCCTACGGGTTCGGGAGACATGTAGACATGACCGAGACGTTCTCCGTCAATAACCAACAGCGGATCTGGATACCCATGTTGGCTCCTACATGTTCCACGATGATCTCATCGGATGAACCATGATGTCAAGGACTCAATCGATCCCGTATACAATTCCCTTTGTCTAACGGTATTGTACTTGCCCGAGATTCGATCGTCGGTATACCGATACCTTGTTCAATCTCGTTACGGCAAGTCTCTTTACTCGCTCCATAACACATCATCCGTGATCAACCCCTTGGTCACATTGTGCACATTATGATGATGTCCTACCGAGTGGGCCCAGAGATACCTCTCCGTTTACCGGAGTGACAAATCCCAGTCTCGATTCGTGCCAACCCAACAGACACTTCGGAGATACCTGTAGTGCACCTTTATAGCCACCCAGTTACGTTGTGGTGTTTGGTACACCCAAAGCATTCCTACGGTATCCGGGAGTTGCACAATCTCATGGTCTAAGGAAAAGATACTTGACATTGAAAAGCTTTAGCATACGAACTACACGATCTTTGTGCTAGGCTTAGGATTGGGTCTTGTCCATCACATCATTCTCCTAATGATGTGATCCCGTTATCAATGACATCCAATGTCCATGGTCAGGAAACCGTAACCATCTATTGATCAACGAGCTAGTCAACTAGAGGCTTACTAGGGACATGGTGTTGTCTATGTATCCACACATGTATATGAGTTTCCTATCAATACAATTATAGCATGGATAATAAACGATTATCATGAACAAGGAAATATAATAATAACTAATTTATTATTGCCTCTAGGGCATATTTCCAATAGTTGTTTGCTCACAAAATCCCTATGCATAGGAAGTGGGTTAGACTTAAATGTTCTAGTCATATGCTTCATGATGCTCCCGTTCTGTTTCAATTCTTATCTTTTATGTGAGCATCATTGCCATCATCATGCCTAGCTAGAAAGGCATTAAAGAAAAGATCTTGTTGGGAGACAACCCAATATTTATCCTTACTCTTTTTGTGTGTCCACATGATTATGCTACTGTATTAATCATGTTTTATATCTTTTGTTTCAATAAAGTGCCAAGTAAGACCTTTAGGATAGCTTACGGTGATATTGTGTTGATCCTGCTGAAAATCAGAAACTTTTGCACCCAGTAAATTAGTTTTGTTAATTCACAGAAACGTGCTTATGATCTGATTGGTTTTGATCTGGATTGGCAAACAAATTTCTTAGGACTTCCTAATTTGGTAGGATTTTTGGAGTTCTAGAAGTATACGTTTGATACAGATTACTACAGACTGTTCTGTTTTTGACAGATTCTGTTTTCTATGTGTTGTTTACTTGTTTTGATGAATCTATGAGTAGTATCTGAGGGTATGAACCATAGATAAGTTGGAATACAGTAGGTATTACACCATTATGAATTTATAATGAGTTCATTACAGTACCTAAGTGGTGGTTTTATTTTCTTATACTAACGGAGCTTACGAGTTTTCTGTTGAGTTTTGTGTTGTGGAGTTTTCAAGTTTTGGGTAAAGATTCGATGGACTATGGAATAAGGAGTGGCAAGAGCCTAAGCTTGGGGATGCCCAAGGCACCCCAAGGCAATATTTAAGGACGACCAAGAGCCTAAGCTTGGGGATGCCCCGGATGGCATCCCCTCTTTCGTCTTCGTTCATCGGTAACTTTACTTGGAGCTATATTTTTATTCGCCACATGATATGTGTTTTGCTTGTAGCGTCATGTTATTTTCTTTTGTTAGTATTTGCTTGCTGTTATTTAAATTAATGTTTTGCATCTTTAGTTTCAATAAATAAGTCAAGGATAGCCTTTGCCATGCTTATTTTGCTAGTATACATGTTGCTGTTTGAAAACAGAAAGTTTACCGCTGTTGTAAAAATTCCCTAGAAAAGTCATAGAATGGTATAATGTTGAAACTTTTTGCATAATGAGCTCTGATAAATTTACTTCAGTGGGAATTTTAGTTCATAATTTTTGGAGTTAGAGAAGTATTGATACTCTTGCATCCTTTACAGACTGTACTGTTTTGGCAGATTGCTGTTATGCTTGCATTGTTTGCATATGTTTGCTTGTTTAATGATTCTATTTGAGGATAGGAGTATTAAATATGCAGAGGCATTTAGTATACAATGTTGAATAATAATTTTGGTGATTTGTTACAGTAGAAAATGATAAGGTTTTGCATTGGTTTATACTAACCTATCTCACGAGTTCTTGTTGAGTTTGTTGTGGATGAAGCTTTTGAGAAATAGAGAAACCATGATATGAGAGGAATTAAGGAGACACAAAAGTTCAAGCTTGGGGATGCCCAAGGCACCCCAAGATAATATATCAAGAAGGCTCGAGCATCTAAGCTTGGGAATGCCCCGTAGGCATCCCACTTTTCTTCTTCAACAACTATCGGTTAGTATCGGTGAGCCTAAGTTTTTGCTTCTTCACATGAGTTGTGCTATCCTTGCCATGTAATTTTAATTTGTTTTGCTTGCTGTTTGATTAGAGTACCAAGATCTGAAATTCTTTAATGAGAGAGAGACTTTGCATAGTTACATAATTATTTAGCTACTCATTGATATTCACTTATATCTTTTCGGAGTAGTTTGTCATTTGCTCTAGTGCATCACTTATATCTTTTAGAGCACGATGGTGGTTATATTTTGAAGAAATTGCTAGTCTCTCATGCTTCACTTATATTATTTTGAGAGTCTTTTAGAACAGCATGGTATTTGCTACGATCTTAAAAGTTGGTCCTAGAATGATGAGCATCCAAGTTGGGTATAATAAAAACTATCATAGAAAGTGAATTGGATGCTATGATTGATGAAGCTATGTACCTAGGGTAGGGTCATGGACCTGTCCAAACTACCCTCTCCAAGGACATCTCTAGAAGAAACCACCTTTCAATCGACTCAGAAGTGTTCCACTCGACGGACTCGAAGACACTCGACCATGAAGCCAACCACTCGACAGCCAGGAGATCTAAAGTCGCTCTGCACACAATCGGTCGGTCATTAAGTAGCCTTTATGGTCATCATAGCACTTTATTTGTGGCGTTACCAGTAACGCCTGATCTTAATGTACCTTAAACCCTACATAACTGAGGGCCGGAGGGGTCTGGCGAACTCTATATAAGCCACCCCCTCCTCAGTGTAAAAGGTTCGCACCCCTGTAACTCATATACACATAATCCAGCCGACCGCGTCAGGGCTCCGAGACGTAGGGCTGTTACTTCCTCCGAGAAGGGCCTGAACTCGTAAATCTCTTGCGTATACAACTACTCCATAGCTAGGATCTTGCCTCTCCATTCCTACCCCCCTACACTAGTGTCAGACTTAGAACCACGATAGTTGGCACCCACCGTGGGGCAGGTGTCTTAGCGAATTATTGGAGAAGTTGCGATTTTTCTGATCTCCTTCATCATGGTTTCAGGCGGAGTTTTGGCTGAGGGCCACGAGATCCGTCTCGGCGCGCTCACGTTCATCGCCGACGACTCCGCTTGGCTTCAGGAGGCTCCGCTTGACGTCGACGCGCTCCCAGTCCGCGGGGCGACGCACTTTCGTGCGTGCTTCCGTGGCGTCCTCCTGCGGCAACCGTCGACCCAGTATCGGTGGGATCCTGTGTCGTCCTCCCTCCCTGTTTCCCGCCGGCGCAAGTGCTCCGGTCGGTCGAGGCTTCAACGGTGGGTGAGGCATGCGGTGGCTTGCCAGTCGGCCACCCCCCAAGTCGCGGCGATCGAGCTCGACGAATCTCTCTACGGCCTGTTCGACCTGTTGACTGGCTCCATAGAGACTGCATCCGAGTGCGACAGCAGTGATCCAACGGCGGAGGTTCTGATGGTCGATGGACCACGCAGTCCTCCCGGCTTTCCCTGCACCGACAGAGGCGACGGCAGAGGCGATCCATCACATGCCCACGAAGAGTATCTCCCCGAGCCCCTCACTTCGCTGCAGAGGGAAGAACTTCGCCGCCGGAACATGGATGCGTTGCACACTCCTATCGTTGGAGAAATACCCGAGGCGACTGGAGAACCTCCAGCGAGCACTCGACGAGCGTGAGTGGCAACGGGGTCCAGAATCCAGTCGACGACAACTCTTTCCACCATCGACTCAGGTATATCGAACTCCGATTCAGAATTTAGCAGCTACAACCCATATAGTAGAGTCAGTTCAGCCTTCCCAGTCAGAGGCTGGCAGAGGCTTGTTACAGATCAGAGCATTACTCCGGGTGGCAGGAGATCAAAATTCAGCTGTATCGCAGTCGCGGAATAGGATTCACAGCAGATCCGTCGCTACAAATACAGTCCAGTCGGCCCATAGCCCAAGATCGCCCCCGAGGCGTGAGGGACGTGGAGACCGGCGTGATCAGTACAAGAACAGTGAGCAGTATGATAACTGAGTCGATCGTGATGATCGACGTCGAGTGCCCACCCCTCCCCCAAGGAGTGGATCGTACGCGCCTCGACAGCAGGATGACAGACGCCATCACAGTGTTGGGCGAAGGATTCTGATACGTCTCCGTCGTATCTACTTTTCCAAACACCTTTGCCCTTGTTTTGGACTCTAACTTGTATGATTTGAATGGAACTAACCCGGACTGACGCTGTTTTCACCAGAATTGCCATGGTGTTGTTTTATGTGCAGAAAATAAAAGTTCTCGGAATGACCTGAAACTCCACGGAACACCTTAGAAAAAACAATAAAAAAATCCTCGCAAAAGATGAAGACAAGGGGGCCCACACCTTGTCCATGAGGGTGGGGGGCGCGCCCCCCTGGGCGCGCCCCTACCTCGTGGGCCCCCTGGTGGCCCTCCGAGGCCAACTCCAACTCCATATATTGGTTTTCGGGGAGAAAAAATCAGAGAGAAAAAAAATCATCGCATTTTATGATACGGAGCCGCCGCCAAGCCCTAATCTCTCTCGGGAGGGCTGATCTGGAGTCCGTTCGGGGCTCCGGAGAGGGGGATTCATCGCCGTCGTCATCATCAACCATCCTCCATCACCAATTTCATGATGCTCACCGCCGTGCGTGAGTAATTGCATCGTAGGCTTGCTGGACGGTGATGGGTTGGATGAGATTTATCATGTAATCGAGTTAGTTTTGTTAGGGTTTGATCCCTAGTATCCATTATGTTCTGAGATTGATGTTGCTATGACTTTGCTATGCTTAATGCTTGTCATTAGGGCCCGAGTGCCATGATGTCAGATCTGAACCTATTATGTTTTCATGAATATATGTGTGTTCTTGATCCTATCTTGCAAGTCTATAGTCACCTACTATGTGTTATGATCCGGCAACCCCGAAGTGACAATAATCGGGATACTTCTCGGTGATGACTGTAGTTTGAGGAGTTCATATTCACTATGTGTTAATGCTTTGGTCTGGTTCTCTACTAAAAGGAGGCCTTAATATCCCTTAGTTTCCACTAGGACCCCGCTGCCACGGGAGGGTAGGAGAAAAGATGACATGCAAGTTCTTTTCCATAAGCATGTATGACTATATTCGGAATACATGCCTACATTACATTGATGAACTGGAGCTAGTTTTGTGTCACCCTATGTTATAGCTATTACATGAGGAATCGCATCCGACATAATTATCCATCACTGATCCAATGCCTACGAGCTTTTCACATATTGTGCTTCGCTTATTTACTTTTCCGTTGCTACTGTTACAATCACTAAAAAAATACCAAAAACATTACTTTTACTGTCTTTACTTTTGTTACCGTTACCACCACTATCATATTACTTTGCTACTAAAACACTTTGCTGCAGATACTAAGTTTCCAGGTGTGGTTGAATTGACAACTCAGCTGCTAATACTTGAGAATATTCTTTGGCTCCCCTTGTGTCGAATCAATAAATTTGGGTTGAATACTCTACCCTCGAAAACTGTTGCGATCCCCTATACTTGTGGGTTATCAAGACCTTTTTCTCGGCCGTTGCGGGAGCATAGCTCTATTCTTTGAGTCACTTGGGATTTATATCTGCTGGACAATATGAAGAACTTGAAAGATGATCGAACTACTATTTTGCCCTCAACTACGAGGGAGGTAAGGACCGCCATCTAGCCTTGCACTAGATTCTCCTTCATTATGAGTAAGTTTGCGACACCTAAACCTACTACTGCTATGAATTACATTATGTCGCATGTTATTGATGATGCCACTTCTGCTATGCATGATACTTATGATGAAACTACTTCTATGCTTGATACTACTGTGCCCCTTGGTGAATTTCTTGGTGAGCAAATTGCTAGGTCTAGAGAAAGAGAAATTATTGAACCTGAACACGATGATGTTAGTGATGATGAAACTATGCCTGCTATTCCTGAGGGTTATCTTTTTGATGCTGAATCTTCTGCAGCTATTCTTGCTTGCCAGGATAGACATGAACTTAAGAGGTTGCTAGTTAAATGGAGTAAAGAATCTTTTAGAGATAGAATGAAACCCGACCACTTTTGCTACTTCACCTATCTCGTGTTCTGATCGATTATTATGAATTTTCTGTTGATCCAGATATAATTACTTTGGTTGAATCGATCCTTTTTATGGCTATGAATCAAACTGTTGTGGCACATCTTACTAAGTTAAATGATACTGATTGCCTGTTTACTAATAATGAGAGATCGCGCTACCTTTATTTACTCAAAATATTTCCGTTCTCATTAAAGGGTGATGCTAAGATATGGTTTAATTCTCTTGATCCTGGTTGTGTGCAAAGTCCCCAGGATATGATTTATTACTTCTCTGCTAAATATTTCCCTGCTCATAAGAAACAAGCTGCTTTGAGGGAAATACAACTTTGTGCAAATTGAAGAAGAGAGTCTCCCACAAGCTTGGGGGAGGCTTCTCAAGTTACTTAATGCTTTGCCTGATCATCCTCTTAAGAAACCTGAAATATTTGATATCTTTTATAATGGACTAACTGATGCTTCCAGAGATTACCTGGATAGTTGTGCTGGTTCTCTTTTCAGGGAAAGAACACTGGATAACGCTGAAATTCTATTGAATAATATGTTGGCAAATGAAAATAATTGGGCACCTCCCGAGCCACCTCCTGAGCCACTTCCTGAGCCAATTACTGAGCCTATTCCTAAACCAACTCCGAAGAAGCGAGGTGTTCTATTTCTCAGTCCCGAAGATATGCAAGAGGCAAAGAAATCTATGAAAGAAAAAGGTATTAAAGCTGAAGATGTTAAGAATTTACCTCCTATTGAAGAAATACATGGTCTTAATTTACACTTTGTGAAAAGAAGTATATGATCTCAATTACTTATTTACTGAAGAACCTCCCGATATCCCGACACAGGTAGTAAAGGTAAATTCTCTCTATAGATATGATAAAGCTGAAGTCCCTCCTACTAAAATTGCTAGTCAGTGCTTGGATGAGTTTGATGACTTTATGTTTAAGCAAGATGACTTTAATGCTTATTTTGGTAGACAAATTAAACAGAATACCTTTATGATTAAACGCTCAGGTGATTATATGGCTGATATCAGAGGTGAACTTAAACTTGTTAGCAAACATGCTTCTATGGTTACCACTCTAGTAGAACAAGTACTTAAAGCTCAGAAAGAAGTGTTTGATGAAATGAATAGTAAGAAAAATGATTATGTTGTTAGAGTGGCTACTAGAACTGGTAGAATGACTCAGGAACCTTTGTATCCTGAAGGCCACCCTAAGAGAATCGAGCAAGATTCTCAAAGAAATAATATTGATGTACCTAGTTCTTCTAAAAGGAAGAAAAAGAAAAATGGTAGGACTTTGCAAACTTCTAGTGAACCTATTGCTGAACCACCTGAGAATCCAAATGATATCTCTATTTCTGATGCTGAAACACAATCAGGTGATGAACACGAACCTAGTGATAATGTTAATGATAATGTTCATGTTGATGCTCAACCTAGTAATGATAATGATGTAGAAGTTGAACCTGTTGTTGATCTTGATAACCCACAATCAAAGAATCAACGTTATGATAAAAGAGACTTCGTTGCTAGGAAACATGGTAAAGAAAGGGAACCATGGGTTCAGAAACCCATACATTTTCCTCCGAAACCATCCAAGAAAAAGGATGATGAGGATTTGGAGCGCTTTGCTGAAATGATTAGACCCATCTTTTTGCGTATGCGATTAATTGATGTTCTCAAAACAAATCCTTATGCTAAGTATATGAAGGATATCATTACTAATAAAAGAAAGATACCTGAAGCTGAAATCTCCACCATGCTTGCTAATTATACTTTTAAGGGTGGAATACCAAAGAAACTTGGAGATCCCGGGGTGCCTACTATACCATGCTCCATTAAAAAAAGTTATGTTAAAACTGCTTTATGTGATCTTGGAGCCGGTGTCAGTGTTATGCCTCTCTCTTTATATCGTAGACTTGATTTGAATAAGTTGACACCTACTGAAATATCTTTGCAAATGGCTGATAAATCAACTGATATACCTGTCGGTATTTGTGAGGATGTGCCTGTTGTGGTTGCAAACGTTACTATTCTAACGGACTTTGTTATTCTTGATATTCCAGAGGATGATAGTATGTCTATTATTCTTGGAAGACCTTTCCTTAATACTGCAGGGGCTGTTATTGATTGCACCAAAGGCAATGTCACTTTTCATGTTAATGGCAATGAGCACACGGTACATTTTCCAAGGAAACAACCTCAAGTTTATAGTATCAACTCTATTGGAAAAATTCCATTGATTATATTTGGAGGTTTTGAATTTCCTCTCCCTACTGTCAAGAAAAAGTATGATATTCTTATTGTTGGGGATTTTCATATCCCCGTTGAGGTACCTTAGTGTTATTCGAAATTTCTCCAGTTTCGTGATTATTCGGAATGAGTTTGTTAACAAGACTTGATCAACCTTGTTAGTGGGTTCATTTTGATGATCACGAGATGGATGAAACTAGAAGCACAACCTTCTGTACCCTCTTTATATTTTCTATTACTTAGTAGATATAAAGTAAAATAGTATTTTTCGGTCTGTTTCCTGACTTATCCGTGCAATATAAAAATATCCCGAAAATAAAAGTCCTCAGAATGCCATGCCAATTTAATATGATTTTTCGGGAATATTTGAGGATTTATTGTGCAAAAATTACCACGGTGGCCCTCCTCCACTTATTCCTGCACCCATCTTCTTCCTCTGCCTCACACAAACACGGAAAACCAACTCAAGCACGAGTTCCAGCCCCGTTGCTGTGATTTTCGATCTCCTTGCTCAAATCACCTCTCGCAAAACTGCTTGGGGAGATTGTTCCTTGGTATGTGACTCCTCCATTGGTCCAATTAGTTTTTGTTCTAGTGCTTTATCCATTGCAAATTTGTGCTGCATAGGTGACCATGTTCTTGAGCTTGCATGTCAAATTTATATGGTTCCAAGTAGTACTAATGCTTTATATAGGCTCTAGTCACTTGTTGGGAGCTTTCCCGTGTAAATAGTTTTTATTTATTTTCTTTTCTTTGGGGGTCGAGAAGACCATATTGAAAATGCTTAGTGGCTCTTATATGCATGATTGTTTATTTAACTTAGAGCCCATATTACTTGTCTTCTCTCTTGAGTTGAATGCTTGCAGATTCTAGCTTAGTCCAATGGACGTGCACTCTTATTATTATACACACCGTTCGGTCATGCAAGTGAAAGGCAATAATGATGATATGTGATGGACTTATTGGGATGAGAAAAGCTGGTATGAACACGATCTCTCTTGTTTTTGTAAATATGATGATTCATCGTTCCTGATTCAGCTATTATGAAGTAAACATATTTGCAATGACATTTAGAGATTATAGTTGCTTGTGCCATGCTTGATTAGCTATGAGTTATAATGGTTTACCTTGCGTGCCACCATGCTATTAGAATGATTATGGTGTGGTATGATGGGATGGTATCCTCCTTTAAATGTATTGAGTGACTAGACTTGGCACATGTTCATGCATGTAGTTGAATCAAATCAACATAGCCTTCATGATATTTATATTCATGGTGGATTATATCCTACTCATGCTTGTATTCGGTGTAAATTAGTTTTAATGCATGTTTACGACTGTTGTCGCTCTCTCGCTTAATCGCTTCCGGTCTTTTGCTAGCCTTCACATGCACTAAGCGGAATACTGCTTGTGCATCAAACTCCTTAAACCCCAAAGTTGTTCCATATGAGTCCACTATACCTACCTATATGCGGTATTTACCGCCGTTCCAAGTAAATTTGTATGTGCCAAACTCTAAACCTTCAAATAAACATTCTGCTTTGCATGCTCGAATAGCTCATGTGTCAACTAGAGCTGCCCTTATCTTCCGTGTTAGGCGGGTTATTCTCAAGAGGAGTGGACTCCGCTCCTCATTCATGAGAAAATGGCTGGTAACCGGATGCCCATCCATGCTTTATGCAAACTAAATCAAAATAATCGCAAACAAAACTCCCCTTGGGACCCGTTGAATGTTGGAGGCACTCGTTGTTTCGAGCAAGCCATGGATTGATGCTTGTGGAGGAAGGGGAGTATAAACTTTACCATTCTGTTTGGGAACCGTCTATAATCTGTTTAGCATGGGAGATATCGTCGTCTTTTAGTTGTTATGTTGACAATGAAAGTATGCCGCTCAAAATATAATTTATCTCTATTTCAAAATCGAGCTCTGGCACCTCTACAAATCCCTGCTTCCCTTTGTGAAGGGCCTATCTATTTACTTTTATGTTGAGTCATCATCCTTCTTATTAAAAAGCACCCGCTGGAGAGCACACTGTCGTTTGCATTCATTATTATTGGTTTATATTGGGTATGACTTGACTGGATCTCTTTTACCATGAATTACAATGTTTAGTCAGTCCTTGATCTTTAAAGGTGCTCTGCATTTATGTTTTGCGGTCTCAGAAAGGGCTAGCGAGATACCATTTTGTTATATCATGTTATGATTATTTTGAGAAAGTGTTGTCATCCGAGTTTTATTATTATGGCTCGCTAGCTGATTATGCTATTGATATGAGTAATCGTGAGACCTAAGTGTTATTGTGAGTATGGTTAGTTCATAATAATTGCTGAAACTTGAATGCTGGCTTTTCATGTTTACAACAACAAGAGCAAATAGAGTTTGTAAAAGTTTTTCCTTTTCCCTTTCAGTCTGTCAACTGAATTGCTAGAGGACAAGCAAGGGTTTAAGCTTGGGGGAGTTGATACGTCTCCGTCGTATCTACTTTTCCAAACACTTTTGCCCTTGTTTTGGACTCTAACTTGTATGATTTGAATGGAACTAACCCGGACTGACGCTATTTTCAGCAGAACTGCCATGGTGTTGTTTTATGTGCAGAAAATAAAAGTTCTCGGAATGACCTGAAACTCCACGGAACACCTTAGAAAAAACAATAAAAAAATCCTCGCAAAGACCAGGGGGCCCACACCCTGTCCATGAGGGTGGGGGCCCCCCCTGGGCGCGCCCCCTACCTCGTGGGCCCCCTGGTGGCCCTCCGACGCCAACTCCAACTCCATATATTGGCTTTCGGGGAGAAAAAAATCAGAGAGAAGAAATCATCGCGTTTTACGATACGGAGCCGCCGCCAAGCCCTAATCTCTCTCAGGAGGGCTGATCTGGAGTCCGTTCGGGGCTCCGGAGAGGGGGATTCGTCACCGTCGTCATCGTCAACCATCCTCCATCACCAATTTCATGATTCTCACTGCCGTGCGTGAGTAATTGCATGGTAGGCTTGCTGGACGGTGATGGGTTGGATGAGATTTATCATGTAATCGAGTTTGTTTTGTTAGGGTTTGATCCCTAGTATCCATTATGTTCTGAGATTGATGTTGGTTTGACTTTGCTATGCTTAATGCTTGTCACTAGGGCCCGAGTGCCATGATTTCAGATCTGAACCTATTATGTTTTCATGAATATATGTGTGTTCTTGATCCTATCTTGCAAGTCTATAGTCACCTACTATGTGTTATGATCCGGCAACCCCGAAGTGACAATAAGCGGGACCACTCCCGGTGATGACCATAGTTTGAGGAGTTCATGTATTCACTATGTGCTAATGCTTTGTTCTGATTCTCTATTAAAAGGATGCCTTAATATCCCTTAGTTTCCAATAGGACCCCGCTGCCACGGGAGGGTAGGAAAAAGATGTCATGCAAGTTCTTTTCCATAAGCACGTATGACTATATACGGAATACATGCCTACATTACATTGATGAACTGGAGCTAGTTACATGTCACCCTATGTTATGATCTGTTACATGACGAACCACATCCAACATAATTATCCATCGCTAATCCGGTGCCTACGAGTTTTCCATATACTGGTTCGCTTATTTACTTTTCCGTTGCTACTGTTACAATCACTACAAAATACCAAAAACATTACTTTTACTGTCTTTACTTTTGTTACCGTTACCACCACTATCATATTACTTTGCTACTAAAACACTTTGCTGCAGATACTAAGTTTCTAGGTGTGGTTGAATTGACAACTCAGCTGCTAATACTTGAGAATATTCTTTGGCTCCCCTTGTGTCGAATCAATAAATTTGGGTTGAATACTCTACGCTCGAAACTGTTGCGATCCCCTATACTTGTGGGTTATCTGATTCCAGTCGACCCCAGGGAACCATGCTTTGATGCGAGATCCATTATCGTTCAAGGTTTGGTCGACAGGAACAGAGCTCACCGAGAAGGTCATGACAGAGATGTACCCACCAACAGCAGAGTACACGTCTCAGGACCAAAGTGTTTCAACAGAGCCATCAGGGCCGCGGTGATTCCTCCCAACTTCAGGTTGGTGACTGGAGTCAGTAAGTTCACTGGTGAGTCCAAGCCTGATACTTGGCTTGAAGACTACCGAGTGGCTGTTCAGATTGCCGGCGGCAACGATGAAGTGGCCATGAAACACCCGCCTCTTATGTTGGAGGGCTTGGCCAGAGCATGGTTCAATCAGTTAGCACCCAGCAGCATTTACACTTGGGAAGATCTTGCTCGAGTGTTTGTTAGAACATTTGAAGGAACTTGCAAGCGACCAGCAGGGTTGACAGAGCTGCAATCTTGTGTGCAGAAGTCGAATGAAACTTTGAGGGATTACATCCAGAGATGGATCACGTTGCATCACACGGTAGAGAATGTATCGATCACCAGGCGATCAGGCCTTCAAGGAAGGCGTTAAGTACAGAGAGCTAAACCTAAAATTCGGTCGAACCGGAGACATGTCTTTGAGTCGAATGATGGAGATTGCCACCAAGTATGCCAATGGTGAAGAAGAGGATCGGCTTCGGAGTGGCAAGCACAAGTCAGTCGCCCACGAAACTGGAGGAGGTAACTCCAGTCGGAAGCAGAAGCGGAAAGCCGAGCCAGCTGCTCCTGGAGAAGCCTTGGCCGCGACTCAAGGAAAGTTTAAAGGGAAGCCCAAAGGGTCTTGGAACCCTAAGAAGGTGAAGGGCAAGGAAGGGAATAACGTCATGGATTTGCCGTGCCACATCCACACGAAGAAAGATGAGGAGGGTAAACTCATTTACTCGAAACATACCACTCGACAGTGTCGGCTCTTGATCCAGCAATTCCAGGGGAAACAACCCAAAGATAAGGAAAAGGAGTTGGACAAAGTTGAGGACAAAGAAGATAGTGATGATGGATATCCCCAGGTCAATTCCACCCTGATGATTTTTGCTGATGTTGAAAGCAAAAGTCGATTGAAAGTTATCAACCGAGAAGTGAATATGGTTGCTCCAGCGACACCCAGTTATCTGAAATGGTCTCAGACTGCCATCACATTCGACCAGTCCGATCATCCAACACACATAGCCACCCCTAGAATGCAAGCTTTGGTGGTCGACCAAGTTGTTGAAGGCACTCGACTGACTAAAGTTTTGATGGATGGTGGCAGTGGCCTGAATATACTATGTGCAGAGACGTTGAAAGGGATGGGCATTCCGATGTCCAGACTCAGTACCAGCAACATGAGTTTCCATGGAGTCATTCTTGGAAATAAGGCTGAGTCACTCGGCCAAATTGCTCTTGATGTGGTTTTCGATGATTCCAAGAATTACCGCAAAGAAAAGTTGACGTTTGAAGTTGTGGATTTCCAGAGTGCTTATCACGCTATTTTGGGCAGGCCAGCTTATGCACGTTTCATGGCTCGACCATGTTATGTGTACCTCAAATTGAAGATGCCTGGTCCCAAAGGTGTGATCACTATTACTAGCAATCGGAAGAAGGCGGAAGAGTGCTTTCAGAAAGGCTCAAAGATCGCTAATGCTCAGATGGCAGTGGTAGAGCTGCAGGAATACCAGAAAACTGCAGACCCGAGTGATTTGTTGAGAGCCAAGAATCCCGCTATGGAATCAGTGTTTCAGTCGTCCGGTGAGACAAAACCGATTCACATTCAGCCGAACGACCCCAGTGCTGCTCCGACTCATATCTCTACAACACTCGACTCCAAATAGGAAGAAGCGCTCATCCAGTTCCTCCGTGAGAACTCGGGCATCTTCGCATGGAAGCCTTTTGACATGCCGGGTGTTCCCAGGGGGCTGGCTGAGCACTGTCTATGAGTCGACTCAAAAGTGAAACCTGTCAAAGAATATCTTCGACGGTCCGCCGTCCAGAAAAGAATGGCCATTGGCGAGGAGGTGGCTCGGCTCTTAGCAGCGGAGTTTATCCGAGAGATTTATCACTCTGAGTGGCTCGCCAATGTTGTCTTGGTCCCTAAGAAGGACAAGTCACTTCACATGTGCATTGACTTCAAACATATCGATCGGGCCTGCCCAAAAGATCATTTTCCTCTCCCCCGCATCGACCAAATAGTCGACTCGACTGCGGGATGTGAGCGCCTGTCTTTTTTAGATGCCTATTCCGGTTACCATCAGATCCGTGTGTATGGACCCGACGATATCAAAACAGCTTTCATCACTCCATTCGGGTGCTTCTGTTATGTCACCATGCCATTCGGCCTCAAGAATGCCGGAGCCACGTTCATGAGGATGATTCAGAAGTGTTTGCTCACTCAAATCAGTCGGAATGTGGAAGCATACATGGATGATATTGTGGTCAAGTCACAGAAAGGTTCCGACCTGCTAACTAACCTTGCTGAGACATTTGCCAACCTCAGGAGGTATGATATCAAGCTTAATCCATCAAAGTGCACATTCAGAGTTCCTGGCGGAAAGTTACTCGGTTTTCTCGTTTCCGAACGAGGAATCGACGCCAATCCAGAAAAAGTTGGTACTATACTCCGAATGAAACGTCCTGTGCGTGTGCACGATGTCCAGAAGCTTACTGGTTGCTTGGCCACTTTAAGTTGATTCATCTCTTGTCTTAGTGAAAAGGCATTGCCTCTTTACCGACTGATGAAGAAGTCAGACAAGTTCGAGTGGACTCCTGAAGCTGATGCAACGTTTGCAGAGCTAAAAGCCTTGCTCTCCACCCAGCCGGTGCTTGCTGCCCCGATCAGCAAAGAGCCTTTGCTGCTTTACATTGCAGCCATGGGACAAGTCGTCGATCAGATTTACGGTCGGCGGGAAGAAGAAGGAAAAGCCTTTAAAGTTCAAAGGCCGATATATTATGTTTCTGAAGTTTTGACCCCATCAAAGCAAAGATACCCTCATTATCAGAAGCTTGTATATGGGATTTATATGACCATGAAGAAGGTTGCTCATTACTTCTCTGACCATTCCATTACAGTCGTCAGCGACGCCCCATTGTTAGAGATTCTGCACAACAGAGATGCAACTGAACGAGTGGCAAAATGGGCGATTGAACTCCTTCCCCTAGATATCAAGTTTGAGGCAAAGAAAGCCATCAAGTCCCAAGCAATAACAGATTTCATCGCCGAGTGGATTGAACAACAACTGCCGACTCAAGTTCACTCGGAGCACTGCACCATGTTCTTTGATGGTTCTAAGATGCTGAATGGTTCCGGTGCTGGGGTAGTGTTGGTGTAGGACCTTGAAGTATGTCTAGAGGGGGGGGGGGTGATTAGACTACTTGACCAATTAAAAACTTAACCTTTTCCCAATTTTAGAGTTTAGTAGATTTTAGCTATCTTAGGACAAGTCAAGCAATCATCACACAATTCAAGCAAGCATGCAAAGAGTATATAGGCAGCGGAAATTAAAGCATGCAACTTGCAAGAAAGTAAAGGGAAGGGTTTGGAGGATTCAAACGCAATTGGAGACACGGATGTTTTTGGCGTGGTTCCGATAGGTGGTGCTATCGTACATCCACGTTGATGGAGACTTCAACCCACGAAGGGTAACGGTTGTGCGAGTCCACGGAGGGCTCCACCCACGAAGGGTCCACGAAGAAGCAACCTTGTCTATCCCACCATGGCCGTCGCCCACGAAGGACTTGCCTCACTAGCGGTAGATCTTAACGAAGTAGGCAATCTCCTTGCCCTTACAAACTCCTTGGTTCAACTCCACAATCTTGTCGGAGGCTCCCAAGTGACACCTAGCCAATCTAGGAGACACCACTCTCCAAGAAGTAACAAATGGTGCGTTGATGATGAACTCCTTGCTCTTGTGCTTCAAATGATAGTCTCCCCAACACTCAACTCTCTCTCATAGGATTTGGATCTGGTGGAAAGAAGATTTTAGTGGAAAGCAACTTGGGGAAGGCTAAAGATCAAGATTCAAATGGTAGGAATGGAATATCTTGGCCTCAACACATGAGTAGGTGGTTCTCTCTCAGAAATGGTAAGTTGGAAGTGTAGGTTTAGTCTGATGGCTCTCTCCACGAATGAAGAGGAGGTGGAGGGGTATATATAGCCTCCACACAAAATCTAACCGTTACACACAATTTACCAAACTCGGTGGGACCAATTCAACAGACTCGGTCGGACCGATTTAGCAAACCTAGTGACCGTTAGGATTTTCGGTGGGACTGACATGCAACTCGGTAGGACCGATTCACTTAGGGTTAGGGCATAACGTAATCTCGGTAAGACCGATTACACAAACTCGGTGAGACCGATTTTGGTAATAAGCTTTCCAGAGAGTTGGTCAGGTAAACTCGGTGGGACCGATTTGCTCTTTTCGGTGAGACCAAAATGTTACAAAAAGTGTAGGATCGAAAGTATGTCTAGAGGGGGGGTGATTAGACTACTTGACAATATAAAAATTCTGTCTTTTGACAAAGAACAGTTTTTGGCAGATTCACAATTATGATCAAGTCAAGCATCACCCTACACATGCAATTCTAGAGTATAGGCAGCGGAAAGTAAATTGCACATGTAGTAAAGAGAGGTGGAGAAGAGCAAACACAATTTTGGAGACGCGGTGATTTTTCTCGTGGTTCCGATAGGTGGTGCTCTCGTACTTCCACGTTGATGGAGACTTCAACCCACGGAGGGTAACGGCTGCGAGAGTCCATGGAGGGCTCCACCCACGAAGGGTCCACGAAGAAGCAACCTTGTCTATTCCATCATGGCCTATGCCCATGGAGGGCTAGCCTTACTCGGGGTAGATCTTCACGAAGTAGGCGATCTCCTTGCCCTTACAAACTTCTTGGTTCAACTCCACATCTCGATGACGGAGGCTCCCAAGCGACACCTAACCAATCTAGGAGGCACCACCCTCCAAAAGGTAATAGATGTTGTAGATGATGATTAACTCCTTGCTCTTGTGCTTCAAATGATAATCTCCCCAACACTTAACTCTCCTCACTGATTTGGCTGTGGTGGAAGAAAGGATTGAGTGGAAAGCAACTTGGGAAGGCTAGAGATCAAACTTCATATGGTGGGAGTGGAGCAACTTGATCTCAACACAAGGGTAGGTAGTTCTCTTCTCAGAAAGGCAAGGTAGGAGTGGTAGTTCTTTCTGATGGCTCTCTCCACGAATGAAGAGGGGGTGGAGGGGTATAAATAGCCTCCACACAAAATCCAACTGTTACACACATTTGAGCAATCTCGGTGGGACCGAAGTTGACAACTCGGTGAGACCGATAGTTCAAATAATGTGAACGTTGGGATTTTCGGTGGGACCGAAAATACAATCTCGGTGAGTCCGATTCGTGCAATGACAAGAGCATGCCATTTTCGGTGGGACCGACTTCATCATCTCGGTGACACCGATTTGATGACAGAAGGTTACAGAAGCTTGGCAACTCATATTTCGGTGAGACCGAGTTCGGAATCGGAAAATCCGAGTTTGCTAGGGTTTGGCTTATGGCTGAGGTGGTTCATCTCAGTGTGACTGAGTTTGGAATATCGGTGGGACCGAGACTACTTATGAGTGTATATGGCGGTGAAAGTTCTTGATAGTTTAGGAGATGTATCACTAAGCACTTGAGCAACCAGATCATCATCATAACCTCATCCCTTTAATAGTATTGGCTTTTCCTATGGACTCAATGTGATCTTGGATCACTAAACCAAAAATGGAGTCTTGAGCTTTTGCCAATGCTTGCCTTAGCATTTTGGGGGTCCACTTCTTGATCCTTGCCATACCCATATCACTTGAACTCTCTGAAATGATTCTCAAGTAACTATTAGTTCAATGATATATGTGTTGTTATTAATTACCAAAACCACCCGGGGATTAGTTGCACTTTCAATCTCCCCCTTTTTGGTAATTGATGACAACGTATAGATCAAAGCTTCGACAAAGGATATAATCAATGAATAATATCATCGCTTTGAGAAGTATGTGATAAGCAAGAGCTCCCCCTAAATTTGTGCATTATTTAAGATTTGCGTTTGAATGCAAATGCACAATCGATTAGGATCATGGGTCACTCTTCCATGTCACATACATCTTGGTGGAGCGCACAAAATGATAAGAATGAACAGCATGCACCCAATCACCAAGACATGAGTAAATGGTCATACAAGATATGAATGGCATATGATAAGCATTAAGCACACATTAAAGCATAGTACGACCAAGCACTCATTAAGGTAGAAACAAACGGAGTATCAAACACATCAATGTCTCAAAACCAAAAGTATCTCAAAGAAACCGCAAAAGAACGAAGAGCAAAAGCGCAAAGACAACAGCACTCTCTCTCTCGAAGTCCTATGATCTATACAATTTCTCCCCTTTGGCAACAAGTTACCAAAAGTTCAAAAAGCATAGAGCTAAGCGTCCACCGTGGACTCTGCTTGGCGGCTCCGTGCAGGTTGATGTCGGAGTGGATATGACAACATCGGCGAAGACTTCACCGATGTCTGTCTTTGGAGGAGTAGTCACCGGAGCTGGAGTTGGAGTAATCTTTGAACTGTGGGAGGTCTTGAAGTCTGTAGTCCCGTGTCGATCCATCGAATAGCAATGATCGGGTCCTGTGGGAACCGGAGCGATCTGTCGTGAGAATCTGGACTAAGTCATCCTGCAACTCACGATAAGCTCTTCCTTCTCCCGCTTTGCTTCCTCAATGTCGCCTCGAGCTTGTTGACGGTCACTTGTACTTGATCGACTTCACGTCCAGGCGTGGATCTTATCTTCAACAATCCTCTCTAAGCTCTCCCGAGGCTGTATAATGCTGGCGGCGTTGCTCAATCCTTTGAGTGGCTTCAAGAATTTGCTCTCCAAACTCTTTGGTTTAGCTGCTGCTGCTTTTGCTTCCTTGTCGACTTTGGCTTTCTTAGCAGCTTGATCTTGGCTTGACCTTCAATCGATGTCGGATCCTCCTCATCCATCACAACAACATTGTCTTCATGCTCGCTTCAACGGTAAATGCTCTCTATCCAACAAGAATGTGCCCGTGCCAAACTTGGCATTGATAAGCATCTGAATCTGGGGCAAATCCACATGACCTTTTATGGTCACCGCAGTCCTCTTAATGGTCTCTACCATCAAGTCCATCACCTTGAAAGGTGCTTTCTCATCAAGTATGTGCAGCATGTTGATAGAGTATCCTCGATCATGCGATCATCTCCAGATTTGGGCATCAAGGTATGCCTCAAAATGGTATTAGTGGTAGGTAAGCCTGCTCGAGATAGTAGATCGAGCGAGCTTCTAGATTCCCAAATCCTCTGCTGGAATCTCTTTGTACATGTTCTTCATGGATTCATGATTCTTCTTTGGAATCCCATATACGCCAATATCATCTTCTCGTTGCACTGGAGCATTCAGAATTTCTGCCCATTCTTCAACAGAAGAAGAAAATCTTTGACCTTCAGTCATCCACACAATCTTTCCATCAGGGTAGAAGTG
Source organism: Aegilops speltoides (assembly GCA_021437245.1). NCBI lineage: Eukaryota > Viridiplantae > Streptophyta > Magnoliopsida > Poales > Poaceae > Aegilops > Aegilops speltoides. Next base: position 198,294,915 of record CM038147.1, read on the forward strand.
AGCTGTGGCATAGAATTGCATTATCATCTCATCGTTCCAACTGGTCAATTTCTAACCTACAAAATCTGCAATTCCACATGCAGTGAAACTTTCATGCACATGTGGGAAGAAATCTCTGTGCTCTTCGCTGTCAATGTACTTCCAATGACATATCCGTGTCTCGCGACTATGGGCTTCTTGTCCATCAAGACGGTCTCATAGAAGTCCTGCGCCGCTCTCGGTGTGAAATCTGGGATCTACAAGCAGTTCTTCTCCTCACGGCATATGGGTCAGTTTGTCTCCATAGCCCGAGACCTTTATCTTTCCTTGCCTTCATATCCTCGGCTTGAGGATGAGCATCATTATGGAGTGGCAGTTTTGGACGAAGTTTCAAGAAACTGGTCCTTCATCGTCCGACTCACCGGTGGCACATCATCCTTGTTCTTTTCGACGCTGGAATGTTTCGATAGTCTTCTTGGGCTTGGCTGCAGGCTTTGCTGGAGCTGCCTTAGCTGGAGCAGATTTCTTGGGCTTTGGTGTGGCTCCAGCCTTAATGGCATCACCCATGAACTTCGGCTTCTGAGGAGGAGGCTGGGGTGCTTCCTCATCCTCATCCTCTACTGCTGCATCTTCATGCACTAATCTCTTTCTCTTGGTGGTTTTCTTCACTTTGCTTGCAGTTGCCTCTCCCAAATTCAGCTTCTTAGCAACAGTTGACTGCTTGACTTTGCTGGTGCCCTTCTTGGATTGTTGACCTTGTTGCTCTTTGGCAACAACCTTCCTCTTTGGCTTTGAGGTCACCTCTTCCTCAACGACAAAATCTGAGTCCTCATCATCTGAATTCCTCTTCTTTCTAGCTCTGGTGGCTGCAGGAGGCATGCCACTTGGTGTACTCCTCTCACCATCATCGATGAGCTGCTAGGATCGGGACTAGTGCCCGCCTGGAATGTCTCGCAATAGGTGTCTCGACTGTTCACTGCCACTGGCATCTAACATGGCTGACAACCTGTGAATAGATAAGGTGTAGGCAGAGAAGAAGAGTCATCACAAACTGCAGAAGTTTTTGCAAACAAAATGAGTTCAAATTCTAGTATTAAGTTTTCACAGAAGACATTTCGGTCAGACTGAGTTTAAGGTTCGGTGAATCCGAAGTGTTAAACAGGAGCTTGGCACACCACTTTCGGTTTGACCAAAGTGGGTTTCGGTCCTGCCGAAAACACTAGGGTTTCACAGAATTTTCATTTCGGTCACACCAATTTTGCACAACTCGGTTGGACCGAAGGGTGCAGTGCAATGGCCATAGGCCAAATCGGTCATACCGAAAATATTAAATCGGTCTCACCGAGATGTGTTCCGCGGAAACCTAACCCTAAAACTTTTACTCGAATCTAGTTCCAACGAACTAATCTGGTGTACAGGAGGATTTCAGTCATGGCAAGATACTAGGCAATCCAAACGTGCATTGAATCGGAGATGGGAGCACGAGTGGGATCAAAACTCACCCTAACTTGGTGGAGTTTTTCTACGGCGGCAACGGCGCGGAGGAGATGTCCGTTGACGGCGACGGAGACCTGCGGCGAGGGCTCACAGGCGTCGATGGCGACGATCCGGAGACCAAGGCGACGGCAGCAAGGGGTGTGGGGGCGAAATGTTTGAAGGAGAAATCAACGTGCGCGGCCCTCGGAATATATATACCCCTTCGTTGTCGGTGGGACCGAGTTGTAAAACTCGGTGGCACCGAGATGGATAACTGCTAGGCAGTTATACACTTCGGTCACGCCGAAAATCACAACTCGGTTTCACCGAGATGAAAACCTAGATTAGTCCAAATGCTTTCGGTTCGACCGAGTTTGAGTGAGTTGGTCTGACCGAAATCAATTAGAAGGTTTTGGAAGTTAGCCCTTGACGGATCGGTGGCTCCGAGTGCTCCTCACCGGAGGGTCCAAAATGACTTGTTCAAAATTTGTGATGTAAGCATGAATAGAATTTTGAGACAAGAAAGCATAGATAGCTAGGGGAGGTACTTAGGCATTCTTGTCCATCCATTTGGTCAGAAAAATCAAAACGACCAAAACAACAAATGGATGTCCTCGAATGGATAAAATCATGCATCCAACATGCTCACACAATAAGATAGCAAATGAAATATGTGTCAAACACGCACAATCAAAACTCTAGCAACTAACACACAATTTGTCGATGACTAGGTCATCTTTATATGAGTATATTGACTTAGGAGCCAAATGAGAACATTTGATCATAGGTCATACTCATCGTTTAAGCACAAGTGGGGTTACCACTTTTACATAAAGCATTGATGTGTTCACATCATTTGAAGATGCTTTAGCTCAATTTTTAGAGCAAAGCTCCCCTAGATGTGAGAACCCCTTTAAAGGGTCAAACTAACCTTGGGTTGTCGAGAAGACTTCATGTAGATGTTGAAGATGTGGATGCTCAATGTTGATGAAGATCATCAAGAGTTGGGAGCTATCCTTTGGATTCGGGCACTTTCAATACCTACATGGGTTAGTCCCACAAGGAACAAACAAGGATATCCATGGACATAGATTGAAGTTCACAATAGATGATGTCCATGAAAGCAATGATTACCTTGTCCCTTGACTTACCAACAAGAGGGTTTGTGACTCCATGAACTAGTGCACGATGTGGAAGTTGATTGCACAAGTTTTTGCCAAAATGAATGTGAGTGAAGTATGTTGGCGGAGTCACCCTCAAGAACTTTCTAGTTCTTCTTCTTCGGGATCCACATCATCTTGATGGGAATCCTTGGGGTTGTAGTTGAGCTTGACGAAGTAGAACTTGACGTTTCCTTGGGAACCCACTTGACCATGGCTTGAGGTGCTTCAACAAATGCATCAATCTCCTCTTGAAGCTTGTCCTTGCCTTTTAGCTTGTGGTCTTGTGGTGGAAGGTCATCTTGAGCTTGTTCCACCTTGGAAGAAGTAGGATCATACTTCTCCTTTTGAGGAACAAACTGTGGAGTAGGATATTGACCTTCTTCCCATTCAACACATTTGGCGTTGAACTTTCGCTCAAAACCAATTCCTTGATTCTTCCGGTGCCTTCCTTGCTTGTGAATAATTTCCTCAAAGTTCTTGCTTCCGGCAAGGCTCTTGTAGACACCTTTCTCTATGATCCCTTTCAATAGACTATTTTCTTGCTCAAGTGTAACTTGGCTTGAAACATTGTTAGTGGAATCAAGAGAACTACTAGAAGCAACAACATTGGATTTAGCATGGTTATTGTTACTACTAGAGGAAGAATTTTTCTTATGCTTGTCATGCTTAGTCTTAATGGGTGGCAAGAAATCAGACAAGAGAAGTCGTTTGGCAAGATATGAAGAACTCTTCTTTCGAAGATCGTCATTGATTGCTTTTAGAAACTCATGTTCTTGCTCTAGAGTGAGCTTCTCGAAGCGTAGCTTCTCATGAGATCTTAGGAGCTTTCTATGATCTTCTTGAGTTGTTTCATGAGCTAACTTAAGAGTGTTTAGTTCTTTAGTTAGACGCTCAATCTCCTTCATAGCATTGTCATTCGACTCTTCTCGACTATAAAGACTACTAGCATGTTCATCGTTACTAGGCTCATTGGATTTATCAAGCAAGAGCTCATCTTCACCAAGCAAGTCATCCTCATCACTATTGAAGTCAATGAATTCAGGGTGTGATACCTTGGGGCCTTTAGCCATGAAGCATCTTCCAATTCCCTCATTTGGTGAATCAAATAAGTCGAGGAGTTGGAGTTGGAGGATACGAGAGCAAGACCGCAACACCTTCATCTTGATCAGTAGTCGGAGTTGGAGTGATAGCTTCCTTCGGATTGATTGTCGGAGTCGGAGCCGGAGACCCATTCACCTACATGAGCTTGATGTTTTCTTCTTGTGTAGCTCCTTGATGACTTGTCTTTCCTCTCCGAATCCTTGCTTCTCCGAGAGGGTCTTTGTTCATAACGATCATCTCTACTCCTTCTCTCTTTCCGAGGTGACTCATCTCTTGAGCTTCTCCTTCTTGGAGATTCTTCTCTTCTCTTGTGGGGAGCCGTACACTCATTTGAGTAGTGTCCGGGTCTTCCACAATTGTAGCAGTTTCGATCACGACTAGAAGATCTCTTTTCATCATATGATCTAGACTTTGAGCTTCTCTCTTTGCCTCTATTCTTGTAGAATCTGTTGAAGTTCTTGACCATTAGGCTTATCTCTTCATTGGAAACTAACTTGTCACTTGAGGTTGTGGGAGCATCACTTGTAGCTTTGTAAGCACCACTTGACTTGTTGTGAAGCTCTTCCTTATCCTTAAGTGTCATCTCATGAGCAACAATTCTTCCAATGACTTCGGTTGGCTTGAGATTCTTGTAGTTTGGCATCATTTGGATCAAAGTGCACACGGTGTCATACTTTCCATCCAAAGCTCTGAGAATCTTCTTGATGATGAATCGGTCGGTCATTTCTTCGCTTCCTAAGCCGGCAATCTCATTTGTGATGAGAGCAAGCCTAGAGTACATTTCAGCGACTCCTTCACCATCCTTCATCTTGAACTTGTCAAGTTGACCTTGAAGAATATCTAGCTTTGATTCCTTCACGGACTCGGTACCTTCGTGCATTTCAACCAAAGTATCCCAAATCTCTTTTGCATTCTCAAGACGGCTGATTTTGTTGAACTCCTCGGGACACAAGGCATTGAAGAGAATGTCACAAGCTTGAGCATTGTTTTGCAACATCCGCAATTCTTCCATTGTAGCCATGATCCGAACTTTTCCTTCCTCAAGAATTCACCTTGCATACCAACACAAATAATGCCCCATGCGGCTGGGTTATGACCAAGAATATGCATTTTCATTTTATGCTTCCAACTAGCAAAATTTGTACCATCAAAGTAAGGACCTCTCTGAAAATTACCCTCACTAGACGCCATACTCTCCTAGGTTGTGAAACCAAGCTTATGGAGTCCAATGCAATGGAAACCAATACAATGGAGACCAAAGCTCGATACCACTTGTAGGATCGAAAGTATGTCTAGAGGGGGTGATTAGACTACTTGACAATATAAAAATTCTGCCTTTTGACAAAGAACAGTTTTTGGCAGATTCACAATTATGATCAAGTCAAGCATCACCCTACACATGCAATTCTAGAGTATAGGCAGCGGAAAGTAAATTGCACATGTAGTAAAGAGAGGTGGAGAAGAGCAAACGCAATTTTGGAGACGCGGTGATTTTTCTCGTGGTTCCGATAGGTGGTGCTATCGTACTTCCACGTTGATGGAGACTTCAACACGGAGGGTAACGGCTGCGAGAGTCCACGGAGGGCTCCACCCACGAAGGGTCCACGAAGAAGCAACCTTGTCTATTCCATCACGGCCTACGCCCACGGAGGGCTAGCCTTACTCGGGGTAGATCTTCACGAAGTAGGCGATCTCCTTGCCCTTACAAACTTCTTGGTTCAACTCCACATATCGATGACGGAGGCTCCCAAGCGAGACCTAACCAATCTAGGAGGCACCACCCTCCAAAAGGTAATAGATGTTGTAGATGATGATGAACTCCTTGCTCTTGTGCTTCAAATGATAATCTCCCCAACACTCAACTCTCCTCACTGATTTGGCTGTGGTGGAAGAAAGGATTGAGTGGAAAGCAACTTGGGAGGCTAGAGATCAAGCTTCATATGGTGGGAGTGGAGCAACTTGATCTCAACACAAGGGTAGGTAGTTCTCTTCTCGTAAAGGTAAGGTAGGAGTGGTAGTTCTTTCGATGGCTCTCTCCACGAATGAAGAGGGGTGGAGGGGTATAAATAGCCTCCACACAAAATCCAACCGTTACACACATTTGAGCAATCTCGGTGGGACCGAAGTTGACAACTCGGTGAGACCGATAGTTCAAATAATGTGAGCGTTGGGATTTTCGTGGGACCGAAAATACAATCTCGGTGAGCCCGATTCGTGCAATGACAAGAGCATGCCATTTTCGGGGGACCGACTTCATCATCTCGGTGACACCGATTTGATGACGAAGTTTCTGAAGCTTGGCAACTCATATTTCGGTGAGACCGAGTTCGAATCGGAAAATCCGAGTTTGCTAGGGTTTGGCTTATGGTGAGGTGGTTCATCTCGGTGTGGTGAGTTTGGAATATCGGTGGGACCGAGACTACTTATGAGTGTATATGGCGGTGAAAGTTGCTGATAGTTTAGGAGATGTATCACTAAGCACTTGAGCAACGGATCATCATCATAACCTCATCCCCTTTTAATAGTATTGGCTTTTCCTATGGACTCAATGTGATCTTGGATCACTAAACCAAAATGGAGTCTTGAGCTTTTGCCAATGCTTGCCTTAGCATTTTGGGGGTCCACTTCTTGATCCTTGCCATACCCATATCAATGAACTCTCTGAAATGATTCTCAAGTAACTATTAGTTCAATGATATATGTGTTGTTATTAATTACCAAAACCACCCGGGGATTAGTTGCACTTTCAAAAAGGAAACAGAGAATTTACATTGCAATCTTGGTGGGACCGATCGCTTACTTCCGTTAGACCGAAACGTTACAAAGGGAAACAGAGAGATTACAATCCCATCTCGGTGACACCAAGATCCCTATCGGTAGAACCGATTTGCCTAGGGTTTCTGGCAGTGGCTATGACTTTCAAACTCGGTGACGCCGGATAGGAAGAATCGGCGTGACCGATTTTGGCTTTGGGTTTAGGTCATTTGTGGATGTGAGAAAATAGCTGAGGGTTTTGGAGCATATCACTAAGCACATGAAGCAAGAGGCTCATTAAGCAACACCTCATCCCTCCTTGATAGTATTGGCTTTTCCTATAGACTCAATGTGATCTTGGATCACTAAAATATAAAATGAAGAGTCTTGAGCTTTTGAGCTTGAGCCAATCCTTTGTCCTTAGTATTTTGAGGAATCCACTTTCATCATCCATGCCATGCCATTCATTGAGCTTTCCTGAAATAATAGTCTTGGAATGGCATTAGCTCAATGAGCTATATGTTGTTATGAATTACCAAAACCACCTAGGGATATTTGCACTTTCAATCTCCCCCTTTTTGGTAATTGATGACAACACATAGATCAAAGCTTCGACAAAAGATAATAAGATTTAACAACATCGTCGCTTTGAGAAGTATGTGATAAGCAAGAGCTCCCCCTAAATTTGTGCATAGTTTAAGATTTGCTTTGGACTGCAAATGCACAAGGAATTAGGCTCATGGGTTACTCTTCCATGTCACATACATCTTGGTGGAGCGCTCAAAATAATAAAGATTGAATACATGCACTCATCACCAAGCAAAGTGAATGATCACATAGGATAGATAAGATAATATCATCAAGCATGCATAAGTGTAGCTTATGATCAAACACATGATCATCAATGTCTCACAAGAATAGCATAGTATATCAAGCAATCAAAAGCAAACAAGTTTTAACCACCAAATCAAGAGAGAATAAAAGCAACACTCTCTCTTGAAGCTTATGATCTATACATTTTTCTCCCCCTTTGGCAACAAGTTACCAAAAAGTTCATAGAAAATGCATAGTGCTAGATCGACTCTCAGGCTTGATCTTCAGGTGGTGGTGTCCGGATAACTCCAAGAACGAAGGCTTTAGTTGAAGTAGAGGGTGCTGGAGTTGATGCTGGAGCTGGTTGCACTGGAGCTGTAGGAGCTGTAGCTGGTGCAGATGATGTTGCTCTAGTGTCTGTCACAGGCACTGCAACTGACCTCTGGGCTCTAGACACTCTGGCAAACACATTAGTGGTAGGCTTGCCCTGCCTCTCCTGCATGTCATCCTGCAGCTGCTCCACAACTGACTGAATCTCGGTTACCTTGACATCTAGATCATGGAATTTGAGTTCCATGATTCTTTCCAAGCTCTCCTGATTCTGAGTGAGGGTAGCCAATCCCTTCTCAATCCTCAAAGTTGATGCTATCAAGTAACCAAGCTGCTCCTGCTTGTTCTTCAAGAAATACTCAGATGCCTCCTCTTGAGTTGGCATCTTGGCACCCTTCTCCTTCCTTGCCTTCTCCTTCTTCTCTTGAGCATGTACAGATGATAGATCATTCTCATTCATGACAACCTGATTGTCCTCAAAGTCTGGATAAAGTGGAAAATGTTCCTTATCCAATAGATATTTGCCCGTGCCCATCTTTGAGTTAATCAACTCCTGAATCTGAGGGGCATATCCACAGCTCCTCTTCTGATCTGCTGCAGTCCTCTTAATTGTCTCTACCATAAGGCTCATGACTTTGAACTTCTGTGGCACATCAAACAAATGCAACATGTTGATTGCATGCCCTCTGATCATGTTGTGGTCACCAGACTTAGGCAATAGAGTGTGCCTTAGGATCTAGTTGATAGTTGGCAGCCCTGACAGAAGAAAGTGGACTGATCCAAACTTATGTGTCTCAACAGCTTTGTCTGGGATCTCCTTGTACATGTGTGCCATGGAATTGTGGTCCATCTTCTTCTTGGCATAAATATCCAAGTCATCTTCACTTTCCTTTGGGGCATTGATCAAACTTGCCCACTCCTCAACTGTTGACAGGTACCTTGTACCTTCAGACATCCAGACTATCCTTCCATCTGGATAGAAGTGTGTTGTGGACACCGTTCAAGAAATCTTCTGATTCACCGATTAATCTTCCGATTTATCGCTAATCGGGGGGTGACCGATAAGATTATGCCTTATCTTTGTCGTTTATCTTTTGGACCGATTTATCGTTCTGGCAAGAGATTTATCGGGAATCTACCGATAAATTAGACCTATTCATCGCACTATGTTGGTAAAAACTATATTTATTTATATTTTGTGGACCTTGTTACGGAATATGTACTATTGTCCTATTTTGTTTGCCATTTTACAAGGATTCAAAGGCTAGAAATAAATGTAACACTTCTGTCAAATATTGTTTTAGTGTTGAATATAGCGTATTTTAGTGTTGGGAACCTGAGATTTGCAATAAAATATTTGATTAACAGTCGACCGATAAAATTGATTAATCGTCTGATTTCCGATTAATCTCTAATCCCTAGCTGACCGAGACGATAACGATAAGCGATATCCTCAACATTGGTTGTGGAGTAGAATTGCATAATGAGTTCATCATTCCAGTTGGTGAACTTTTGCCCAACAAAATCTGCAACTCCACAACAAAACTGTCTTGCACTCCAGGATAGTGCTCTTCATTATCCTTCATGTAGGTCCAGTCGACCCACCTCATGTCACATATTATGGGCTTCTTATCCAACAAGATTGTCTCATAGAAGTCCTGCCATTCCTTTGTATGGAACCTGTAATCAACAACAGTTCTTCTCCTTGAGGCATATGGATCTGACATCCTCCATATCCTCAACCCTGAGTCTCTTCTGATCCTCATGTCCTCAGCCACAGGATGGGTATCATTGTGGTCTGGTATCTTGGGCTTGAGCTTCCTTAGGACCTGTCCTTCTTCATCTTCCTCATCAGCAACATTAGGCACTGGGGCCTTGTTCTTCTCAAAGAATGGAATACTCCCGGTATTCCTCTTTGGTGCAAGCTTGGCCTTGGGGGCAGCTTTGGGTGCTTCCTTGGGCTTAGATGTTGCAGCCCTCGATCTAATAGCATCACCCATAAGCTTTGGTGCCTTGGGTGCTGGTGCAACAACCTCTTCTTCCTCTTCGAATCTCTTCTCATTGAGGGCTTTCCAAGAACACAGGCGGTTGTGGTTCTTGCTCTCTTCTTCTTCTTATCCTGAGCACCTTCATCCTCTGATTCAATGGTAAACTTCATAGTTTCTCCAGTAGGAACTTTCTTGGATTTGGAAGTTATGACTTTCTTTGCAGGTGCCTCTTTGGGTTCTGACTGTTCTGGCACTTGAGTGGACCTTCTGACCTTAGGCATAGGTGTCCTCTTGGCAGGAACCTTCTTATTCAGTCCAGGCTTTGTGCTATGTGCTGAGCCATACTCCCTTTTGAGTACTACCTTCTTGGAAGTAGCCTCATCCTCTTCAGCTCTATAATCCTCATCTTCAGAGTCTGAAGTTCTCTTCTTCCTTTGCCTGGTAGCAGCCTTAGGCAGATTGCTAGGAGTGCTTCTACCACCTTCATCTGAAGTGCTAGAGGGACTAGTGCCCTCACTCATCTGAACCTGCTCTTCTGACCTGTTCTGGTTGTCACTCTGGTCTGACATGCTGCAAACACTGACTGCTGACCCTGTGAAGAGTTATAGATGAGATAGAGTGGATGAGCATCACAAAATACAGAGATTTTTGCAAAAGAATGATTCAAAAATTCAGTTTTAGTTTTCCACAGAAAGCATTTCGGATCAACCGATTTTCAAACTCGGTGATACCGAAGCAGTTTTGGAACCTAAACTGATGAACTTGGTTGGACCGAGTCATAGTTCGGTGGCACCGAGACTGCTAGGGTTTCACAAAGTCCTAAAATCGGTCTCACCGATTAGCAATTCTCGGTCAGACCGAGAGTTACTAGTGCAATGGCATAAGCCAGATCGGTGGGACCGTGTTTTTCAACTCGGTGGGTCCGAGATGGTTTCGTCGGAAACCTAACCCTAAAATTTCGAATCTCATCTAATCTACGAATTGCATTGAGTGGATAGGAGTGTTTTAATCGTGGAAAGAATCAATAAGAACACAATGTGCTAGGAATCAGACGAGGATAGCACAGTGATCGAGTCCATACCCTAGCTTGGCGATGAACTCGCTACGGCGGCAACGGCGGGGTTGAAGTCCGTTGACGGCGGCGGAGACCAGCGACAGGACGCGGCTGGCGACGAGGAGACGATCCAGAGACCTTGGAGGCAGAGCGAGCTATTGCGCGGGCGAAGAGGTTCAGAAAAATTTCCAATTTTTTTCCCGTGACTATATATAGCCCGACCCTGTCGGTGTGACCGAGTGGAACAACTCGGTGGCACCGAGATGCATAACTGTGTACAATTACAGCAACTCGGTGTGACCGAAAAGTTCAAATCGGTTGCACCGAGATTGAAAACTTAGATCGACTTAATGATCTCGGTAGGACCGAAATGGAGGAATCGGTCAGACCGAGAATCACAAAGAAGTTTTGGAAGTTTAAGTCTATGATGAATCGGGGACTCCGAGTGCTCCTCACACAGAGTGGTTCAAATCTGACTTGATCAAATTTTGTGATGTAGCATGAATAGAGTTTGAGACGAGAAAAGCATAGATAGCTTGAGAAGGTTCTTAGGCATTCTTGTCCGTCCACTTGGCAAAAAAAAAGAGCCAAATCAATCAAAACAACAAGTGGATGTCCTTGAATGAGTAAAATATGCACCAACATGCTCACACAATAAGATGGCAAATGAAATATGTGGCAAAGCATGCACAACCAATTCTAGCATCTATCAAACAATTAGCGATGACTAGGTCATCTATATATGAGTATACTGACTTAGGAGTCAAATGAAAACATTTGATCATAGGTCATACTCATCGTTTAAGCTCAAGTGGGGTTACCACTTTTACATAATGCATTAATGTGTTCACACCATTAGAGTTGTTTTGACTCAATTCTTAGAGTTAAGCTCCCCCTAGATGTGAGATCCCCTTTTAGAGGGATGAACTAACCTTGGGTTTTGTCGATGATGACTTCATGTAGGTGTTGAAGATGTGGATGCTCAGTGTTGATGTAGATCATTTGGAGCAATCCTTTGGAGTGAGTTGCACTTTCAATACCTACATGGGTTAGTCCCACAAGGAACAAACAAGAATATCCATAGACATAGAGTGATGCACACACAAGATGATGTCCATGAAATCATTAGGTTACCTTGTCCCTTGCCTTACCAACATGAGGGTTTGTGACTCCTTGAACTAGTGCAAGATGTGGAAGTTGATTGCACTTGTTCTTGCCATAATTATACGAGTTAAGAATGTTGGCGGAGTCACCCTCAAGAACTCTCTAGTTCTTCTTCTTCGGGATCCACATCATCTTGATGGGAATCCTTGGAGTTGTAGTTGTACTTGTTGAAGTAGAACTTGACGTAGTCTTGGGAACCCACTTGAACGAGGCCTTAGGTGCTTCTTCAAATGCATCAATCTCTTCTTGAAGCTTGTCCTTGCCTTTGTTCTTGTGGTCTTGTGGTGGAAGATCATCTTGTGCTTGTGTTCCCTTGAAGGAAGTAGGATAATACTTCTCTTGTTGAGGAACAAACTTCGTCTTGGGGTATCGATCTTCTTCCCACTCAACTCCATTGGCATTGAACTTTCGTTCAAAACCAACACCTTGATTCTTCTGGTGCCTTCCTTGCTTGCGTACAATTTCCTCGAATTGCTTACTCTCGGCAAGGCTCTTGTAAACACCTTTCTCTATAATCCCCTTCAATAAGCTATTTTCTTGCTCAAGTGTAACTTGGCTAAGAGAATCATTAGTGGAATCAAGAGAACTGCTAGAAGCAACAATATTGGATTTGACATTATTATCGTTACTACTAGAGGAAGTATCTTTCTTGTACTTGTTACTAGACTTGACTTGAGGCGTGTAAGTAGATAAGAGTAAACGCTTGGCAATGTAAGAAGAACTTTTCTTACGGAGATCATCGTTGATTGCTTTTAAGAACTCATGCTCTTGCTCAAGATTGAGCTTTTCAAAGCGTAACTTCTCACGAGCTCTTAAAAGTTCTCGATGATCTTCGAAGATAGTTTCATGAGCTAACTTAAGAGTGTTTAGTTCTTTAGTTAGAAGCTCAATCTTCTCCTTATCATCGTCATTCGTTTTATCTTGATTAGCATGATCAATTGACGTTTCATCATAGTATCCATCACTAGAGTTGTCAACAAGTAAATCATCATCCACAAGCAAGTCATCTTCATCACTATCGAAATCAACATACTCAGGATGTGTTACCTTTGGACCTTTGGCCATGAAGCATCTTCCAATTCCTTCATTTGGTGAATCAAATATGTCGTAGGAGTTGGTTGACACAAGTGCTAGACCGGCAACACCTTCATCTTGAGTATATTCGGAGTCGGAGTGATAGCTTCTCTCGGAGTGATTGTCAGAGTCGGATCCGGATACCCATTCACCAACATGAGCTTGATGTCTTCGTTTTGTGTAGCTCCTTGATGACTTGTCCTTCCTTTCCGAATCCTTGCTTCTCCATGAGGGTCTTCATTCATAATGATCATCTCTACTCCTCATCTCTCTCGATGGTGATTCTTCTCTTTTGCTTCTTCTTTTTGGAGAATCTTCTCTTCTTTTGTAGGGTGCCGTACACTCATTGGAATAGTGTCCGGGTCTCCCACAATTGTAGCAATTTTGCTCTCGGCTAGAAGATCTCTTGTCATTGTAAGACCTTGACTTGGAGCTTCTTTCTTTGCTCCTACTCTTGTAGAATTTGTTGAAGTTCTTCACCATTAAGCTCAATTCTTCATTGAAGGTTTGTTTCTCACTTGATGATGTGGGGGCTTCACTTGAGGCTTTGTAAGCACCACTTGACTTGTTGTGAAGTTCCTCCTTATCCTTGAGTGACATCTCATGAGCAACAATTCTTCCAATGACTTCCGTTGGCTTGAGATCTTTGTAGTTTGGCATCATTTGGATCAATGTGCACACGGTATCATACTTTCCATCCAATGCTCTTAGGATCTTCTTGATGATGAATTTGTCGGTCATCTCTTCACTCCCTAAGCCGCAATCTCATTTGTGATAAGAGCAAGCCTAGAGTACATTTCAGCGACACCTTCACCATCCTTCATTTGGACTTGTCAAGCTGACTTTGGAGCACATCCAACTTGGATTCCTTGACGGAGTCGGTACCTTCATGCATATCAACCAAAGTATCCCAAATTTCCTTTGCATTCTCAAGACGGCTGATTTTGTTGAATTCTTCGGGGCATAATCCGTTGAAGATGATATCACAAGCTTGAGCGTTGTATTGCAGCATCTTCAATTCTTCCGCATTAGCTTCACGGTTCGGTTCTCTCCCATCAAAGAATTCACCTTGCAAGCCAATACAAATAATTGCCCAAACAGCGGGGTTATGTCCGAGAATATGCATTTTCATCTTATGCTTCCAACTAGCAAAATTAGTACCATCAAAGTAAGGACCTCTACGGTGATAATTTCCCTCGCTAGACGCCATACTCTCCTAGGTTGTGAAACCAAGGCTATGACCACCAAAAGCTATGAAAATCAAAGCAAATGGAGACCAAAGCTCTGATACCACTTGTAGGACCTTGAAGTATGTCTAGAAGGGGGTGATTAGACTACTTGACCAATTAAAAACTTAACCTTTTCCCAATTTTAGAGTTTAGCAGATTTTAGCTATCTTAGGACAAGTCAAGCAATCATCACACAATTCAAGCAAGCATGCAAAGAGTATATAGGCAGCAGAAATTAAAGCATGCAACTTGCAAGAAAGTAAAGGGAAGGGTCTGGAGGATTCAAACGCAATTGGAGACACGGATGTTTTTGGCGTGGTTCCGATAGGTGGTGCTATCGTACATCCACGTTGATGGAGACTTCAACCCACGAAGGGTAACGTTCTTGTGAGTCCACGGAGGCTCCACCCACGAAGGGTCCACGAAGAAGCAACCTTGTCTATCCCACCATGGTCGTCGCCCACGAAGTACTTGCCTCACTAGCGGTAGATCTTCACGAAGTAGGCAATCTCCTTGCCCTTACAAACTCCTTGGTTCAACTCCACAATCTTGTCAGAGGCTCCCAAGTGACACCTAGCCAATCTAGGAGACACCACTCTCCAAGAAGTAACAAATGGTGCGTTGATGATGAACTCCTTGCTCTTGTGCTTCAAATGATAGTCTCCCCAACACTCAACTCTCTCTCATAGGATTTGGATCTGGTGGAAAGAAGATTTGAGTGGAAAGCAACTTGGGGAAGGCTAGAGATCAAGATTCATATGGTAGGAATGGAATATCTTGGCCTCAACACATGAGTAGGTGGTTCTCTCTCAGAAATGGTAAGTTGGAAGTGTAGGTTTAGTCCGATGGCTCTCTCCACGAATGAAGAGGAGGTGGAGGGGTATATATAGCCTCCACAGAATCTAACCGTTACACACAATTTACCAAACTCGGTGGGACAGACTCGGCCGGACCGATTTAGCAAACCTAGTGACCGTTAGGATTTTCGGTGGGACTGACATGCAACTCGGTAGGACCGATTCAGTTAGGGTTAAGGCATAACGTAATCTCGGTAAGACCGATTACACAAACTCGGTGAGACCGATTTTGGTAATAAGCTTTCGGAGAGTTGGTCGAATAAACTTCGGTGGGACCGATTTGCTCTTTTCGGTGAGACCGAAATGTTACAAAAAGGAAACAGAGAATTTACATTGCAATCTCGGTGGGACCGATCGCTCACTTCGGTTAGACCGAAACGTTACGAAGGGAAACAGAGATATTATAATCTCATCTCGGTGAGACCGAGATCCCTATCGGTAGAACCGATTTGCCTAGGGTTTGTGGCAGTGGCTATGACTTTCAAACTCGGTGGCGCCGGATAGGTAGAATTGGTGTGACCGATTTTGGCTTTGGGTTTAGGTCATTTGTGGATGTGAGAAAATAGCTGAGGGTTTTGGAGCATATCACTAAGCACATGAAGCAAGAGGCTCATTAAGCAACACCTCATCCCTCCTTGATAGTATTGGCTTTTCCTATAGACTCAATGTGATCTTGGATCACTAAAATATAAAATGAAGAGTCTTGAGCTTTTGAGCTTGAGCCAATCCTTTGTCCTTAGTATTTTGAGGGATTCACTTTCATCATCCATGCCATCCCATTCATTGAGCTTTCCTGAAATAATAGTCTTGGAATAGCATTAGCTCAATGAGCTATATGTTGTTATGAGTTACCAAAACCACCTAGGGATAGTTGCACTTTCAGTTGGTTTCCCCCCGAGGAGATAAGATCAGATATGTGCTCCAGATTCACTTTGATTCCTCCAATAACGAAGCAGAATACGAAGCACTTTTGTATGGGTTGCGTATGGCCATTTCACTCGGCGTCAAAATCGCCTCATGGTCTATGGCGACTCAGATTTGGTGGTTAACCAATTGATGAAGGAGTGGGGACGTCGGAAGTCCGGCCATGATAGTTCTTGCAATGCAGTGAGAAAGCTAGAGAAGAAATTCGAGGGGTTAGAGCTTCATCATATACCCCGACTAAAAAATCAAGTGGCTGATGATTTGGCAAAAATAGGTTCCAAGAGAGAAGCCATTCCCAGTAATGTGTTTTTGGAACACATCCACACACCATCGATTCAAGAGGATCCTTTCATCGAAGAAGCCCGCAGCCCAAAAAGTGTCGCGGATCCGATGAAGTTGAGGTCCCAAATGTGGTCGACTTGATGGAATTTTTGGGTTTGTCCCAAAATGGAGGAGGTTTTTCCTTTTTCTTTCAAAGCTTTTGGAAATTTTGGGGTTCCAAAGGTTTTTTCAAATTTTTAAAGAGAAAATGGGTTTGAAAAAGGCAATTAAAGATTTAAAAAAACTTTGGGCCCCTAAAAATTTCAAAAACCCTTTTTTGGCCAAAAAGAAAAACTTTTTTAAAAATTTTTTTTTTTCCCTTTAATTTTAAAACCCCTTTTTTGGTCTTTCCCAAAATTCCAAATTTCTTTCCCCCCTAACCTATATTTAAACCCCCAAAATTTAAAATTTCCAAACAAAAATTTTTTTTAAAACAAAATTTTTTAAAACCCCTAATTGGGTTTCAAAAGGTTTTTCTTTAAATTTCAAAAATTTTTCAAAATTTAATTTTCCCTTTTAATAAAAAAATTTTTTAAAAGCCAAAAAATCTTGGAAAAAAAAAATTTTTTAAAAATTTCCCCGGGGCCCAAAAGGTCCTTTAAATTTCAAAATTTGGTTTTCCCTTCCCAAACCCTTTTTTAAAAAAATTTTTAAAAAATTTCCCCAACCGAAAAGGTTCCCCGCTTTTGGGCCCCCTAAAACCCCAAAAAAACCCCAAAAAAACCCCCTTTTTTAAACCAACCCCAAAAACCCCAAAATTTGGGCCCAAAAACCCAAACCTCCCAAATTAAAAAAGGTTTCCCCCCCTTTTTATTTTCCCTATACCAACCCTTTCCTTTTTCCCAATTTTTCCCCCATTCCCAAAGGGACGGGATTGCCCCAAATCCCAAAAGTTTTTGCAATTTTTTTCAAAAACCCTTTCCCCAAAACCCTTTGAGGAAATTGGCCCCCGGGTTTCAAAACCCCGCCCCTACACCCCAACCCCCCTTTCCGTCCCCCAAAAACCCCCCTTTCCCCTTTCCCAAAACCCCTCCTTCCCCCCCCTTTGGGTTCCCCCCCTTTTTTCCCCCCTCTCCCTTTCCCCTCCCCCCCCTTGGGCCCCTTGGTCCCCCCCTTTCCTCCCCAGCCCTGCCCCCAAAGGGGCCCTCCCCTTTTAAAGGGCCCCTTTTTTCCCTCCCCCTTTCAGCCCCCAAAAACCCCAAACCCAAAAGGGGGCCCCGGGTTCCCCCTTTTCCCCCCCCCCCCTCAGAAACGGGCACCCCGCCTAAAATTTAACCGCCACGGAACTTTTCCCCCGGGCCCTCCCCTTTCCCCCCTACCCCCAACCCCCCGGGTTCCCCCTTTGGGAAAGGGAACCCTTTAAATTCCCCCGGGCCTTTTTTGGGTTTCCCCCTTCCCCAAACCCCCCCCATTTCCCCCGGATCATTGACCCCCTGAAAACCCACCAAAATTTTTAAATTTCCCCCCCCTTTTCCCCCTTTCCCCAATTCCCCCCTTCCCCCCTTGGGAAACCAACCCCTTACCCCCCAGGGTTTTTGGGGGGGGCCCCCCCCCCCTTTTGGCCCCTTGCCTTTTTTCCCCTTTAAAAAGGGGTTTTCTTTTTAAAAGGCATTTTATCCTTTTGGGGGTTTTTTAGGGGTTCCCAAAAATTTTTCCCCAAAAAAATTTGGGCCCAAAATTTATTTTTAAAAAATTTAAGAAAATTTTGTAAAAACCTTTAAATGTTTTGAACCCTTTTTTAAATTTTTAAAATTTAAAATTTTTTTTCAAATTTTCAAAATCAAAATTTTAAAACCCCAAAATTTTTTTTCCCTTTTTTTCTTTTTTTAATTTTTCCCATTTTGACCTCCCTTTATTTATTAAATTTAAATATAATCAAATTGGAAACCATTTGGGATTTTAAACATTTGAAAAGGGGCCTTTTTTAAAATTTTAAAAATTTTTTGTTTCCCTTTTTTAAATAAAATTAAAAATTTTTAGGGTTTTCCCCAAAAAATGGGTTTTTGTTTTAAATTTTCTTAAGGGTTCCTAAATAACCATTTTTGGCCTTTTTCCTCCTGGTTTTTTTGGGCCCCTTTCAAGGGGAGAGGGGGGGTGAGGTTTGTCAATGAGTCGACCAAGAGTCTGTCCATGCTAAACGAGAAAACACAAGTTCTGTTGTTACCCGGAAATGGTGGGAATGGTCATTCTCATCTTGGGCAAGGCCTTCGGCGGCTTTGATGACGCCGCTCGTGGATGCTTCGACGCTTTTTCAGTCAGCGCTGGATAAGCCGTCCGAGGGCGCTTTGACGACTGCCCAATAGGCGCAGTTGCTTTGCCAGGCTCGCTCACGGGGTCGTGGGTGAGCTTGGATCGCCTTTCCGTGCGAGGAGGATCGACTTCCTCCTCCTCCTCTTCACTGGAGCCATCGTCATCCTCTTCCCCCTCACCATCAGATTGCCACTCCTCCTCACTTTCACCTCCGCTCGCCTCCCCCTCCTCGGCCTGTTCTTACGCCCCGTTGGGCATCGAGTACATCTCGGTAATGGTCTAGAAGGCAACAAACAAGACAAAAGTCAGTTGATTGATTTTAAGCAAACAGAATGAAGAAAGCAAAGTCGCAGTCAGAGATGCAGAATTGGACCTGTTCTACTTCGTATGATTGGTCGAGTGGAGGAATCCTCCTGGCTCCTCGGGGGTTGTCTTTGTTCCCTGTGATACTTGACAACCACCCCTCAACCGTAGCCTCGTCGACCTCCTCCGGGTGAATCCAAGTGGTGTCATCGAGACCCGAATACATCCACATCGGATGATCACGAGCTTGGAGCGGTTGGATACGTCTCCGGAGGAAGACCTCTAGCAAATCCATACCAGTCACCCTGTCGCGGACAAGCTGAACCACTCGACCAACCAACACTTTGACTTGTGCCTTCTCTTCCGGTGTCACTTTCAGAGAAGAAGGTTTTTCTGCTCGGTTCAGGGAGAAAGGGGGAAGACCCGTCGCTTGTCCTGGAGTCGGCTGGTCTCTGCAGTAGAACCAGGTCGACTGCCACCCGCGGACTGAGTCAGGAAGAATCATAGCTGGAAAAGAACTTTTGCCTCTCATCTGGATCCCAAGACCCCCGCACATCTGAATCACTTGCATCCTATCGTCACTCGACTTGGCTTTCTTAACCAACTGAGAACGACAAGTGAAAATGTGCTTGAAGAGGCCCCAATGAGGACGGCAACCCAAGAAATTCTCGCACAAAGACACGAAGGCAGCAAGGTACACGATGGAATCCGAAGTGAAGTGATGGAGTTGCGCTCCGAAAAAGTTCAAGAAACTCCGGAAAAAAGGATGAGGGGGCAGGGAGAATCCGCGGTTGACATGAGTGGTGATAAGGACACACTCACCCTCGAGAGGCTGCGGCTCGATCTTGTTCCCCGGGAGGCGCGTAGATTCGTGAGGAATGAATCCCCCTCGACTAGGTCATCAAGGTCTTCCTGACGAATTGCCGAGGGCATCCAGTCGCCCTGGATCCAGCCCCACGTCAAGGCAAACCTCGAGGAAGATCCGCCCCGACCGGACTTCTTCGCCTTTGCCTGCGCCGTCGCCTTCTTCACGCGCTCCAGGGCCGTCGTCTTCTCCTTCACCACCGCCGTAGAGGAAGCCCGAACAGACCGACGGCACTGGGATGAGAGCGGAGGTGGCGGAGGAATTCGAGAAGAAAGGGGAAAAATGAAGGCGCACTGTTCAAAAGCCCTGGGCCAGCGGCTTATATGGAGTTGCTTCCGAGTGACTGACCTGTAGGCCCAGACGATCCTGTCAAATCCCGCAACAGTCGCACGCGCGATACGTGGCAAAAAAGGTGGCGCAGAGATCGAGGCGTGTCCGCCCTATCCTGTCCGATTACTGCGGCCTCCTCCGCCATGCGCGCTTCCCAAAATTCGAATCTCGCAAAATCCGCGAGCAGCAGAACAACTTGTCAGACGGAGGATCTCCTCCACACCGTCACTCGGAGCTTTTCAAGTAAAGAAATTCACTCGACTGAAACCAAGAATGGATCAAGGCAACCGAAAAAGAAGTTGGTGTCGTTACTTAAGTTCATGGATCCAGAACAAGATACACTCATAGCACGAAAAATGGGTCGGAAGAGTTCTCAACTCCTTCCCCAGTCAAACCTCGATCCATTCGGGGGCTAATGATGAAGCTATGTACCTAGGGTAGGGTCATGGACCTGTCCAAACTACCCTCTCCAAGGACATATCTAGAAGAAACCACCTTTCAATCGACTCAGAAGTGTTCCACTCGACGGACTCGAAGACACTCGACCATGAAGCCAACCACTCGACAGCCAGGAGATCTAAAGTCGCTCTGCACACAATCGGTTGGTCATTAAGTAGCCTTTATGGTCATCATAGCACTTTATTTGTGGCGTTACCAGTAACGCCCGATCTTAATGTACCTTAAACCCTACATAACTGAGGGCCGAAGGGGTCTGGCGAACTCTATATAAGCCACCCCCCTCCTCAGTGTAAAGGGTTCGCACCCCTGTAACTCATATACACATAATCCAGTCGACCGCCTCCGGGCTCCGAGACGTAGGGCTGTTACTTCCTCCGATAAGGGCATGAACTCATAAATCTCTTGCGTATACAACTACTCCATAGCTAGGATCTTGCCTCTCCATTCCTACCCCCCTACACTACTGTCAGACTTAGAACCACGACAATGATCAACTTGATGCTTGATAATTGTTTTGAGATATTGATACGTCCATTTTGCATCATGCTTTTATATCAATATTTATTGCATTATGGGCTGTTATTTCACGTTATGTCACAATACTTATGGCCATTCTCTCCTATTTTACAAGGTTTACATGAAGAGGGAGAATGCCGGCAGCTGGAATTCTGGGATGGAAAAGGAGCAAATATTGAAGGACTATTCTGTGCAACTCCAAAAGTCCTGAAACTCCACGGAATACCTTAAAATAAATAAAGAAAAATCGTCGCCAAAGATGAAGGCCAGGGGGACCACACCCTGCTCACGAGGGTGCCCCCCCCCCGCCTGGCGCGCCCCCTACCTCGTGGCCCCCCTGGTGGCTCTCCGACGTCCATCTTCTCCTATATGAAGTCTTTCAATGAGAAAAAAATAGAAGAGAACCTTTCAGGACGAGACTCCGGCGCCACGAGGCGGAACCTTGGTGGAACCAATCTAGGGCTCCGGCAGAGCTGTTCTGCCGGGGACACTTCCCTCCGGGAGGGGGAAATCATCAACATCGTCATCACCAACGCTCCTCTCATCGGAAGAGGGCAATCTCCATCAACATCTTCACCAGCACCATCTCATCTCCAAACCCTAGTTCATCTCTTGTATCCAATTCTTGTCTCCAAGTCCGGGATTGGTGCTAGCAGGTTGCTAGTAGTGTTGATTACTTCTTGTAGTTGATGCTAGTTGGTTTATTTGGTGGAAGATCATATGTTCAGATCCTTTATGCACATTATTACCCCTCTGATTATGAACATGAATATGCTTTGTGAGTAGTTACGTTTGTTCCTGAGGACAAGGGAGAAGTCTTGCTATTAGTAGTCATGTGAATTTGGTATTCGTTCGATATTTTGATAAGATGTATGTTGTCTAACCTCTAGTGGTGTTATGTGAACGTCGACTACATAACACTTCACCATTATTTGGGCCTAGAGGAAGGCATTGGGAAGTAATAAGTAGATTATGGGTTGCTAGAGTGACAGAAGCTTAAACCCTAGTTTATGCGTTGCTTCGTAAGGGGCTGATTTGGATCCATATGTTTCATGCTATGGTTAGGTTTACCTTAATACTTTTGTTGTAGTTGCGGATGCTTGCAATAGAGGTTAATCATAAGTGGGATGCTTGTTCAAGTAAGAATAGCACCCAAGCACTGGTCCACCCACATATCAAATTATCAAAGTATCGAACGCGAATCATATGAGCGTGATGAAAACTAGCTTGACGATATTCCCATGTGTCCTCGGGAGCGCTTTTCCTATTATAAGAGTTTTTCTAGGCTTGTCCTTTGCTACAAAAAGGATTGGGCCACCTTGCTGCACTTTATTTACTTTTGTTACTTGTTGCTTGTTACCATTTATCCTATCACAAAACTATCTGTTACCATTTATTTCAGTACTTGCAGAGAATACCTTGCTGAAAACCGCTTATCATTTCCTTCTGCTCCTCGTTGGGTTCGACACTCTTACTTATCAAAAGGACTATGATAGATCCCCTATACTTGTGGGTCATCAAGACTCTTTTCTGGCGCCGTTGCCGGGGAGTGAAGTGCCTTTGGTAGGTGGAATTTGGTAAGGAAAAATTTATTTAGTGTGCTGAAATTTTCTGTCACTTGTTACTATGGAAAGTAATTGTTTGAGGGGTTTTTCGGGGTATCTTCACCCCGTCCAGTTGAGCCAAGAGTTGCTCCTCAACCTACCGAACCTACTGAACCTATTGAAAATGAAACTCCTTTTGAAATTCCCTCGGGTATGATGGAAAAACTGCTAGCTAACACTTTTGCAGGAGATGGAACAAAGCATCCTGACGAACATCTACACTATGTGGATGATATTTGTGGACTATTTAAGCTTGCAGGTATACCCGATGGTGTTGTTAAGAAGAAGGCTTTCCCTTTATCTTTGGAGGGAGACACATTGACATGGTATAGGCTATGTGATGATACGAGATCATGGAACTATAAAAGAGTGAAATTGGAATTTCATCAAAAGTATTACCCTATGCATCTTGTTCATCGTGATCGCAATTATATATATAATTTTTGGCCTAGCGAAGGAGAAAGCATCGCTCAAGCTTGGGGGAGGCTTAAATCAATGTTATATTCATGCCCCAATCATGAGATCTGAAGAGAAGTGATTATGCAAAAAAATTATGCTCGGCTTTCTGATAACAATCGCACCATGCTCGATAATTCTTGTGCTGGCTCTTTTATGATGAAGACTATTGAATTTAGATGGAATTTATTGGATAGAATTAAACGCAACTCTGAATATTGGGACCTCGACGAAGGTAAGGATTCAGGTATGACACCTAAGTTTGATTGTGTTAAATCTTTTATGGATACCGATATTTTCCGTAAGTTTAGCACTAAATATGGACTTGACTCTGAGACTAGATCATTGAAGGCGCGCGTTGCCACGCCCGTCCATTTTTACAATGGAGTGATAGGGATTATATAAATATCGTGAAGCATGATTACTACCAAGATTCAAGCCATGTAGTAACTTCATTGCTTCTACAATTTCAATGAATCCTTAGGTATTATAAATTATAAAAATAGACTAAAGTATGCAAATGGCAGTAGTCGTATTGAACAGGCATCTTTTTGCCGCGTCTGGAAAGGCAAACCCTTTTGTTGTAACGTCCAGGAACAACTTTGGCCTGACTAACAAAAAGCGACAACTTCAGCATGCTCATATGAACAAAGAATTCACACATCAAACTTGCAATGACTGGATACAATTGCTATATGAAGAATTATCAGTACTGTAGTGTAACAAACTTACCAACACAAGGAGCACCAAAAACTGGAATCAAAGCTAAGTCTTCTTCTTCTTACTCTCTTTAGCACAAAATTACATAAACACTAAAAACTGGTCAATGTCGAGGAAGAGAAAAAAAAACTATACTATAGTTGATAGCAGATATAGTTGAACGCAGTGTTACATGACTAAAAAAACTCGTATCCATCTAGATCTCTATATATATTTCCTAAAATTCAAACTAAATGGTCACCACAGGCAGAATTCTCCCTTCCAGATAGAAATAATTTTAAACAAAGTTTCTTACAAAAGTAACCTGTAGCCAAAAACTGTTACTTTTAGAATTGAAGCATACTACAAATTGACTATCTATTTCAGACAATCAAGTGGCAACTACCTATTGCTTTGTAAATAGTGAATTGTACACCAATTACTTTTTCTAAATTCGGAGGAACACAGTCCTTGGTATGGTGAGTATATCATCTGGATTATCGAGTTGGAGTTTGTCAACTTACTTTCATATGTGCCATAGTGTTGGTCGTTGGTAATGGAGGATGTCGAGTGCGCGAGGTTACAACAATGGCGAAATAGGATCTGTAGAACAAAAAAAGTCGACTAATGTGTTTAATGGAGCAATGGCAAGAAATAAAACCAAAACCTTAACTGGTAATAACAAACTACACCATCTGTGTGCTCTGAATAAAAGTCAGATATAATTTTAATGTAGATAACATCAACATGGATGCAACTATGTGTTCGAAATTTATAGGTTTATAAAAATGTATGTCAATGGCTGTAAATTTTATTTAGGTCCATGAAATCACACGAAGCGCAGATTCAGACTACAAATTAGCAAGGGAAGATCCATCTAATCTTTCAATGACAATAAAACATGGTAGCGTTTTCTGATTTTGGGCTATCACAGGATAAAGCCATGCGCTAGTTGGTGCTACAAAGCAACATGACAGAAGAAACATTGATCACACATGTAAAAGCAGATAAATAAATCAGCAATCTCTTGTAAAAAATCTATTCAAAGCATGAGAAATTTCTGTTCTTTGGGCTTCACAAAAGGAGCTAAAAGGAAGAGCATTGAGCAATATCCTAAGAATAGAAAGAGCTGCCACGACCTTGTTATGTTTATGAATTTTTTACGTCGGTGGTGATGCAGGTAGTAATGAAAACAAATTCATATACTCAAAGAGCGAACCTCTAGTCTAAACAAGAACTCTATCATAGCCGAATCTCTCATTTCTATTTACAATTTATTTGTCGAGCAGGATAAACACACATGATATCGAGGTCGATAATTTGATTTGCTAAAATTGGTCTAAATCACATTCAATGCGTACATCAATAGAGCAAATTCTATTTCGAGAGCAGGCACGTGAGAGAGGTTCTGTCCAATAATATTCTCGTGGATGAATGCAAACAAGAAGGCATGACAGAATAATTGATCATTATGTAAAAAAAGAGCAGTACCTAGAGGTCTTCGATGTCGACACGAAGATCGACGGAGTCCTTTTGGTTGCACAATGACACATCAAGTTGTCCGACTATTAAGCTATCATCGTGGAATTGCTCAGCTGGATCCTGTAACATAGCTCGCCATCGCTTAAGAAACTTATCTTTCATGCCAGCACAATGTCAATAGAAAGTATATGTTAGTTGAGAGGGTTAAATACACACCTTCGCAATAAGTACTGACCAATACGAATAATGACATTGTTCACAGCCTACCAAAAGGTGACACGTTTCTTCAGTTAATTGGGATATCCACCTAATAAATAAAGCAAACATATGTGCTGGTTGTTAATAAAAAACATCATGCCACAAGTTCAAAGAAATTTATGACAGTTATGAGGACTTTACATTATTAAAATACCAGCTATCTCAAAATAAAATGTACAACCAAACAGCGATTCATTGTAACTATAGCACACCTTCACTCTGAAAAGAAAAGATGGTTAGTGAACTAACCTTGAGAGCACCTTTGGCAGCGCAATCAGATCCTGCATCTCTTAATTCTCATGTCCATTCCTAAATTAAACGATCCAAATATTGAAAACTAAACAATCCCCATGGATCTTGAGCCAACTCTATCTCTTTTGAGAAACTTGACTGAACACTGCAGATACAGTTACAATACATCATTTCTCTTTAATTTATTTTGGCAAAATATTGGAACTGTCATTGTACTAATTTTATTATTCCGTTAGTACATCAATTCATTTCACTTCATTCTTAGTAGATGTAGACTCGTTGCAGATTGTCATATTCATCGGTATAGAAACTGGCATCGATAAATCAACAGCTTGTAGTTAGCAAGAGAGAGAAAGAGCATTGGAATGGAGAGGGGGAGCAAAATCACTGAACAGAGACAGGGGAGAGGGGTGATACAAGAGGAGTAGAAGCGGATTACGCAAAGTTGCGGGGTTGTCGCCGAGAATAAGGCAACGCGACTGTGCACCGCTACTTTTGTCTAAACATCAAGCGCCGATGCCGATCACCAATCCATGGTCATGCCATTAGTTGGACATGCCACCATCCCAATTAACCACGCGCGACACGAATGGTGAAGGGGGAGCGTCGGGGCCAATCAAGACGAGGGAACGCTGCCGCAACATCAACCCGCGTACCGGGGAGGAAGAAAGCCAACCCGAGGGGTAAGGGTGGGACGAGTCGCGCACCATCATCGCCAAAGATTCCCTGTCGCCATGGATTCTCGGAGTTGTCCCTTCCACCCAACAGCTACCGATGATGCTGTCGCGGTCGGCGTAGCGCGGACGGAGAGGAGGCGGGCACGCGGTCCTTGCCGAGGAGGTTGCACAGGCCGTAGTTGGACGGCGGTGATGGCTCCGCCATGGCGCGGGGAAGGGGGCTTGCTGGTAGGGTTCAGGCACAGATCTTCTGCTTCGAGGGACGGGGGAGTCGGAGAGAACGGGATGCGTCTCAGAAAAGAGACGAGAGGTTGGGGACGGGGAGGGGAGCGCCGCCACACAAGGTAGCCGCTGCCTCTCCGGAACCGGAGGAGGAGGGACGGGGTGAGCTGACATTCATGTAGGTACAAAGGCCCACTAAATCGCAATCAGGCCCAATCAATCAGAGGAGTCCAATTCGGCTACCGGAGTAGCGTCCCCATAGGACAGCCGACCCATTTGCTGGGAGACGCAGCAGACGCTACACTAACAGAGATCAGACGGCCAGAAATTGCTACAATCACGAAAATGAATGGCTCTGGATGCTGGTGGTCTGAGAGTGCAGGGATTAGGCTCGGTTATACTGTTCTTAATAGTAGCTTCTTTCTGTGAATCTTTTGCTGCTTATGTTGATCTCCCCAAGGAGAAGTGGTTTAAATATCATCCTCCCATAGAAGTAAAAGTAGCTACACCTATTAAAGTTGAAGAAAAGACCGTCACTTACAATGATCCTATTGTTCCCACTTCTTATGTTGAGAAACCACCTTTCCCTGTTAGAATGAAGGATCATGCTAAAGCTTCAATCGTTGTTAAGTAAAAGCAATACTAGGACTTATACACCTCTGAGCAAGTCAAAGTAGAACCCAATATTGCTATTGTTAAAGATCTCTTGTCGATAATATTGATGGGCATGTCATTCAATTCTCTGGTGAAACTGCTAGAATTGCTAAACCTGTGATAGAGATAAACATAGACTGTGGTAGGCGTGCTGTTATTTCTGTTAAAATAGGAGATCATTGTTATCATGGCTTATGTGATATGGGTGCTAGTGCTAGTGTTATACCCATTGGCTTATACAAAGAAATTGTGCATGAGATTGCACCTGCTGAGTTAGAAGAAATTGATGTTACGATTAAACTTGCCAATAGAGATACTATATCTCCAATGGGAATTGTTAGAGATGTTGAAGTCTTGTGTGGGAAAACCAAATATCCCACTGATTTTCTTGTTCTT
This sequence comes from Aegilops speltoides, assembly GCA_021437245.1. Lineage (NCBI taxonomy): Eukaryota > Viridiplantae > Streptophyta > Magnoliopsida > Poales > Poaceae > Aegilops > Aegilops speltoides. Next base: position 198,322,565 of record CM038147.1, read on the forward strand.
GGTTCTCCACAAGATAGCTTTTGTCCCATTATATTTGGTAGACCCTTCTTGAATACTGTTAACGCTAAGATAGACTGCGAAAAGAATGTTGTTACTATTGGTTTGGATGATATGGTTCATGAGTTTAATTTCTCTAAATTTATTAAACAACATCGTGAGGAAGAATTGCCTAGTAAGGATGAAATTATTGGTCTTGCTTCTATTACTGTACCTCCTAGTGATCCTTTAGAACACTATTTGCTAGACCATGAAAATAATAAGTTCATGAATGAAAGAAGGGAAATAGATGAAGTATTCTTTAAAAAGGAACCTATTCTGCAACACAATTTGCCTGTTGAAATCCTAGGGGATCCTCCTCCACCCAATGGTGATCCCGTGTTTGAGCTTAAACCGTTGCCTGATAATCTTAAATATGCTTATCTTGATGAAAACAAAATATATCCTGTTATTATTAGCGCTAACCTTTTAGAGCATGAAGAGGAAAGATTATTGAAAACTCTGAAGAAGCACCGTGCCGCTATTGGATATACTCTGGATGATCTTAAGGGCATTAGTCCCACTCTATGTCAACATAAAATAAATTTGGAAGCTGATGCCAAACCAGTTTGTGATCCTCAACGACGTTTGAATCCTAAAATGAAAGAAGTGGTAAGAAAGGAAATACTCAAGCTTCGGAGGCGGTATAATTTATCCGTTCTTTGATAGTCAGTGGGTAAGTCTTGTCCATTGTGTCCCTAAGAAGGGAGGTATTACTGTTGTCCCTAATGATAAAGATGAATTGATTCCGCAAAGAATTATCACAGGTTATAGGATGGTAATTTATTTCCGCAAATTAAATAAGGCTACTAAGAAAGATCATTACCCCTTACCTTTTATTGATCAAATGCTAGAAAGATTATGCAAACATACACATTATTGCTTTCTAGATGGTTATTCTAGTTTTTCTCAAATACCTGTGTCGGCTAAAGATCAATCAAAGACTACTTCTACATGCCCTTTTGGTACTTTTGCTTATAGACGTATGCCTTTTGGGTTATGTAATGCACCTGCTACCTTTAAAAGATGCATGATGGCTATATTCTCTAACTTTTGCGAGAAAATTTGTGAGGTTTTCATGCATGACTTTTCCGTCTATGGTTCCTCTTTTGATGATTGCTTGAGCAACCTTGCTCGAGTTTTGCAGAGATGTGAAGAAACTAATCTTGTCTTGAATTGGGAAAAGTGCCAGTTTATGGTTAATGAAGGTATTGTTTTGGGGCACAAAGTTTCTGAAAGAGGTATTGAAGTTGATAAAGCCAAGGTTGATGTTATTGAAAAGATGCCATGTCCCAAGGACATCAAAGGTATAAGAAGTTTCCTTGGTCACGCCAGATTTTATAGGAGGTTCATTAAGGACTTCTCAAAAATCTCTTGGCCTCTGACTAATTTATTACAAAAAGATGTACCATCTGTCTTTGATGATGATTGTGTAGAAGTATTTGAAATACTTAAGAAAGCATTAGTCTCTGCACCTATTGTTCAGCCACCTGATTGGAATTTACCCTTTGAAATTATGTGTGATGCTAGTGATTATGCTGTAGGTGCTGTTGTAGGGCAAAGAGTTGATAAGAAATTGAATGTTATCCATTATGCTAGTAAGACTCTAGACAATGCTCAAAGAAATTATGCTACTACCGAAAAGGAACTTTTAGCAGTTGTATTTGCTTGTGATAAATTCAGACCCTATATTGTTGATTCTAAAGTTACTATACACTGATCATGCTGCTATTAAATATCTTATGGAAAAGAAAGATGCAAAACCTAGGCTTATTAGATGGGTTCTCTTGCTCCAAGAATTTGATTTGCATATCGTTGATAGAAAAGGAGCTGAGAACCCCATTGCAGACAACTTATCTAGGTTAGAGAATGTTCTTGATGACCCACTACCTATTGATGATAGCTTTCGTGATGAGCAATTGAATGTCATAAGTACTTCTCGTAGCACTCCATGGTATGCTGACTATGCTAATTATATTGTTGCTAAATTTATACCACCTTCACATACCAACAAAAGAAAAAGTTTTTCTATGACTTGCGACATTACTTCTGGGATGACCCACATCTTTATAAAGGAGTAGATGGTGTTATTAGATGTTGTGTACTGAGCATGAACAGAATGATCCTCACGCAAGTGTCACTCCGAAGCTTATGGAGGACACCACGCTGGAGATAGAACTGCACATAAGGTATTGCAATCCGGTTTTTATTGGCCTACTCTCTTCAAGGATGCCCGTAAGTTTGTTTTGTCTTGCCATGAATGTCAAAGAATTGGTAATATTAGTAGACGTCAAGAAATGCCTATGAATTATTCACTTGTTATTGAACCATTTGATGTTTGGGGCTTTGATTATATGGGACCTTTTCCTGCCTCTAATGGATACACACTTATTTTAGTTGTTGTTGATTACGTTACTAAGTGGGTGGAAGCTATTCCAACCAGTAGTGCTGATCATAACAATTCTATTAAAATGCGTAAGGAAGTTATTTTTCTGAGGTTTGGAGTCCCTAGATACTTGATGACTGATGGTGGTTCACATTTTATTCATGGTGCTTTCCGTAAGATGCTTGCTAAATACGACGTTAATCATAGAATTGCATCTCCATATCATCCGCAGTATAGTGGTCAGGTAGAATTGAGCAATAGAGAGCTCAAATTGATTTTGCAAAAGACTGTCAATAGGTCTAGGAAGAATTGGTCCAAAAAACTTGATGATGCATTATGGGCCTATAGAACTGCATATAAGAATCCTATGGTGTCACACCCTGATTTTCATGGCACAACACTTAAGTCAATAATCATGCTAAAATGTGGTTTGACAAAAACTTTTGAGTGTTTTGTCTTTGCTTTGATTGAATGTTTGACTGCTGTTTGCAGTGCTCTAAAAATCAAACAAATCCTCCAACTCCTATACTTCATCTCCTTGCTCCAAACTCTTGAACCAATGATCATGCCATGTGTATAGGACATAAAAATAATTTCTTACAAAAATAATTTGGTCAAATAGTATTTTCAAAAATTAGTTTTCCAAAAACCCCTGAATTGAGGTTTGCACTGCAAGTACTTAATTAAGGGCAGTAAAAATCTTTCTAAAAATATATTTGACTCCTATTAGATATAGGATGCCCAGAAACCACAAAAGTATAATTTTAAAAGTTAATTTCCTATTTTATGTAAAAGCTTTTTCTTAAGGCCAAAAATGGTCTTTAATAGGGAAAAATATTTTATTGCTTTAAAAATATTTGACAAAAACCTAGGGAAACTCAGTGGACATATATTGTCCATATATAAGAGTTTCAACACATGGTCATGTTCAAAATATTGGTCAAATCCCTCAAAAATCCCTTCTGGATATTTCAAGCTTTTGAAATATTTACAAAGGAAATGTCCTCCAAAAATTCCAAGGAAATTCTAGCATGTCACATATGACATATTAGATGATCTTGCCAAGTCTCATGACTTGGAGAACAAGATAACATCATCAAATCCCCTCAAAACCATTTCTGTCCATTTTGAAGTTTGAGCAACTTTACATTGCCAAACATTTCCAAATATTCTGAAACCTTGTGAACATTCTCCAATGGTCTAATTATTCATCTAGACCAAGTGGCACAAGTTGGAGAACAAGTTACTTTGATCAAAGTGCCCCAAAACCCTCTCGACTGTAATCATATTTGAACAACTCTACATTGGCAACTTTCTTCTTTTGATCTCAACTTTTGTGGACATGTTCAGAACCTCAAATGATGACACTACACCAAGTGGTGCATCAAGGAGAAGTGATTTGCCCAACTAAATCTACCCAAGTTCATTTCTGCTAATTTCTAGGGTTTACCAAAGTTGCATTGTCAACTTTCTTCAAATGAGCTCAAAATGGGTGGAAGGCCCTAATTATGTGTGACATCTCACCCAGTGGAGTCTCATGGCAAGTGGAAATTATTTTCTTGCCCAAACCTACATCAAACACCTTCTGGCAGAAACTTGAAATGCCTGTTTTGACCACTTCCATTAATCTCCATGACCCTAACTTTTTACCACAACCCCTCCTAGTCTTCTCCTATCTCCAGTAACTCTTCCCTGGCCTCAGCTCAATGATTGAGGGGTGAAACACCCCCATTTACCCTTCTGGACAGCAGCATTCCTCTCCTTTCTCACCACCCTCCTCGCTCCAAAGGCCCTCCATGGCATCCAATGCTTCCTCCTTTCTTTACTACTCCCTAGCACTGCTGGACGCAAGTGGCCGCGCCCACTTTCCCCTTTTTATGCCATGGCATGCCAAAGTCGTGCTCCAGAGCACGCTACAGTGCTCCCACGCACTGTATCTGCTCTCTGCCCAAGCCACCCGACCACCTCGAGCCTCCCCCTTGTGCCAGTCGAGGTGCCTCGGCGTCCGCGACATGCTACGCGGTCGGCCCCCTCCTCTCTCCTCCTCCCCGCGCCTCCGCGCTAGCGGACACCGGGCGCCCGAGCGCGCCAATGGTGCGCCTCACACGCGCGGCACCTGGTCCTTTCCCCGCCCCTTCTCTCCCCTCCGCTCGCCCTAGACCAACCCCACGAACACCCCGGACACACCCACGCGCGCCCCCGTGGCCTGCAGCAACGGCTAGGAGCCCGCCGGCGCACGAGCCACGGTGCACCTCACCCCCTCATATTTAAGGCCGCCCGAGGCCTCTCTCTGGCCTCCTTTGCCTCTCACTCCCTCTCGTGCACCCCTATACCAGCCCGTTCCTCCTCCCGCGCCCTCCAGCCTCGCCCATGGCCGCGGCCGAGCCACTGGCCATCGCCTAAATCCTCGACGTCTGAGCCCCCTCCTGTCCATATATGGGTATATTTGCACCCCCACAGCCCCATCGGAGCTCCCCCGCGCTCCGGTTACTCCTCCTGGATGGATGCACCCCTTCGCTCTGACCACGCCGGCGTGCAGAGCATCGCCGGAGACGCCCTGTGGCACCGGCAAATCGCTGCTGACGCCGCCCCTGGCCTCTGATCTGTTCGAGCGGGAGGTTGGGGATGAACCCGACAAGCGGGCCCCGCTCGTCAGCGGCCCGGTGGGCGGGCCCCGTCGTTTGAGTGGAGGCGGGACCCCCTCTAAACCGCCTTCCCCGCTGGGTGGCGCTCTCCCGTAGTACGCCTTCGGCGTCACCCCTTTCCTCACAAGAATGAGCCATCGGGCGAGCCCAAGGGCGTTGTTTAGTGAGCTTCGCCCGGTCTTGGCGTTATAAGGTTGATTCCTTCCCTCTTTTATTCTTTTCGAAATATTGCAAGATCCATAAAATATTCATATTAACTCCAAATTTGATGATTCAAATTTCTAGTAGCTCATAAAATCATGATCTATCTCATGGTGCAACTTGCACATTTTTCCAGAAACTTTTTCTTCACAAACATTTATCAAATCTTGTTTTTCCATTTCTGTGATGAACTTTAGAAAATCACAGAGGGCTCATATTTGATCCAAATGCCATGATTCAAATTCCTAGATGCATCTAAGTTCATAACTTAGTTTATGAACATTTTTATTAATACTTTCTGTACCACATAAATTATTGAGCCATTTCTTCATATTTATCAACCTTGCAAATTCATAGGAAATTCATTTGAACTCCAAATCCAGTGAAACCAATTCCTAGATGCTTCTAAAATCACCCTTTGTTAAATGGGTGCCTTTTCTCATTATTCAAAATAATTCTTCTGTACACTTCTTGAAATTCCATAAACCCCTTTATTCCACCTTATGAAAATGTTCAGAGATATCCATCCATCAAATCCCAATGAAACCACTTTGGTCATCCCTCATATGACCAGAGGTATCCTAGAAAAGTCCAACTCATATTTTTAGAGCACTTTTATTTCCTGCCTTGTTGTTTTGCTTATTGTGGTTGCTTTCAACGATAGTGGACGAAGTAGACGAAATGCTTGGAGTTGGACTAGAGATATTTGAAGACCTCGAAGACTTTGTTGAAACAGGCAAGCAACCCTTTGACCATGTTTATGAAACCTTCTTATACATGCCATATAGTTCGTTATATTTGTTGCATCGGAATCATGATGAGATGGTGAACCACGTGGTTGGTTGCCTCGGTTACATTCCTCGTTGATACTTGCATTGTGCATGGCCCTACCTTCTTATGAGGGTTATGCCGGTGGGAGTAGATAGGATGCTAATGTAGATGCTATGCAAAAAGGGATGGGTTTATGCATGGTGAAGGAGGCAAAGCTTGTTCAAAAGATTTTTTGAAAACCCCATCGGGTGCCACTTATGCCCGAGGGAGATGATGAGATGGGTGACCACTTGATGACGAAGTGGTGTGCCAAGGGAAGTGTGTGTTGTTTTCAAAATGGATTGGTCGGAGTTGCGACCGTTATTCCAACCTTACATGCCCTTATATGGGAAAGGGCATTGTTGAGTACCTAGACCGATACTAGCTTGGAGCCCGCATTACTAGTGACGGGAGAGTTGTTGGTGCGCTCTCTCGGGACGGGGTCGTGCCAGGTAGGGCGGCCATGACTGTTTTCACAGGGCACCGGACACACCGTTGGTACCCCGTGCTTGTGGTATGTGATGAATATGGGAGCGAGGCTCCACAATTTTATGATGTGAAATGTTTGGCACGAGGGTTACTACCAATCGAGTGGACTCCATGTTAGTGTCGTCTAGGGAAAGGTAGTGATCGGGTACTTACCCCGGGTACTTGAGGTACCGCGGGTCGTGGATGACACGGAAGTTCCCCGGATCTAGTGGGTAAAGTGTGCAACCTCTGCAGAGTGTAAAACTATTCGAATAGCCGTGTCCACGGTCAAGGACAGTTGGGTAACCGCTCTTGGGCTACGTCCACTTGTTTATAAACCAAGTGTGAGTGTGTTGATAAAGTGACATGGGTCAAGACAAGGGACTTGACGTGATTAAAATGGGTTGGTGCCCACTCTAATTATGTTAGATGGGTTGGTGCCCACTCTATTTATGTTAGATGGGTTGGTGCCCACCCTATTTATGTTGATATCTGTAACCTGTCCTCATGGTTACTTGAATTCTCTTGATGCATGCCTTACAAGTTGTTGAACATGTCATTGCACTCAAAACTAGCTTTCCGCAAAAATTTACCTATATCATGCACTGTTGTATCTTGAACCAAGACATGGGTTGCTTGCGAGTACATTCAAAGTACTCATTGGCTTGCCACTGGTTATTTAATTGACCAGGCATGGAAGAACAGGATGTGATGAAGAACACTTGATGATTTAACGTGCGAGCTAGGGCGCTTCGGTCGTAATGCTGTAGGGTTAAGGCGGATGGCATGGGTCCAAGTTATCGATTTAAGATTTCGCTGCGATGTTATACTCAAGACTCGACCATAATGGTCCTACTTGTGTAATCTGGTATGTATGGATGTAAGACTCTTGTTATTCAGCTTCGTGTGTTCGGTGAGCATTGATCTCGGGATCATTGACACGTACATTCGATGATCACGACTTATGAGTCGGGGTCCCCACAGAGCTGGTATCAGAGCCATCCTGACTGTAGGAAGCCTTAGTTAGCATGGTCGTTAGTTAGGGTAAAACTATTTCCAAAACTACTACTAGTTTTCAAAACTATCTGTACTTCTCTCTTCCCTTCTCAGTTTTTCGAAAACTAAGGTATACTTTCCTTATCGATCTCTTCCCCTTCAAAACCTTTGGTCGCTAGAACCCTTATGCCCCTGACCACTTGATTCCTTGTAATCCTCGTGGATAATCAAGAAGGAAGATGCCTTGCCAGACATTCATCTACATCTCCTGAACTCAAGATTGGCGACATCACAACAAGACGATACCAACAGAAGATACATCCTCGATTTAATGAGGACACGAAGACCCGGAGATGGTGACACCCTTGACACTGCCCCAAGATGATGCAACCTTAGCCTACGATGATCAGGGCGTAGAATATGCAAGATCATGATATACATCGCTAATAGAGTAACCATGTCACTACCGTTGTTGTATCGGCAACCACCAATGAATGAGAACCTAGCCATTTGGTCCGCCTCACCGTAGTGAGCAGGAAAACGGTTCTCCTCATCCCCCGCTCTTGGTGTCGAAGTTTTCATCAACGTAACCGATATGACGGACCTCTATTATGCGTTGTTAATGTCATTGCATAAAGGATTATCTACTTAGTACCTTCGACACCTTAGAAGACAAGAAGGGATCGTCATGATTAAGGAGACAACGGAAGACCGAGTCAATGCCTACTATGAGAAGCCACCTTCACCCCATCACTTCAACAGGCAAGAAGTTGTTGAAGACTCTTCAAGCTCAACCGGGATCATTTCATCAAACAACTACAAGAGACGTAGCAGCACCTGAGGGAAACCCGGGAGACTGCACGAGGCACAAGGCACGACTATGGAGTCCGAGAACCCCTAGGGTAGGATGAGTCGTGTACCCCCTATGCGCAGTCGAGTCCGTATGATAGTTCGAATAGAACCATGATTGTGTGTTGCTTGTTTTTATTAGTTTGTGTTTTGATATAGGTCGCACTTTTGCCCTAGGCGACAAGTACGCGACTATATCACCTGCCTTATTTTGTTGTTTGTGTTTAGCCCTTTTGGCACTTGTTTGTTTTCACCTGCACTATAGAACCCCCTTTAGGCATCCCACCTCCTCTATGCTACTTTTCCCTCTCGTCTCTCTCTCCTCAACTGAAGACCAGCAAGACAAGATGCACCAAGGAATCTGCTTCGGCGACCAACAAGCACTGAAGACTTTTGCTACAACCTCCTCGACCAAGTGCAACTCCGTAGAATTATGCTTAACCCTCAAGATTAGAGACCCATTCCTAGACCCTTCGAGGCTTCACGAGATACCCCAGCTCGAAACCTTAACCATGAGCTTAACCTACGGAATTGCAAGAGAACCTGATAAGCCTCCGTAACCTTGCTTATCACTGGGTTCATTATGGAACTAGTGGACATAGTGAATGAGCACATTATCATCCTAAGATAGCACCAAAACTGACGATGCCATAGGAAGGACCAATCTGAGGATATAGGACAATTATGATCGCGAACTGAAACTCCTGGAAGTGCAAGGATTTGACTTGATGGTATTGATAAGAGACAGTTGATATTACGTAAAGGACTTGAGGGGAACATGTAGGAATTCTTGTTGGACAAGAGATTTGGATTTAAGTAGGAGATTCTAGTTGAATATAGATGTTGAGGATGTCTACATGGTTCGGAGTAAATTGGATTTAGACTGATGATCTCGATCATGATACCATGATTCTTGGTGGATGATAAACTAGGAGATGGGACTAATTGTTGGAGTTTATTTAGGCATCTTTATGAGCTTGACCTTGGAGCATTACTAGATCATGATAATGGGAATCGGTGGACTGACTATAGTAAGGCAACCCTTTCAAGTATTGGGGGTTATAAGGACTTTAGGAGATCATGTGGAACACCAGCATAGGCATTGGATTTGTAGAATTAATGGATTATGATTCATAGGATGGAAACAAGATCTTGGAGTGGCATACGACGTGTTTCCTTAGGATAGAGATGCACTAGTATGGGCCTTGGAAGAATAGGGTGAACACTTGGATTGTCCTGTTTTATTCCAGCTTGGAAGCTTGAATGCTCTACCCATGGATTTTTAGGGGTGGACACACACACATGAGTTTGGGGATTGTAGACATGTATGATTTTGTTAGACATCCTCTCGGGAGCCATGAGGATATGAATCACATGAGTGATGATTGGAGTTGACCTATGAAAGTGATGCTATCAGTGATAAGATGTGATTTGTTTTAAGACTAGATAGACTAATGGCATCTCAGAAACCGTGCTTAAAGGTAGGACGATAAATGTTCATTCGCACACTAGAATCCTTGAAACCCTTATGCCCTACCAAGCCACAACACGGTTGGATCATGACCTTGGGCCTTGGCTCTAGGTCAATGAGACCTTGACCAATGCTCAACCGTGACCCTCACCAATGTCGCACGCCCCTCAATTGGTCAGAAACCGGTGAAGGACTTGTCTTTGGGCCCGATATCCTCCGGGAAGCCGAAGAGCAAGTCCAACTTGTCAGAGAGCGTTTGAAGACTGCCAAGTCAAGACAATAGAGCTACGCTGACTCACGTCGTCGAGACATGACCTTCCGGGTTGGAGACCATGTTTATCTCCGGGTCACCCCTCTCAAAGGAACCCAACATTTCCATGTCAAAGGAAAGCTCGCTCCGAGATACATTGGCCTCTTCAAGATCACTCCAAGATTTAACAACCCCCTCCGAGATCGCCACAAGATGAAGAGAAGACAGATACCAACTAGAGTTACCACCTGGCACACCCACCGTGCACAACGTTTTTCCACACGACACCACTCCAGAAACATTTCCAACTTCCTAACTTGCCCGATCACTACGAGGGCACTAACCACCAAGCCATCGACCCCTAACCCAATCTAACCTACCGCGAGCTACCCATTAGCAACCTGGATCAAGAAGAGTGTCATGCACGAAGCCACATCATCAAGTACTTCAAGCTCAATGGAGCACTACACGCATAGCGAAGCAACATGAAGACTTGAAGACTACCCCATCCAAGTTTACAGATTCCTTTTCGCGCCTAGTCCGGGAATCTCGGGACGAGATTCTTGTAAGGGGGGTAGGTCTGTCACACCCTGATTTTCATGGCACAACACTTAAGTCAATAATCATGCTAAAATGTGGTTTGACAAAAACTTTTGAGTGTTTTGTCTTTGCTTTGATTGAATGTTTGACTTGTTGTTTGCAAAGGCTCTAAAATCAAACAAATCCTCCAACTCCTATACTTCATCTCCTTGCTCCAAACTCTTGAACCAATGATCATGCCATGTGTATAGGACATAAAAATAATTTCTTACAAAAATAATTTGGCCAAATAGTATTTTCAAAATTAGTTTTCCAAAAACCCTGAATTGAGGTTTGCCTTGCAAGTACTTAATTAAGGGCAGTAAAAATCTTTCTAAAATATATTTGACTCCTATTAGATATAGGATGCCCGAAACCACAAAAGTATAATTTTAAAAGTTAATTTCCTATTTTATGTAAAAGCTTTTCTTAAGGCGAAATGGTCTTTAATAGGGAAAAATTATTTTATTGCTTTAAAAATATTTGACAAAAACCTAGGGAAACTCAGTGGACATATATTGTCCATATATAAGAGTTTCAACACATGGTCATGTTCAAAATATTGGTCAAATCCCTCAAAAATCCCTTCTGGATATTTCAAGGTTTTGAAATATTTACAAAGGAAATGTCCTCCAAAAATTCCAAGGAAATTCTAGCATGTCACATATGACATATTAGATGATCTTGCCAAGTCTCATGACTTGGAGAACAAGATAACATCATCAAATCCCCTCAAAACCATTTCTATCCATTTTGAAGTTTGAGCAACTTTACATTGCCAAACATTTCCAAATATTCTCAAACCTTGTGAACATTATCCAATGGTCTAATTATTCATCTAGACCAAGTGGCACAAGTTGGAGAACAAGTTACTTTGATCAAAGTGCCCCAAAACCCTATCTGACCAGAATCATATTTGAACAACTCTACATTGGCAACTTTCTTCTTTTGATCTCAACTTTTGTGGACATGTTCAGAACCTCAAATGATGACACTACACCAAGTGGTGCATCAAGGAGAAGTGATTTGCCCAACTAAATCTACCCAAGTTCATTTCTGCTAATTTCTAGGGTTTACCAAAGTTGCATTGTCAACTTTCTTCAAATGAGCTCCAAATGGGTGGAAGGCCCTAATTATGTGTGACATCTCACCCAGTGGAGTCTCATGGCAAGTGGAAATTATTTTCTTGCCCAAACCTACATCAAACACCTTCTGGCAGAAACTTGAAATGCCTGTTTTGACCACTTCCATTAATCTCCATGACCCTAACTTTTTACCACAGCCCCTCCTAGTCTTCTCCTATCTCCAGTAACTCTTCCCTGGCCTCAGCTCAATGATTGAGGGGTGAAACACCCCCATTTACCCCCTCTCGCCAAGGCTTAGAAGGACATGGGCGCCCGAAAGGCCCAATGGTGCGCCCACACGCTGCACCTCGTCCTTTCCCCGCTCCTTCTCTCCTTCGCCGCCTAGACCAACCCCACGAACACTCTCGGACACACCCACCGCCGCCTGCGTGGCCTCGCAGAACGGCTAGGAGCTCCGCCAAGACGAGCCACGCGCACCTTGCCCCTCATATTTAAGGCCGCCTGAGGCCTCTCTCCGCCTCCTTTGCCTCTCTCTCTCTCTCGTGCACCCTGTACCACTTCTGCCCCTCCTCCCCCTGCTCCAGCTCCTCACCCATGGTCAGCACCGAGCCGCTGGCCATCGCCTAAATCCTCGACGTCCGAGCCCCTCCTGTCCATATATGGGTATATTTGCACCCCCACAGCCCCATCGGAGCTCTCCAGCCCGGCATTCTCCCGGAGGCCAAGGTGCCGAGCCCACCATCACCGTCGCCACCGCGCCGCCATGGTCGGGCGCTTGACTGACTCCGTCCTCCCAAGATGCGTATGACCCTATGGATGGATGCGCCTCGCTTCTCGACCACGCCGGGCGCAGTAGCATCGCCAAGACGCCTCGTAGGGCTGGCAATCGCCACGACGCCCTGCCTCTCGATCTGCTCGAGCGGGAGGTTGGGATGAACCCGACAAGCGGGCCCCGCTGCCGCCGCCGTGGGCGCGGGCCCCTGCTGCTTGAGTGGAGGCGGACCTCGAAACCGCCTTTCCCGCTGGGTGGCGCCTCCCGTCAGTACGCGCTCGGTGTCACCCTTTCCTGCAGGTAATGAGCCACGGGCCGAGCCCAAGAGGCGCTGCTTAGGCCGGGCTTCGCCAAGGCGCTATAAGGTTGATTCCTTCCTCTTTTATTCTTTTCCAAATATTGTAAGATCCATAAAATATTCATATTAACTCCAAATTTGATGATTCAAATTTCTAGTAGCTCATAAAATCATGATCTATCTCATGGTGCAACTTGCACATTTTTCCAGAAACTTTTTATTCACAAACATTTATCAAATCTTGTTTTTCTATTTCTGTGATGAACTTTAGAAAATCACAGAGGGCTCATATTTGATCCAAATGCCATGATTCAAATTCCTAGATGCTTCTAAGTTCATAACTTAGTTTATGAACATTTTTATTAATACTTTCTGTACCACATAAATTATTGAGCCATTTCTTCATATTTATCAACCTTGCAAATTCATAGGAAATTCATTTGAACTCCAAATCCAGTGAAACCAATTCCTAGATGCTTCTAAAATCACCCTTTGTTAAATGGGTGCCTTTTCTCATTATTCAAAATAATTCTTCTGTACACTTCTTGAAATTCCATAACCCCCTTGATTCCACCTTATGAAAATGTTCAGAGATATCCATCCATCAAATCCCAATGAAACCACTTTGGTCATCCCTCATATTACCAGAGGTATCCTAGAAAAGTCCAACTCATATTTTTAGTGCACTTTTATTTCCTGCCTTGTTGTTTTGCTTATTGTGGTTGCTTTCGACGATGGTGGACGAAGTAGACGAAATGCTCGGAGTTGGACCAGAGATATTTGAAGACCTCGAAGACTTTGTTGAAACAGGCAAGCAGCCCTTTGACCATGTTTATGAAACCTTCTTATACATGCCATATAGTTCGTTATATTTGTTGTGATCGAATCATGATGAGATGGTGAACCACGTGGTTGGTTGCCTCAAGTTACATTCCTCGCTGATACTTGCATTGTGCATGGCCCTACCTTCTTATGAGGGTTATGCCGTGGGAGTAGATAGGATGCTAATGTAGATGCTATGCAAAAGGGATGGGTTTATGCATGGTGAAGGAGGCAAAGCTTTTTCAAAAGATTTTTCAAAACCCCATCGGGTGCCACTTATGCCCGAGGGAGATGATGAGATGGGTGACCACTTGATGACGGGTGTGCCAAGGAAGTGTGTGTTGTTTTCAAAACAGATTGGTCGGAGTATGCAACTGCTATTCCAACCTTACATGCGCAACCACTCTACCCTTATATGGGAAAGGGCATTGTTGAGTACCTAGACCGATACTTCAGCTTGGAGCCCGTGACATTAGTGACGGGAGAGTTGTTGGTGCGCTTCCGACGGGTCGTATGTAGGGCGGCCATGACTATTTTTCATGCACCTGGACACACTGCTGTACTCGTGCTTGTGGTATGTGATGAATATGGGAGCGAGGCTCCACAATTTTATGATGTGAAATGTTTGGCACGGGGTTACTATAAGGTGGCCCATTTATTGTTGGGAAAGGTGTGCTCTTGGTATTGGGTCCCTTTGGTGAAAATTCCCCGTCTATGGGTAAATTGAAACCCGTGAAACTATTAAAGCCTTCCACTCAAACAGTTTAACCCCTTACCCCACTTGTTTTAAACCAAGGGATGGTTGTAAAGTACATTCAAAAAGGGACTTTGGTTAAAAGGGTTTACCAATTATGAGAGGGTTGGGCCCACTTATTTAGTTAGTGGGTTGGGCCCATTTTATGGAATTTTAAAGCCCATGGTTTTAAATTTCAGATTTAGTTGTTATTCAGACTCAAAATGCTTTTAAAATTTATTATATGAATCTTGTATCTTGCCAAGACATGGGTTCTTCGACACAAAGATATTGGTTGCCACGGGTTTTTAATGCCCCATAAGGGATGTTGGAAAAATTTGTTTAAGGAAAAGCTGGACGCCTCAATGTAAGCCCTGGGTTAAGGAGGGCCAATTAAGAAGTTTAGGGTTTTATATAAGCTCACCATAATGGCCTCTTGGAAAAAGTTGGTTAAACCGTTAAGCTTCGGGTTTAAAGTGAGTTATTTGGGATTGCACCAACCTGTAGATTTGAGGGGTTCCCCAATGGGAGTCCCGAAAAAGGTTTATGGGCTTTATTCCAATTAGAACAAAGGTTTTTTAAAGACCAACTATATTTCGAAACCCTAAAAGGTTATTTATATTTAATTGAAATAGAACCCCGGATAAAAGCCAATTGTTTCAAAAGGAAAAGATGGTACGGTAAAAACGGAAAATTTAGTTTGCTTAAACCCAAGATTTTTAAAAAATTCCTTCCGGGAAGGCCCACGAGGGAGGTTTCGCCCTCCTTCCAACTTCGGACAACCGGGGTTAAATGGTCGGACAAACATTTTCGGTAATATAAATTTAAAATTTATTGAAACCAAACCCGGGTTAAAGGCCCTTCCGTAACCTTGCCCCAAAAGGTAGGAGTTCGGAAGAAAATCCAAAACAATTTTAGGGCAAACCTTTAACATTTAGAAAATGAAAATGTGCATCGGGAGGACCAGGCCCCAGGGGGGGGGGGACCCCTGGGCCCCCCCGTGGCCCTGTGGAATCCGCCCCCAAAATTTTTGGGGTCAAAAACATTATATTAATCCCAAGGACCGAAGCAAATCTTTCTTTTTAGAGCGTTTTCAAGCAATATATCACCCCAACTTAAGGAAATTTTCAAAGGTGATTTCCCCATTTGGGATCGGACCCTCAAACCTTAATGCGTGAGGGTTGTGCAATGGGTGGGGCCCAAAACCTGGGGATTGACGAAGCAAGGACAACAATTTTTCGTGCCGGGGGGATGGGAAAACCTACCCCGATGTTGGAGTTTAAAAACAGAGTGGATCCAAGAAGACCAGGAAGCCACTTCGAAAATGGAAAGATGGATGCCCCAAAAGATTTAAAACCCTGGTTAATATAGATTCAAAAGGTGGTTTGGTCGAATTTGAGGATTTCAACGATCACCTTCTTACGGGAGGGGGTCAAATTTGGGAGGGGGTCCCAATCGGGTTTGGGGAAAGGGCGGGAAATTACCGTTTCGGCCCCCCGGGGAAAACCCTATCCTCCTTATTGTATAGAAGGGTGCAAGAGTGGTCTCCCAATCAAGGGGTCCCCGAATATATTAGATTGTTGAAGGTTGTTGCCCACGGCAAAACCCCCAAAACATCGGAGAGGGTAAAAAGGGGACAATGGTAGGGTCCAACCAAAAGCTTCCTTACGCCAAAAACACTCCGAACGGCGAAGCTTCAATTTGATCTTTTCTTATCCGCCATAATAGCCCGCTACCCACCCCCCTTCCAGCTCCTCAAATCCCGAATAGTTCAAACTTTCGGGCGGTTTGTTTCCTTAATGGGGCCCCCTTTCATTAAATTTGGCCCAAAGTTCCACTCAAAATAAATTCCCAAATCGGGAAATAATTTCCCCGACATTTTGTGGGTGAGCCCCCCCCCAAACTTAATGTTAAATTTACCACCCAGGGAGGGTTTTCGGCAGCCTTTCGGGCGGGAGTGTTTTTCCATTCCCACTGGCGGTAACCCAAGGCCCCTTGAGCCTCCTTCGGGTGATTCAAACGCCGGGCCTCTTTATTTCCTTTATTGGCCAAGGCCCCTTTTTTTAACTCAATCCCCCCAAATTCCAACAACCCAGAAGGCCCCCAAAGTCCGGATAGGGGGGGCCCCTCCAGGGAAAGGGTTTAAAAGGAAGCCCCCCCGGACTACATTACCCGCCGGGCAAGCATTCCCCCCGGCCCGGCAAGTGGTTTGTTCATGCCCACCCCGCCTTTGGCCCAGGATCCTTTTGGGGGTCAGTTTTCAGGGGGAATTCCATGATGCGGTCCATCCTCCTACCCGCTTTTCGCCTGGGGTTTCCCCGCACACCCCTCCCCTTTTTAGGGTCAAAACCCCTGGAGAAGATAATTGGGGCGCAAAGAGTGGGCGGGGGTTAAACAAGAGGGCGTGCTCCATGGCCCGGGTCTTCGGGAGCCGGCCCCACAGGGGGTTTCATTTCCTGGGGGCTTTCCCCGCCCTTTTGGGGTCCAAAAATGGGCA
The DNA here is from genome assembly GCA_021437245.1 of Aegilops speltoides. Taxonomy (NCBI): domain Eukaryota; kingdom Viridiplantae; phylum Streptophyta; class Magnoliopsida; order Poales; family Poaceae; genus Aegilops; species Aegilops speltoides. The sequence continues at coordinate 198,339,463 of CM038147.1, forward strand.
GGGTCCGTTTTGGGGCCGCCCGGACCCTTTATCGGGGGATTCGAGACCCCAAGGAGGGAATCAATCTGGGAAGGGGAAAAATTCCCCCCGGGAAAGCCGCCCCCCCGGGGAAAATTTCCAGGGGGAGAGTCCCACCAGGGTCGCCCGGGAGGTTAAAATTTTTCTCCAAGAATGGTTCCAAGCCGAGGAAATTTTTTGAATGGGATCCTTTTGCTTCCGGACAACCGTTTTTGTATTCGAATTTGCCTTTTTAACCAATCGCCCTTTTGAATGGGGATAGGAGCAAAAACCCTGTCCGCCCTCCCAGCCGGGCGGACCCGGTTTCAAGAGGGATTCATTCCGGAAGGGGGGCGAAAACTACCCCCACCAAGGGGTTTTGGAAAGGGTCCAATCCCCCCAAGGGGAGAAGGGCCGTAAACCCGGGAACCTCAAAGGGGGAAAGGTCTTACCGAGGGTTCCCCGGGGGGCCCCCGATTTCCCTGGTCGCCCTCCAAAGGGGTAAAAAAAGGATTTTGTAATAAGGAATCCCATTTTGCTTCAGGACAAGGGTTTTACCTTGTAGTTGGATTGTTTAGGTGTGGGCCCGTTAATGTAAAGACCCGGGCAACCCAGCGGGGGACAGAGGGTCTTCACAGGGACTGGTTCCAGGCCAGGGCCCAACCGGACCCAGGGACCAAGGTCCCTGGAATTTATTCGGATCCCGAATTGATAGTTGGTTTTTGCAAACCGTACTCCCGGGGGCCCAACTTCCCAGGCGTGGGGAGCAAGGGCAGGGGTTTTTCCCCTTTTCTGAGGAGGTAAAACCCTACCCGCTTGAAATTATAATTGGGAGAAAAGTATCACCACGAGATGGAGGCAAACCCAAACAGCCTTTTGATTGTTTAATTTTTCCCCGGTTAAAAACCCCGGTTTTAAGCCCGGAGGGTGGTTCATTCGGTTCAATTGGAGTTAAACCATTTCTTGCCTTCCACGAAGGAAAGTCCCACCGCAGGGACGGGTCTTAATCTTTTTTATATTTGGACCGCCGTTTATCCCATCCCGACACCCCCCAGTCCAACCCTTAAGAGCCCCAACCAGGCTTCAAGACCTTCACCAATTGTCGGCCAAGGGGGTCCCTCTTTCAAGAAGAGGAACACCGAAGGCCCTCCAAAATAAATTCCAATTCCCCCAAAGGGAATAAATTCCAACAACCCGCGTTTTGTGGTGGCCCACCCCCCGCCTTTCTTAATGCTTTTTTTAAACCCCTCGGGCTTAAGGGTTTTGGACCCTTGCGGGGAGTCTTTCCCTTTATTCGGATTCCCCCCGGAACCCAACCCCCTTTCCGCCCCCACGGGGGAGCCCGAAGGTCAGGGCGGCCCGGACCCCTTTTAAGGGCCAAGGCCCTTTTCCAACCTCTCAACCTTGCCCCGTTCCAAAAGGCCCCAATTCCGGGCCCCTTCAACAAGTGCCCGCCTTTCTTGGGCCCCCTCCACACGGGAGGCGAAAGCCCAGGGCCAAGACCAACTTACGATTTCGATGGGCCCCCAAAGGGAAAGTCATTCCCCCCGAGGGCGGTATGCGGGTTTGGTCCCCCCGCCGGGCTTCTTCCGTGGATTTTTTGGAGGGGCCAGTTTTACATTTGGCCAACCCCGGATTTTCCCCTTCAAATTTTTAACCCCCCAACCCCCACTTCCCCCAAGATTCCGGGCGAAAGTCGGGGGCCTTTGGGAAAGCCCAAAAGGTGGCCGAGTATGGCCCAAGGGTCTTTCCCCGGGGAAAAGAGGTTTTAAAGCCCAGAGAAGGTAAGGCCCCCCCCTCCCGGGGTTTGGGGAAAAGGGTCAACCCCCCAAAGGAGACCCCCAGGGGGCAGCCCCCAAGAGGGGAAATCCCGAGGGTTCAAAGCCCCGCCTTTCCCCGAACCCGCCCCTCCGGGAATTAAAGGGGGGCCCAGTAAACTTCATTTGGGCCCGGGAAAAAATTTTCTTGATCCGATTGGCCTCCCGAGGAGCCGCCTCGAATCGCCGGAAAAGTAAGCTCGCCGGAACACCGGGACCCAATTTGCATTTTAACCCCCCTTTGGGGGGGTAGCGCAACAAAATTGTCGGCCGCCCCCTGAGCCGCCCGTCCCTGCATCAGAGTAGGGCGTTTGAGGAATAAGGGAAAAAGGGTCCGTGCCAAGGGGCGGGGGGGATGAAATTCCTTCAGGGGGAAAAGCCTAAAAAGGAGGCCGGCCTCAAGAGGGGGAAGGACCCGAGGGTCCCTCGGGAGGGGCCCCTTCCCATTTGGAATAGTCCGGCCTGAAAGAGGGGGTTTTTAATAAAGCACCGATTTTGCCCGGGTCCAAAGTTTTTACTTTGAGTTCATTGTTTCCCGTGGAATGTGGGAACCGCCCAATAAGTGGGAAGCCCATGCCGCCCTTCGTGGGGAGAGCCCAGGTGTACCGTGGGCCCGAGAGGCAAAGTTCGCCCTGGGGCCGGGAGCAAGGAGCTGGGGGCCCGGGGTCCCAAATGGGGTGAAAGAATTTACCGCCAAGGGGGCTTGAGCCGCCGATTGAAGGGGTTTGAGGAGAAAAGCAAACCTTTGAAGGAAAAAGGTGCCCAGTGCCCCGAGACCCGATTTTAAACGCGTGGGAAAACAGGTTGGTTTTTTCCCCATATGTGGCGGATGCCGGGCCGTTCGGGGGGCCCGGAATGGGAAGGTTTGCTATTCAAGCCCCAATCACCCGGGTGGTTTTTCCCCGGGGCACCATAGACCCGCCCACTTCACAAATGGTGTTCAATGGGCCCGGTTAGAGTTTCTTTGAGAAAGGGGGCCGGAAAGGGCCCTTTGAGGGCCAAGAGGGAAGGGGGTTCCCGAAGAGGAGGAGATGGCCGAAAGGCCTTGGTTGAAAGAGTTCCATCGCCAGATTTTAAGCCCATGGGCGGGGAAGGCCACCGGGCCAAATGCCCTGCAATGACTTAAAAGGGGGTGAACCGAATTTTATTAAGCTTTCCCAAACCGTTTAAAATCCGGAAAGGGGCCCTGGGGCCAGGATGATTGGTTAGCCGGGGGCGGGGTTTTGGCTCACAAAAAGGCTTTTTGGTCTAAAAGTGGTGCCACCCCACCGAGGGTTACCTGGGCTGAGTAAAGGTCCGGATTTGCCCGGGAAGGGCCCTTGGGGGGGTCAAGGTTTTTTGGTTAGCAGAATTTCTCCGAATTCGATGAAGGGTCAGCCTGATAGAGGGTCAAGGAGGCTCCCCTGGAAACAACGAAGGTTTGCCCTGGCCGGGCGGGGCCGACCCGAAACCCATTTTGGGGAAGCGGTTGGTTGATAAGCCTTTAAAAAGAGCCAAATGAATTTTGGTTTTAAAACGAATTTATTTAAGCCTTTTTGTCGTAACCAAGTTTAAAACCCTCCAAAAGTTCTTTGGTATAAAAAAGGGGTTTAAAAAGGTCGAGGGTTTTCAAAAAGGATTTTCAACTTTCCAACGCCTTGGTCGTAAAATGGTGCGACAAACGGGAACCGGTTAATCTTTAAACTTAGTAAGTTAAGGTGGGCAATTATACAGGCCCGATTTGGGGGGTTCTAAGGTCCCTTTGCCAAGGGGAAAAAACCGGGGTCGCAGTTTCCCCCTTCCTCGGGCTGCCTTTTAGGGTGCCAACCGGGCCAAAGTTTGGGCCAAGGGGTGCAAGGCGAAACAAAAGCCAAACCCAAATTTGAAAAATGATTGGCGGAAATATAGGCCAACTGAGACCCAAACCCCCAGGTGTTGGCTTTATGGAGGGCTTGCCAACCCCTTTTAGAAGGCCTTTTCCGATAAAAGCATCCCTGGTTTGTGGAAAGGTTAAGCAACAAAGACGAAAAATTTAGCGGTCTTAATCAAAAGAATCCCCAAGGTCCTCCCCCCGGTCCTGGGGTTTTTTTGACTTAACTGGTTCATTTGAAAGGGGAACTTATTTGAAAAGAATTGTAAAATTATTTAAAAATGAATAAAAATGGTTGACTTTTTGGTTTTGTTCCCCCCTTGTGGGGGGTGGGCCCTGCATTTTGCCGGCCCTTTGGGGGTTTGAGTGCCTTTTAAAAGGAGATGCCGCGGACCATTTAATTAAAACGAATTGGGATTGCGAACCAAAAAGACGCCCCAATGTGTTATCTCTTTTAATGGGGCTAGAAAGTTAGTTGGGCCGGGTTTCGGGAAACAAACCTAGTAAAGGGCCTGATTGGCGGGCGACTCCTTTAAAGGAACATGTCAATTTTGTAAGGCACCCAATTTGGGGATTTGTCCGTTACAGTTTTAAACCCCTCCATTGGCTTGTAAATTTTATCCGCGATTATAGGCCAATTGCAACCCGCTTTAAAATTCAATAGTCCTGGGGAATTTTTAACCAAGAGGTTATTGGGACCGGGACCATTTTGCCCATGGCCAATTTACCATAATAGTTTAGTTTTGACCTTTAAAGTCGTTTTCCCCTTTGGGGGCGACCCCCCCGGGGCCCGGTTTGGTGGAGCGGCCGGACTATTTGAAGTCCAAAACGGGGGGTGTTTGGCCCCCAATTATTTAATTCCAATAAAAATTTGGGTTTTTAAGGGTAAATTGGAAACCCCCCAAAAATTTAAATAACCCAAAAGGGGGTTTGGTGCCCCTTCCGCCCCAAATGACCCTTAGCCCACTTCCTTTTTGCTCAATAACCAAAAAACCTTTTTAACCCGTGTTTTGGGCCCCCCCAATGAAAGAAAATTTCCCCATTTGGCCCCCCTTTCAAAACAAAAACCCCTTTTCCTTTAAACCCCCTTTTTTTTTTCAACCCTTTAAAGAAAAGGATTAAAGGAAAAAGAAAAAATAAAGACCCAACCCTAAAAGAAAAAGATCCAAGTAAGGAAAAAAAATAAAAGCCCGAGAACCCAAAAAATTGGGAAGGGGTTTGAAACCCAGGGAAATTTTAAATTTTAAAAAGGAGAAAAAACAATTTGGGGGTTTTTGGGGAAAAAGGGTTTTTGGGATCCCCCCCTTTTTTTGGGTTTTTTTTGGGTCTACCCCTATGCCCCTTTAGTTTTTAGTTTTTTGCCCCTTTGGGGAAAAATTAAAGGTTTTGAAAAAAGTAAACTTTGCCCTAAAAATCTAACCCAAAAAGGTTTTGTTTCCGTTTTTTTTGACTTAGCCCCCGGATTTCCCCCCCCATTTTTTTTTTTAAAAATTTAAGCCCAAAAAATTTAATTCCTTGACCCAAAAGTAAACTTTAAACCTAAAGTGAAAACCGGGTTTCTTAAAACCAAAAGAAATTTGGGACCCCAAAACCCCCCTTTTTTTTGAAATTAAAAACAGAAATTTAACTTGGGATTTTAAAGGGAATTTAAAAAAAATTAATTTCCGGGTTGTTTATCCCCTTCAAAAAAAAGGGAAAATAAATTTAATTTTAAATTTAAACCCCCGGGGAGAAAAAAAATTTACCCCCAAGGAAACCCTTTTAGGGGGAAAATTTAAATTTCCCCCGAACCCGGAGGGAAAAAAATTAAAATTAAAAAAAGTTAACAAAGGAAACAGGGGCCCTGGAAAATTTTGGGGAAACCCCTTTTAAATTTGAAAAGCTATATTTTAGTTTTCCCCAATGGTTGGGGATTTTTGGTTTATTTGTAAATTTTTGGAAAAAAAATTTAAATTTTGGTTTGAAAAAAGGTGCTTTTTGGATTTAATTTGTTTTTTTAAAGTTTAAAAAAACATTCTAACCCCTTAAAAGGGAATTGGTTAAAAAAAATTTAAATTTTAAAGAAAAAATTATTTTCCCCCGAAAGGGGAAAAAAATTAAGGGTGTGTCCTACGGACTAAAACCCTCCGGTTTATATAGACATCGGAGAGGGCTAGGGTTACACAGAGTCGGTTACAATGGTAGGAGATCTACATATCCGTATCGCCAAGCTTGCCTGCCACGCCAAGGAAAGTCCCATCCGGACACGGAGGAAGTCTTCAATCTTGTATCCTCATAGTCTTGGAGTCCGGCCGATGATGATAGTCCGGCTATACGGACACCCTCTAGTCCAGGACTCCCTCAACGGTGATTGAAAGAATTTCATCCGCCGAGGGCGGGTTGCATGATGCCGTCAGAAGTTTGCTGGCGGGGTTTGAGGTACGTAAAAATGACATACCTTTTGACAGTTTTACACATAAAGTGCGCCCTGTATAGATAGTAGCCCCTGAGACTCGGTATGTTGTCGAAAGCGACAACGTGCCGAGGATCATAATCTCAGGTATTAATTCTCGCCTTTCCTATGCAGGTGGCGGATAGTCCGGTGGCCAGCCGTACTAATGGAGTTGCCGAACTAAAGCGGCAACTCGACGTTGCAGATGCGGACATCGCGCTGGTCAATAAACGACTTGACGAGTCACAAGGTAGGTTGTTTCTCCGTGGTCACCTAGTAAGGGAGCTGATGCTCACTCCTTACAACATGTATGCTTAATGCAGATGGTGCCACTGCTGTGGAGGACCTTCGAGCAGAGCTTGCTCGAGCCAAGGAGCAGGCCGGAAGGAGTCATGCGGCAGCCTCGAAGGCGGCCGAAGAGCTAGAAGCCGAAAGGGCTGCTCACTGCCGAAGGGAGGAGATGGCCAAAATGGCCGTGAAGCTGAAAGATGTTACCGACCGCTATGAGATTCTTGAAAAAGAACACCGAGTGGATCAGGAAGACCTGAAGAGGGCCACCGCCGAAGCCAAGGATGCCCGTTCTGCAATGAGGGCTATAAAGGAGGAGTTGCGTCAGGCCGGAGACATTGCGGCTGGCAAGCCCTTTCTGCTGCGCAGGAAGTTCACAGATAAGAAGTATGCTCAGCTTGGCCAGCTATGGGGTCCGGAGGATCCTTATATGGATTTAGCGGCGAGTGCGGCATATGCTGTTGTGCACTTCCAAAGTCAAAAGGATCACGAGACGGAAGAGCTTTTTTGGTCTCAACTCCACATTCCGGAGCGTTCACTTCCGTTGACCGATCGGTTGGCTGAGTGGGCTGAGCTGAATAGATTGTCCAGACTTGCCATGACGGATGTAGTGGCTCATCTGTGGCCAGATAGGCCCAAGCCGATGAGTTATTTTGGCTTATTGCAGCAATTCCTCGGGGCGGTGCCGCATATCAAGGTGATGAAGCAGTCGGCATGCATAGAGGGTGCACGGATGGCCCTCGCCCGTGTGAAGACATACTGGACGGAGATGGATGCCACCGATGTTGCAACCCGGGGTTTGGACGAGAGCCGGTTACCCGCCGAGCACTATTTTGGGGAAGTTCTACGGGGTGCTTGTGTAATAGAGTCGCAGTGCTCAAAAAATGTCATGTTCAAACGATCTTTATGATATGTAAAACGATATTCATAATATAAGTGCTTTTTATACTTGTGCGTTCAAGTATTGAAATATCTCCTGTGCGGCCGTTTATGTATACTTGTGTATAACCTGAAAGATGGCAGTCTTTGGCTTCAGCCCCCACGCACATGGTGCGGGGGTGTTTGCAAAATAGCGCATTTTCACACTTAATCCAATGTCTTGGTCCTGTGAAGGAGGTGGTAGCTTAGCAAACGAGGCAACCGGACTATAATGCTTTATCACTTTCACTTAGCCATAGGAGTTCGAAGGTGGGGCTACGATATAGCCCCTAGGGGCACCGCGCTCTCCGAGTTCGGGGCGCGTGTGTGCCTGACCGGGAAGCGGTCCTTCGTCAAAGCGGAGGAATTCTAAACATTCCAGAGGTCGATCGAGTGGTTGACCAGTCTCTCGCTATATCATGACAATCGGTTTTGGCTTTCTCTCTTGAGGTGCTCGCCCGGCGAACCGGGCACAATCGCGATAGTTCTCCGGTGCCGCATTAGCTGATGATACGGGCGTAAGGCAGCAAAACACGTGAGCCGGCAAACCCAACATTTGACCAAAGACATGATTCGAGCTGATGCATATAAGGCCTAACTCGAGACGCCAACACTCCACGAGGTGTTTGGTCTTTATGATGACGGTAGATCAATGCCCTAAGCCCCTAGTGTCCGTGCACGCTGAAATCCTCCGACGCGGCTGATGCCAAAACGCCGCCTCCTCTCTGGTTATGGTAAGAAACCAAGGGATGTATAGCGACAAGAGACAGTAAAAAAGGTTTACGCAGGGTCTTAATCTGAAAAGAATCCTTGTAACCGGTCCCTCTTGCGTCTGCTCATGTGTCTCCATTGTCTTTGTATCTCGGGCGGGTGTAGCACGCTGTTCATCTGTAAAAGAGAGGAACTTAGTTTGAAAAGAAATCGTACGAAAAATGTATTTAAAACAGTATGAATAAATGAATAAAGTTGAGCTTTTATTGGCTCTTATTGTTCATATCGCAGCCCTTGTGAAGGGGTGTGCGGCTAGGAAGCCCCTAGTTTATTTGTGCCGGACTCGCCTAGCCGTGTCCGGGGTCTTGAGCGACCTTGTAAGGAGATGATGCCGCGTGGACTGGGCATTTTAAGTGTAAGAGACGCGTAGTGCGGTATTGCGTTAAAGCGGGCGAAAGCTTCACGTCCCAATATTGCTTGATGGCTACTTTTAAATGGGGCGACATGGAATATTAGCTTTTCGCAATGGAAGTTGTCGGGTGAACCGAACCAAACTTCTAGTAATAAGGAGCCCGTGGACTTGGCGGAAGGGTCTGGCGTCACTCCTTTGAAGGAAGTTTGGCTATGGAGAATTTTAGTAGGGTCTATCCCCAAATTGCGGATTGTGTCCGGATATAGCAGGTTTAAATCGCTGCCGCCATCCATTAGGACTTGTGTAAATTGTAGTCCGTTGATTATAGGATCCAATATCAGAGCAGTCCATCCTGCGTTTCGAATACTTCTGGAATAATCCAGGTGGTCAAAAGTAATTGGTTTTGACATCCAATCTCGGGATTCCGCTGGGGTGGACCGTGCAATGCGTACTTTAGCGGGTGCCGCACTATTGTTCCGTATTATCACATGAAGTGAGTTTACTGTTTTGACTTCTTGTGGGAAAGTCTTTTGTTTTCCGGCGCGCTGCTGGTGGGGTTCGTCATCGTCCTCGCTTGGCGTGTCAAGCCCCTTGTGTTCGGCGTTGAGTCAGCCGGACTGCTTGAAGACCCAACAATCTCTGTGGGTGTGGTTTGCAGGCTTCCCGGGGGTACTGTGAATTTTGCATATCCTATCCAAGATTTTGTTTAGGTTGGATAGCTCGTCACTGTTGTCCTTAAGAGGCAGTGTTTTGCTGTTCGGCCGAGAGCTTTTGAATCCGGCGTTGACCGCCGTGTTCTTTGGGCCATTTTCCTTATTTTGGCGTTGATCTTTTCTGCATCGTGATTTTCCATTTCCATCTCTGATCTCGGATGTACTCGGGTCGCTGGTGTTGCATCTTGCCAGCCAGCTATCTTACCCCGCGCAAAAGCGGGTCATGAGGCTTGTTAGCGCAGCCATTGTTCTTGGCTTTTCCTGGCCAAGGTGTCTGGCGAGCCATTCGTCTCGGACGTTATGTTTAAAAGCTGCTAAGGCTTCGGCGTCCGGACAGTCAACTATTTGGTTCTTTTTAGTGAGGAACCTGTTCCAGAATTTGTGCGCTGACTCTCCGGGCTGTTGAGTTATGTGACTTAAATCGTCTGCATCCGGAGGGCGGACATAAGTCCCCTGAAAATTTGCTCTAAACGCGTCCTCGAGCTCTTCCCAACTTCCAATGGTATTTTCTGGGAGGCTTTTGAGCCAATGCCGAGCTGGCCCTTTGAGCTTGAGGGGTAGATATTTTATGGCGTGGAGATCGTCTTCTCTAGCCATATGTATGTGTAGGATGTAATCCTCCATCCAGACTCTGGGGTCTGTTGTTTCGTCATATGCCTCTATGTTTACAGGCTTGAATCCCGCTGGAAATTCATGGTCCAGCACCTAATCGGTGAAACATAGTGGGTGTGCGGCGCCCCTGTATTTAGGTGTGTCGTTATCTTCGAGCACTCGGCGTATTGTGTTGCTTCCTGGGGCCCTCTTTTTTGGCCCGTAAATGGACCTGACCAGGCCATCCTTTTGGCGAGCATCTTTATGTGTGTCGTGTGCTGGCTTGTGTGCGGCGCCGCTTGCCGCTCTTGGCCTGTCGTCTGGTCATCTATCCGGCCAGGCGACCTCTTTGCCTTTTGATTGTGGTGGCTCTACGGCCTCCTCGTCGAATTCGGGCAGCAGCTTGCGCTTCGGGTAGCTCTTTGCTTGGTGACTATTGCCGTATTTGTCTGCGGTTTTGAGTACTTTGCTCCACCTCATTCTGAGTACGTCTTCCGTTGTTTTGAGCTTTCGTTTCTGCTTCTTCAAACTTCTTGAAGTGGCGACGAGCCTCTTGTGAAGGTTCTTATGCTCCGGTGATGTGTCCGGCGTGAGATCGTCTGGACTGTTGTTTTCGCCGAGGATGGGTTGATTGTCCGATTCATTTTGTTCGGATGGTTGCTTTGTTGCATGTTCGTCATCCACTGGTTTGCCCTGCTCTACGGCTGGGTCATTATGGGTGATGTTGTTATCGAGGCGGGACTTTGGGCGGCGCTTGCGTCGCCGTTTTGGTTGTTTTTTGGGGGAATTATCCTTCGCCGCGTCCCATTGTTCCTCGTTATCGCTTCCTTTTCGTGTGCCCACCATGTATATGTCATGAGTTGAGGTGGCTTTCCAGTGCCCAGTAGGTGCTAGTTCTTGGTCATCTCCGACATCGTCGTCCATACCGTCGATGTCTTCGGAGTCGTAATCTAGCATGTCGGTTAGATCGTCGATAGTGGCTACAAAGTGGGAGGTGGGTGGGCTTTGAATTTCTTCATCGTCCGCATCCCAACCATCCTGACCGCAGTCCGGCTAGGGTTCTCCTGATAACGAGAGATACTTTAGCGAATTCAGGATGTCGCCAAAGGGTGAGTGCTGAAAGATGTCCGCGGCGGTGAACTCCATGATCGTCGCCCAATCGGATTCGATTGGCAGGGGCGCAGGAGGTTCGGAGTCCGGCGAGGAGTCCGGCACCTCGGAGCCACGAGCTTTACAAGGGACAAGGTCAGTATTCAGCTCCATCGCTGTAGAGGTTGCAGCCCCCGAGGCGGTGTCTAGCCACCCGTCCTCGATCTGCGCGGTCGGCTCCGAACTAAGGGTCAGAGCGAACTCATGTGCGGCCTCCAGGGCACCATCCGGCAGCAGAGCTAAATCATGCCCGTCGTGACAGTGCGGCTCGCTCGGCTGTGGCTCGAATCCGTCGAAGATCAAGTCTCCGCGGATGTCAGTCGTGAAGTTTAGACTTCCAAATCTGACCTGACGGCCGGGCGAAGCTTCGATCTGCTCGGATGGCCAAGCAAATTGGCCCGCAGCAAAGCCGCCAATCTGAAGATCTGTCCGGGAGAAAAGTCTCACCACTGGCTGCGTCGTTGTTGATGATCGAAGGAGCCGTCAAGCCTATCCGTGACGACACAGAGGAACTCTCAATGAAAGCACCAATGTCGAAGTCAAAACCGGCGGATCGCGGGTAGGGGGTCCCGAACTGTGCGTCTAGGCGGATGGTAACAGGAGACAAGGGACACGATGTTTTACCTGTGTTCGGTCCCTCTCGATGGAGGTAAAACCCTACTCCTGCTTGATTGATATTGATGATATGGGTAGTACAAGAGTGGATCTACCACGAGATCAAGGAGGCTAAACCCTAGAAGCTAGCCTATGGTATGATTGTTGTAATGGTTGTTCGTCCTACGGACTAAAACCCTCCGGTTTATATAGACACCGGAGAGGGCTAGGGTTACACAGAGTCGGTTACAATGGTAGGAGATCTACATATCCGTATTGCCAAGCTTGCCTTCCACGCCAAGGAAAGTCCCATCCGGACACGGGACGAAGTCTTCAATCTTGTATCTTCATAGTCTTGGAGTCCGGCCGATGATGATAGTCCGGCTATCCGGACACCCCCTAGTCCAGGACTCCCTCAGTGAGCCTATGCCATGGAAGGTGGACGACAAGCTTGCATCATCATTAACACCTCCACCGCCAACAACAAGGAAGGAGACATAATCACATGGGTATGGGCACTCCCCTTGGCAACTGCCAAGCTTGGGGGAGGTGCCCTGGTATCGTATCACCATCACAACTCCTATCTTTACCGTTTTTCTTAGTTCGATCCTTTTAGTAGTATCTTGATTTAGTAGAATAAAGTCATGGCATGATCTAGTTTTGAGTTTTGCTTTATGATCCTTCTTTGTAATTGAGTCCGTAAGCTATATAATAAAGATTAGTGCAAGGGCTTGAGTATTTTTCCATGATCTTGGGTGATTAGAAGAAAAAGAATAAAAAGAATCAAAGAGTTCATATTAATCTTATTGAAAGTAATGACTTCACATAGAAAGAGTATGATGATTTAAAGTTGTTGGGAGTTGATAAATATAGCTTTGGTCATCGTTGCAACTAATAGGAAGTAATAAGGAAAGAGAGGTTTCACATATAGATATATTATCATTGACATCTTTCATGATTGGGAGCACTCATTAAAATATGACATGCCAAAGTGTTGATGTTGGACAAGGAAGACAACATAATGAGTTATGTTTTCTTACATCTGAGATAAAGTATGTTGTTATGGATCCTCTACCATGTTGAGCTTGCCTTTCCCCCTCATGCTACCCAAATTCTCAGCACTAAGTAGAAATACTACTTGTGCTTCCAAATACCCTTAAACCAGTTTTGCCATGAGAGTCCACCATATCTACCTATGGATTGAGTAAGATCCTTCAAGTAAGTTGTCATCAGTGCAAGCAATAAAAATTGCTCTTCAAATATGCATGACTTATTAGTGTGGAGAAAATAAACTTTGTACAAACTTTTTGTGGATGCAATAAAAGCGACGGACTGCATAATAAAGGTTCACATACAAGGGGCAATATAAAGTGACGTTCTTTTGCATTAAGATTTTGTGCATCAACCCTAGATGCGCATGACAACCTCTGTTTCCCTCTGCGAAGGGCCTATCTTTTATTATTATCCTCTACTTTATGCAAGAGTCACGGTGATCTTCACCTTTCCTTTTTTTATTTTATCCTTTGACAAGCTCAGCATGTTGGAAAGAACATGATATATATATATATATATATATATATATATATATCTAATTGGATGTGGGGGAGCATGAATTATTATTGTTGACGTTACCCTTGAGGTAAAAAGTTGTGGGGCAAAACTATAAGCCCCTATCTTTCTCTGTGTCCAATTAAAACTCCGTAACCACAAGTATTGCGTGAGTGTTAGCAATTATGAAGGACTAAGTGATAGTTGAGTATGTGGACTTGCTTTTAAGCTCTGCCATAGACTCTTTCCGATGTTATGTTAAATGCAATTGTTTCAATGACTGAGGGTATAGTTTGTTGATGCTCAATAAGGTTTCTGATTCATACTTTGGCTTTGTGAAAAGATCATCACTTGAACTTGACTAACCTTATGACAAAATTTATATATGTTGCTGTTATGAAATAATCATGATGCCTTCATGTTCGTAATCTATTTTTATCGACGCCTCTACCCCTAAACATGAGGACATGTTTATTGTTATCGGCTTATCGCTTGAGGACAAGCGAGGTCTAAGCTTGGGGGAGTTGATACATCCATTTTGCATCATGCTTTTATATCAATATTTATTGCATTATGGGCTGTTATTTCACGTTATGTCACAATACTTATGGCTATTCTCTCTTATTTTACAAGGTTTACATGAAGAGGGAGAATGCCGGCAGCTGGAATTCTGGGCTGGAAAAGGAGCAAATATTGAAGGACTATTCTGTGCAACTCCAAAAGTCCTGAAACTCCACGGAATACCTTAAAATATATAAAGAAAAATCATCGCCAAAGATGAAGGCCAAGGGGCCCAAACCCTGCTCACGAGCGTGGGGGGCGCGCCCCCCCTGGGCGCGCCCCCTGATGTAGGGCGGAACCCTAGGGGCCGATCTTTCACGTTTGGAGTGGATCCTACGGTGAAACATGAAGAACGTGCGGAAAACACAAAGGGGAAATCTCGGGGAGGAACGAGAGAATCACTCAACCGACAAGTATCGATCACAAGGGCTAGATCACCGAACACATGAGGTAGCACAAGATTCAAAATCAACAAAGGAAAGATACAAAGGTAACCGTTCTTCTCCGAGAGGAGGTCTTGAATCCATGAGGGGATCTTCCCGTAAAGGGGTCTTGAATCCAAGTGGATCTTCTCCGAAGAGGCCGCAGTCTCTCACGAGGAGGAGATCCGATGGATGAGCGAGGCTCTATCTCACAAATGAGCTAAATCAATGCTAACCCTAAAACGTAGGTGGAGGGGGAGTATATATAGCCTAAGGGGCGAAGGGGTACATGGGCCTCGGCCCAGATGAGCTGCACGCAGGTAGGGGAGTCCGGATATCCGGGTGTCGGGCTGGATGTCCGGGCCTTCACGAGGTGCCGGATGTCCGGGCTAGCGGGCCGGATGTCCGGGCTGGAGTGGTCGTTGCTTCTGCTCTCTGGATAGCGTGCGCCGGATTTCCGGGCAGGCGCCAGATGTCCAGCGGCTCAGGAAGAGCTGGATGTCCGGGCCTCTGGCCGGATGTCCGGGCTAACGGGGTTCAGCTTCTGGATGCGTTCTGTGATGGGCGCCGGATTTCCGGGGTCGGGCCGGATGTCCGGGCTTGCGGGGAGGGCCGGATGTCCGGGCTGGGGCCGGATGTCCGGGGCCTGTAGTAGCTGGCTCTTCTTCCTTCTCCTCTTCCATGCTTGGCCTTTGTCCTTTGATTCTCCATGGTCATCTCGGTTGTACCTGAGTATAGGCAAGGTCCATGCATGAGGTAGCAACCATGTCTCACGCGAATGGAAAGGGGAAGCATTTAGGAACGGGTTCACCTTGTGTCCAATGGCGCATAGTCGAGGTCTCATCTTATGTATCCTTGGGGCTTGGGGAGTAGCCGGAGTGTACATGGGGATGAACGTGGGATGCTCCGCATCATCTCCCCCCCCCTTGGGAAAGATCCGACCTCGGATCGTGATCCTCATCACCATGGAAACGGTTGTCGTGGACGGACTTGTAGTTGGACGAAGTTGTAAGCATGGCACAATCCAAGTACTCCAAGGTGTCTCCGGAGTGGTATACATGCAAAAGGAGCAAACACAAAGTACACTTGGAAATACAATGGTTAGCACACACAAAGTGTCCATCATGAAAGAATGAGTCCGTGCGACAAGATAGTGCGTGGCAAGACACAAGATGCTTATCCAAAAGATGTAGAATGAGATGTAAAGCATTCTTGGGAGCAAATGCAATCATTGTGCACACAAATGTGTTATGAATATGAGCAATGCAACCACGATGCAAAATGATGTCATAATGGGATGGTTTATCAAATGTATGAACATGGCAATGGATGCTCAATATGTGGATAGCATCATGCAATTGATGGTCGACAATATGATCATTATGTATGAATAAGCCATCAAGGAAGATCACAACAAATTTGCTAAGGAAGTGAAGAAGCTCAAATATCATGGGTGACATGGAAATACAAGATGCAACAAGGCAATCATAATGTGAGTCAATACATGCATAGGGTGCAAACTTGTGGTGAGTATGATATGTCCATCAAGCATGAGTATGAGCACAATCGACAAATATGGAGGTGTTTGTATACCAATTCTCGATGTTGTGGCAAGAGTGGAAGACCGAAGGTTCATCCAAGAAGTGCGAGCGCTCCTCAATGTGAAGGTCCATGTAGCCAATCTCCAATGTCGCTCTTCCGGTCGCGAGATGTATCATGCAGACAACAAGAAGGAAACAACAATGAAAGAGTGACCCATCCAATATGCAAACTTGAGGATGGCTCAAAGGGAAGGAGTTCACCTTTAGTAGATTCTCGCAAATGTTGGTGTTGCACATCATGTATGCCTTCGCATGACCAAGTTGTCGCATAACGGCATCACCTTGTGAAACCTCCAAAATGAAAGAACATGACAAACACTCGGAAAAACAAATGAGGTTAGCGGAAATGCAAAACCTATCATTCGAGTGGTAAGATACCCAACAAGTGTATGCATCATGCTCATCATAAGAAAGTACAAGGGAGCGTGTCATAGTATGGAGGCATATGATGTTATAACAACCAAGTACAATAGGCTCAATCAAACAAGCATGCATCACAAGTAAGGTGTCAAAGTCTCCATGATCAATAAGCATAGTATGGTTGTACTCAATACAAGTGGATATGAAAGAGGCAACTAATGGACACAAGAGACAATGATCAAGATATATCATGTGAGAGGCATGAGCATATATGTCATCAACCCAAGAACGCAAGTAATATTGGAACATGGGTGATGCAACATAGGAAGCAATCATAGCGATCAAGTCAAGCATGCTAGTAGTGCGAAGATGCAACATACTAGAAGGAATCATGGCAAGCATGTCATGTGTGCAAGTAGTGGGTATGAATAATTCACATGTCATAGCAGAAGCATGAAAGTAAGATATGAGAAAAATATCATCAATGTACTGGTGAGAGACCATATGTAAATAGCAATGGGGCATCATGACTCTCCCAACACAACAAGCATCAATAACATGGGGCACATGATAAATATGGCAATAGCAACTAGGATCTCCACCAAGCATGCAAATACACATAGAAGTAGCATAATGGTGAATCATGGGTAGATGCAAGCAAGGGTCACAATTGCATGGCAAAGGCATAAGGGTAACATGCAAAGTGAACACGATAGTATGGGCATAAGGTGACAAGTGGTAAATGGCCCATAGCCGTGTGAGAGCCAAGTAGAAGAGATGCGCGTAGTCCTTGCGCGAAGGGTATGGTGGTAAGGATAGTCCACGGGATCCCAAGTCATTGTTGCTCTCAAGAGCTCGCTTCGTCAACTCTTGGTATTGAGAGGTTGACGAGTATACGTGAGTACCTACACAAGACAAAGATAAAGGAAAAATTGTGTGTGCGTGGTAGATGTACACATCATCCATCATGATGCGCACGTGCATGTGTCGGTTAGCACAAAATAGCCAATGCTCAAATAAATGAGATGCGCGATATAGAAACATGTCATCCATCATGAGAGGTTTATTATTATGTATGGCATAATGGAGACTCAAGGGATGTAATGCATCATGAGAAATATCTAGAGCATTGTTATTCATGGAATGCATAAGGTGCACGCAATCGTGGGAATCATGCAAAGTATGGAATGCATCAAGATCTCCTAATATGTATGAGGAAACTATGGGGGTCTCCTCATGAGCAAGAGTAGAAACATCGCGTGGAGAATATTGACAACATCCAAAACAATGCATATTAGGAACAATGTGATCATGGCATGACATAGTAGATGAATTGTGCAAATCATGTAAAGGAAGCATGGCAATATGATCACATGAAAAGCAAAAACCAATGACCATCATCTCGTCATCTATGCCATAAGTGCAAATAGGATTTATTTTAATGGGGCATGCATAGTTACTATGTTGAGATTGAAATGATACAATATGGGAAATCTCACTCATAGCATATGAAAAGTTCAATGGGTTGTCCAACCTGATGTGACCAAAAGAATTTTCACATGATATCCTATGGAGCATAGCATCATAACTAGGCAACTCAACATGCTCATCGTCATATTCATCATAAATTGGTAAGTCATGACATGAGGAAGTCGCACTAGCATGAAGCATGGGAATAGGTGGATCAATATCATGGGAGCAATCGATGTCAAGATAGTCCACTAGTGGGACAAGAGAAGTACCATCACCTATGTTACCTTTGGAGCATCGCTCATGTGTTGTAGGTGAGGTGTCAAAGATCCATTCGTTGTCATCTTCATCTTGATGGAACCATGTGGGGGGTGTATCATCGTCCACCATGGCCATCGGTTTTTCCATTGGAGGGATGGACTCGTCGAGGATAGGCATGTCGTCATGTAGGAGACCTAGCACCAAACAAGAAAACACACTAGGAGTAGAGGTTAAGTCGTTAGAAATCATAGTGGCCTCACATGCTGTGTCAACTACCTCACTCGCTAAGTGTTGTGGCTCACTCACTTCCTCAAGGGTGCTCTCACTCATATGGTTGGTGGAGTCACTCAAATGGCACTCAACCTCACATAGGATGTGTGGCATGCTCTCATGTGTGGGGCTAGTGGTGGTCACACTCATCCTCTCATAGGAAATGCTCTCAATGTCATATATGGTGGAGTCACTCATCTCACACATGGGGTGGTGGCTCTCCTCACATGGCAAATTGGGCATCTCGACATTTGTGGGTATCGGAGTGGTGTAGGTGCAAATGTCTCCATGCGCGGTCGTGTAGCTTGACTCGGAGTATGAGTCCAATATGGGCACCGTCTTCACATTGTTGAAAAGGTTCGCGCTTGTCGCCATGGTCGAAGGGGATGGCCCTTGCTCGACCGCCTTGTCACCATCTTGGTGTTGGAGTTCCATATGATGTGGCACCTCGTAGCTCGTCTCCATGACCGAAGGGAGTTTCCCATGCTCGGCCATCTTCCTTGGGGGGATTCCAAAGATGGAAGTGTCGCCCTCACTCGTAGGTAGTCGCCTTGGACTTGATGAAGTCATTATAGGCATACTCGTGGGAAGTAGGCAAAGATGTTGTACGTCCAAAGACGAAGATGCCTTGAGAACACTTGGCAAAGATGCCGAAGTGGTGGTAGTAGCCGTAGCGCCGTATTGGTGGTGGTCGTCTCGTGGTCTTATTTTGTGCTCATGAAGCGTCGACTTGGCGTGAAGTAGGGCTTGTTGGGACTTGTGCATTTACGCTTGTGGAGCATCTTCATGATGATGATGTCGTTGTCGTGCTTGAGCTCGTAGAAGATGTCATTCGTCATCGTCGTGCACATGATGCTTGGAGGTGACTTGCCCTTCATGACGATGTTGATCACGAACGTGATGGTGGTCGCCATGTTGATGTGGACAAGGACGATTTGCACTTGAATCTTTTTCGCGCTCCGAAGACTTGTGTCTTGAATGTCGCCGCCTTGAGGATGACGAAGGGGAAAAAGACTTGATCAAGGCTCTAATCTCCTCCATCCGTGCATCTTGCTCCTCTTTATGTGCGGAAAGCTTCTTGTCGTTGTAGTCGCTTTTCCTTGTTTCAGAGTGATGAATGTCGATGGAGATGTTCTTGATGCGCTCTCGCAATCTTGATTGTGCGCCTTTCATTTGTTGTTGTAGATCCAAGATAGACGCTTTGGAGATGTAGTTGTTCACGCCGTCGTTGTTGTCGTAGACTGGAGAGGAAATGCCTTGCCTATCCATCACAAGACTCGAGCAAATATGAGTGGGAGAAAGAGAAGAACTTATACCAATGTACCTTGACCGATGTTGACAATGAATCAAGTTCACTCAAATGCGGACAATGAAATAGCACTATTGGTACCAATCCTTGTCGGTTCTCACACCTACACAAGTAAAGCTTATGGAGGAGCTCGGTGAGGATAGTGGCACAAAAATTTAATGCAAAATGTTAGAAAGAGTCAATAATGTTGAAAGAGATTCACAAATTCGCAAGCGAAACAAATGGACCAATAGCAATATGGATGGCACACAAAAACGCACACACGGATAGATAAATGGGGTCGTGCAACCAAGGAATGAGCACAGAATGTGGAATCCACGGAAAATGCTCGTGTTGCACAACTCAAGAGAGACGCTAGCACGATTGCTCAATAGGCGGATACAACACTTGTGCACAACCTATAAGATGCAAAATGGATAAACTTCTATCCCAAGTATGCTATGTATGTATGGTTTCCGGTGTTTCTCTCAAGATGATCCAAGATGATCGGATATGACAATCCTATATGCAATGTGGTATGATGCTATGCCACTTGCTTACAAGCTTCTTTGCTCTCTCTTTTTCTTTGCTTAAAAGCTTTATTTCTCTTCTTTTTTTTCTATGGCCACTTTTGCACAATGCACAAACCAATATAGCAATTGTGTATATGCGGGAACAAACTTGTGACACACGATATGATAGCAATATATGCACCATGATCATACGGTATCTATGCTATGGGAAGTATGATCACTAATGTGCACAAGTAACGTTGCCGGCAATACTCAAATGGCTAGTCTCGATAGGCAAGTAACGCAAAAGTAAGGCTAGGGGTTAACAATGCAATGGCAAGGGGAATATACAATGGAGGGATACCACGGTACCAAGATGATATGGAGGTTACCGTCCGGTGATGATGAGTAGCGGTGTTCTTGATGTAGAAACCAAGATGATGGAGACTCGTCCCTAAGTAGCCGAAACACCTTAGGAAACGGAAAAACCGCGAACTCAAAATCTCAAACGTCAAATGTCAAAATGGTGGTAGCGGAGAGCGGTGGTGGTTTGCACTTGGCAATGCGGAAGTGGGATGATGGGCTATACACGGTGTAAGAGTTGGAAGCACGCGGTCCCTAAGTAGCCGAAACACCTTAGGAGACACAACTCACAACACAAACAAAATGGGTTAAGTTGGGTTGGCGGAAGTGTATGGTGGGCAATCCTATGCGGAAGTTATGTTGGTGGTGGTTGATGAAGAAGCAACCGTCCCTAAGTAGCTGAAACACCTTAGCAGACCCGAATCACTACTCAAGCAACCACTAATGCTATATGGATCAAAATGGGTTAGGTTGCAGAAGTCGGTGGTGGTTATGCGGATGTTGTGGTGGAAGCCCTAGGCAAAGATGCCAAAATTCACTAAATTTGATGGAGTCAAATGATGTTGGTGGTATTTTTGTGGGATGGGGGATGTCAAGAGCTTCAAAACGAGCTAAAGAACGTCAAAATCAGACTCTGGATGAATTAGTTATGGCCGAAACGGTGAAACGGGGAGGCTCAAATCTACAGGGGCCGGACATCCGGGGCTCGGGCCGGATTTCCGGGACCTGATGTCCAGAAACTTGTGCGAAAATGCACTCCAGGAGCCGGATGTCCGGGCTATTGGCCGGATTTCCGGGATGGCCGGATGTCCGGGGGTCGGGCCGGATGTCCGGGCTCCAAATCCGAGGATGAACTCGAGGAACTCGATTTTGGGGCGGAAAATTGAGATTTTGGGGTCAAAATTGGAGAGATTTCGTGGATGGAAAGTGGGGAAACTTGGGAAGATGCTAGATCCACTTGAAACCAAGCAAATCCATGGATCAAAATCAACAAAACATCATCAAACCAACAAATCAAAAAAAAATTGGGGGCTATTTTTGGTGGGGATTTTCGGATTTAGGATGAAATCAACAAAATCAAGCTAGAAAACACTAGGTAGGGGCTCCAAAAACGTGATCAACGTGGCTCATGATACCAAGATGATGTAGGGCGGAACCCTAGGGGCCGATCTTTCACGTTTGGAGTGGATCCTACGGTGAAACACGAAGAACGCGTGGAAACACAAAGGGGAAATCACGGGGAGGAACGAGAGAATCACTCAACCGACAAGTATCGATCACAAGGGCTAGATCGCCGAACACATGAGGTAGCACAAGATTCAAAATCAACAAAGGAAAGATACAAAGGTAACCGTTCTTCTCCGAGAGGAGGTCTTGAATCCACGAGGGGATCTTCCCGTAAAGGGGTCTTGAATCCAAGTGGATCTTCTCCGAAGAGGCCGCAGTCTCTCACGAGGAGGAGATCCGATGGATGAGCGAGGCTCTATCTCACAAATGAGCTAAATCAATGCTAACCCTAAAAGGTAGGTGGAGGGGGAGTATATATAGCCTAAGGGGCTAAGGGGTACATGGGCCTCGGCCCAGATGAGCTGCACGCAGGCAGGGGAGGCCAGATGTCCGGGCGTCGGGCCGGATGTCCGGGCCTTCACGAGGTGCCGGATGTCCGGGCTAGCGGGCCGGATGTCCGGGCTGGAGTGGCTTTAGCTTCTGCTCTCTGGATAGTGTGCGTCGGATTTCTGGGCAGGCGCCGGATGTCCGGCGGCTCAGGAAGAGCCGGATGTCCGGGCCTCTGGCCGGATGTCCGGGCTGACGGGGTTCAGCTTCTGGATGCGTTCTGTGATGGGCGCCGGATTTCCGGGGTTGGGCCGGATGTCCGGGCTTGTGGGAAGGGCCGGATGTCTGGGCTGGGGCCGGATGTCCGGGGCCTGTAGTAGCTGGCTCTTCTTCCTTCTCCTCTTCCATGCTTGGCCTTTGTCCTTTGATTCTCCATGGTCATCTCGGTTGTACCTGAGTATAGGCAAGGTCCATGCCTGTAGTAGCTGGCTCTTCTTCCTTCTCCTCTTCCATGCTTGACCTTTATCCTTTGATTCTCCATGGTCATCTCGGTTGTACCTGAGTATAGGCAAGGTCCATGCATGAGGTAGCAACCATGTCTCACGCGAATGGAAAGGGGAAGCATTTAGGAACGGGTTCACCTTGTGTCCAATGGTGCATAGTCGAGGTCTCATCTTATGTATCCTTGGGGCTTGGGGAGTAGCCGGAGTGTACATGGGGATGAACGTGGGATGCTCCGCATCACCCCCCTACCTCGTGGGCCCCCTGATGGCTCTCCGACGTCCATCTTCTCCTATATGAAGTCTTTCGATGAGAAAAAAATAGAAGAGAACCTTTCAGGACGAGACTCCGCCGCCACGAGGCGGAACCAATCTAGGGCTCCGGTAGAGCTGTTCTGCCAGGGACACTTCCCTCCGGGAGGGGGAAATCATCACCATCGTCATCACTAACGCTCCTCTCATCGGGAGAGGGCAATCTCCATCAACATCTTCACCAGCACCATCTCATATCCAAACCCTAGTTCATCTCTTGTATCCAATTCTTGTCTCCAAGTCCGGGATTGGTGCTAGCAGGTTGCTAGTAGTGTTGATTACTTCTTGTAGTTGATGCTAGTTGGTTTATTTGGTGGAAGATCATATGTTCAGATCCTTTATGCACATCATTACCCCTCTGATTATGAACATGAATATGCTTTGTGAGTAGTTACGTTTGTTCCTGAGGACAAGGGAGAAGTCTTGCTATTAGTAGTCATGTGAATTTGGTTTTCGTTCGATATTTTGATAAGATGTATGTTGTCTAACCTCTAGTGGTGTTATGTGAACGTCGACTACATAACACTTCACCATTATTTGGGCCTAGAGGAAGGCATTGGTAAGTAATAAGTAGATGATGGGTTGCTAGAGTGACGAAGCTTAAACCCTAGTTTATCGTTGCTTCGTAAGGGCTGATTTGGATCCATATGTTTCATGCTATGGTTAGGTTTACCTTAATACTTTTGTTGTAGTTGCGGATGCTTGCAATAGAGGTTAATCATAAGTGGGATGCTTGTTCAAGTAAGAACAACACCCAAGCACCGGTCCACCCACATATCAAATTATCAAAGTACCGAACGCGAATCATATGAGCGTGATGAAAACTAGCTTGACGATATTCCCATGTGTCCTCGGGAGCGCTTTTCCTATTATAGAGTTTGTCTAGGCTTGTCCTTTGCTACAAAAAGGATTGGGCCACCTTTCTGCGCTTTATTTACTTTTGTTACTTGTTGCTCATTACCATTTATCCTATCACAAAACTATCTGTTACCATTTATTTCAGTACTTGTAGAGAATACCTTGCTGAAAACCGCTTATCATTTCCTTCTGCTCCTCGTTGGGTTCGACACTCTTACTTATCGAAAGGACTACGATAGATCCCCTATACTTGTGGGTCATCAGATATGGAGGTAGTGATATTAAAGTCATGCTAGTTGGGTGATTATGAATTTAAAGAATGCTTGTGTTGAAGTTTGTGATTCCCGTAGCATGCACGTATGGTGAACCGCTTTGTGATGAAGTTGGAGCACAATTTTATTTATTGAGTGTATTCCTTATGAGTGGCGGTCGGGGACGAGCGATGGTCTTTTCCTACCAATCTATCCCCCTAGGAGCATGCGCGTAGTGCTTTGGTTTTTGATGACTTCTAAATTTTTGCAACAAGTATATGAGTTCTTTTGACTAATGTTGAGTCCATGGATTATACTCACCCTTTCACCTTTCCATCATTGCTAGCCTCTCTTGTGCCGCGCAACTTTCGCCGGTACCATACACCCACCATATACCTTCCTCAAAACAGCCATCATACCTATCTATTATGGCATTTCCATAGCCATACCGAGATATATTACCATGCAACTTTCCACCGTTCCGTTTATCATCATCATGACATACTTTACTTTTGTCATATTGCTTTTTGCATGATCATGTAGTTGACATTGTATTTGTGGCTAGGCTACCTTCATAATTTTCGTACATGTCACTCTTGATTCATTGCATATCCCGGTACACCGCCGGAGGCATTCATATAGAGTCATATCTTGTTATAGCTTTGAGTTGTAAATCCATAAAAGTGTGATGATCTTCATTATTAGAGCATTGTCCTAGTGAGGAAAGGATGATGAAGACTATGATTCCCCCACAAGTCGGGATGAGACTTCGGACTTTACAAAAATAAAAAAAAGGGGGAAAGAAAAGAAAAGAAAAAAAGAGAAAGGCCAGAAAGAAAATAAAATAGAAGGCCAAAGAAAGAAAAAAGAGAAAAAAAGAAAAATAAAGAAAAATAAAATGAGAGAAAAAGAGAGAAGGGACAATGCTACTATCTCTTTTTCCACACTTATGCTTCAAAATAGCACCATGATCTTCATGTTAGAGAGTCTCATATGTTGTCACTTTCATATACTAGTGGGAATTTTTCATTATAGAACTTGGCTTGTATATTCCAATGATGGGCTTCCTCAAAAGTGCCCTAGGTCTTCGTGAGCAAGCAAGTTCGATGCACCCCACTTAGTTTCTTTTGTTGAGCTTTCATATATTTATAGCTCTAATGCATCCGTTGCATGGCAATCCCTACTCACTCACATTGATATCTATTAATGGGCATCTTCATAGCCCGTTGATACACTTAGTTGATGTGAGACTATCTTCTCCTTTTTGTCTTCTCCACAACCACCATTCTATTCCACATATAGTGCTATGTCCATGGCTCACGCTCATGTAATGCGTGAAAGTCAAAAAAGTTTGAGATTACTAAAGTATGAATCAATTGCTTGGCTTGTCATCGGGGTTGTGCATGATTAAATACGTTGTGTGATGAAGATAGAGCAACAGCCAGACTATATGATTTTGTAGGGATAACTTTCTTTGGCCATGTTATTTTGAGAAGACATGATTACTTTGATTAGTATGCTTGAAGTGTTACTATTTCTTTTATCAATATGAACTTTTATTTCGAATCATTTGGATCTGAACATTCATGCCACAATAAAGAAAATTACATTGAGAATTATGCTAGGTAGCATTCCACATCAAAAATTCTGTTTTTATCATTTACCTACTCGAGGACGAGCAGGAATTAAGCTTGGGGATGCTTGATACGTCTCCAATGTATCTATAATTTTTTATTGTTCCATGCTATTGTATTACCCCTTTTGGATGTTTATGGGCTTTATTTTACACATTTATATCATTTTTGGGACTAACCTACTAACCGGAGGCCTAGCCCGTATTGCTGTTTTATTGCCTGTTTCAGTATTTCAAAGAAAAGGAATATCAAACGGAGTCCAAACGGAATGAAACCTCTGGCAGTGTGATTTTTTGGAAGAATATGATCCTGGAGACTTGGAGTCCACGTCAGAAGATCCTCGAGGAGGCCACGAGATAGGAGGCTGCGCCCCCCTTACAGGGTGGTGGCCCCCTGTCTCGTGGGCCCCTCGAGCACCTCCCGACTGACTTCTTTCGCCTATATATGCCTACGTACCCTAAAACCATCAGAAAAAAGATAGATCGGGAGTTCCGCCGCCGCAAGCCTCTATAGCCACCAAAAACCTCTCGGGAGTCCGTTCCGGCACCCTGCCGGAGGGGGAACCCATCACCAATGGCTATCTTCATCATCCCAACGCTCTCCATGACGAGGAGGAAGTAGTTTACCCTTCGGGCTGAGGGTATGTACCAGTAGCTATGTGTTTGATCTCTCTCTCTCTCGGCTTCTCTCTCGTGTTCCCTCTATGGCACGATCTTGATGTATCCCGAGCTTTGCTATTGTAGTTGGATCTTATGATGTTTCTCCCCCTCTACTCTCTTGTGATGAATTGAGTTTCCCCTTTGAAGTTATCTTATCGGATTGAGTCTTTTATGAGAACACTTGATGTATGTCTTGTCGTGCTTATCTGTGGTGACAATGGGATATCATGTGCCTCTTGATGTATGTTTTGGTGACCAACTTGCGGGTTCCACCCATGAACCTATGCATAGGGGTTGGCACACGTTCTTGACTCTTCGGTAGAAACTTTGGGGCACTCTTTGAAGTACTTTGTGTTGGTTGGATGAATCTGAGATTGTGTGATGCATATCGTATAATCATGCCCACGGATACTTGAAGTGACAATGGTGTATCTAGGTGACATTAGGGTTTTGGTTGATTTGTGTCTTAAGGTGTTATTCTAGTACGAACTCTTTAATAGATCGATCCGAAAGAATAACTTTGAGGTGGTTTCATACCCTACCATAATCTCTATGTTTGTTCTCCACTATTAGTGGCTTTCGAGTGACTCTTTGTTGCATGTTGAGGGCTTGTTATATGATCTATCTATGTTATTATTGTTGAGAGAACTTGCACTAGTGAAAGTATGAACCCTAGGCCTTGTTTCCTATCATTGCAATGCCGTTTACGCTCACTTTTATCATTAGGTACCTTGCTGTTTTTATTATTTCAGATTACAAAAACCTATATCTACTATCTATTTTGCACTTGTATCACCATCTGTCGGGGGGAAGAGCTGCCCGCCACGAGCACCTATGGGGCCGGGGCCCCTTTGCTTGTGCGGTACGAGGGCGGAGGGAGCACAGAGAGCAGATCGAGGCGAAGCACGCGGGCGGTTTTTACCCAGGTTAAGACGCGGACGCGTAAAACCCTACTCCTGCCTTGGATTGTATTGAGCTCGGGAGCTTGAAGATCTACAGTAGCAGCTACACCGAGCATGAGCGTTGTAGTCTCGAGTGAGTCGAACTGGCCGAACCCCTCCACGTTGTGCATGGGCCTCCTTTTATAGCGCAAGGTCACCGACAGTGTCAACGAGGAGAAAGGGGTAAAAATGTAAAAGAGGTGGTAGTTGGAGCAGGCAAGGAACAATGGAGCTACGGTCGTGAGCAATGGGTCGCCACCTACTTTTGACAATGGGGACAAGAGCATTTAATGCCCGTCGCCGTCGACCCCAAAAGCTCCCGCCTTGCGTCTCCGTCGCCACGGCGATGGATCCACCACCGTGAAGTGCCACCGTGTCCCCAGTCTGCACTGACCATCCGCCACGCTACCGAAAGGCCCTGTATGCGGCGCTGGGGTGATGAGCTGGAGCGCGGGCACACAACAGAACTCTCCGGCAAGCACCTTGCCGGGTCTTGACTGCTGCGGGCCCGGGAGCTTGCCGGGCTCTTGTAACTTGTCGCTCCCGGGCCCTCGCCGGGACGCATATAGCGCCGAGGCGTGTCTTCTATGATGTGCTCTTCTGGTCTTCCCGGCGAGCTCCCCTCGCCGGGGCCTTGCGTGAGTGATGTAACTTTGAGCCTGGGACGGCCTTCCCGGCAAGCTCCGCTTGTCGGGGTCTCGATCTCCTGTCTTGTATACTTTGTTCTTGAATGGCTTGTCGTGGAGCAGGAAGGTCCCCGGCGGGCACGCGGTAAACCCTGCCGCGGGAAGCTGCAACTGCCCGTGCACAAGTTGGGGTAATGAGGTACCCCTACCTTAGTACACCGACAGGAGCCCCCGGGCCTGGGCCACACACGGTGCCGAGCGCTGTTGGGCCAGGCCCAAAACAGTGCACGGGCACACGCGGCCCACGGCGCGCCGAATCCACTTCCGCATCTGCCACATCCCCGCAATGGCACGCGTCGATTGCGGCGTCGTGGGATAGGACGTGCCCACGTTCTTTAATGGGAAGAGCGAAACGCCCTCCACTTCCCCATAAAAGTAGAGGAAGCAGGAGCGGCTCCCCTCCTTCGCTTCCCCACCACGCGGCTCCCATGCGCGCGGGGTCTTCAGGGCATCCACCCCCGTGATCGTGGTGCAGGGCGAGGCCACCTCACCCGTCGCTCCGGCCCCGCTTTTTCGCCACGCGGCCCGCATTCATGGGGGTCGTGGGCGGCGAAGGTGGGAGGCCGAGCCGTCACGGGTGGAGATGGCGAGTCGGCCCCGCTCCTCTGCCCTTCTCGCTTCCCGATTGGCCGGGCAGGGCGGTTGAGCCCCCACCTCGCCCTTTAAAAAGGGCGGAAGGGGAGCACAATGGCCTCACACTTCCTCTTCTCCCTTCGTCTTCAGCTTCCGTTCTTCTTCTTTCTGCCATGGAAGGAGGAAATCCTAGTTCTTCAACGGTGGCAGCGAGGGTCGCCTCCAGGCAGCGCACTTCCCCCTATCCCGCTCCCGTGGCAGCGGAGCCGGCCACGAGGGGGAGAGGGAGAGGGCGAGGCCGCGGACGAGGCCAAGGGCGTGGCCGAGGCGGTCGGGGAAGAGGCGGTCGTGGTGATGTGCCTCCCCCGTCTCCTCCGGCGGCTCCTTTCCTCGAGGCGGTCCATACTGGAGACGATCCCTGGGAGTTCTTCATCAAGCTGCGCGCCGCCTCGCCGCCGCCTCCGGCTGCCGGCCCGTTCATGCGCGATGGAACCGGATCCGCCGAGGTGATGGAGTTGCGCATGAGGGCTGTGGAATCAACGGCACTTTCGAGTGAGTGTCGTGTCCCCAACCCGGCGTGATGTGCCGGCCGAGGGTGGAAGACATTCGCCCGCATCCACAGCTTGACGGCGGGGTTTACCCTCCATTTCAAGTTAATGGAGGGCGACCTTCTCGCCGTCAAGGTCTTCGGGGACTCCGGCATCCGGGCGAGATGCTGTGTGGACAGCTCCTCCGATAGCGAAGGTCCCTCCTCGAGCGAGAGTGACGAGGAGGGGAGCGACATCGGCGACGAGGAGGATGGCGGGTCCGACTAGGCGTCGGACGTCGCTGCCTCGCGCGCCACCGGCGACCCCATCATCCGGGTCGCCGGCCTTCTGAACTCCCCGGGGCCGTCTCCTTGGGCGGCTGGCGTAGGGAGGCTGCGGAAGAGGAAGAGGGGTGGTGGCAAGGCCGTCATGCCGGAGTACGAGGGCGAGGAGCCCTCGACAGCGTGCTGACATTCCACCACCTCGTCTTCAAGCTCTGCCTCCGACGCCTCCGTCTCCGCCAAGCTCCTGGCCGGCCCCCGGGAAGTTCTCTTGGTGTCTTCTGGCACCCGTAGCTCTCCTAGGCGCCCCTTTTGCCCTCCCCGGCAAGCTTCTCTTGCCGGGGCCTCCTTGACCTACCTCCTGAAGAGAGAAGCAAGAGAGGGATTACGGGCATCTTATCTTTAACTTGTAAGCCTTCAGGCCTTAGCTGCATTTAAAACTTGTAATCCTCTCTTTCATGTTTTTCATCCTCTATGGACTTGTACTGGAATGGGATGTTTTTTAATGAAAAGAGGGAATGCTTGCCGGTTTCGTCCTTTACTTGATCCCGTGCCTTGTATGTTTCCACCCCACGCTTCTAGGGAACTTGCGGCAAGGGGCCCTTGCATGCAGAGCCGAGTGCTGAACTCGAAGCAACCTGGCAGCCAAGGTTTTTGCCGCAAGCAACCTTGCATGACTAGTCGCAACGCACTTAGTTTGCTGAGCGGGCTCGAAAACGAAACAAGGGCGCGACACTTCTCGCAGCTCACTTAAATCGTTGAGCGTGCTCGGAAACGAAACAAGGGCGCGACACTTCTCGCAGCTCACTTAAATCGTTGAGCGTGCTCGAAAACAAGATAAGGGTGCGGCTACCCACGGGTAGGTTCCTTCGCGCACAGGTTTTTCCATACAAGGCACGCTCGTTCAAGGACACGGCCTCGCATCCTCCCGTCCATAAGAGGATGCATGAAGAGGGATGAAAAACTTATCTGATATCACAGCCCCCGGCAACTCTGGCTTGCCGGGACATAGGAGCCTGCGCCCTTTTCCTTTGTTCTTGCCGCTGTCATCGCAGCCCCCGGCGATTCTGGCTAACCGCGAAGGAACCTTGGTCCTCGCAGCCCCCAGCGACGCCGGCTTGCCGGGGCCCAGGTGCCGGTGCGCCCTTCCGCTCTTTCATTGCCGCTGTTATTCCAGTCATGAGAATAACTTAGACAGCGCTGTAATAATTTACTTTTTGTAACGTAACTTCGTGTTGGGTAACACAATGCCAGGTTTCATCCTTTGTGTGTTTACACTCTACGCTTTTAGGTAACTTGCCGGCAAGGGGCCCTTGCCGCGAGCGCTGAGTGCTGGACTCGAAGCTGCCTGCTGGCCAAGGTCTTTCCGACAAGCAATCTTGCCGCGGCTAGTCGCAACGCACTTAGCTTGCTGAGCGGACTCGGAAACGAAACAAGGGCGCGACACTTCTCGCAGCTCACTTAAATCGTTGAGCGTGCTCGGAAACGAAACAAGGGCGCGACACTTCTCGCAGCTCACTTAAATCGTTGAGCGTGCTCGAAAGCAAGATAAGGGTGCGGCCTAGCCATGACTCGGCTCCTCTGCGCACAAGTTTCTCATACAAAGGACGTCCCACGGCAAGGCTTGCTACGTTACATCCTCTACCCCGTTGCACCCCTTGTATGTTCCTACCCTGCGCTTCTAGGGAACTTGCCAGCAAAGGGGCCCTTGCCGCGAGCGCTGAGTGCTGAACTCGAAGCAGCCTGCTGGCCAAGGTCTTCCCGGCAAGCAACCTTGCATGACTAGTCGCAAGCAACTTAGCTTGCTGAGCGGGCTCGAAAACGAAACAAGGGCGCGACACTTGTCGCAGCTCACTTAGACCGTTGAGCATGCTCGAAAGCAAGATAAGGGTGCGGATACCTACGGGTAGGTTCCTCCGCGCCCAGGTGTTCCATACAAGGCACGAACGTTCGAAGGATATAACACAAAAACTTAGAACTAAAAGTGCCCTGTACTTAAGCTTGAGCAACTTAGCTTTTCTGTCTTTTGTGCTCCGGCAAGGCCGCACTTCTCCCTTGATTTCCTCCCTTGTACGCTTTCTCCCTCACGCTTTCAGGGAACCCGCCGGCGCAAACACACTTGCTGAGTGCGGAACATCAGCAGCCCGCTGGCGGTGTTGCCTCCGGCAGGAAGAACTCCTCGGGCTAGTTGCAACGCGCTTTGATCGTTGAGCGGACTCGAAACAGATCAAGGGTGCAACTTAACCACGATTCGTCTCCTTTGCGCACAGGTTCTCCGTACAAGGTATGGACTTTCAAGGGATACGGCTCAAAAGTTTGAAACCGACTGCTTTCTTTGCTTTACTTGCCGGTGGAGCTCGATGGCGCGTCCTCGACGGCAGCGCAGCACTCCGAAGAGGTGCGGTTGCCGGAGTGGGCACCAGAGCTGTGCTCGATGGCGCGTCCTCGACGGCGGCGCAGCACTCCGGGGAGGTGCGGTTGCCGGAGTGGGCACCAGAGCTGTGCTCGATGGCGCGTCCTCGACGGTGGCGCAGCACTCCGGGGAGGTGCGGTTGCCGGAGTGGGCACCAGAGCTGTGCTCGATGGCGCGCCCTCGACGGCGACGCAGCTCTCCGGGGAGGTGCGCTTGCCGGAGTGGGCCCCAGAGCACTTGTCGGACTTGGCCTTCGGTGTATCCTTGCCCCAGCATGCGGATACCACCACCCGTGGTATAACGCTGCTGGGTTGTCGTATGCTGAGACGGACGCGAAGCATCCACGGAGACCGAGGCGTGGTCGTCCGCCTTGTTCTTGGATCTGGTGGCGCCGCGAGTGCCCTCGCCGGCGACCACCCTTCCGACGGCGTCTCCCCCGCCCACCGTTGGCTCCGGTGGCGGCGGAAGAGATGCAGACGGGCCTGCCACCTCCGAAGCCTTCTTCTTCGGGGCCATGGCGCAATTGTTGACGAAATTGCTGATGAAGCTGGAGAGGTTGATGAAGAACGCGCCCGCGTGAACGCCGGATCAGGTCCGCACAACCTCGACGCCCCCTACCTGGCGCGCCAGAGATGTCGGGGGGAAGAGCTGCCCGCCACGAGCACCTATGGGGCCGGGGCCCCTTTGCTTGTGCGGTACGAGGGCGGAGGGAGCACAGAGAGCAGATCGAGGCGAAGCACGCGGGCGGTTTTTACCCAGGTTCGGGCCGCGGCGGACGCGTAAAACCCTACTCCTGCCTTGGATTGTATTGAGCTCGGGAGCTTGAAGATCTACAGTAGCAGCTACACCGAGCATGAGCGTTGTAGTCTCGAGTGAGTCGAACTGGCCGAACCCCCTCCACGTTGTGCATGGGCCTCCTTTTATAGCGCAAGGGGTCACCGACAGGTGTCAACGTAGGAGAAAGGGGTGAAAATGTAAAAGAGGTGGTAGTTGGAACAGTGCAAGGAACAGTGGAGCTACAGTGCGTGAACAGTGGTCGCCACCTACTTTTGACAGTGGGGGACAAGAGCATTTAATGCCCGTCGCCGTCGACCCCAAAAGCTCCCGCCCTTGCGTCTCCGTCTGCCACGGCGATGGATCCACCACCGTGAAGTGCCACCGTGTCCCCAGTTGCCTGACCATCCGCCACGCGCCCGAAAGGCCCAGGCGGCGTGGCTGCGGCTGATGAGCTGGAGCGCGGGCACACAGCGCAACTCTCCCGGCAAGCACCTTGCCGGGGTCTTGACCTTGCCGGGCCCGGGAGCTTGCCGGGCTCTTGTAACTTGTCGCTCCCGGGCCCTCGCCGGGACGCATATAGCGCCGAGGCGTGTCTTCTATGATGTGCTCTTCTGGTCTTCCCGGCGAGCTCCCCTCGCCGGGGCCTTGCGTGAGTGATGTAACTTTGAGCCTGGGACGGCCTTCCCGGCAAGCTCCGCTTGTCGGGGTCTCGATCTCCTGTCTTGTATACTTTGTTCTTGAATGGCTTGTCGTGGAGCAGGAAGGTCCCCGGCGGGCACGCCTGTAAACCCCGCCGCTGAAGTCTGCAATCGCCCGTGCACAAGTTGGGGTAATGAGGTACCCCTACCTTAGTACACCGACACCATCTCTTTGCCAAACTAGTGCACTTATACAATTTACCAATTTATTGGGTGTGTTGGCGACACAAGATACTATTTGTTATTTGGTTGCAGGGTTGTTTGAGAGAGACCATCTTCATCCTACGCCTCCCACGGATTGATAAACCTTAGGTCATCCACTTGAGGGAAATTTGCTACTGTCCTGCAAACCTGTGCACTTGCAGGCCCAACAACATCTACAAGAAGAAGGTTGTGTAGTAGACATCAAGCCTGTCATTGTTGCTACAGTTGTTGATACCTTACCCGCAATCCTAAATGCTTAGTATAGAATGCTAGTTTATCATCATTGGCCCTACATTCTTGTCAGTCTGCCTTGCAATACTATCGGGTCGTGATCACTCGGGAGGTGATCACGGGTATATACAATACATACCTACATACTATACAGATGGTGACTAAAGTCGGGTTGGCTCATTGAGTACTCGCAAGTGATTCCGATGTGGGGACTGAAAGGACAGGTGGCTCCATCCTGGTAGAGGTGGGCCTGGATTCCCGACGGCCCCCGACAGTTACTAGGTGGTGGAGCGACAGGGTAGGTTGAGACCACCTAGGCGAGAGGTGGGCCTGGCCCTGGTCGGCGTCCGCGGTTACTTCATAATAACACGCTTAACGAGATCTTGGTATTTCATCTGAGTCTGGCCACTGGCATATACGCACTAACCAACTACGCGGGAACAGTTATGGGCACTCGATGTCGTGGTATCAGCCGAAGCCTTCTTGACGTCAGTGACTGAGTGGCGCGCGCCGGGTTGGACCGCGTAACGCAACTTCCTTTGTAATGGAGGTTGCTAGGTCTGCTCACCGGCCGCCCACGCAACATGCAGGTGTGCACTGGGCGACGGGCCCAAACCCCTGCGCGCATAGGATTTAGACCGACATGCTGACCTCTCTGTTGTGCCTAGGTGGGGCTGCGACGTGTTGATCTTTCGAGGCCGGGCATGACCCAGGAAAGTGTGTCCGGCCAAAGGGGATCGAGCGTGTTGGGTTATGTGGTGCACCCCTATAGGGAAGTTTATCTATTCGAATAGTCGTGTCCCTCGGTAAAAGGACGACCCGGAGTTGTACCTTGACGCTATGACAACTAGGACTGGATACTTAATAAAACACACACCCAGACAAGTTCTAGAGACAACCCGGTGATCGCTTTCCCACAGGGCGACGAGGGGAGGATTGCCGGGTAGGATTATGCTATGCAATGCTACTTGGAGGACTTCAATCTACTCTCTTCTACATGCTACAAGACGGAGGCTGCCAGAAGCGTAGTCTTCGATAGGACTAGCTATCCCCCTCTTATTCTGGCATTCTACAGTTCAGTCCATCGATATAGCCTCTTTATGTTGGGGAACGTAGTACTTTCAAAAAATTTCCTACGCACACGCAAGATCATGGTGATGGCATAGCAACGAGAGGGGAGAGTGTTCGTCCACGTACCCTCGTGAAGCGTGGCGCGTTAGCACAACGCGGTTGATGTAGTCGTCGTCTTCACGATCCGACCGATCCAAGCACCGAATGTACGACACCTCCGAGTTCAGCACGTTCAGCTCGATGGCGATCTCCGGCTCCGATCCAGCAAAGCTCCGAGATGAGTTCCACAAGACGACGGCGTGGTGACGATGATGATGTTCTACGGCGCGAGGCTTCGCCTAAACTCCGCGACGATATGACCGAGGTGTAATATGGTGGAGGGGGGCACCGCACACGGCTAAGGAACGATCCGTAGATCAACTTGTGTGTCTATGGGGTGCCCCCCGCCCCCGTATATAAAGGAGCCAGGGAGGAGGAGGCGGCCGGCCAGGAGGGCGCCAGGGGGAGTCCTACTCCCACCGGAGTAGGACTCCTTCTTTCCTAGTTGGAATAGGAGAAGGGGGAAAGAGGAGGAAGAGGGAAGGAAAGGGGCGCCGCCTTTCCCTTGTCCTATTCGGACT
The DNA here is from genome assembly GCA_021437245.1 of Aegilops speltoides. Classification (NCBI taxonomy): domain Eukaryota; kingdom Viridiplantae; phylum Streptophyta; class Magnoliopsida; order Poales; family Poaceae; genus Aegilops; species Aegilops speltoides. Next base: position 198,374,379 of record CM038147.1, read on the forward strand.
AGGAAGGGAGGCGTCGGCCCCTCCCCGCCTCCTTCCCTCTTCTCCCTCGAGGACCATGTAGGCCCAATAACCCCGGGGTTCCAGAACCTCCGGTACTCCGTAAAATGCCGATTTCACCCTGAACGATTCCGATATCCAAATATAGGCTTCCAATATATCGATCTTTATGTCTCGACCATTTTGAGACTCCTCGTCATGTCCTTGATCACATCTGGGACTCCGAACAAACTTCGATACATCAAAACTTACAAACTCATAATAAAACTGTCATCGTAACGCTAAGCGTGCGGACCCTACGGGTTTGAGAACTATGTAGACATGACCTAGAACTATTCTCGGTCAATAACCAATAGCGGGACCTGGATGCCCATATTGGTTCCTACATATTCTACGAAGATCTTTATCGGTCAAACCGCATAACAACATACGTTGTTCCCTTTGTCATCGATATGTTACTTGCCCGAGATTTGATCGTCGGTATCCAATACCTAGTTCAATCTCGTTACCGGCAAGTCTCTTTACTCGTTCTGTAATGCATCATCTCGTAACCAACTCATTGGTCACATTGCTTGCAAGGCTTATAATGATGTGCATTACCGAGAGGGCCCAGAGATACCTCTCCGACGATCGGAGTGACAAAACCTAATCTCGAAATACGCCAACTCAACATGTACCTTCGGAGACACCTGTAGTACTCCTTTATAATCACCCAGTTACATTGTGACATTTGGTGGTACCAAAAGTGTTCCTCCGGTAAACAGGAGTTGCATAATTCTCATAGTTACAGGAACATGTATAAGTCATGAAGAAAGCAATAGCAGTATACTAAATGATCAAGTGCTAGGCTAACGGAATGGGTCATGTCAATCACATCATTCTTCTAATGATGTGATCCCACTAATCAAATGACAACACATGTCTATGGTTAGGAAACATAACCATCTTTGATTAATGAGCTAGTTAAGTAGAGGCATACTAGTGACTATATGTTTGTCTATGTATTCACACATGTATCATGTTTCCGGTTAATACAATTCTAGCATGAATAATAAACATTCGGAAATGTTAACGCCCACACGTGTGGGCGTTTGCACATCGCCCACACGCCTCCATCACCACTCATTTTGCCACGTATGAATAGATGACATCAGCAGAATTTCTTTTGGTTTTCGGCTTAAAAATGTTGTATCTCCTAAATAAAAAAGTGAACTAAAAATCCGTTTTCACCATTAAATCCGTCTCGACGAGATCTACAAAACTAGACCCCATGTTGATATGTTTCGACGAAATTTTTTTTTTTGCCAGAAGTTGCCACGATGTTTACACTGCAGTTGCCATAGGGCTTAAACTAAAGTTGCCATGTGGCAATTTTAGTTTGTAGATCATGGCAATTTTAGTATTTTGATGATGGCAACTCCAATATTTTGACCATGAAAATTATTTTTTGTATGAACCATGGCAATTTTACGTGCATGTATCATGGCAATTTTAGTTTATGGTTTATGGCAAGTCTAGTTTCTTAATTCCCCGTTTTATAATTGTCAAAATTTACTTTTAAATGTAGAAGAAAATAGCTGAAACATATCATGGCAACTTCAGTGTAAACATCATGGCAATTCATATGCAATAGACATGGCAACTTTTAATCCAAAAAAAATTTCATCAAAACATATCAACATGGGATCTAGTTTCGAAGATCTCATCGCGAGGGATTTAATGGTGAAAACGGATTTTCAATCGGATTTTTCGTTTAAGAGATAAAACATTTTAAAAACTGAAAATCCAAAAGATTCCTGCATGCATGCATGCAATGACGTGGCAATCTGTTTACATTAGAGACGTGTGGTGCGTCTCCCTTCCTGCCACACGTGTGGCAGTTAGTGCGACCCTAAACATTTATCATGATATGAGGAAATAAATAATAACTTTATTATTGCCTCTAGGGCATATTTCCTTCAGTCTCCCACTTGCACTAGAGTCAATAATCTAGATTACATAGTAATGATTCTAACACCCATGGAGTCTTGGTGCTGATCATGTTTTGCTCGTGAGAGAGGCTTAGTCAACGGGTCTGCAACATTCAGATCCGTATGTATCTTGCAAATCTCTATGTCTCCCACTTGGACTTGGTCCCGAATGAAATTGAAGCGTCTCTTGATGTGCTTGGTCCTCTTGTGAAATCTGGATTCCTTTGCCAAGGCAATTGCACCAGTATTGTCACAGAAGATCTTCATTGGTCCCGATGCACTAGGTATGACACCTAGATCGGAAATGAACTCTTTCATCCAGACTTCTTCATTTGCTGCTTCAAAAGCAGCTATGTACTCCGCTTCACATGTAGATCCCGCCATGACGCTTTGTTTAGAACTGCACCAACTTACAGCTCCACTGTTTAATAAAAACATGTATCCGGTTTGCGATTTCGAATCGTCCGGATCAGTGTCAAAGCTTGCATCAACGTAACCATTTACGACTAGCTCTTTGTCACATCCATATACGAGAAACATATCCTTAGTCCTTTTCAGGTATTGCAGGATGTTCTTGACCGCTATCAAGTGATCCACTCCTGGATTACTTTGGTACCTTCCTGCCAAGCTTATTGCTAAGCATACGTCAGGTCTGGTACACAGCATTGCATACATGATAGAGCCTATGGCTGAAGCGTAGGTAACATCTTTCATTTTCTCTCTATCTTCTGCTGTGGTCGGGCATTGAGTTTGACTCAACTTCACACCTTGAAGCACGGGCAAGAACCCTTTCTTTGCCTGATCCATTTTGAACTTTTTCAAAATTTTATCAAGGTATGTGCTTTATGAAAGTCCTATTAAGCGTCTTGATCTATCTCTATAGATCTTGATGCCCAATATGTAAGCAGCTTCACCGAGGTCTTTCATTGAAAAACTTTTATTCAAGTATCCCTTTATGCTATCCAGAAATTCTATATCATTTCCAATTAACAATATGTCATCTACATATAATATCGTAAATGCTCTGAGCTCCCACTCACTTTCTTGTAAATACAGAGCTTCTCCAAAAGTCTCAGATAAAACCATATGCTTTGATCACACTATCAAAGCGTTTATTCCAACTCCGAGATGCTTGCACTAGTCCATAAATGGAACGCTGGAGCTTGCACACTTTGTTAGCACCTTTTGGATCAACAAAACCTTCTGACTGCATCATATACAACTCTTCTTCTATAAATCCATTCAAGAATGCAGTTTTGACATCCATTTGCCAAATTTCATAATCATGAAATGCAGCAATAGCTAACATGATTCGGACAGACTTAAGCATCGCTACAGGTGAGAAAGTCTCATCGTAGTCAACTCCTTGAACTTGTCGAAAACCTTTCGCAACAAGTCGAGCTTTATAGACAGTTATATTACCATCAGTGTCAGTCTTCTTCTTAAAGATCCATTTATTCTCAATGGCTTGCCGATCATTGGGCAAGTCAACCAAAGTCCATACTTTGTTTTCATACATGGATCCCATCTCAGATTTCATGGCCTCTAGCCATTTTGCGGAATCTGGGCTCATCATCGCTTCCTCATAGTTCGTAGGTTCATCATGGTCAAGTAACATGACTTCCGAATAGGATTACTTGTACCACTCAGTGCGGATCTTACTCTAGTAGACCTCGAGGTTCAAGAAAACTTGATCTGAAGTTTCATGATCAATATCATTAGCTTCCTCACTAATTGGTGTAGTTGTCACAGGAACCGGTTCTTGTGATGAACTACTTTCCAATAAGGGAGTAGATATAGTTATCTCATCAAGTTCTACTTTCCTCCCACTCACTTCTTTCGAGAGAAACTCCTTCTCTAGAAAGGATCCGATTTTAGCAACGAATATCTTGCCCTCAGATCTGTGATAGAAGGTGTACCCAATAGTCTCTTTTGGGTATCCTATGAAGACACATTTCTCCGATTTGGGTTCGAGCTTATCTGGTTGAAGTTTCTTCACATAAGCATCGCAGCCCCAAACTTTAAGAAATGACAACTTTGGTTTCTTGCCAAACCACAATTCATAAGGTGTCGTCTTAACGGATTTTGATGGTGCCCTATTTAACGTGAATGCGGCCGTCTCTAAAGCGTATCGCCAAAACGATAGCGGTAAATCAGTAAGACACATCATAGATCGCACCATATCTAGTAAAGTACGATTACAACGTTCGGACACACCATTTCGTTGTGGTGTTCCGGGTGGCGTGAGTTGTGAAACTATTCCACATTGTTTCAAGTGTAGACCAAACTCGTAACTCAAATATTCTCCTCCACGATCAGATCGTAGAAACTTTATTTTCTTGTTACGATGATTTTCCACTTCACTCTGAAATTCTTTGAACTTTTCAAATGTTTCAGACTTGTGTTTCATCAAGTAGATATTCCCATATCTGCTCAAATCATCTGTGAAGGTGAGAAAATAACGATACCCGCCGCGAGCCTCAACATTCATTGGACCACAAACATCAGTATGTATGATTTCCAACAAATCAGTTGCTCGCTCTATAGTTCCGGAGAACAGCGTTTTAGTCATCTTGCCCATGAGGCACGGTTCGCAAGTACCAAATGATTCATAATCAAGTGATTCCAAAAGCCCATCAGTATGGAGTTTCTTCATGCGTTTTACACCAATATGACCTAAACGGCAGTGCCACAAATAAGTTGCACTATCGTTATCAACTCTGCATCTTGTGGTTTCAACACTATGAATATGTGTATCACTACTATCGATATTCAATAAAAATAGACCACTCTTCAAGGGTGCATGACCATAAAAGATATTACTCATATAAATAGAACAACCATTATTCTCTGATTTAAATGAATAACCGTCTCGCATCAAACAAGAGCCAGATATAATGTTCATGCTCAACGCTGGCACCAAATAACAATTATTTAGGTCTAAAACTAATCCCGATGGTAAATGTAGAGGTAGCGTGCCGACCGCGATCACATCGACTTTGGAACCATTTCCCACGTGCATTGTCACCTCGTCCTTAGCCAATCTTCGCTTAATCCGTAGTCCTGCTTGAGTTGCAAATATTAGCAATGAACTAGTATCAAATACCCACGTGCTCTGCGAGCATTAGTAAGGTACACATCAATAACATGTATATCACATATACCTTTGTTCACTTTGCCATCCTTCTTATCCGCCAAATACTTGGGGCAGTTCCGCTTCAAAGTCCATCGCTTTGCGGAGAAGCACTCGATTTCAGTGCTTAGGTCCGACTTGGGTTTCTTCTCTTGGCAGACAACTTGTTTGCTGTTCTTTTGAAGTTCCTTCTTCTTCCCTTTGCCCTTTTCTTGAAACTGGTGGTCTTGTTAACCATCAACACTTGATGCTCCTTCTTGATTTCTACCTCCGCTGCTTTTAGCATCGCGAAGAGCTCGAATAGTCTTGTTCATCCCTTGCATATTATAGTTCATCACGAAGCTCTTGTAGCTTGGTGGCGATGATTGAAGAATTCATCAATGACACTATCATCGTGAAGATTAACTCCCGTTGAATCAAGTGATTATTATACCCGACATTTTGAGTATATGTTCACCGACGTAACTATTCTCCTCCATCTTGCAGCTATAGAACTTATTGGAGACTTCATATCTCTCCATCCGGCATTTGCTTGAAATATTAACTTCAACTCTGGAACATCTCATATGCTCCATGACGCTCAAAACGTCGTTGAAGACCGGTTCTAAGCCGTAAAGCATGGCACATCGAACTATCGAGTAGTCATCGGCTTTGCTCGCCAGACGTTCTAACGCCGTCGGTTGCATCAAGAAGAGGCTCGCACCCAGCGGTGCTTCCAGACGTAACTTTTCTGCAGCAATGAGGATAATCCTCGAGTTACGGACCCGATCCGCGTAATTGCTACCATCATCTTTCAACTTTGCTTTCTCAAGGAACGCATTAAAATTCAACGAACAACAAAGACGAGCCATCTATCTACAAACAAACATAGACAAGCAAAATACTATCGGTACTAAGTTCATGATAAATTTAAGTTCAATTAATCATATTACTTCAGAACTCCCACTTAGACAGACATCTCTCTAGTCATCTAAGTGATCACGTGATCCAAATCGACTAAACCATGTCCGATCATCACGTGAGATGGAGTAGTTTTCAATGGTGAACATCACTATGTTGATCATATCTACTATATGATTCACGCCGACCTTCGGTCTCCGTGTTCCGAGGCCATATCTGTAGATATGCTAGGCTCGTCAAGTATGACTGAGTATTCAGCGTGTGCAACTGTTTTGCACCCGTTGTATTTGAACGTAGAGCCTATCACACCCGATCATCACGTGGTGTCTCAAACGAAGAACTTTCATAGCGGTGCATACTTAGGGAGAACACTTCTTGATTATTTAGTGAGAGATCATCTTAAAATGCTACCGTCAATCAAAGCAAGATAAGATGCATAAAGGATAAACATCACATGCAATCAATATAAGTGATATGATATGGCCATCATCATCTTGTGCTTGTGATCTCCATCTTCGAAGCACCGTCGTGATCACCATCGTCACCGGCGCGACACCTTGATCTCCATCGTAGCATCGTTGTCGTTCGCCATCTATTGCTTCTCGACTATCGCTACCGCTTAGTGATAAAGTAGAGCAATTACGTATGCGTTGCATTTCATACAATAAAGCGACAACCATATGGCTCTGCCGATTGCCGATAACTTTGGTTACAAAACATGATCATCTCATACAATAAAATATAGCATCACGCCTTGACCATATCACATCGAACATGCCCTGCAAAAACAAGTTAGACGCCCTCTACTTTGTTGTTGCAAATTTTACGTGGCTGCTACGGGCTTAGCAAGAACCGTTCTTACCTCGCATCAAAACCACAACGATAGTTCGTCAACTTGGTGCTGTTTTAACCTTCGCAAGGACCGGCGTAGCCACACTCGATTCAGCTAAAGTGAGAGAGAGACACCCGCCAGCCACCTTTAAGCACGAGTGCTCGTACGGTGAAACCAGTCTCGGCGTAAGCGTCGCGATAATGTCGGTCCGGGCGCTTCATCTCACAATACCGCCAACCAAAGTATGACATGCTTGGTAAGCAAGATGACTTGTATCGCCCACAACTCACTTGTGTTCTACTCGTGCATATAACATCAACGCATAAAACCTGGCTCGGATGCCATCATTGGGCAACGTAGTAATTTCAAAAATTCCTACGCACACGCAAGATCATGGTGATGGCATAGCAACGAGAGGGAGAGTGTTCGCCCACGCACTCGTGAGACCGTGGCGAAGCGCTAGCACAATGCGGTTGATGTAGTCGTGCGCCTTCACGATTCGACCGATCCAAGCACCGAACGTCGGCACCTCCGAGTTCAGCACACGCTCAGCTCGATGACGATCTCCGGCTCCGATCCAGCAAAGCTCCGGAGATGAGTTCCACAAGACGACGGCGTGGTGACGATGATGATGTTCTATCGCGCAGGCTTCGCCTAAACTCCGTGACGATATGACCGAGGTGGAATATGGTGGAGGGGGGCACCGCACACGGCTAAGGAATGATCCGTAGATCAACTTGTGTGTCCATGGGGTGCCCCCCGCCCCCATATATAAAGGAGCCAGGAAGGAGGAGGCGGCCGGCCAGGGAGGGCGCGCGAAGGGGGGAGTCCTACTCCCACCGGGAGTAGGACTCCCTTCTTTCCTAGTTGGAATAGGAGAAGGGGGGAAAGAGGAGGAAGAGGGGAAAGAAAGGGGGGCGCCACCCCCTTTCCCTTGTCCTATTCGGACTAGGAAGGGGAGGGGCGCGCGGCCCCCTCCTACCTCCTTCCCTCTTCTCCCTCGAAGCCCATGTAGGCCCAATAACCCCCGGGGGGTTCCGGTAACCTCCCGGTACTCCGGTAAAATGCCGATTTCACCCGGAACGATTCCGATATCCAAATATAGGCTTCCAATATATCGATCTTTATGTCTCGACCATTTCGAGACTCCTCGTCATGTCCTTGATCACATCTGGGACTCCGAACAAACTTCGGTACATCAAAACTTACAAACTCATAATAAAACTGTCATCGTAACGTTAAGTGTGTACCCTACGGGTTCGAGAACTATGTAGACATGACCTAGAACTATTCTCGGTAAATAAACAATAGCGGGACCTGGATGTCCATATTGGTTCCTACATATTCTACGAAGATCTTTATCGGTCAAACCGCATAACAACATACGTTGTTCCCTTTATCATCGGTATGTTACTTGCCCGAGATTTGATCGTCGGTATCCAATACCTAGTTCAATCTCGTTACCGGCAAGTCTCTTTACTCGTTTTGTAATGCATCATCTCATAACCAACTCATTGGTCACATTGCTTGCAAGGCTTATAATGATGTGCATTACCGAGAGGGCCCAGAGATACCTCTCCGACGATCGGAGTGACAAAACCTAATCTCGAAATACGCCAACTCAACATGTACCTTCAGAGACACCTGTAGTACTCCTTTATAATCACCTAGTTACGTTGTGATGTTTGGTAGTACCCAAAGTGTTCCTCCGGTAAACGGGAGTTGCATAATTCTCATAGTTACAGGAACATGTATAAGTCATGAAGAAAGCAATAGCAGTATACTAAATGATCAAGTGCTAGGCTAACGGAATGGGTCATGTCAATCACATCATTCTTCTAATGATGTGATACCACTAATCAAATGACAACACATGTCTATGGTTAGGAAACATAACCATCTTTGATTAATGAGCTAGTTAAGTAGAGGCATACTAGTGACTATATGTTTGTCTATGTATTCACACATGTATCATGTTTCCGGTTAATACAATTCTAGCATGAATAATAAACATTTATCATGATATGAGGAAATAAATAATAACTTTATTATTGCCTCTAGGACATATTTCCTTCACTTTACACATATACCCATGCATATGTAGTGTAGATCCTTGCTTGCGAGTACTTTGGATGAGTACTCATGGTTGCGTTACTCCCTCTTTTCCCCCTTTTTTCCTCTTCTTCTCAGATGCCGAAACCAGATGTTGGAGTCCAGGAGCCAAAGGATCTCGAGGATGGTTCTACAAGGAGTTTGGCTTCGAGGAGTAGTTAGGAGGTCCCAGGCAGGAGGCCTCGCCTTTTCGATCGTTGCTACTTTTGTGCTAGCCTTCTTAAGGCAAACTTGTTTAACTTATGTCTGTACTCAAATATTGTTTCTTCCACTGACTTGTTTATGTTCGAGCACTTGTATTCGAGCCCTCGAGGCCCCTAGCTTGTAATATGATGCTTGTATGACTTATTTTACTTTTAGAGTTGTGTTGTGATATCTTCTCGTGAGTCCCTGATCTTGATCATACGCATTAGCGTGCATGATTAGTGGAATCGGGGGCGTCACACGTTGGTATCAGAGCTGACTGCCTGTAGGAATCCTCCTTCCACACTCCATGGCCAAAGTTGAGTCTAGTCGATCAAAACTATTTTACTAACATGGTTGTGCGGCCCATGGGCCCACGTCGCCATTGGGTGACATTAGGATCTTTTATTCCTTGCCTATACTCTTGGACTCTGAGCTCTCTTCTATTCGAGTTAAATGATCTTGCTAAAAACAAAACTAACTTTAGGTTCTCGAAAATACTTTCTCCTGGAGAGCCCCTCATTTCAGATGATCGCCTGCTGTGCTAGAAGATTCCGAAGTTACTCTACGATGTTCTCTCGAGTCTTTGTGCCATCGCATTTGCGATTTCCTTCCACGGTCAACCCCTATGAAAACTGCATACACTTTCCATTCATACTATCATTCCCCATTGATCTTGTTATTACAAGATACCCCCGAAATTCTCTCTATTGTTTTGAAAATACTTTGTGCCTACTGCCCTGCAGTTCTTTGCCACCTGAATACCCCTACGGATAATTTCTCGCACTTATCGAGTATCCGTTCTTTCCCAGTTGATTCGTGTATTTCACAACTGTCTTCGAAATACCATTCGATCTTCCAAAAATCCTGAGCAACCTTTTGCTCTTGAAATTCTTGCTTGTTTGCATTATGGTTAAGCCCATATGTCTCGTAATCTTATTGGCATCCCTTGTCATTATCATTTTGAGTCTGTTGATTCATTATGTTGCGAATGCTCGCAATCCTTAGTCAGATCCTAGAATTCATCCTTCTGACTCAGACGTCATTTGGATATGAGCTGGTTCTTGACCAATCAATGCCTTGATCAGTTGTGCTTCTAAGTCTATTGAACTTATTCATTTTTGATCAGAACATTTGCTTTTGATCCCTTGATTTGGAAATCATAAATTCCTTTGCAATTGAGCTTTGAATTAGTCAGTTGTTTCTATAACCCAATGCCTTTGCATTGTTTCTTCTTCTGATTGTGTGCCGATGCTCACATCAGCTCTGTTGTGGACCTTTAGATCCTTTGTTGAATTATCAATCCGACAGTGTCCTTTGTATACAAAACCTCAAGAAGTTCTTTCCCTGAAACATAATGCCATTGGTAAATTCTATTCTCTGATATGGCCAACGACGCTCTGCTTTCGAGCTTGAGTTATTTACTTCCGAACTTTGTAGTATATGTTCCTAAGATGCCCGATGGGCTGGACGAATGCCTTCCCTAATCTGTGCAAACCCGAGAGTTTTCACGAGTCATACTCTTCCGGTGTTCTACCAGATAAAAATCCAACACTACAGTTTATCAAAACGAGAGGTGAATGAGATGTTATGCACTAAAGAAGTGGGAGTCGACCTTGAACTTTGTGTTCATGCCCATGAAAATGATGTAGACCATCTCAGAAGCTTCTTGCAAAATGATTATCCAGTTGTATGATTCTTTCGGTATTCTTGAATTGATTCCTTACAGTTATGGTTCCAACCATGCTGACCTGATCTGATATATCTGATGGGAATTCATTCTAGTGCCTCGTCTATTTTGGCGAGGTTGAAGTATCTACTGTCACAGGTCAATGACCCGGTTATACTTCTATCATGTTCTACCTTCGAGTATTACCCCCTGGTATCTCGAAGATGTCTGGCCATTGCACCACATCTTTCTACTTTGTTGAAGTAATGTCTTTCCTTGTCGTAATCACTCTATGGGTTCTGGATTGTTGTCAACTGAGGACACCGACTAGTGAAATTATTCCGCACTACAAATCAAATACCCCTAGTATTTTTACTAGGAAATTCAAAACTCAATCTGGTCATTCCTAGACTATCGGCTGCATCCTAGTCTTGCTATCTTGACTGTGCTACCTCGTCCTTCTCTGGTGCATGAATTCTTCAGTGTGTGAGCATGACTTACGTCGAGCTTTCAACATCATGTTGCTTGTCTTGAAAGGCAACTTTGGTTCCGAGCTTGCATCTTATATATTGATCCTATAACTTGCCACTTCATCATTTCCTTGCTTGTTGCCGTTGTTGTTTGATTGCATCCTGTTGAAACCTCCCGACAAATGTGTCAGATCACCTTCAACACTTTGACTTCTTCCAAGATGTCAACTGTGTTCATGATGAGAAATACCTCCTTGCCCTCAATGATTTTTATTATCATCGACAACACCCTTGACTTCCTTTCATCGTGAACTTGTCCACATTATGAATACAACTTGCTCTCCAACTAGTGTTGTGTTCTGCCTTGATGTATTACTGTCTTTTATGTCGAGAATGTTGTGGGGGAATTGCTCCACCTCTTAGAAATTTCTCAGTATGATGATACTTCTCACTATCACCATTCTTCCTTGGTCCCCGTGTTGTTTTTAACAAGGATTCCAATATGCTAACGATGTTGTTTGAGTTCTGTACTTCTAGCAACCCTATTGCTTTGAAGTCAATGATCGACAGTTCGTTCTTAGACTGTTGGTTATTGAATCATCACTCTACATTAATCTTACTGCCTAAGGTCATATTTCGGGCACACCTTTCAACTAATGATTGATGGTGTATGTTTTCCTCGAGCATACAACATTATATCATTTGAATTGACAAGTGTCATATTCTTGTTCACATTATTTTGGAAATCTATCCTTTTTGGAATTCTCGATGAATTGTCGCTGAGCCCATCAGCCCCCCTCCTCATCCCCTCCTCGGTTTAGTGATGAAGTATTGTTTCAGGAACCCGCTCCCATAGTTCATTTCCCGAGAATCTTGCAATGTCACTTCGTCGATTTGTGTTGCACCTTTTCTTCTCGGGCATCCTGAGTCTGAGGTATCATGACACCAATCGGATCTGAATCTCGGTCAGATATGATGGTTGGGACAACTTTCCAGGAGTTATGATGTTGGTCCTTTGATGACCCAGTAATATGATGTCATGCCTAGCACCCCTGGCTAGAGGACCTATCATTATAATTTCTTTTGCAAGGATAACCATTCTTCCTGGAGGAAATTGTAAGACTTAATTTATAAGTTGCTCCTGATGGATCATTTGTGTATCCAAAGTTTGGCCCTTGATTGGAACACCATATCATTGCTACCTCGAAGCATGACTATGATACCGCGCTCATCAACAAGAACATTGGAGGCGCGATACTAAATGTTTCTTGGTCAGTTATCCAAACACCGTTGTATGGGTAACATCTTGATTAATCCTTGCCTCTTATCTGGATGGTTGGGTACTTGCTCTCCTACCCTGTATGCCATGTTCTGCTTGTCCATGGGAAGGATATACTCCTAATAATTGTGTGTAATCACAATTTTCCTTTCCATTGTTCTGTTTAATCTGATAATCATGTTTTCCTTTCCATTCTTTTGTTTAACCTTTCCTGAATCGGACTTAACTGAGCAGAGATAATTCCCTGCTTAGGTAGGCACCTTGTTGTACCACTCTGTCTGTAAGACCCTGTTACTATTGTTGATGACATTCCGTTAACCACCAATGGGTGAGAACTTTGCCAATTGGTTCGCCTCATTCAACGAGTAGGAAAATTGCTCTCTTCGTTCCCCGTCCTTGGTACCGACATTGTTGCCGGCATAGCTGACAAGCTATTCACAGACATGCCTCCCTGTCGCGGATGTGCAAGATGTCACCACCCTTCCTACTTTCAACCCACATGGTGGGCCCATAACCCACAGGTCCACTGGATAGAAACCTGACTCTTCTTTACAACCCGGATTCTAATGTATCCTTTGCACCTGGCTTCGTATGTGATTCACGAGCTAAATTCTATACCATTATTCATCCTGGAATCAAACACCATGTTATTCTCATTGTTCAAACCCCCATTCCAGCTTCTGTATAGTCATCGAATGATTGCCTACCTGTTTGAAACTTTGGTACCACTGTATATTGCACTCAATGAATTCACTGAAATACAACTCGTGGGGGTACCTCGTGTATTTCCCATTGAGTTCACCGTCAGATGCCTAGCTTTGTGGAGATGCGTTCTTCCGGAGTTCCCCCCCCCCCTGGTCGCGTTCGTAGGACGATGGAGATCCCGAAGAAAGGATGACGACTTGATCATGGTGACTTGAAGTAGAGAAATGAAGACATCAATGAAAGGGATCAACCTCTTCGAAAGGGCAGCCAAGACCGAGAAGACTCGTTAGGTTTTCGCTACCAGCACTTTTTCCCCCTTACTCCACCGCTTAAATCTCGTGACGAGATTTCTTGTAGTGGAGGAGAATTGTGACGCCCAGATAATTAAGCTACAGTAATCTCTGCTAACGATGCCACGTCACCATGATTACTGTTATTAATCTCGCGATGATTCAATCCCGTTTGGATTCAAAATTCAAATTCAACTTAAGCAATAAAAGTTTTGAAACATTAAAACTAAAATGTTCGGATTGAGACAAATAATCAATACTAAACATTGGTGGAGAAACCACACCATCATAAAGTATTTAAATGCCCTAAAATAAATAAAACTCCGGCTAAAACAAATATTTAAATACCTTTTAAATAATAAAAATGTATCAATTATTTATTATGGCTCTAAACTTCTTAAGGTCATGGGATATATTATAACCATATTTTAGGACCTTGTTTTGTATTTTATAAAAACTAAAAATAGGTGTAACTAAATAAAATAGAAAAGAAATATAAAATAAAAGGAAAAGACAAAAACAGAAAACAAAACAAAATAAAAATAAAAGGAAAAGCCCTCCCCCCTCACTGGGCTTCGGCCCAGCTCGCCACTTGGCCAACCAGGCCGGCCCAGCCGCGCCTACTAACCCACTCCACCTCCCGAAACCCTAGCACCACCCTCCCCCACTACTCCCACTCGCCCCCACTCCTTCCCCTCGTCGCACTCCTATGCCTCCCTCCCGCGATCCAGATCAGATCAGGGCATGGGGGCCCGATCCCGTGTGCCTCGCCGTGGGTCCCGACCCCGCCGTCGCCGCTACGCCAGCCCCCGACGTCGCCGCCTCGTCCCGCCACCACCTCGCGAAGCCACCTCCCCGCCGGGAGCCACCACGTTGAGCCCCGCACCGCCTTCTTCTTCCTCAGCCCCGTCGAGCTTCGCCGTCGATTCCGGCATCTCCTAGCCTTCCCGGAGCCCACTAAGCACATCTACAGGCTAAATGTGAGCTCCGCCACTTCCCCGATTATTCCCGAGCTCGGATTCGAGCTTGAGCACCCTCGCTGTTGCTCCGTAGCTGTCGTTGTTGCCGCGACCGAAGTCGCCGTCGCCCTCCGTCCACGCCCATGGCCGCCGTCGCCCGGGCGCTCCCCTACACAACCGTCACACAGCCTCCTTGGTCATGGCTCCTCGCAACCGCACGCGCCCACTACCGCCGCTCACTGGCACCTGTCGCGCCAGATCGCTCACCTCCTACGAGGTCAGCACTGTCTGGCCGATGCATCTCGCCTCACTGGTGCAGCGCCGCCACATGGCCGCGCCAAGCCGCGTGCCTCCCCTGCGACTGGTGGGTGCCCAGCCACGCCACGCACTCAAGACCAAGATGCCCGTAGGCCCTTGGGCCTATGACAGCTGGGCCCCGCCCCCTAAACGTTTTATAAAAAAAGAATAAAATAATAATAAAATTAATAATTAAATTAATTAATTAATTAACTAAATCAGTTAACTTAATTAACTTAACCTAATTAATCTGTTAGTTAAACTAATTAACTTGGTTAGTTAGTTAATAGTCAATGACAGTAGGACCCACACGTCAGCTTGACTAAGTCAACTAACTATTTGACTGCTGACATCACCCTGGCATCATGCTGACATCATAACTGCATTTTCTAATTAAATTAATTTTGTTAATTCTAAAAATGAAATAAAACTTTGAAAATTAATATAAAATAAACTGTACCTCGGATGGAAAAAACTTTGTACATGAAAGTTGCTCAGAACGATGAGACGAATCCAGATACGCGGCCCGTTCGTCTGCCACGCGTCCCTAGCATAGTGAACCTGTAACATTTCACCTCCAGTTCATCTATCCGAAAATGCGAAACGCCGGGGATACTTTCTTGGATGTTTCCCCCCTTTGTCGGTATCACCTACTACCGCGTTAGGGCACACCTAGCACCGCGTATTGCCATGTTACGCTTTGTGATGCTTTGATTGCTTTGTTATTTATTGTGTTCCCCCTTCAATACTTCTTTCCGGTAGACCCCAAGACTGCCGGCGACCCCAGTTTGACTACGGAGTTGACGACCCCTCCTTCTTGCCAGAGCAACCAGGCAAGCCCCCCCTTGATCACCAGATATCGCCTATTCTTCTCTCTACTGCTTGCATTAGAGTAGTATAGCATGTTACTGTTTCGATTGATCCTATTCTGTTGCATAGCCTGTCATTGTTGCTACAGTTGTTGATACCTACCCGCAATCCTAAATGCTTAGTATAGGATGCCAGTTTATCATCATTGGCCCTACATTCTTGTCAATCTGCCTTGCTATACTATCGGGGCCGTGATCACTCGGGAGGTGATCATGGGTATATACAATACATACCTACATACTATACAGATGGTGACTAAAGTCGGGTTGGCTCGTTGAGTACCCGCAAGTGATTCCGATCTGGGACTGAAAGGACAGGTCGCCCCATCCCGGTAGAGGTGGGCCTGGGTTCCCGACAGCCCCCGACTGTTACTATGTGGCGGAGCGACAGGGCAGGTTGAGACCACCTAGGCGAGAGGTGGGCCTGGCCCTGGTCGGCGTCCGCGGTTACTTCATAATAACACGCTTAACGAGATCTTGGTATTTGATCTCGAGTCCGCCATCGCCTATATGCACTAACCAACTACGCTGGAACAGCTTATGGGCACTCGACGTCGTGGTATCACCAAGCCTTCTTGATGTCGGCCGATCGAAGCGCGCTGCGGGTTGGACCGCGTAATGCAACTTCCTTTGTAATGGAGGTTGCTAGGTCTGCTCACCGGTCGCCCACGCAACGTCTAGGTGTGCAATGGAGGGCCCAGACCCCTGTGCACATAGGATTTAGACCGGCGTGCTGACCTCTCTATTGTGCCTAGGTGGGGCTGCGACGTGTTGATCTTCCGAGGCCGGGCATGACCCGGGAAAGTGTGTCCGGCCAAAGGGGATCGAGCGTGTTGGGTTATGTGGTGCACCCCTGTAGGGAAGTTTATCTATTCGAATAGCCGTGTCCCTCGGTAAAAGGACAACCCGGAGTTGTACCTTGACCTTATGACAACTAGAACTGGATACTTAATAAAACACACACCCAGACAAGTTCCAGAGACAATCCGGTGATCGCTTTCCCACAAGGCGACGAGGGGAGGATAGCCGGGTAGGATTATGCTATGCGATGCTACTTGGAGGACTTCAATCTACTCTCTTCTACATCTTTGCAAGACGGAGGCTGCGGAAGCGTTTAGTCTTCGATAGGACTAGCTATCCCCTCTTATTCGGCATTCTCAGCTCACCACCGATATTGCCTCTTTACACATATACCCATGCATATGTAGTGTAGATCCTTGCTTGCGAGCACTTTGGATGAGTACGCACGGTTGTGTTGCTCCCTCTTTTCCCACTTTTTTCCTCTTCTTCTCGGATGCCGCAACCAGAAGTTGGAGTCTAGGAGCCAGAGGATCCCGAGGATGGTTCTACAAGGAGTTCGGCTTCGAGGAGTAGTTAGGAGGTCCCAGGCAGGAGGCCTCGCCTTTTTGATCGTTGCTACTTTTGTGCTAGCCTTCTTAAGGCAAACTTGTTTAACTTATGTTTGTACTCAAATATTGTTGCTTCCGCTGACTCGTTTATGTTCGAGCACTTGTATTCGAGCCCTCAAGGCCCTTGACTTGTAATATGATGCTTGTATGACTTATTTTACTTTTGGAGTTGTGTTGTGATATATTCCCGTGAGTCCCTGATCTTGATCGTACACATTTGCGTGCATGATTAGTGTACGATTGAATCAGGGGTGTCACACAAGGTGTTCGGTTGTATTGTGGATTCTGAAAAAACTATCGTAAGTTGTGAACTATGGCATGCTTCCAAAAATAAATGTTGCGAGTGTGGAGAATGATAGAAGCGTCTCAATCTCCATACAGGAGACCCTCGTGATATATATTGATAGGCATGGTCGATACAATATGTGGTAGCTCAAGGCTAACCAATCAGAGGAGATTTACAGGGAGGTTTAGAGAGATAAGAAGATAAGAAGATAAATGAGATCTCTAACCTAACCTCCTAACAATATCTCCTAATACACGTGCGTGACATGTCTAACACGCCCCCTTAATCTGAACTTCTTAAGTTGAGATTACATTTAAAATCTTCAAGCTGTCTTGTAGCCAAAGCTTTTGTGAACCCGTCTGCAACTTGATCTTTTGAAGGAATGAATCTAATGTCCAACTCCTTGCTTGCAACTCCTTATCTCACAAAATGATAATCGATTTCAATGTGCTTTGTCCTTGCATGAAACACGGGATTAGCAGAAGATATGTGGCACCAAGATTATCACACCAAAGACATGGTGTTTGAGCATGTATTCCAAGTTCCTTCAGCATGGCCTTAACCCAGATGATCTCAGCTGTTGCATTGGCTTGTGTTTTGTACTCTGCCTCAGTACTAGATCGTGACACTGTTGCTTGCTTCTTGGCACACCAAGAGATAAGATTAGGTCCAAAGAAAACTGCAAACCCACCAGTGGACCATCTATCATCCAAGCAACATGCCCAGTCAGAATCAGAAAAAGCACTAACAAGAGTGAAGGAGGACTTGCTGAAAGTGAGTCCAACACTCAAGGTACTCTTAACATATCATAGAATCCACTTAGCAGCAGTCCAATGAGCTGAAGTAGGTGCATGCAGAAACTGACATACTTTATTAACTGCAAAAGAAATGTCAGGTCGTGTAAGTGTTAAGTACTGAAGTGCTCCAACCAAACTTCTGTACTTGGTGCCATCAGCTTGATCCAAGAGTACACCCTCAGCAAGAGATAATCTTTTTGCACTGGAAAGTGGAGTTGGAGATGGTTTACAATCTCTCATCCCAGCCTTGGTCAAAAGATCAGTCGCATACTTTTCCTGAGAGAGATGAAGACCACCATCACTATTCCGCTTCACCTCAATGTGAAGGAAGAAGTGAAGGTCTCCAGATCCTTAAGAGCAAAATCTGAATGCAAATCTTGCAACAAAGCTGTGATTGCCTTACCAGAGGAACTCGTAACAATAATATCATCGACATAAATGAGCACAAAAATGATAGTGTGTGACTTCTTGTAAATGAACGGTGATGTATCTGACTTGGAGGGAATAAACCCAAGAGCTAGCAGTTTGGAACTCAGACGTGAATACCATGCTCTAGGAGCTTGTTTGAGACCATAGAGGGACTTATCAAGTTTGCAAACATGAGACGGTTTGTGTTTATTTTCATACCCATGAGGTTGTTTCATGTAAACTTCCTCTTCTAGAACACCATGAAGAAACGCATTCTGAACATCAAGCTGACGAAGGCTCCAACCTCTGGACACAACAACAGACAATACAAGGCGAATGGTGGCAGCTTTAACAACGGGACTAAATGTGTCCTCATAGTCAAGTCCATACCTCTGCTTAAAACCCTTAGCAATGAGTCTGGCTTTGTAGCGATCAATGGTGCCATCTGATCGATGTTTGATGCGATATACCCACTTACAATCAATGATGTTGTAACGTGGATGATAAGGAACAAGATGCCATGTATGATTATTCTGCAGAGCACTAAATTCTTCATCCATAGCGTGTTTCCAGCGGGGAACAGCAAGAGCATTGGTGACAGTGCGAGTTTCACCTGTGGAGTCAATGGAAGCAGCTAAACCATACTTAGTCTTGTAATTAACTGGATGAATAGTTCCTGCCTGTAGACGCGTACGAGGCAGCGGCGGAGGAGCCGCAGACGATCCGGGCTACAGCGACGGACGCGGTCCTGGCGATCCCGAGGCAGATCTGCTCGACAGCGTAGGATCTTCTGTGGCAGCTACGGTGGAAGGATCGTCAGGGGCGGCCGCAGAAGATCTGGGCTGATCAAACTCGGGAACCGCGTTGCGTCCAGCCGATGCAGTCGCAGGGACCCGCCTAGAGTAGACCTGCAGGACCGGCGTGTACCGCCTAGTCGGGCTGTCCTCGGCAGGGGATTGGCGCGCCTCGCCTTGGGAATCCGGCACATGCCGCCTGGTTGGGCTGCCCCCTACAACCGATTGGTGCACCGCGCGTGGGGAGGCTGGGTCGGTGGGAAGGCGTGACGCGACCGGGCGGGACTGGCTCGGCAGTCTGCCCGGGCCAAGCAGTGATCCCGAGGAGGATGCGGTCGGCGCTGACGCAGTCAGGGGCACCGATCCCGATGGAGACTCCCTTCGATCTCCTATTTCCTCTTCAGTTGTCGCTGAATTAGTGTTTTCTGCGCCATTTTCTGCTGAAATACAAAACTCAGGTGCAACAGGTGATGGATGAGTCAAAGTTGGGTCAGTACAAATATCATCACCCTCACACGGAACGCTGGATAACTGGGAGGAAGGAGAAGGATTTCCTTTCGGAGAAGGGCACCGGCGTTTGGATGGAGTTTTGCGAAAGGGAATTGAGTTTCATCAAACACAACGTCACGTGAGATATACACACGTCCGGTGGAAACGTCTAAGCATTTGACCCCCTTATGCTGAGCGCTATACCCAAGAAAGACACATTGCTTAGACCAGAAACTAAGCTTACGAGTGTTGTAGGGATGAAGATTTGGCCAACAGGCACACCCAAAACGCCAAGTGTGGTGTAATCCGGTGTGACATGAAAGAGACGTTCAGTGGGAGTTTCATTGGAAATAGTGCGACTAGGCCACATGTTGATGAGATGCACGGCAGTGAGAAAGGCTTCGTCCCAAAATTTTAGTGGCATTGAAGCAGAAGCTAAGATAGCAAGACCTACTTCAACGATGTGCCTATGCTTGCGTTCAGCAGAGCCATTCTGTTGGTGCGCATGTGGACAAGAGACGTGATGTGAGATACCTATCTTTTGAAAAAAAGAATTCAGTTTCTCATACCCCCCACACAAATTCGATCAGACAGAATAATTTTGCTATCAAGTTCGCGTTCAACGAGAGCTTGAAAATTGTGGAAAACTTGGAACACATCAGCATGTTTCTTAAGGAGATATATCCATGTATACTTTATGTAATCATCAATAAAGCTTACATAGTAAGAGTGCCTACCAACAGAGGTGGGGGCAGGACCCCACACATCAAAAAACTAAGCTGCAAAGGCTTAGTGGAAACACTAGTAGACACATGATATGGGAATTGATGACTTTTTGCTCGTTGACATGAATCACAAATGGTTTCTAAGTTCCTCTCACCAACAACTGGGAGTTTATTTCTACTAAGGATCTGATGAACAGTAGAAAAAGAAGGATGACCTAAGCGATTGTACCACCTTTCAGCAGAAAGCTTGATGGCACCATACACTTGTTTATTGTTCTGGCAATACTTGGGAAGCAAAGCATAGAGGCCTTCGACACAGGCACCCCTATGGAGAACTTTCTTCGTGACTGATCCTTGATCAAAAGAAGAATGGGTGAAACTCTAGAAACACATTATTGTCAAGAGCAATACGATGAATGACAAAGAAAGTTTTGGAGGCATTAGGAACATACAAGATGTCATTGATTTCAAGGTTTTGTGTGGGTTTTGATAAAGGATCGACCAACATGACTTATCTCCATACCTGCACCGCTTGTCAGTAGATGTAGACTTGATCATGGCCATGATATTTCTCATGCATAGTCAGCCTGTCCAACTCGCCTGTGATGTGGTTGGTGGCACCTGTGTCCATGTACCAGTTGGTATCAACGCCATAAGACACGTCGGCTGCAGCTGCAACTTTCTTTTTCTGGGAATTTTTTTCATCGGCGTAGCGCCAATCACAGTCTTTTGCAATATGGTTTGTTTTTTTTTGCATATTTGACATTTGTTTTCATACCCTTCATACCCTTGAAAGGGGCACCGATTGTTGTTGTTGTTGCGCCGGTTGTAGCCGCCACCACCATAAGGGTTCTGGTTCTGATGAAAGTGACCACCGCCACCACCAGAGCCCCCCTAATGACCCCACTCGTTCTGGTGGAAGCCATAGCCGCCACCAGAATTAGGGTTAGGGTAGCCGCCGCCACCACCCGCCATGTGGTAGCCGCCAGGAGCGCCACCGCCGGAGCCACCAAAGAAGAAGTTAGCCACCGCCATGAGAGCCAAGACTTCGCTTTTTCGGTAGTCACTGCTTCCACCACCAAAACGTTTCATGAGGCGATGTTGGCAGAGGATTTGAAGCCGCCATTGCCAGCGCCGTGAAACATCTCCATGCGCTGATCGAAGTTTGCCACGAGGGAGAAGAGGCCATCAACGGTGATGGGCTCAATGCGGACGTCGAGAGCGGAGATGATGGGTTGATAATCCATGTCAAGCCCTGCGATGATGAAAGAGATGAGTTCCCCATCTCCAAGGGGTTTGCCCACTGCGGTGAGCTCATCGGAGAGGGAGCACATCTGGACAAAGTAGGCAGAGGCGGACATGGAGCCCTTCTGAGCATTGGTGAGTGCAACGCGAAGATTGTTGGCACAAGACAACAAAACGGCGGAGAACATGGTGGCTGAGGTAGTCCAGATGGCGTGGGAGGACTCAAGCGAGGCGACTTGGATGAGGACTTCCTTGGACAGATTGCGCAAGAGATACGCCACGATCTTGATCCTGGACGAGCCAAGGGGTATGGGCAGGGTTGGGGATGGCCTAGTCTTTGCCGTCTTTGTCTTTGGTGGTGAGGATTTTGGGAGGCTCGACGGTGGTGCCGTCGATGTAGCCATAGAGGCCAGCGCCCATTATCTAGGATCGGGCTTGAGCTTTCCAGAGAACGTAGTTCGTCCGGGTAAGCGGTTCAGAGGTGTTGTAATTGAGGGTGGAGGACATGGCAGCGCTGGAGGAAGACATGGTGGAGGGGATGGGTGGCGGCGAAAGGAGAAGCGTGGGCTGGGGACGAAGGAGATGGGTAGGTGTCGAGAGGTAGGAGGCACGAGCTAGATGCAATCGGAAGAGCCTGCTCTGTATACCATGTGGAGAATGATAGAAGCGTCTCAATCTCCATACAGGAGACCCGCGTGATATATATTGATAGGCGTGGTCGATACAATATGCGGCAGCTCAAGGCTAACCGATCAGAGGAGATTTACAGGGAGGTTTAGAGAGATAAGAAGATAAGAAGATAAATGAGATCTCTAACCTAACCTCCTAACAATATCTCCTAATACACGTACGTGACATGTCTAACAGCGAGTTGTTCCCAAGTCACACAAACACCACCAAACAAATTCTAAAACAATAATTGAGTCAGCTTATCATACAATTCAAATAAAGACTCCAACATAGAAGTATTAGCAGGCGAATTTATTTGTCCATTGAATTGAAATTGTGTACTCCCTTCAATCCATAGTACTTGTCGTTGGTTTAGTACAAAGTTATATTTTTGGCTTCAAAAGGTGTAACCTCTATCCCTCTTTGTATGAGGTTGAAGCCACTAACCTCTCTCTATATTTCAAAAATAGAAAAAACTACTTGCTTCTCAAACCGTTGTTGTTGTAATTGTTTTCGAGCTTGAAACTCTTCACCCTGTTGTTGCATTCGTTCGGCTAGATCTGCTTGGATCTTATCCATGAATTCTCTCATAGCTCTAACTTGCTCCTCAAGTTGTCTAGATCGGGTCTGAGTTCCTTCATTTGCCATGATTGAGCTCTGATAGTCTAGAGCAAAGGCTCATGCCAATGCCATAGTTGTACTAAATTTGCACTAAACCAAAAAGTAATATAGATCGGAGGGAGTAACATGATATATATCCATTGCATCAGTTCACTGAAAACATTCAAAGTTCTTGAAAACCTTTTAGTTGTGCAGTTGCTTTTTTCTTTTGCGCGCGTTTGCTTGGGGAAATGGTAGCATCAATCATGAAAACACCACATATTCCCCATGGATTTGTCACCCCCTTGGGAGGGTGCACGTCGACGGCGACCGGCGGGAGAAGCAGGTGGAGATTGGGATCGGAGCAGAGGAGGGAGAAGAGCGAGAGCGAGACAGCTCAGGAGAGGATAAGAGAGAACGAGAGGCTAAAATGATTTCAATTTCAAATTCGATACCGTACAACGCTTGCTTGCTCGCTTCCCAGCCCAATGGCCCACTCTACCACTCAACCCGCCAGCCCATGGATACTTGAAACGCTTCGCGCCTTCGCTATAGAGATCGCCTGTGAGCTTGCCTCTCTGTCACTTACAGTACCCGCCCCTGAAGAACCAGCTTGTCCCCAAGTTGGTGCCGATGGAAAGCGTTCCTTGAGCACTTCATAGTCCTCCCAGGTGGCAGAAGCAGCAGGTATCTTTGCCCACTTGATCAGTATTTGAAGATGAGCGGTGTTTCCCTTCTTGACCAGCCTGCGGTCCAGGATTTCTTCAGGGTAAACCCCCGGCACAGAGAGATCAATTGGTACTAGTAGCATAGTGAACACTGGCGTGTGATTAGGCACATGGTTCTTAAGCTGCGATACATGGAAAACCGGGTGGACTTGACTCCCCTTTGGTAACTCCAGTTTATACGCAGCGTTGCCGATTTTCTCCAGTACCTTGTATGGCCCAGAGTACTTCAGTGCCAGCTTCCTACACGGTTGATTTACCACTGAGGATTGGGCATGAGGTTGCAAATGCAGTATACCATTTCTCTCGAGCAAACACTCTCTGACCTCTTCTTGTCGGCAAAGTGCTTATAATTGCACTGAGCGCGTGCCAAGTGATCCTTAAGAACTGTTGTATGCTGAGTATGTGTCGTCAACCACTCGTTGACATCTTGATTGATCGATGTCGTATGTCCAGCGAGCTGACCCATGTTCGGAGCATACCCGTAGAGAGCCTTGTATGGAGTACACCCAAGGGAGGAATGATATGTTGAATTATACCAGAACTCTGCTTGGGGCAACCAAGTAACCCATTTTTGTAGGACACTCATGGACTGCACACCTCAGATACATCTCTAGACACTGGTTGACCCATTCTGTTTGGCCATCCGTTTGCGGGTGATATGCCGTGATCATCTCAGAGCTCAAAGGCCCCATATCCTAAACAATTCTTTCCAAATGAACTGTGAAAATCTTATCTCTGTCAGACACAATTGTCAATGGTAGTCCATGCAGCTTCACAATGTTGTTGAGGAACACCTTTGCAATAGAAGCAGCTGTGAAAGGATGTTTCAACGGCAGAAAGTGACTTACTTTGGTGAAGCGATCCACAACGACCAATATGGTTGAATATCCCTCAGACTTGGGTAAACCTTCTATGAAATCCATGCTAATAGCCCGCCAAGGACCTGCTGTGGATGGGCAAAGGCTGTAGTAGCCTCGAGTTTTGCATGCTCATGTTTGGCTTGCTGACATATGCCACACTGCTTGACAAAGTTCTCCACATCTGTTTTCATTCCCTTCCAACTAAACAATTGTTTGACTCTATGGTAAGTAGGCAAAATACCTGAATGTCCTCCTACTGGAGTAGAATGAAAAGCCTGTATCAGTTTTGTTTTCAGACCTACATTTGCTCCTACCCATATCTTACTGTCCTGTTTGAGCAGCCCCTCCTGAAGTTGGAACCCAGGACAAGAAGTGGAGTCCACAGCTAGTTTTTGTAACATGGACAAAGCCTCTGGATCAACAAAGTAGGAGTTAAGAATTTCCTGTATCCACACTGGCCTGCTGGTGGACACACTTTGTACAAAGAACAAATGTGCCACTCTAGATAAAGCATCTGCAGCTGTGTTTTCTACACCTTTTTTGTATTGACTGGAAAACTGCAACCCTACCAGCTTGGTCATGGCCTTCCTCTGTAAGTCAGATCTGAGGTTCTGATCTCCCAAGTGACATAAACTCTGATGGTCTGTTTTGATAATGAATGGAGCTCTGCTCAAGTAAGATCTCCATTTGTCTATGGCCAACATAATTGCCAAAAACTCCTTCTCATATATAGATATCTTCTGATTTTGCACTCCCAAGGCTTTGCTGTAATATGCAATTGGATGACCCTCCTGGGACAGAACATCTCCCACTCCAGTGTTGCAAGCATCAGTTTCTACAGTCAAGGTCTTGTCAAAGTTGGGAAGAGCTAACACAGGAGTGTTTACCATGGCTTGTTTGAGCAGCTGGAAAGCTTGTTGTGCCTCATCGCACTGTGAGAATGCTTGTTTCTTCAACAAAGTGTCAAGGGTTTGGCTAACACCCCATAATTCCTCACAAACTTTCTCAGAATATCCAAAGTGAGTCCCTAAACCCCTCAATTCAGCCATGATGTGGAATTGGCCATCAGAGCATAGCTTCAGCTTTTAAGGTGATCAGAGATACACCGTGTCGTAAATTATGTGCCCCAAATACTCCAAGGACTGTTGAGCAAAAACACACTTACTTTCTTTGACAAACAATTGATTTTCTTTGAGTATATCAAACACTGACTGAAGATGCTCGATATGTCCCTCTAGTGTTCCACTGAACACCAGAATATCATCCATGAAGACTAGGACATACTTCCTATTAGCTCCAGCAAAAGCAAAATTCATGACACACTGGAAGGTGGCTGGAGCAATAGCTAATCCAAAAGGCATTACCCTGAACTGGAACTGCCCATAATGGATTTTGAATGATGTTTTAAATTCATCCTCCTCTTGCATTCTTATCTGATGGTACCCAGATCTTAGATCCAACTTGGAGAACCATTTTGCTCCTCCTAATTCATCCAGAATCTCATCTATAACTGGCATGGGAAACTTGTTCTTCACAGTAATGGCATTAAGTTTTCTGTAATCCACACAAAACCTCCAAGTCCCATCCTTCTTTTTGACTAGCAAAACTGGTGCAGAAAAAGGGCTTATACTGGGTGTAATGAGACCTGCATCCAACATCTCCTTCACTTGTTTCTCAATTTCATCCTTTTGTAAAGGAGAGTATCTCAGATGGTCCGCAATTAACAGGAGCAAGATCTCGTACCAGATTTATTTTGTGATCAAAAGCTCGTGTGGAGGTAAAGTGTGTGGCTCTTGAACACCTGCTTGTTCCTGCCCAACACTTGTTGCACTTCTCGAGGAACTTCAGAATAAAGCCATTACTATGCGATTTAGGTAGCAAGAACTCCACACATCGCTTCCTTTCGCCCACTTAAGGAACCTGCTCAGCAGATATCTCCTCTATACTCTCTTGTCAACAGCGTAACTCCTTGAAGTTTGATCTCTTTGCCCTGATACTGAAATTGTATCCACTTGTCAGCCCAATGACACTGCATTATGCCCCATTGCTCTAGCCAATCCATGCCCAAAATAATGTCATGCCCTCCTAGTGGCAGCACTTGCATGGAATTACTGAAACTGTGCCCATGTATCCACCAGGTGAGTTGAGGTACTTTTTTAGTACAAGCAATAAGACTTCCATTTGCTACCTTAACTTGTAAAGGATTCACTAACTTCTCAGTAGGGATAGCCACTGTCGGTGTCAAAACCGGCGGATCTCGGGTAGGGGGTCCCGAACTGTGCGTCTAGGCGGATGGTAACAGGAGACAAGGGACACAACGTTTTTACCAAGGTTCGGGCCCTCTTGATGGAGATAAAACCCTACTCCTGGTTGATTGATATTGATGATATGGGTAGTATAAGAGTGGATCTACCACGAGATCAAGGAGGCTAAACCCTAGAAGCTAGCCTCTGGTATGATTGTTGTTGTGTCCTACGGACTAAAACCCGCCGGTTTATATATACACCGGAGAGGGCTAGGGTTACACAGAGTCGGTTATAATGGTAGGAGATCTACATATCCGTATCGCCAAGCTTGCCTTCCACGCCAAGGAAAGTCCCATCCGGACACGGGACGAAGTCTTCAATCTTGTATCTTCATAGTCTTGGAGTCCGCCGATGATGATAGTTCGCTATCCGCACACCCTAGTCCAGACTCCTTAGTAGCCCCCGAACCAGGCTTCAATGACGACGAGTCCGGCGCGTATATTGTCTTCGGCGTTGCAAGGTGGGTTCTCCTCCAAATTCCATGTGCTTGCCGAATAGTGTTCGGCTTCCTCATAAATGTTGCGCTCCTTGGCTTCCACGCCCAATAATGGCCCTCTTCCACGTGTCGTATGAATGCGAAAAGCCAGGGTATTTTTACATTTTTACCCCCAAGCTGCACGAATAAGTTGCTTATAAGAGAGGCAAGGATCTAGATCCAAATCACACCATCCTCCTTCCGCGAGTACTCATCGGAGCGCCTCTGACAAAATCCACTCCATCATGGACAGTCGACGTGGCTCCTCCTCTCGCGCTCCCAGCCCTCAGCCAGGAGATTGGAGGAGATGTTCAGCTCAAGACAATGAAATGTGTGACGCCCAAGCGGAGGGATACCTTCCTCCGCCTTCATGGTCCCGCTTCGAGCCGGACCGGCTACCTACAAAGGTGGAAAGCAGGTGGAGAACACCCCAATCCCTCCAAAGGAGAGCGGTGTGCTTCGGCCCCTTATCTAATAAGGGGCTCGGATTTCCCATACATCCGCTTTCTCCGGGGCTCCTCGGAGTTCTACGGACTCAAATTTCATCACCTTACACCTGCCTCCATTTTGCACATTGCGGGTTTCGCTGCTTTTGTGAGCTATTCTGGGCATCGATCCCCGCTTTTGGGCTGTGGAAGAGATTGTTTTGCCTCGCACTTCGCTCTCACAAGGGGTCGAGATATCAAGTGGGCGGAGCCGAATATGGCGATCGCCGGACCGGATATCTATCCGAACTCGAAGAAGGCATCCAAGACCGGCCTTCGGAATGGTTTTATATGGAAGACGCCCACCGCTGCACCCAGCCAGATCGGCCTCCCGAGTTCAAGAACGCCTCCTCAAGAAACGCTTGAGTTGGCGCCGTGGAGCCCTCAACGGAAGATGATAGAGCGCCCAATATCCGATGGGCCGGATAAGGTTGCCGCCCATTCGGATTGGCCATGATTGGAGTCATGGCCACGCGCATTATGCGAGGGTGCAGCCGCCCAATATAGGGGCCACCCCATGTGGGATTTCAACGGGAGAATGACGCCACCCGCCATGGCCGCAAGGGACGGGATCGCCGCCGATCCGTGAAGATCCCGTCCGCTTGTACAAGGGGGAGAAGGAGGACTTCTCCGCGACGAGTCCATTAAATGGATTCTCCATGAATAACCTCAAGCCGGGTAAGCGGACGTTTATTTATCCGATCCATATTCCCATAGTTAAGTGTCTCACTTCGTGACTTCGACGCAGGAGCTGCGCCGGGACGTAGAGGGCATACACAGCCCGACTCCGCAACCCGAGGATCCGGGACGATCCGTTGATCCGGCCTCCGAGGAGGATCCGGACATAGAGGTGGAGCTGATCGATGGGGTGTTCCACCAACTTAGCGTGGACAATGCTTTAGTGGCCATTACGGCCGACTACCCCGGTTTAACTCCGGCTTCCGAGGTAACTATGACCGGAGTCCTGATATCATTACTTCATCCGTGCTTATTTCTGACCATTGTATACCAATGGTGTCTCGCAGGAGGTGCCTTCAAGGCGGGAAGCCGAACCCGTGGCGGCTGACCGACAAGGGTCAGTTCAGCCCAGCATGCGGAAGAGGGGTGCGGTGCGAATCGAAACGTCACCGCAACGGTATAGCATGCCACCATTTTTAAGGGAAAGATTCCTGGGAGGTATATTAATGCTCATGAATTTTCCAGGAGAAAGAGCGCTCGCCGGATCAGGCCCGAGAGGTTGCCAACCAAGCCTCCGCCAACAGCTCCAACACCTGGTCCGGAGGAGGAGGCGAGCGCAAGGCGCGAGCCGATGCTCCTCCAACGGAGGATGCCGACAGTGCTGTCCGCCACCAGTTCGAGGTGGAGAGCGCCATGAATCACAAAGCGCCACGACAAGATTGTGACGCTGTGTTTCTCCCTGAGGCGTTGAATGCCTTTAATGCGGAGACGCGCACCTCCGTGCCGCTCAAGATGGTTTAACCAGAGCCACGGAGCAGTATGTGAAAGACATACGGGTAAGGAATTATAATAGTTATATATGCCAATAGCCCCCAAGACTTAAAGTAGTTAGAATAACTGATTTAAGGATCATTTGATATGCAGGATCTTACGGAGAAGAATACCCAATTGTCCCAGGAGCTTCAAGAGTGCAAGGCCCAACTTGAGGCCGCACTAGCCGCTGCAGGAGGAGACACAGAGACCCCCTCTGGTAACACATATTTTAAAAAGATAAGCGGTTTATGGCATGCGGCGTGCGTATAAATCTGACAACAATATTGCAGATGTTGCCGGACTTGATCCGGACAAGCAATACTATCGCGCCACCAAAGGCCGCGCGAAGGGTGCTTATGAAGGTGCAGCAGAGAGGAACAAACTCCAAGATGCCCACACCCAGCCGGGAGAAGAGCTAAAGGTGTTCGGGCCCAAATTGTCCGCTCCGTGAAGGAGAATCAGCGCTTCACGCGGCATTTATAGTAGTGCTTGAGCAAACTCTTTTGAAAAGAAGAGTTCGGCGAGGGAGTCGATTGACGTAAATATGTCCGTAGGTGTGCTCACGGTCGCCCTGCTGGAGGAAATGCCCGGTTCAACCGTGATCTCGCTTCCCGAAGCCGCCGCAGCTACACGAACGTGTTCGGCAAAGCGATGAGCGGCGTTGTCTGTGCCTTATGCCCGTCCGCCTCCCCGCCCGAGGGTCTTGAGGCTTGCAGAGAAGCTTCAGGAGCACGGCAGCTTCCGTTTATGGAAGATATCGGCCGCCATCAAGGCGCCCGGAGGCTCGGGCCATGGTGAAGACGCTGGTACACGAAGGCTGATCCGAACCACATGGCCGAGGTCGGACCTGTGGGGCCCGATGGGAAGGAGATTCCTGTGAGCTTAATGTACAGCCAAGTAGAGTTGGCCGCCAAGTATTCTAACGGGACTGTAAGCTAGACAGCCCGTTAGATGGGATTGAAGATGAGTACAATCACCGCTTTGACGATGTAATCTAAAATGACATGGTAAATGCCTTCTAGCCGGATTGTAGATCGCTTGTCTTTGCGCACCTTTTCGCTTCAACCTCGACCCTAGAGTCCTGAGTGTGTCCAATACCCTCACGGTTATGAAAAAATCGGGCATGCATGGAGACCAAAGCGAGGGGTCATTAGTGCTTTATCGCATAAGTGCCCAACTAGTTATGTTATATTACATGGTTAGTAAGAAACATCTTCCAGGAGAATAGTTCCGTTAGGGGTTCTTTCTCTCGAGGCATGCCCTAAAGTGCATGTCCGACTGCGAAAAGAGCGTAAAAGCATCCGGGGCAGATAAATAAATAAATAAGAAATCATCTTTCAAGTCACCGAATCAATATTCCCTTAAGAACGCTTAGCTTTGGCTTCACCCACCGAGGTACACATCCGTCGACCGGTAGTAATAATCGCAGAGGTGCTCCTTTACCTCCTAGCCGAACAATCGGGAACGAGGGTAAGCACAGAGCCAGCAACCCAGCTTGGCCAAAACTTAAGTCATATCGATGCATATAATGGCGAATAAAAGGTACATGCGGCAGTTTGACACATGTGTTGGGCATAAAGCTCAGATAAATAAGCTTCGTTAAAGAAGCCCCTGTATAATGAGTGCGAGTAGCATGTCAAGTGTGCTAACAATGCGCAGATCAGCCCTCAAAGGCTCTATGAAAAGGGAGGAGAAAAGAGAGAAACAAAAGGCAATCAAGTATAAAATGTGGACGGAGGAAGGAGACGAACTCGAGTCCGGCGCTAGGCGAGAATCTTCGAAGCGAGCTGCGCTCCATGGGTTCGCTCAAGTCGGTTGTCCGATGCGTTGCAGACGGTATGCTACGCTGGTCGACTTGGTCGATGATGAAGGGACCTTCCCATTTGGGCTTGAGTTTGTCCTTTTCTTGTCCGCAGCGAGAACTAGTTCGCCAACATTGTAAGTTTTGGCCCGCATCGCTTTTGATATCTTCGAGCTCGCTGCGATAGAATGCGGAACGATCTTTCGCCATGTCGCGCCCTCTTCTAGGGCGCCCAAACTGTCTTGCCGATCCAACTCGCCTCTCTTTCCTCGTAAATGCGCACGCGAGGTGAGTCATGAATTATATCGCAGGCAAAACTGCCTCACACCAGATACCATAAAAATGGTGTGAATCCGTAGTACGGTTTGGCATGGTCCGCAGCCCCGAGTACGGAGTCGAGCTCCTCTACCCAAAGGCGTGTTAGATTCTCGTGAGGGACCGCACTAACCTAGGTTTGATGCCGCCATGATTAGACCATTTGCTCGCTCGACTTGACCGTTAGTTTGAGGGTGATAGACTGAAGCGTAATCGAGCTTGATGCCCATATTTTTGCACCAGAGTTTAACCTCGTTGGCCGTGAAGTTCATGCCGTTATTGGTGATGATGCTGTGGGGGACGCCATAACAGTGTACTACCCCTGATATAAACTCTATCACAGGTACGGATTCGGCCGTTTTAACTGGCTTGGCCTCTATCCATTTGGTGAATTTGTCCACCATGACCAATAGGTACTTTTGCTTGTGGGTTCCCCCTTTAAGGGGTCCAACCATGTCAAGCCCCTAGACCGCAAACGGCCAGGTGATGGGTATAGATTTGAGGGCGGTGGGCGGCATGTGGCTTTGGTTAGCAAAAGCGGCACCGACGATCATTGACTAAGTCCTGAAAGATCTCGCCGGGCCGCCGGCCAATAAAATCCTGACGGAAGGCCTTGTTTACAAGGGCCCGGCTGCGGCGTGGTGCCCGCCGAGTCCGACGTGAATTTCAACCGCAGATTTCGCCTTCCTCTTGGAGATGCACCTTTGAAGGACTCCGTTGTGCTTTTCTTATAAAGCTCTCCTCATGGACCTTGTAGGCTTTAGATCGCCGACTATGCAGCGGGCCTCATTTTGGTTCGGGCGTTCTCGCCTAATTAAGTAGGCTAGGAATGGTTCGTCCACGGGCAATGACCGCCATTATTTCGTGGGCTGAAGGTGTTATTTCATTGGCTGAGCCACCGTTGTGTCGAATGTTCAGGTTGGGCGGTGCGGTTGGTTCCGGATTGTTGTTTCCGACTCCTCATCCCATACGACGGATGGATTAAAGAGCCGCCCAGAAGATGTTTGAGGGACGGCGTCGCTTATACGCCGATGCGTGCTAACACGCCGGCCGCCGTTATTATCCCTGCTACATGGTGGAATTCGAGTCCTTCAACCGAGCTGACATTTTAAGACGGCGTTACGGTAGGCTTCCATTTTCGGATCCTTGCATCAAAGTCTCCATTTATTTGGGATATTGCGAGGTTTGAATCCTCGCGACCTCTAGGCGTTGAATGCCCATGGAGATTGCCATCCGGAGACCATGTAGAAGGGCCTCGATTCGCCGCGTTGTTGGAGTCCGTACATTATTTGAAGTACGATTGATCAGATCTCCGTTGGGGACGCTAAACGACACCAGCCCCCAAGCCGCCAATATTTTAGAGTCGTCGGTGCACGATCCATTGGAGTATGCGCCGCACTTTTAGGGAGTTCGGCTTCACTCCATTCAGCGATGAAGTCAACCAAAACTTGCGACTTTATAGCTCGCCGTGGTTTGTAGGTTATGTCGAATGGTAAGAGCTCAATAGCCCATTTTGCAATCCTGTCGGTCGCGTCACGGTTGTTTATAATGTCGTTGAGAGGTACTTCGGAGGCCACTGTTATCGAACACTCTTGAAAGTAGTGTCGCAGCTTCCGGGATGCCATGAACACCGCGTACGCTATCTTTTGATAATGTGGATACCGGGACTTGCATGGATTTAAGACAGTGGATATGTAGTACATTGGTTTTTGAAGAGGGAATTTGTGTCCTTCTGTTTTTCGTTCGACGACGAGCACCGCGCTTACAACTTGATGTGTTGCCGCGATATATAATAACATTGGTTCGCCCAAGTTGGGCGCGGCCAGGACTGGATTTGTTGCCAATATGGCTTTTATTTCTTCGAGTCCGTCAGGCGTCGCCCCATTCCACTGAAGTGTTCGGTGCACCGAGGAGGCGATAAGGGCAACGCCTTTTCTCCCAAGCGGAGATGAAGCGGCTTAAAGCTGCCACGCATCCAAATAATTTTTATTTGTTTGAGGTCTTTGGGATATCCAACTATGACAGAGCTCGGATCTTGGCTGGGTTTGCTTCAATTCCTCTATCGGATACAATGAAGCCCAAGAGCTTTCCTACCGGTACGTCCGAAAATGCATTTTTCCGGTTGAGCTTAATGTCATATGCTCGGAGGTTGTCGAATGTGAGCCTCAAATCGTCTACTAGAGTTTCGACGTGTTTGGTCTTGACGACCACATCGCCTCGATGCCTCCACTGCTTTTGCCGATCCGGTAGCCGACATGTTTGAATCATGCGCTGATATGTTGCGCCGGCGTTCTTGAGCCCGAAGGGCATTGTGTTGAAGCAGAATGGTCCAGATGGAGTAATGAATGCCATTGCGGCTTGGTCTGTCTCCGCCATCTTGATTTGATGGTATCCGGAGTATGCGTCGAGGAAGCACAATGAATCGTGCCCTGTGGTAGCATCGATGATTTGATCAATGCGGGGAAGGGGGAAAGGATCTTTTGGACAGGCCTTGTTAAGGTCTTTGAAATCGACACACGTGCACCGTGGATTTGTCCTTTTTGGTACCATTACTAGGTTTGCTAGCCATCCGGATGTTTGATGTCTCGATGAATCCGCTTCTAATAGTTTGGCTAGCTCCTCTCCCATTGCCTGCCTTTTGGGTTCGGAAAATTGTCAAGGGCCTGCTTGATCGGCTTAAACCTTTTAGGATGTTTAGGCTGTGTTCTCGCCAACTCGCGGGATTCCCAGATATCTCAAGGGTGCCAGCAAAGATGTCCCAATTTTCCCAAGAAATTTCGTAGTGCAGCGCCTACATCGGGTTTAATTGTGCCCCAATGGAGGCCGCCTTTGTGGGGTCCGTTGGATGGACTTGGAATTTGACTATTTCGTCCGCCGGTTTAAAAGAGGTGGACTTGGATCTCTTATCGAGTATCACATCGTCCCTCGCTCACCGTGGAACGCAGCGCAGTTGAGTTCCTCCGCCGCTAGGGCTTTGGATAGTGCCTCTAGGGCTAGTGCGGCCGTTTTATTTTCGCACGGAGTGCTATGTCCAGATCACTGACAAGAGTGATGATTCCATTGGGCTCGGGCATTTAAGCTTCATGTACCCATAATGGGGTATAGCTTGAAAAATTGTGAATGCCTCTCGCCTCTAATAAAGCATGATATCCGCCATCGAACGGGCCACTTGGAACGTGACCTCCTCGACCAGAATTGTCCCAAGACGCCAACACCACATCCATCGTAATTTTTCCCAGTGCAGGTGCTTCCCGACTAGGGATTATTCTCCAAGGTTGTGCCGCCGCGCAATGCGGCTCCGCCTATTTCCATTTTTCAAGGGTTTCTCGTAGATGAGGTTTAATCACGCCGCCGCCCATGAGTACCTTGGTAAGACGAAGCCGCCCACTATGGACCGAGGACCAATGCGGCCGGTGCTCGGGCTGTTCGAATTTTGGTTCGTCATTGCCTTGAAGGTGATAGCCGTGTCGCCCATGGATTTGTTGCTTTGCTACTTGGTAGACTTCGCGAGGTCATGGATTGTTCGCTTCCGCATATTACTTGATGCGAAAGTCTCAAGATCTGTTAATACCGCATTAGTACTGCTGGGCTGGTTCTCCGGGGCTAGAAGCTCTTCGCCACTTTTGGCCACCTGCCGTAGTATCCAACATGCTCGAAGGCTATGTGTTGGAGTGGCGCCCTCTGTACTATGGATTTTACAGGGTCCATTGAGCCATCCCTCTAGTTATGGGGTTTTTGCTTTTTGGTTTTTGTCCCGGGTGTCTGAGCATGATGCACCCTTTTGTTTCGGACTAGGGTTGTGTTCGGAGCCGGATTGTCCCAAAACTTAGTTTCAGTTTTCCAGGTACTCTCCATCGCACAGTATTTTTGTACTATGGACGCCAGGTCGGCGAAGCGTGTAATTTCGCGACGACTTATGGCGTTCAAGATTCTCTTGTCCGTGCAATTATTGCAGAAAATTGAGATTGCGCTTTCCTCACGGCAGTCCTTTATCCTGTCCATGACCAGGAGGAATCGCCCAAGAATGATGTATCGCTTCCGTGGGCTCTTGCCGGATTTGAGATAGATCGCTTATGTTTGGGTGTGCGGGTGGAATTAAGTCCGAACCCTGCCCAACTTGAGGCTCAAGGGCCAAAAGTTTTCGAATTTGAAGCTTGGATTGTCGGATGTCGCCCAACAAATCTGGTCCGCCGCCTGACTTTAGGTTCAAGATTTGATTGACGCCCGCCCTTCCGCGGAATCCGCATGGAGGGATCAGAGTCCGACACAAATAGTTTTTAATATAGAAGAAGAGTCGGCGCTGTTGTTCCTCTACCACAAAGAACGCAGGGTAACCCGGGAGAGTTAATCTCTCGATCGGTTTTAAGCCCAACTGATCGTAGTCCAGAAGCGACTCCTGTATGCATGATGCGATCCAAGAGCTCGTTTACGGAAGAGAGCTCCATCGGACCTAGCTGCTCAGCGAATTCCGAGTTGACGTGAAGATCACTTTTGATGACCCGAGAGGTCATCGTCGAAGCGGCGGCCGAACAGGCGGTCATAGAAAACCACCTAGCCGGATAGTTTGGCCGACGGCCAAAGCTCCTTTGGCAATGGTACCGTCTTTAAAGACGGGAAGAGGCATCCTTCCTGATTGTGACGGCACAGAGGAACTCTCAATGAAAGCACCAATGTCGGTGTCAAAACCGGCGGATCTCGGATAGGGGGTCCCGAATCAGGCCTAGGCGGATGGTAACAGGAGACAAGGGACACGACGTTTTACCTGTGTTCGCCCTCTCGATGGAGGTAAAACCCTACTCCTGCTTGATTGATATTGATGATATGGGTAGTACAAGAGTGGATCTACCACGAGATCAAGGAGGCTAAACCCTAGAAGCTAGCCTCTGGTATGATTGTTGTTGTGTCCTACGGACTAAAACCCTCCGGTTTATATATACATCGGAGAGGGCTAGGGTTACACAGAGTCGGTTATAATGGTAGTAGATCTACATATCCGTATCGCCAAACTTGCCTTCCACGCCAAGGAAAGTCCCATCCGGACACGGGACGAAGTCTTCAATCTTGTATCTTCATAGTCTTGGAGTCCGGCCGATGATGATAGTTCGGCTATCCGGACACCCCCTAGTCCAGTACTCCCTCAGCCACCTTATCTAGTAAAGCCTTATCCACAAACGTGTGTGTGCTGCCTGAATCAACTAGTATCAGCACCACCTTGTTCTGCACAAGAGCTCTCAGTTGAATGGTTTTTGGATTTGGTGCACCTGACAATGCATTTACTGAGATAGTGGCACATTCTTCCTGTCCTCCAGCTACTAAAGCATCCAACATAGCATCTGATATGATTTCCTGTGTAACTTGTACCTCTGCTGCTTTTAACTGAGCTCCCCCTGCCACGGGCTGATTACATACATGACCAGGTGCAAATTTTTCCCCACATTTATAACACAGTCCATTGGCTCGACGATATTCCTTCAACTGTTTTGCTTTCCATAACTCCCCTGTTGCTAAACCTGGTCGATTTTCTGACTTTGTATATGTAGTTTCCTGGAAATTTGGTTTGTGTGCTTTCTGTTGGAGCAGTAATCCCTCATGCACTGAAGCATATAAAGCTGCCAATTGGACAGTACTTGGCATCTGAAATTCCACCGCTGATCGGAGTTCCTCCTTGAGTCCTAGCACAAACCTAGTGACCAGGAACGTGTCACTGATGGTAGGTTCATACAGCTTAACCGTGTATACCAGCTGCAGGAACTGCTGTTTATATTCCTTGACCCTATCTACTTGTTTTAACAGCATCACCTCTTTCATCTTCTGCCGATACACATCAACATCAAACTCTAGCAATATCGCCTGACAAAACTGCTCCCAAGTATGGAATTTCCCAGACTGTTTGAACGCTTGATGCCAACGAGCTGCATTATCCGATAGATACAGAGAAGCAGAGGTGACCTTAAAACTGTCAGGAATGTGATATAGCCTGAAGAATGCCTCACACTTGTCCAGCCAAATCCTTACATCTGTGCCATCAAACCTTGGAAAATCCATTTTCGGCATCCATTGCCTCTTGCCCATGCTCTCATCCACTACAGTAAGTATGGGTTGTTGTGGAACATGATGTACCTCAGGCATCTGAATCGGGTGCGGCGAAGGTCGTCCCACTGATCGCGGTGCCGCGCCGAGTATGCCATCCGAAACCTCAGAAGCAGTCGGAGACGAGGCCTCTGCTACTCCTTGCTGCTTATGCATCTGCAGGCCGCATGAGCCCGATCATTGCACTGCCCCAGAGTGTTGCATGAGAGATCCACCTTAACTTGCACCTGATCGAGGCGGGCGCCTTGCTCCATCAGCTTGGCGTCGAGAGCCTCGAGCTGCGTGCTGAGTCCCTCAACGGCGGCCAACTTGCTCTGAGCGGCCTTGATCTCCGCGAACTCCTTCAGCATCCGTTCCTGGAGCGCCTCCATCTCGTCCGCGAGGAAGCGCGACTGCGGATTTGGCTTGAATGTCGTCGTGGTCGCCGGATTTCCCCGAATCAACCCACCTCAGGTCAGGAATTACGCAGATCGAACCCTAGGGTGATCCGCCACCGCCGCCGGACGGCTGGTACGAATCGGGAAAAAATTCAAGGAAACAAATGGGCGAGGATCGACGGCTCTGATACCAACTGTCACCCCCTTGTGAGGGTGCACGTTGACGGCAACCGGCCGGAGAAGCAGGTGGAGATTGGGGTCGGAGCAGAGGAGGGAGAAGAGCGAGAGCGAGACAGCTCGGGAGAGGATAAGAGAGAACGAGAGGCTAGAATGATTTCAATTTCAAATTCGATACCGTACAACGCTTGCTTGCTCGCTTATATACTGCGGCTTACAACCCAACACCCGGCCCAACGGCCCACTCTACCACTCAACCCGCCAGCCCATGGATACTTGAAACGCTTCGCGCCTTCGCTACAGCGATCACCTGTGAGCTTGCCTCTCTGTCACTTACAGGATTGCCGTGCCAAAAATTTCATATGCCACCTTGCACAAGTATGGAGAAGTAACATTTGAGTCTTATCTATATCATGCCAATTGTCATCCATATCCATATTCATGAGTCGTTCTCCATATGTTGTGATGAACACCGCGTCACTTTTTTTGTCTTCCTTCTCTTTCATGTGACGCTTCCTATGGTTTCTCATTTTATATCTTTTTCCCACTGAGCATTGCATGCCATTGAAATCTTGTAAAAAATTCCAGCTCCTTCTGATATTCATCAAATCAAACAGTGGCCCTAAAAAATGTAAATTTTTTGCATTCTAAACAGGACATCAACTTCTTTGCACAACATGACTGTTCATTGCGCAACGCGCTTCATCGGCAAAAAAGAGCAGTCGCAACAGAAAGCAGAGACATACCCCGCAAAAAAAAACCCAGAAAGCAGAGACATGTAAACCTCAATGTCAGCAAGAGACCTCAGCTCAGGAATAGCAACACCAAATCATGTACAACAATTGTGACCTGCTGCTGCTTCTGTAACAGCAGCCTTAACACAACTGTACACAATAGACAGATAATGCGCGGCTGCTACACAACCGGAGAAATAGTGAGGTTATATCTGACTGATTCGGACTCATCCGATCTCCTCTACTACCACAGGTACAAATGATGCACCATGCACAAGCGACATTACATGAAATAATTAATGGTACACGAAATCTGGTGTCAGCCGTCAAGGCACCGGATCCCTCTGCGCACCTGGTGGAGCCGTCGGCATTGGGAAGTTGAACGAACAATAGGTTCCGCCAAACTGGGGAGCCTCCACATATGGACTCTAGCACAACAAAAGAAAATGAATTCTCAGTGTCTTGTGTGGAAGGAAGGAAAAAAGAGGTCAGGTAAGAGTTTTAACTATGACCCAGGTTAGTTTGAAAAGTCAAAACAAGAAACAACTCTGGCCCAAGTCCAATACAACTCCACTGAGTCAAAATGATAATGTATTTAAAGTGGGAGAAAGGAACAGCCTTTTTCAGGAATTTCACAGGAGATGGAAATTTAGGGGCAACTACCTGGGTAAGAGGAGGGTTAGGAATGGGATTGA
Organism: Aegilops speltoides; assembly: GCA_021437245.1. Taxonomy (NCBI): domain Eukaryota; kingdom Viridiplantae; phylum Streptophyta; class Magnoliopsida; order Poales; family Poaceae; genus Aegilops; species Aegilops speltoides. Next base: position 198,414,000 of record CM038147.1, read on the forward strand.
ATGATGACTCCCGTTTTGGTGACGAATCAGGGGAGCTACCGGCATTGTCATCCATGTTATCTATATTCTTCATGTGTGACCCTTCCCCCTCGCCACTGTTGAGCTTAACACCCTATTATGGAGAAGAAATAAAACTCATTAACTGAATTGTTACGACATTACCAACACGTGAATTAAACAAATGAACGAGCAATACCTGGAAAATTTTCCCTAAAGTTTTCAGTCCTTTGGCACGAAGACGCAGGTCTTCCTTCCTGGCCAAGGGGTCCTGAAGCACCTGGTATCGACACAATGTTACAAATCACTGCTAACCAGCTTTTAAGTACTGAATGAAGAATACAAGGCACATAACATGCATGAAAAGGTGGCAGGTAAGCTGGGACAGACCATCTGGCAGACATGTGATATGGTGGCTTCTATGTCAGCAACATTAAGCTTCCACAAGGAATCAACCATAACTTTTTTGTGGTTCTGCATGTACACTTCAAGTTCTTCCTCTGTGGTCTGGCCCTCAGCACCCATCTGCTTCTTCAAGTCTTCTTGCAGCTGCATAAGAGCTATTGCACCTGCAGTACCGCAACATAACCGAGTTTTATCACCAACATGATACTAGCATGAACACTCACAACCCAAAGAAGCACCGTATCAAATCGAGATAAAACATGTCAAAACAAGCTCACAAAATATTGATGAGACACTTTTACCTGCTGCAGCTGTTACTTGGGATTTGATAAAATGGCCTTTGTCTCTGAACCATTCTGCTACAAACGGAACCCCCAAATATATTGCCTTCTTTCCAAGTTCTTTTGCAGCTTGTCTTGAATACACATAGCCAATAGTGTTCAGCATAACAAGCCCATATGCTGCAGGACAACGACAACACAGACAAAAAGAGGAGGAACTTCAGAATACAGATATCAAGGGCCCGTCCAACAGAGCATACAGGAGAATACAAACAGAAAAATGTATTAAAGCAAAAGCACTAAACAGTTACAAAAAGGTTCAGTAAACACATTCTAGTCTACCTATAGCATTGTCATGTACTTCAGGAAGGAAAGAGCAAATTAGGACTATGGAGTACTCCTACAGACCAGCATAGATCTTCCGTGCACTCTTTGCTTCAGGCAAGATGTCAACATAATGTACTCCCTCTGTCTCAAAATAAGTGACTCAACTTTGTACTAACTTTAGTGCAATGAAGAGTCACTTATTTTGGGACGGAGGGAGTAATTAAATATTATTTTTAGTTAGCACATAAGAGGGACTATAAAGTTGATTGTCTTAATTAGTTATAAGCCCAATGCAAAGCAGCTGTTACCCCTGCCAACTTACCCCGTAAAAGAAAACAGTAACTGCTTTTTCCAGATGATCTAAGAATGCCATCACATACACTATGCTCATGAACACAGCAAATAAGATAATCACACACTGAACCATCGAAATTGCATCTCCTTCAAACACATCAACTGCCGGCTAAAGTCTTACAGCAATAGGCAGGACAACCAAGGGAAAAGGAACCGGAGTTCAAGGAGGAAGGGAGCAAACCTGCATCACTAAGTCTGGCCACCTCGGCCTCAGCAAGCCGAACAAACTCCTCTTTATTTCCTTGAACATAAAGGTGCAGCCGGTTTTTAAGTATCTCTGCAAGTTTCTCCTCTCTTTCTTTTTGAACAGCCTGCGGTTGTAGTTTACCGTTCAGCAGATTAGTGGTCGAAAGAGTATAAAATGCAACGAAAATGATGGAGATCTGATCAACAACCAAACTAATGGTCATGGAGTCGGTGCATATTAGTAAATGATCATAGAATTTATCTAAACCAAACCTGCATTTTGTCCTGCAACTTTTTTGTGTCGATCTGCTCATCTTCGTCAAAATTATCAAGTGAAGCCATTGACGCCATTGCCAATTGACCAATATAATCCTCAAAAAGCTCACTACCGAATAGCATCGCGAAAATTGCTGCTGGATCAATTATTCCATCCCTGTAGAATGTTGGCAAGCAAGTTAGTTAGAATATGATTATCATAAAAAAAATTACAATATGAGGTGATTTTTTTTTTCAAAAGTTGCATTTGGATTGAAGAAAATTATTTGCCTCTAGTCCTTTACAAAAACCTCGACTAACAGTACTCATGCTGCTTCGCCATAAGTGTCAAGGCCACAGCCCTAAAGTTTCGAGTAGATTTCAAAACCTCTAGATAAATTGTCAATGGAAATCAAACATACGTTGAGATGCCAGATTTCCCATGTGCATCATAAGCTTGGCGCTGAGCGGGGTCACTAAGCACTTGGTATGCCTCCCCTAGTTCCTGCAATCATAATTTCTCTGTGTAAACAGTAGTCTTATACTAAAGAAAAATTAGGCACGCATCGTAGTATTCTTTCTCATAAAGTCAATAGAATCAATTCTCATTTTAAAACTACCATGAGAAATAAATAATACGAACTACAGCAGCTATGGAGTACTCCCTCAGTTTCTAAATATAAGATTTTTTAGAGATTCCAATACGGAATACATACAGAGCAATCCGTATGTAGTCCGTATTGAAATATCTAAAAAGGCTTCTATTCAGAAACTGAGGGGATAACAATGTTCAACAGATTAATTAATTATGTAACAAATTTTTCTATAACAATGTACTTACAGCTAAGTAGTACGTAGTGAGAACAGTTCTTTAACATATATTAAAAAAATCATGTGGCATGTGATTAGCATAACACCATAGTCTCACGATTATTTATGAACATAAGGTTAAAAAATTTCCTGCTTGCAGGCTCAGACCAGTTTGCTTCTTGAAATGGTTAATCTGCCTATTTAGGTTCAAATGGCCTAGCTAGATCTTCCTGAAGAATATAGCAATACTAGTAAGAGCATCAAACCTTCATGACTGAATCAGAATCTGAACTAGAATAAATATATGGGTCAGTGCAAAGTTTGTATTGATGAGTGCAGCTTCAGTTGCTCAGAGTGTATAATTTCCTTAAAAGTGAGGAACCTACTCCAGCAGTCACCCAAGGAGACGAGCCGCACGTACAATAAGTCAATAACTAGCACCCAACTCTTTCATGCATGTTTCTAACCAAAAAAACTCTTTCATGCATGAGAATATATAACTAACTGATGAAAGCCATAAAGGTTCATTACTGAAGAGTGTGAGCAATATCCTGAGCTACATTACCATGTTTTGTTGTTAAGCAGTTCACAATTTCACATGGTTGGGCCAGTTGAAGCTTGGCAGAAGCTTCTTTCGCATCGACCCAAGACAATATGCAGGGTTGAAGGTGCGAAAGCATTTTTATGTGAGCTGGCGTGGCTTCTGATTTCTCAAATTGCATAATGTGAAAGCACACATATATTTGTGAAATCTACTATTTTTAGAGTAGCAACAAAAAAATATAGTTTGACGGATGGCAATTCACACTCGACTGGCCAGTGGTCGGCGGTGTTCTAAAAAAACAGGTCTCAACTCTCAAAACAACATGTTACTAGATGGTACATAAGGTTCACTATTTGCTCATAGGGAAGTATAGAGTAGCTATGACACAAAAATTACTGATTCGTTAAATATTTATGCGAAGAAGTAAATCAAAAGCGCTATTTAACATTGTTTGTTGCAATTGTTTATTTTAATTATCTCCTTAATTCGATGAATGTGTCCTCGAGACAGGCACTTAAAATAGTCGTTGATCAGCAAGGAAGGCAAAACACCATTGGCACCAACAGACTAGTCAAAGAAGAACACCTGCCTTCAAGACTCATCTGGAGGCCGTTGGCATTATCCAGAGTTTTATGCGTTTTGGCACCAACATGTAAGCCTATAATCGGGTTGAATCGAGGATTCTACACTATGGGATGAGCGCCCGAGTTGCTTGGCACAGCAGCTCAGATGTGAGCCGAGCGAAAGGTGGGCAGATTGGTAAAGGAGCAAAGGCAAAAACACTTTACCTGGAACTTCCCTGCGGCCTGGGGGTCATTAGGGTTCTTGTCTGGGTGGACCTGCCTCGCCTGCAACACCACCACCAGCAGCAGCAGAAGGAATCAGATACTAAAAAAACGTATCGAAGCGAGCAGACGCGAGGAGGAGCGGGAGGGCTACCTTGATGTAATAGGCCTTCTTGATCTCGGACTCACTGGCTGTGGGGATCACGCCGAGCACGTCGTAGTAGCCCGTCTCCTTAACCATGGCCGGCGACTCTCGCCCGGAGCTTCGATCTGCCCCCTCCTCCTCTTCCCGATTCGGTTGCCGGCGGTGGACGGATCCACCAAGTGGCCGACTGTTCGGTCGACGGGGGAGACGGGGTGCGCCGGACGGCGACGTCGACGGCGGGGGCGGCGGCGGTGGGACGCCGGGCGTGGGGGGGAGAGGACGGAGGAGCTGGCTGGTGGTCGACTGGTCGGGCTTTAGGATTTCGGCCACCTGCAAAGCGCGTGGTGTCGGACAGAACTTCTTACTTTGCTGGGAATCTACCACGATTCCACGTCCGGCAGCCAAGATGGATTTGGGTCTGGTCAGGTCAGTGGGTTGCTGCAGTCAGACTCAGAGTCGTCGACCGTATCAACTACCTCGGCCTAAATCACCCCGGAAAAGTCTGCCACATGATGTCAAACAAACTGCACACCTTGTCGACGTCTATTGTGAGGATTGTTGATTTTTTTTCTTAACCTTCCCATCAGTTTTATTTTCTGGAGTCTTTGCCTCGCATTGATATTCAGTAATGTCAAACAAAGTCCGATATCAACGTTGAACGAAATCGGTTTAAGACATCATTCTGATCATCAATGCCAACTCCTTGTGCCGACTACACACAACATAAACATGAGCGTGCATCGCCAAGATTAAGTTGCATGGCCTGGTCACGGGATGGGAGCCGAGGCCCTCCTCCCCTTCGGTCCACCACCCTCCCAACCTCACCGGAGGCGGGTGTCGTGGTACTAAGTCTGACAGTAAGAATATTGGATACGTATGAGGAGGCGAGGCCCTAGCTACAGCGAGATTGTACACACGAAGCCATTTAGTTCAGCCCTCTCTGAGGAGTTAAAAGCCCCACGCCTCGCCCCTAAGGCGGTCGACCGAATATGGGTGTGTGTTACAAGGATGCGAACCATTGTCCCGAGGAGGGTGTGGCTTATATAGAGCGCGCCAGACCCCACCCACCTCCGCTATAGGGTTCAATGTACATTAAGATGTATGCTATCGGTAACGCCACTATAAAAGTGTATTCAATGATCTTTAAGACTACAGAGTGAACGCCTGACCGTTGTCATCCTGAGTGACTCTAGGTCTTCTGTACTCCGAGTGGATTCTTGTATGGTCGAATGACTCCATCCAGGTCGAGTGAAATTGAGGGTATCCGAGTGAGGTGACTGGTCGAGTGGATTGCACTCGGTGGCTTCAGTTGATACTTCCTACTGTGCTTTGAATGTCTTTGCTTCTAGGGTAGTGACCTTGGGTGGGGCGTATAGGTCAGGTCTATGACGTCGTCATTAGCCCCCGAATGGATTGAGATCCGAGTGAAAAGAAAGTTGAAGTTGAACCTGCCTTGATTCTTGTGCTTCACAAGTACCCATACTGGATTGGAGGCCCATGCTGAAACTTCGGCTTCATTTCACCGCCTTTGATCGATTCGTGAGGTTGTCGAGTGAACTTATGCCGCACTCGCCGAGTGTCGCTATGATGTGAAATCTTGGCGTGATTGATTATCGCGATCCCGGATCTCACGGATTCAAAATTTAGGAAGCGCGAGGCGAGCGCGGTCGTAGTAAGCGGACGGATAGGCAGGGCGCCGATTTCAAGGCCACCTTTTTCGCCACGCACCTTGCGTCGGCATCGCTAGGGATTTGACAGATTGCTCGCCCACGCGCCGCCCACTCGGAAGTAGGCCCTTAAAAGGCGCCGGGCCGAGGCGCTCGTGACTGCGGCGCCTCATTCCCTTCTTCCTTCTCTGCCTCTCCACCGCATCTTCTTCCGCCCTCGACGCCGCCGCTCCACCAGTGCGCAGTCCGCCACCATGGTGAAGGATAAGATGGTGGCGCTGGAGCGCAAAAAAGGCGACGGGGACAGCGAAGGGCAAGAAGATGAATCAGGGGTCGTCGTCGAGGTCTGCGCTCCCGACGGGTTGGATTCAGGGAGATTGGATCCGATCTACGCTCCGGCCAGAGGATCTGGAAGAGCTGGCCGCCTCTGGTTTGATCGCTGCCGGGGCCGCGAGGTTGCCGGAGGGGGGGACAGAGCCTCAGCCGCGGTTGGGTGAGTGTGTCCTTCTTGCTACCCATGTCGATCATGGCTTCTCCCTTCCCCCGCATCCTTTTTTCTGGGGCTTTCTGAACTTTTTCGGTGCTCAGCTTCACCACTTCTCTCCCAACACGATCACGTATCACGCTGCGTTCGTGTCCATGTGCGAGAACTTCTTGGGTTGTCGACCGCACTGGGGTCTCTTCAAACATATTTTCACAATCCGCTCCCAGACCGTGAAGAAGGCGAATCCGAGTGACGAGAGGGTGCACATGATCTAGATGTGAGGGGGTCTAGGGATCCAGATGAGGAAGAGGAGCACTTTTCCTACCATGACACTTCCCGAAGTCGGTCGGGGTCGGCAATGACCGGTTCTATCGCCAGATATTATGCACTTTGGCCAACGACCGGTCTTCCCCCCTTTTCCCTAGATCGTGCCCAGCAGCCTTCTTCACTGACCGTGACCACAACGGAGAAAGTAGAGATGGACATGTTGGTCGAGAGGGTAGTCCAGTTGGTCCGTCGGGGTGTAACTGGCATGGATTTGTTGGAGGTGTTTCTCAGTCGACGCATCCAGCCGCTCCAAGCTCGTGACCACTTGATGTGGATGTACTCGGGTGCCAATGACACCGCTCGGGTTCACCCAAAGGAGGTTACAGATGAGACGGTGGCCCTGTGGCTGAAGGGCATTACCGAGAACAAGGATAACCCCAGGGGATCTAGGAGATTCGATCCATTCGACACCGATAACCAGTCGGACAAGGTCTGATCCTTGCTACCGAGTGTACTTCAATCTGTCTTGTAACTGTTTCTGAATCTGACTGATGTTTGCTTAACTCTTTGCCTTGCAGGTTTACACTGAGATGTATTCGATGCCAAATGGGGAGCAAACCCAGGAGCAAGTCCAGGAGGGAGCGGATAGCGCCGAAGAAAGTTGTGAGTGGTGTCCCCAGATGAGGACGACTAGGAGGAGAGTGACGAGTGAGGCGATGAAGAGGAGGAAGTTGACTCACCACCTCGCACCGAGCGCTGATCCAAGCAGTCCCATGATCCAGCGGGTGGGCATGGCAAGACTGCGACCCCGAGTACACAAGCACATAAGCGCACTCGGACTTCGACTCCGGAGCCGTCAGAGAAGGTCGCCAAGCAGCCCAAGGTTGCCCCATCGAAGTCTCGGAAGACCTTGCCCAAGATCAAGATGGACGTTCCCGTTGCTTCTGCGTGAGTGTTCTGCCTTTCTGTGTTCTCTTATTGGCTCGTACTCCTGCTCTGACCGAGTGGATCGTGAAATTTTCAGTGCTGCAACTTCCGGGACCTCCATGGAAATTGACAAGGCTCCGGGTGATGAGGAGACTGATGACGCGACTACTTCCAAAGCTGGTACGCTCTTGCCATCTTAATTTTGTTTTGTCGACTGGATTATCTGTCGATTGTGCCCTAATGGTTGCCTTGTGTTGCAGCTCCGAGAGACGTCATTGAGCTTCCAGACGATGAGGAAGAAGCGCCTCTGAAAGACACGGGAAGGAGGGGCAGGTCTTCAAGCAGGAGGACGGCTGCAGGCTAGGGGACTCAGTCGACATCCGCACCAGAGATAGTGGTCCAGCAATTCGGAGATCCGGCTTGGGCCAATGTTTCTTTTGCCAATCCACTGTCGACTAAACATCCCTCGGCGTCAACTGCTCAAGTCTCCGCTTCGCCTGCACAGCTCCATGTTTCAGATCCTATGATCGCTCGAACTGCATTGCCGTCATCGCTCTTTGCTGCATACCACACTCCAGACGACTCGCCGAGTGTCGCCAGGGAAGCCCTTCTCTAGGAAAACCTTGTGATGGAGCAGATGAAGATGGTGCACGAGGCCAGTCAGGTTGCCTACAATGCCAGCACCGCTCTGCAGGTCAATGTCAAGGTTAGTTGGTTTCCGACTGGTCTCTCGATTAGTGGTAGTTGCAACTGCTGCTTCATTGTTCGTAAGATGTCCCTGGATGAGTGTTTTGGAACCTTTATGTGCATCTATCATGGGTCTCAGATTGCATCCAATCACCCACTGGGTGTTTTGACTTAGTGTTGAATAGTACTTCCACTTGAGTCGACCAGGTCGAGTCAAGTGTTTTTCTGAACCAGTGGGGGCACACAGAGTGCACCCACTAGGTGTAGTCCCCGAGGCTGCCGTCGGGTGTTTGACGCGGCGGGGGTCTTCATCGAATGTTGCTTCATTGTTCTTTCACTCGGTTGAATAGCTCGATCTGAGTGGAATCCAGACTAGTGGTGGCACGCCAAGTGCACCCACTGGGTGTAGTCCCCGAGTCCGCAGTCGACTGCTGGTAGTCGGCTGGGGTCTGAGAATCTCTCCTTTTTTGCATACTCATGCCGGGTGGACCATGCCGAGTGGAAAACCGGACCAGTGGGGGCACGCCAAGTGCACCCACTGGGTGTAGTCCCCGAGACCGCGATCGACTACTGGTAGTCGGTTGGGGTATGCGAATCTCTCCTTTTTTGCATACCCATGCTGGGCAGACCATGCCAAGTGGAAAACCGGACCAGTGGGGGCACGCCAAGTGCACCCACTGGGTGTAGTCCCCGAGACTACTGTTGAGTGTTTGATTCGATGGTAGTCTTAGAGAAATTTTCGCTTGTGGTTGACTTTTGTTCCCGTCGACTGACATATCTTATTTGCTGACTGCAGAAATCTTGTGATCTTGGAGCTCAATTTGCTGAACTGGAGAAGAAGCAGATCAGCCTCAATTTCGATCTGGAGCTAGCCAAGAAGAATCTCAAGAAGGCCCAGGAAGAAGCAACTACCATGGGAGGTAATAATTCGTCGAATGTCCACCTTATGACTCTTTTTTTTCTTTTAGTCTCTTGAACGAAGTGACTCCACTCGAACAGATGTGCGTAGTGAAAACCGTCAACTCCAAGCTCGTCTGAAGAATGTTATTTCATTAGAGAAAATGAAGCAGGCTCTGGAGAAGAAGGATCAAGACCTTGGCGCAGCTCAGAAAGAGGCGCGAGAGAAAACGACACTTGCCGATAAGAAGCTGGCCTCATTCAACAAGTTGGAAGAGGAGAACTCTAAGTTGAAGATCGCCATCGGGCCAACCAGCGGTCGCGAGGTCAAGAAGGACAAGGAAAACTTGACTAACGAGGTTGGAAGTCTCAAGGCCAAGAAGGGTGAACCGGAGGCTTATCTGGGACAGCTCGCTGAGAAGCTGGTCTTGAAACTTGAAGGTATTTTCTTTTGTTCGACCGATTTGTCGATGTCGACTGACATGTCTTGTTAAACTATCGACTCACCGCTTTTCCGACTGTGCAGAACTTTGTCAATACTTCGAAGCAGAGACTGGGCGGGTCGAGACAGGTCTTGACCCCATAAACTCTCCTGTCAAAGATGATGTTGCCATGAGCATGCTGCGATTGGAGTCTCGTCTGGACAGTGCTGTGGATTATCTCGCTCGTCTGAAGGTGGCAATGTCGCGGATCAACGCCAAACTCTGGCCTCAAGTGGAACTCCCAAAGGATCTCGAGTCTCTGCTGACTCTACTGAACCAAATCCCTGGTCGAGTGCAGGAGTGGAAGAAGTCGTCTGCTTGCTGTGGCGCCGATGTTGCTCTGTCGTTGGTCCGAGTCCACTGCAAGGATGTCAGAGAAGGCAAGCCGGCGACTCTCAAGGTTGCCAACACTAAGAAGCTCAGCTTCCAGTCCTTCATGGGCACCTTCCTTGACGCCGCCACTCGAATCGCAGATACACTACAAAAAAATACACTTCCGTGATGATACGTGTTTGTCACAATAGGTCGCGTTTTTTGTCATGCATGTACATCCATGACGATTTTATGACAGAATCAAGATAGTCATACCTGTGCTGTCGTAGAAGTGTTCCATGACATTACCAAAATAATCATCACGGAAGTGTCCACTTCCATGAGGATAAATCGTGCGTCACAGAAGTGCTTTCGTCAAGGGTGACCGACACATGGCATCCACCATAACGGAACACCGTTAAGCTCGGGTCGGGTTTTGGATCCGATAACCTGTTAACAGCCCCGACCAATGGGGATTTTCCACGTGTAAAATCATCATTGGCTGGAGGAAACACATGTCGGCTCATCGTTGGGATAGATGTCATCCACTCATTGGACAGAAGGCGCCTATGATACGTGGACACGTGGCACGGCCCAACAGAGGCCCATTCCTATGAAAAGGCCGGTCCGTTTGACTTGGTCAAAAGGTGGAGGGTCGGCCCATGGAAAGCCTGTTAACGGCCTATTCGCATATAGCCCATTTACAGCTCGCTAACCCAAGGCCCGTTACGCCTATCCAATTAGGCCCAAGAGCGCTATCTCGGCCAACCAATATGATTCCAAATTGCTTACTTCGCCCATGTATGGCCCATGACGCCTTTCGCCCATATGAGGCCCTATGTAACTTCGCCTATTAACGCCCGTGAAACTAGCCCGTAATGAACAAAGGTATCACTTTACACCCATTAACGCCCGTGGTGAAACTGTCTCAGTAATGAACAAAGGTATCACTTTACACCCATTAACGCCCGTGGTGAAACCGCCCAGAAGAACAAAGGTATCACTTTACCCATTAACTAAGATAAAGATTCCGCTAATGCTTTCAGCCCATGTTTCTTTCGCCTTCTCGAGCCCATTTATTCTGGGCTCATTTCAAAGATTCGCTTACTTACGGCCACATCGCTATTTTCGCTTAGGGCCAAATTCAGCCCATGGTTACAACCGCCTGCTTGTGGTCCATTAATACGCTAATGCTTATAGCGCCATCAACACGCCTATTAACGATGGTTCGTTATGGTCGGCCCATGAACGGGCGATTCCAACTCTAGCCCGCTTACGGCCATAATGCGTTTGTTTGGCCCATGTTCATTAATTGATCATACGCCCGTGATAAGGCCCATTGATGATACGACCCGAGAAGGCCCATTGTTTCTACGGCCCGTAGAAGGCCCATTGTTTCTACTACCAGAAGGCCCACTCGCTTGTACGGCCCGTGAGAAGGCCCACTCGCTTTCACGACCGTAGGAGACCCAAAGGTCACCACAAGAATATTAGCCCATGGTTATTGTGGCCTAGTTTTAAAAATAGGTTATTGCAGCCACTAGCAAACCGCGGAAAAGAACTGCACCGACTACAAGCAAACAAATAAACAAGACAACAAGGAAATAAATAAGCAAGCAACTTACGCTAGGCTATCACGGCTATTACACATATTACATCCATCGGGCATCAATTCACCACCAAGGCAAATATAGGGAACACAACAAAGATATAAACGCCAAGAAGAAACAAGTCCGTAATCAAACCACTTCGTAAGAGCTCAAGAAACAATATCCCGGTACCCATAATGTCGGCAAGATGCTTATCGCTTATTAACTTTCTCTTGTTTACGCTTAAGTCCTCCAAATATTGTCGCAGCACCGTAAAGTATGCATCTAAATTCGCAGGACTTCCTCACCCTTCGGCTTCGTCAGATAACATCCGATCGATGTCTTTCAACTTCAAGTTGAGACTCAAGAAGTTTAACCGATTTCGCAACGAGTTCAAGAGTCAGTGCCAAAGAAGGTAGCCAAGAATCTAACACTACATCAAGACAGACATTGGGGTTGTCTCAAAGGTCTTCAATATAGGTTTTATCACTTTCTTGAGACCAACATGGATTTCTCACTATCTTGAACCTTATCTGCATTACTTCCTTTACCATTACATAACAGGTACTCTTTCTCCAATATTTTATCCGCTTCTAAAAGAGAAACAAACAAACACATCTCAGTTTACAATGTAGTATTTGAAACTCATTTTGGTAAACCAGTTCAGTAGTAAGGTGGACATGATAACAACATGAAACAAACATATATCTATGTAGTATGGTCACTGTATGGTCTATATCATTCTAGTTTATGTTGCCAAATCAAGATAGATACAGTTCGGATCATATCTATTTAAGACAAAGCAGCATTGTAAGTGCATCTAGTGCCCCTTAGTGATTTTGGTGTATTGAAGACTTATAGGTTAAGTAACTGATGAGTTTGTGAGTGTACATAGGTCTATAAGTCTATGAGGAGTTTGATATTTACAGAGAAAGTCGACCCCTAAAAATGAAGTTCTTCGACTGAAGACTTTGGTATTCTAAAGACTTTCTGAAGACTTTGAAAATGAAGAAATTGGTGTGACCTTGAAGACTTGATATTCATTCGAGGAATATGAAGCGTGAAGACCTTTGTTTTCGTAGTTTCATTTTCTCTTTCTTGAGTCATAAGAAACACCGTACTGTTAAAGGGGGTCGAGGAAATACTAAGGAAAAATTTCCATGTGATGCTCAACTCAAAATCCTACAACTATCAATCCCTTCGAGTGAAGCCATTGAAATCTCATACGCTTCACCAAGTTCTTCAAAGGATGAGACGCAGCTTTTTCCGTCATCGATGACTTTGCTCGACCGAGGAGTTAGGAATTTGCCAAAGGCGAATTGCCTACACAAGGAGGAACATGATAGCCCCGAGGAATTTGAGAGTCAAATTTCCAATCGCTGTCGTGTCGCTACCGGCTATCCCAAAATATCTTATCCACCTAACGGTCATATCATTGAAGGGCATTTATGTCTTATCATGTCGGGCTGCTCCTGGCTATAAATAGCCGCCTACAACCACTAGTTGGTTGGGTGCTCCGAGAGAACTTGACACTTGTCATTTGAGAGCAACCCATCCTCCGAGGACTTTGAGCGAAAATCATCAAGTGAGGAAAATCCAAAACCAAACCCCCACAAACCCAAAGTGATTGAGCATCATCAAGAAATTGATCCTCGCGTGATCCGACGCTTGTTACCTTTGAAGACTGTGCTTCTTCCAGACGGTTAGGCGCAAGGTCTAGAGCATCCAAGAGAAATTGTGGATCGCCGAGTGACCAAGTCTATGAAGGTTTGAAGTCACCAAGACTTACCACGAGTGATTGGACGAGGCCTCGTGGTCTTAGTTCAAGGAGAATATGGTGAGGATCGGTGTCCCGAAGTTGCGCTCGAGATCGGGTGTCCGGACTGTGTCCTCGAGTTTAAATACTCACCGCCCAACCAGACGTATAACCGAGACAAAGAAGCTTGAACTGGTTTACCAAATCATTGTCTTCACCAACCGCATGGTTCTATTTCCTCAACTCTTCATTTCCTCATTCTGTTGCATGTTGTTCATATCTATGCTTGAAGACTTTGATCAAGACTTTCACAAACTCCTCGCTCAATTTCTTCACCTGTGTCTTCATCTTGTTATCATGTGTTTACGCTTTCCGTACTGCTTTTAGTCTTCATTTCATCATGCCGACTATGTGTGTATCCCGTTATGTTTACTCGAGTACATATTCCGGTCAGTAAGTAGTTCTTCGCTAAGGAATTTCCTCACCAGAAATTCCTCGAAGAATTCATAAAATCGCCTATTCACCCCCTCTAGTCGATATAACGACTTTCAATTGGTATTAGAGCAAGGTACTTTGTTCTGTGATTTTGGTTTAACCACCGAGTTTTAGTTATGTCGACCGCAGTATGATCAAGGTCTCGGCCGGGTGTCCTACCTTGATGGAACGGACTACCCTTATCGAAGAACAAGATGCTAATGCATCTTGAGGCAATTGACAATGATCTCGGTATGTTGTGGAAAATGGTGTCCCTCTCGTCATTGAAACACCGACCGCCACCGATGTGAAGAGATTCAAACAACTCGATTCTGCGAAGAATATCATCTGTGGCCATCCGAGCAAAGGACAAGATGGAAGAGTGAGTGCTTTGGAAACCGCTATGCTTATCCGGGATAGGCTGTCCAAAGTAAATGAAGGAGTCTCAACTCAGCGGACTCTCGAGTCGATGTTCTTCTAATCTCTTCAACCGCTTCAAAAGACTCGACAACTAAAATGTCCAACAAACCTTTGATCGCTTCATCGACATCTCAAATGAGCTTCAAGCCCTCGTGCCACCGACATCACGATCATGAAGTTGTGAAGAAACCGCCGAGATCGCTTGATTCCTCATTTGATACTCGGGGCTGATGATACAAGAACATGTCGACTACAAGTCGCTTGATCCTCGCCGATATCCTCGAAAGGCTTAACACTCACAAGTTCCAGCTTGTCAAAAGAGAGATCTCTATGGCTCAAACTATGGCAAACCACGCCCTCAAGGCTAAGGTTGTGTCCGACTCAATGTGAGGATTCTCGTAGTAGCCTTGGTGATCCCAAGAATCGAGCCAGATCTAGCTCGCTTGAAGAAATTCCAAGTTCACAAGACGTGGTCGCTTTGGAAAACCCTCAAGAGGAAATGATTCTTCATCCAAAGGACTACAAGAGAAGACTTTGCCACAAATGCAAGAAGCCCGGTCACTATATTCAAGATTGTCCTCGTGGTAAAAGGAAATGAAGAAGAAGAAATACAAGGACTACAGCTCGATGATATGAAGAAGAAGAAGAAATCATCAAAATCTTCGCCTTCAAAACCATCAAAGTCTTCATCTCACAAGAAGGGCAGCTCCAAGAAAGCTCTGCATTCATTGGCAAGGAAATGGACTCAAGCTGAACTGAGGAAAATGATGAAGAGGAGGAGTCTCAAGAATCTGAGTCCGTGTGGCGAAGTCCGGCGTTATATCGCTCGCCACAAGCAAGTCCATCTTCAACATCAAGAAACCGACTCCACCGACAAGCCCGATGAAGATAATGATGGCTACGCCCCACCTATTGCTTCATGGCAAAAGGAGCTAAGGTACTCAAATACAACTCCTATGATTCTAGTGAAAATGAATCTGATGAGGATCTTAAGCCTAGCTACTCTAAACTTGCTAAAATTGCTGTGAAACAACAACGGGCTCTTGAAAAGGTTCAAAACATGCTAGATAAAAGTGATGATATGTTGGGTGAAGAAATGGATCGACTAAAGCCCTCGATCGAAAATCTTCAGAGACTTCAGCCTAAGTATGATAATCTTCAAGGTCATCATAACTCTCTCTTGTCTCGATCATGAGAAACTTTCATATGAATTTCTTCAAGAAAAGCAAGATCATGAGAAGCTTTCTTGAAGCTATTCAAAGAAAGGAAGATCTTGAAAAGCTAAGAGTGTGTTATGAAGATCTTCGTAAGGAGCGCGATCATTACTAGCTCAACAAATCAGCGCTTCTCGTGAAGAATTTGTTCCTCCATGCTTAAAGTGCATTGAACGTGAATCGCTAATTCTTCACCGAATGTTCAAATGCTTCAATTGTTACAAATTCTTCATCTCGCTCGCTATCACTAATTCCTCATCCGAGGATATTGCTAGTATCACCGACAATGCAGGGTTGAAGGAATTGTACATGACAGCATGTACAAAAGCCTCAAAGGGCATCGACACTTTGTGATGTGCTCAAAAGCGATCCTCAACAAAACCCTAGGAAAGAGGGTATTGCCTTTGAGAGGAAACTCAATGCCGATGGAACATATTGAAGCCCGAGCAGACTCCCAAAACCTCATGGGTTGCTGCAAAGGGACCTCCAGCTTGATCCATCTAACTTATCTCGCTTTACATGTGAATCTCCTCATTCTTCCGATGAGTCATTTGACTCCAACTATAAACTATTCAAAATCGAATGGTGAAGTATTTGCTAGATATGTTGGCACTAATCGCAGAACGGTTCCCCTATGAAGAAAACTGGTTCCCAAAAGCTGTGTTGAAAGTCTTCGTGAATGTCCTCATGACACCACCGTGAAGAACAAAGAACCCTGATCAAATTCTTCATATGGACCAAATTCTTCACGAGGATCAAATTCTCAATCGGATCAAAGTCCTCATATGATTATCATCGTGCTAACAAATCTGCCTCGCAGGTAGAGCTAAGGGCTATGAATATGTGCATTATTCTTCAAACCATTATGTTCATAAGTCCTCAAGAATTACTCGCTTATTCATATGCATACCCTAACCCTCTCGCTAAGCTTAAATGGTTTGGCATCTTTGCCACCTTTCTCACATGGTGCTCGCAGGATGATGAACTCTTTGCCACCCTCCGATGTGGGTGGTGAAGAAAAGAACTAATCTCTTCTCGCAGGTTAGGTCTCCAAACGTGTTCTAACGTCTCAAGAATTTGCCGGAGACCCGACAAAATGCTCGAAGGACGCAGCGAATCATGATGAAATGAACCTTCATTTCACACGTCCTCATACTGCTATATTTGTTTACTGCTTGATGAAATTCATCTGATGAACTTGATATCATATTCTTCACTAATGAAGCATATGAGATTGTAAGTTACACTAATTCATCTGCAGGATGATCAACCCAAAACCACTGAATGGGTCCTCGATAGTGGATGTACAAATCACATGACTGGTGACAAGAATCTATTGATGGATGCTCCCTTATCACCTTCACCTCAAGCATATCATCTTTGGCCGACAAAGGCAAAAGTCGTATTGGGTCTTGGTAAGGTTGCTATCTCTAAGGATAAGCACATGGACAAAGTCATGCTTGTTGAGTCCTTAGGATACAATCTCATGTCACCTCAATGCTTTGTGATCTTGATATGGTTGTTGTCTTTGGCAAATATCGCTGTGTTGTGATTATGGAAGTCGACAATTCCAAAGTCTTCAAGGCTTTAGGAGAGGAGATCAGATATTGTTGATTTCTACAGACCACAACCAGCCGTGTGTCTACTTGCAAAAGCTTCGTAAGGCTGGCTATGGCATCGACGACTTGGTCATGCAGCATGAGGAATTTGAACACGCTATGGAAGAAGAAGCATGTCATTGGCATTGAGAATGTCAAATTCTCAAGGATCACTTATGCGGAGCATGTGAAGCCGAAAATGACCAAGGCCAAGCATCCAAATAAGACTATCATGACCACTACCCGTCCATTCAATTGCTTCACATGGACCTCTTCGACCTAATCATTATTCAAGAGTCACTAATGATGCATCTTTATATGGTTTTGTCATTGTTGATGATTATTCTCGATATACATGGGTACACATTGTTACTTACAAACATGAAGTGCGTGAAGTCTTCAAACGATTTTCCTCGAGGGCTTCAACCAACTTTGGTGTGAAGATCAAGCATATCGGTGACAATGGAACCGAGTTCAAGAATTCTGGTCTTGATGCCTATCTTGATGAACTTGGTATTACTCATGAATTATCTCGCTTCCCTATACTCCTCAAAGAGAATGGCGCTGTGGAGCGCAAGAACGTAACTCTTGTTGAGATGGCTTGCACTATGCTTGATGAATACAAAACGCCTCAAGATTTTGGATTGATGCAATTGATACCGCTCGCCACATCATCAACAGAGTATATCTTCACAAATTCTTCAAGAAGACGCCTATGAACTCCTCAACGACAAGAAACCCAATGTGAGTTATTTCAAAGTCTTCGTGCTAAATGTTGGATTAGAGATCCTCACCACAACTCTAAATTTGCACCAAAGCACATGAAGGTTTTATGCTTGGTTACGAAAGGACTCAGACACCTACAGTAGTCTTCAACATTGTTCTTCACAAGATTGTCGACATCAGAGATGTGTGGTTCGATGAAACTAATGGCTCGCAAAGAGAGCACCTACCTTCGTGTTAGATGAACCAGCACCGAGGATGCTATCAAGCTCAAGGCAACCGAGGATGTCATTCCCATCAAGAATCATCAAGAATTCATTCCTGCTCATGAAGAACATCGAAATGATGCACCAAGAACATGATGAGGAAAATGGTGTCAAGAAAATGCTGATCAAAATCCTCACGACAACCAACTCATCCACACGCTGCAAAAGAAGTGCAAGTGGAGAAGATCATCGATGACATTAGCGCACCAGTCCTCTCACACGCCAAAAGCCTCACACTTATCTAACTTTTGTGGGCACTATGCTTTTGTTTCTATCTCGAGCCCACTAAGGTAGATGAAGCATTTCGAGCCGAGGATTCAGGCTATGCAAGAAGAATTACATCACTGAAGTTGAACAATGTCTCGAATTGGTCAATCGCCTGCATCCTCGCAAGCATAATATCATTGGCACAAAGTGGATCTACCGCAACAAGCAAGATGAAAATGGCCTTGTGGTAAGGAATAAGGCACGACTAGTAGCTCAAGGCTACACACAGGTGGAAGGAATTGATTTCGATGAAACTTTTGCACCTGTTGCTAGACTTGAGGCTATTCGCATTTACTTGCTTATGCTAACCATCATGATATCATCTTATATCAAATGGATGTGAAAAGTGCATTCCTCAATGGTAAGCTTGAGGAAGAAGTATATGTTGCTCAACCCCTGTGTTTTGAAGATCCCAAGAATCCTCGACAAAGTCTTCAGACTCAATAAGGCTCTCTATGGCCTCAAGCAAGCCCCCAAGCGGTATGACACATTGAAGGAATTCTTCGTGAAGAATGGCTTCACACCCGTTCACTTGACCCTACTCTCTTTACTAAATCATATGATGGTGAACTGTTTGTGTGCCAAATATATGTTGATGATATTATCTTTGGTCAGTACTAACCAACGATATAGTGATGAATTTGTTTATATGATGAGTGAAGAATATCAAATGTCTATGATGGGAGAGTTGAAATTCTTCTTAGGTCTTCAAATTGCCAAGAAGCAATGGCATATTCATATCTCAGAGAAATACCTCAAAGATGTAATCGAGGAAATTCGCATGCAAGATTGCAAAGGCGCTAAAATTCCTATGCCCACAAATGGCCATCTATGCAATCGATGAAAATGGTATTGATTTCGATCACAAGGTATACCGCCCATGATTGGTTCTTTATTGTACTTATGTGCATCTAGGCCGATATAATGCTTAGTGTTTGCATATGTGCCCGATTTCAAGTCGCACCAAGGAATCACACCATAAGGTCAGAAGCATATTCTTTGATATCTAGCTCACACACCAACACTAGGATTATGGTACCCCAAGGGCTCGCTTTTGATCTCATTGATATTCCGACTCGACTATGCCGGTGATCGTGGACCGCAAGTCAACATCCGCACTTGTCATTTCTGACGATCTTTGGTCCGTTGGTCCTCAAGAAACAGAATCGCGATCACCGCTTTACCATCAAGTTGAATACATTGCTGCTGGCTCATGCTGTGGCTCAATCGCTTGGATGAAGCAAACCTCAAGGACTATGGCGCCAACGTGAAGAATGTGCCTCTCCTCTCGCGACAATGAGAGTGCCATCAAGATTGCTCACAACCCAGCCAAAGACTCAAGACTAAGCACATCCAGATTCGCCATCATTTTCTTCATGATCATGTGTTGAAGGGCGATATCTCCATCAAGCATGTGAAGATCAAGAATAGCTAGCTGATATCTTCACTAAGCCCTTGGATGAGAAGAGATTTAGCAAGTTGTGTGAGCTAAATATCTTAGAATCTTCAATGTTCTTTGAAAAGGACACACATCCTAACCCTTATGCATAATTGATGACTTAGATGTGCAACACATGAAGAAACGCTTTTCTTCAATCAATGAAGAATAACACTCTAAGTGTGAAGAAATTAATGAAGAATTTGATTCTCGTAACCCTACGACAATTGTACGCGTGTCTGAAATCATCATTCTTATAATGGCAATACGCCACCACAAAAGTTGAAAATCTTCAATTTGAGTTTTTCCTCATTTTGAAATTCCTCGCTTTTTCAAATTCTTCAACTTTGCAAAATCTTCAATGGCTCCGTTGTTTTTATTCATTGGCTATATATATATGAGTTTATGTCCTATACAAGATTCACTTATTGCTAATTCTTCAAGTTTTGATTTCGCTAAGTGAATGTGATCGACCTTCCCTCTATGCTATACTCAACCCAATCTATTCACAAATTCTTCATGTGCTTCGATTGAAACTGCTCAAAGTCTTCACTGTGTCCTTAATAGTCAAGAAATTATGAACTAAATTTTTAAACAAATCTTATCCAGATTTTCGGTTTTACCGCTCAAACCGCTCCGCCCCACGATACATTAGTTTAATCACCCACGATCTTACACGATCTCATCTCAGACAAGACGTGGGTGACACATGTCGCGTGAAGGAGAAAGGGCAGGGGCATGTTAGTCCCAAAATCTTCTGCTAATAGTTTTACAAGGGCTATAAATACCCCTCCCCTTCCTTACTTCATTTACTCCGCCGTCACTGCCTCTCGCCGAGCTCTCAAACCCTAGCGCCGCCATTACTTCATCGCCACCGGTGAGGAAGAGCTTCACCGCCTCGACTGCCGCCGTCAGATTGCAAGGCCGCCGCCATGAATTCTTCACTCCGCCGTCCAGAGCTGCCTCCTCTCGCCAAGTTAGGGCGTGAGATCTAACATGACTAACTTCACTACAGCTCATTCCTCGCTTGTCGTGTTCTTCAATTCGTAATTAAAAGTCACTTTTATTACTCACTTTGATTCTCAAATCTTTCAAAATCTTCAAAGGTGTTTTCGGTCTTCAAATCTTCACATATGAACACCTCACACACTATATGCTCTTGATTTATCTCTCTAAGCATTCATTTCTTCAAGATTCCTCAATTGTGCGGATTTTCAATCAGATAACTCGAACCTAAGACAAAACGCTTAGTGAAATTCCTCAAGGCTCAACCGGTCAAATTCTCAAACTTGTTCCTTTTGAAAAATCTTCTAAGAACGATATGACCTCTCCAAATTCCTCGCACCTATACTCGCTCACAGTACTCATGTCCGCCGCTGAATCACTAGGTTCTCATCAACTTAACTCATTTGCTGCGCTCTCAAGAAAAACTGCATACTTCTTCGAGTGCTCTATAGTTCAAATTCTCATCCAAGAAAATGGCAGAAGGCAAGAGACCGCAGAAGGGAGGAAAGAAACCGGAGGTCATGAGTGCCTTCAAGATCCCTGATGAAATATACAAAGATTACTGCACAACTGATGAAGCCAAGTTTGGCAAGGAGACCAAAAATCAGCGCAAAGTGCGCATACAGAGGATAGAAAGAAGATGGGCACGAGAATGGAGGGAATATCGCTATGTTACTCCCAAGTACATGAGGAAATTCGCCTTAAATCCTCCATGCCCAAGAGCTCCTTTGGCACCGCCAAGTCACGATCCCACCAAAGATCAAGCTGGTGAAGACTTTCCAAGAATGGTCTAGGCGCCAAGCCAAATTGGCAAGACAGCCAAGGAGGCAGTGAGGAAATTCAATGAGGATTCTCACTGCTGCCGTTACTGAGCCCTCGGTCAAGCCGAGGAAATCAATTCAAGAAGCCTGCTCGCAAGCCAAGTGCTTCACCATCAGGCGCCTCACGGCCCAGCTCTCACCGCACCACGGCAAATTCTCGATCGCTGCGCCACTCCAAATCTCAAGAGCCCTCCAAGTCCTCAACTCATGTGCATCTTGCTACCGTCAAAGGACTCAGGATTCTCGATTGCTTCATTGTCTCAAAGAAGTTCTCACCGCACTAATGTCCTCATCAGCCCCACCCCGCTGCCGGGGTTGGTGCGACATATGCCAACGGGTGGCTTATCATGGTGGGGCGAGTAGAACGTCACGCCGGCCTCGAAACGGATGAGGCGAAGGCATGCACGCCGCTAATCTTACCCAGCTTCGGGCTCTCCGAGGAGATAATACCCCATCGCTGCTTCACGGGTCTCCGCGATGATCACTATGGGGTGATAGTACAATGATGCTCCTCGAGCTGTATGGAGGCAGTGAAGGAGCTAGGCTAGCTGCTCCTCTTGCTCTATGTCTAAAACCTACTGTATCGTAACCTTTGCATGGATGCCCCTGGGTTGAGAGGCCCTGCCTCCTGGGTACATTGGTAATCCGACCGGGCGTGGCCCCTACCGCCGGGCCTCTTGTAGCCGCCTTCTCCGCTGACTGGGCCCGCTGACCGCGGGTCTCATGACAGGCCGAAGGCCAGGCAAGACTCGATGACGAGGCTCGGTCATGGGGTCGTGGGAACAGCGCCGCCACCGTCAGCGATCACCGCCGCCACCCCGTCTAACTGGTTTATGACTTGTGGGGCCCGCCAGATGCGCCGACTGGGAGGCCGACTCAGAGGGCCGCCTTCGACTCTAGCCGAGCTCTTCTATCTCATCGACGGAGGGTCCGGCGATCTCCGGCCAGACGCTGCTGTCAATGTGGGTACAAGGTCTGCAGCACGTGGCCGAGGTCGGGTGGCATGGCACAAAGCTGCCGCCTCACCGGAGATCTCCCGTGACGCTGCTCATCAGAGCCATGCCCCTCTCGTGGGTCCGAGGGGACAGCCACGCCGGGCTGTACTCGCGCTGGTCTGTGGAGGTTGCAGCCGACTCTCGAGTCGGCCCTTTGGGAGGTCGCAAGCCTTGTCGGCTTAGTCTCGAGTCGCTGCCTTGGGACTCTGCTTCCGGAGGTCGCCACCGACTCGCCTTTCGGTCGCCTCGGCTGACTCGCCTTCAAGGTCGCCTCGCTGACTCTGGCTACGAGGGGCGCGGCTTGCCTCAAGTCTTGAAAGATCTTGGGTCCTGGTCGGCTCTACCCATGGCCCATTACCCCGACAGAGTCCTCGGCCGGCGGCTCGCGGCGGCGCCGGGCCAGGCTTTTGGCAGAGCCAGCCTCTACGGCGCCGACTCGAGATTCGCCGCTGCGTTTTCGCCGCCGCAGAGCCGACGCCTCGCTTAGCCGCCGCAAGTCATGGCGGGAAACCAGCGCGATCGCCACGCTTCTCGCCATCTGCAAGACGGTCCTATTACGTGACGCCACGGGAGGCGATAGCTCGCCGCCCACGCTGCGTGACGGACGGGCCGATAGGTGGGGCTCGCCACTACCACGCCGCCTCCGAGCGGATCCGCCGCGCCGAGGGCGGTTGGTATCCCCACGGGTTACCGCGGCAAGAATTCGGGTTTTAACTGCTGCGCCGTGGGGTCGTGGCGAAGCGCATCCCCACGCCGCCTCGCTTCTCAGCCCATGGGTTATAATAGGCCGAGGGGAGCGCGCGACGCCTCGCACTCCCTCCTTCGCCTTTCTTGCTTCTTCTTCCGCTTCTATCGCCCATTGTCCCGCTGTTCCTCCTCTTCGGGCGATAATGAGTTTTCCTCCGCCGCGCCATCGCCTCGCGCCCATGAGTGGGACGGCCAGACGGGACGCGAGGACATCGAAGTTCTCCGCTGACCCGCCGCTTTCCGAAGCGCCGACTGTGCAGTTCGCCGCGCCGGCGGAATCCGCCCAGGCCGGAGGCAAAGTGAAGGGTCATCTTCCGCTGCACCTCATGCGCTGGATGGCCTCCCGGCGAAGGGTTCTCCGCTGCTCGAGCCTGTATCATCTGCACCGCACCACCTCACCCCCAACGCGGTGGTGCTCCTTCCGCTTTCGCCACCTTGTGTGAGGCGACATCGGCGCTTCTCCCCACCACGGGGTGGCAGGCCCCCACCCCGATGGGATAAACCCCCCCCATCCGCCTGAATCTTGTCCGTTTCGGGAAAATGTCCCCCGCCTCGGGTAATTTGGCCCCCCAAACCCGGGCCCCACGGTTTTGGCGAAGACGCGGGCATCGGGGGCCCCCAGCTTACGTTTCCGAAGGGCCTGCGCCCCCCCCCCCGGGGCCCGGGGTCTTCCGCCCTGGCCGCCCCATTCCTCCGGGTGGCCCGCTTGATTCCCCGGACCAAACACCCCGGGGGGTGGTGCCTCTTCCCACTGTTAGCGAGGGCTTTCCCAAGGGAAGTTTTCGGAAATCCACCCCGGGGTAATTTCATCCAGCCGGGCGGCCCGATGGCCTAACTTTTGGGGCTTTCGACCCCCCGGGGGGGAAAGAGAATCGGAAACGCCCCGAAAGGGGCCGGGACGGCACCCCGAATTTGAGCTGGCCCAGGCCGACGGGCGGCGGGGAGGGGGGGCGCCGGGCGACCGCCCCGGGCCTCGCGCTAAGTCGCCCCCGGGCCCAAAGGGCCCCTCCAACCCCGGGCGAGAGCCCAGGGCCAACTGGGCGGCCGGCCAAGAAGGGGGCCCCGCCCTAACGGGAGGAGGGGCCCCCAAGCCCAAGGAATAAAACCCTTTCCTTTCGAAGGTTTTTCCTCCTTTTCCCGATTCGAATTGCTCCCATTTGCCCTTTTAGTTTCCCCGGGGGCCCGCCCCGGGCCGGGGAAAACGCCTCCAACCGCGGGTCGAGGGCCACCCCGGAGGCAGGGGGGGGAAGCCGGGGGGGGAGAAAAGCCAAAAGGGCCCGGGGGCCCCCAAACCCCCACACCGAGGAAGGCCTTTCCGCCCAAAGGACGCCACGGTCGGCCCCCGGGGAAAGGTTTGTCCCGCCCGGGTCCGCACGGGCCCGGAGGGGCGCTTTAACCTTCCCGGAGGAAGGCGGCGGGTCCCGGGGTATGGCTTCCCACCGGCCCGGCCCCTGGGTTTTCCCGCCGCCCCCCTTGGGACCCCGGCTCCGCCATGGGGGGCAGCCCAAAGGCTGTTTCCCCCGGGGCCCCCGCCGGGAAAGGAGGGAAAAACCGGGGGGCGGAGCCGCCAAAAACCCACCCCCAAGGGGCCCCCCGGCGGTGCGGAGGGTCGCCCGTAACCCCGCTTCCGGCCCTTAATTCCGGAAGGGGTTCCCCTAACCACCGGCGGGCCCACCGGATTTTTTGGCCTTTTCCCTTTTTCGGCCCCCCTTTCCGGTTGGATCTCCCCAAAAGCGGCCGAACCCAGCGTTTCGGCGAAGGGTTTTGCCCGGAAATTTGGGCCAACCGAACGCAAAGAGCCGAAAGGGAACCCACCGCAAGGTCGGAAGGGGACTTTTCCCCAACGCCCGAGCCCCATTTGGGCCATTGCCAAGCGGGCCTTCCGGATTTTTTTTCTTTTTTCTGGGGAAAAGCCTAGTCCCGAATTCGGGCCAACGGAAAGGGCCGGACCCCCACCCTTTTTGGGGATTTTTCCTTTTTTCCCCGCCCCTTAAGGGACCATAGGCCAACGCCCCCCCTTAAGGGGAAAACCCCCAAAGGATGGGGCGACTCCGGGCCAAAGGAAGTTTTAAGGCCAGAAGGGCCGTCGGGAAAGCCCCCGGAATTCGGATCCCCCCCCCGCAGGCGGGTACCTCCGCCACCGGATCGAACGCCGGGGGGTCCCCCCCTTCTTTTCCCGATTTTCCCAACTTTTGGGTTTTTCCCTGCCTTTTCTTCCCGCAAGGGGACCGCGGCCTTGAGAGGCGGTGGGGGCCGGGCCGGAATCCCGCCAAGCCCGCCCCGGCGGGGACAGCCGGAGGCCTTCCCCGCCAGCCCGATGCGCCGGGCCAACGCCCGGGCCTTTACCCCCAGGGCCGAGGGCCATTTCTGGGCCCCGGCCGACGGCCAGGTCCCCCGAAGTTTGCTTTCCCGCCACCCAAAGGCCCTCCGGGTTCGGGGGAGGCGGCCTACCGGCCGCCCCCGCTGGGGCCGCCGAAAGGGCTTGGGAAGGCCCTCCGAGTGCGGGCGGTTCGCTGAGGCCCACCTATGCTTTGTTCACGCCAGGGAGGGCGGGGGTTCCATGGCGGGATGCACCCAGACCGAGGGGCTGGGAGGGAGGCTCCAAAGGGGGGGGCCGGCGGGGCGGGGGGGCGCGGCTGGGAGGCCCCCGCTTGACGCGCCCAAAGAAGGCCCTGGGTAAGGTAACGCCGGGGGTTTCCCGAGACCGCCAAAGGCCTCCCTGGGTGGCCCTGCCCCGGCCCGAGGGCCTTTAGGATGCCCACCAGTTTTTGTTTTGGCAAAACGAGAGAAAACCCCCGGGACGCCAAGGGCCTTATTAAAAAAACGGCTCTTTGGTTTTTGATCGGGCCCGCTTTCCGGGCCCGATCCCGGCCCGGGGCCCCGGGCAAGAGCCCCCTTGGGGGTTTTTTGTTTTAAATGTAGTAAGTTTGGGAAATCCCCCAATTTGTATCCCGTTTAATAAATTAATTTGGCCTCCTGGCTGGCTTTAGGGGGTCCGCTTCTTGGTGCCAATCTAGCGCATGGTGGCCCCGCCCCGGCCCGGGGAATCGTTTTAAGGGACGGTTTTTGACGCCCATTTTGCCCTTGTAGGTTTATAGGCCATGTTTTAGGGGGACCCAAGCCGGAATTGGGGAACATTTCGGTTTTAATTTATTAAAATGGAGCCCCATGGGTTGGGGCCCGGGCATACTTAAAGTAAAAGGGGGAAGGCAATTGTTTAAGAAATCTTCAAAATTTAATCCACGGGCGCCTTCGCCGGTTCGCCCGGTCTAGGCTTCAAAAGGGACGTATACCCGGTTCCAGACCTTGGAGATGAAACCTTCCCCGGTGCCGCTTTTGGGGGCCCCCGCCTAACCCTTTAGCACGGCCTTGTTCGGCTTATTTGGGCCGATGGCCGATTTGGTAGAGGGCCCAATGAAACCCCCTTTCTTTGAAGTGGCCCCCTTTGGGTGTTTTGCCCCTTCGGTGCAAAACCCCTTCAAAGTAGCCGCCTTTAGGGCTTCGCCCGGGAGAAGAACGCGGAATGTGTCGCTGAGTGGCCGACCAGAGGAGGAAAACCCCCAAAAGCCGGGGCCCGCTCGAAAGGGCCCAAGAGGCGATCTTAAAAGGCCAGGTCGTTCCACCCCGCTTGAGCCGGGGAAAAGCAATCCGCCACCCGGCCGGCAGAAGGCCAAGGCGCCTTTGGCGGGGTGCCTTTCCCAGAGGTTGGTTGCCTGGCCGTTGTTGCAATGAAAGCCCGGGGCCCAAATTTCTTGATGGGCTTTGTTCACCCATTGGGCTTTACCCCGGGAATGGGGCCCCCCCCCTTGAAAGGTCCCACCATGTCCAGCCCCCCGCGGGAGGTCCCCGTCCCCAAGGGAGGGGGAGCGAAAGACCCCTTGCACCGCAATTTTTGGCGAAACAAAGAAACCTGCCAACTTTATATAAGCCTCAGGAAGGGAAAAAACCCCGAGGTTCCGAGGTCGGGGCCCTGGCCCCTCCCGAGGGCCCGGGGCCGGCGTTTTCCCTAAGGGGGAAGGAGGGCCCCGACTTTCCCCAAAGTTACCCAGCCCCTTGCGTTAAAAACTTGAGGTGGCCACCCTGAAGGTGGCTACCTTAATTGCCCAACCATTTGCAGGGCGGGGGCCGAGGCGGCGGGCCCCGGGCGGCCGGGGAATCCCAAGGGGCCCCGGGCCCGGGGCAGCCCCGGCCCGCCGGCCCGCCCCCGCCGTCCCGGCCCCCGGGGTTTGGGTCGCTTTCCTTTTGGGGCCCCTTTTGGGGGCCCCAAAAGGGGTTCCCAAGGCTTGATAGATGGCTTGAGGAGGCGCCAAGGGCTTAACGAGGGGATCGCCATGGTAACCCTTTGGCCAAAGCATCCGCCTGTGGTTTCTTGGCCATGGAGGAACTCGGATCCTTCAAAATATCCCGAGGCCGCACTAAGAAGCGTAGCCATGTTTGCGCCCTGGCCCCCGGGCCCAGATGATTGCCGAACCACCAAGTCGGGGCTAGCATTGATCCGCCGAATGCCGAGTTCCTTGGCAAGCCGGAGCCGGGAAGCGCCATATTCGGGCGACGTTGTTGGAGGCGGCGGGGATTTGCAGACGATTTGAGCTTGTCGCCTTTGGGGGAGGTGAGGACGACCCGCCCGAGGCCGAGCGCATCTTGAGCCGCCGGGCGAAGCGCCAATGGTAGAATCAAAGGCAGCGGAGATGGTCCCCAGACGGGAAGCGCCAAATTGATGGCAAAAGGAGGTTGGTAGTAGATCAGGGGGATCGACCCACTTGGCCACTGTCCTAAGCGCCCCCCCGGGATCTCAAGGGGGGGCACAGTGATTGGGTGCCTGGAAGTAGGGCTTCATTCGGCAAAATGCAGGGAGCACATTTCCCGTGGAGGGTAGCGCTTGAGGTTGAAAGACTGCCGTAATATACCGTCTCGATCGAGCGCTTGCCTTCCTCCTTATGCTCGATTAAATAATCAGGCCGACACCGACCGGTGGCGGGGTACAAAAGCATGGGTTTTTGGGGGACCGCCAAACAGGGGAGTCACCAGATCTTCTGCTGAGAAATGCCTTGCTTTGTGGTTCCACTCAAAAAGTGGTCTTTCATTAGTTGATAAATGGCGAGCTTTCCCCAAATGACGATGAATCGGCTTAAAGCCAAACACCGTGAATAAGAAGCCCGGGGCCGGGTACCTCCATCCTCTCAATGGCCTTGATCTTCACAGGTTGCACTTTGCCCGCTCGAGACCAAAACCAGGAGCCGGGCTGGGACCAACACGCACTTCTCCGGGTTGAGCTTGATCCGAATCGGGCAATTCTCAAAGGTCTCCTTCGATCCTTAGGCGCCCCACGCCCCGCCTTCACCACTACATCATCCACATAAACATGGGCATTTCGCCGAGGCTTGAGGAGGCATCGCATGCAACCCGAAGGTGGCCCGATTCCTCGCCGAACGCCATTGTGCAGCGTAGGCCCAAACGGGCGGATGAAGGCGGCCTCACTCCCCGGATTCATTTTGATCCGTGATATCCCGAGTATGCATCCAAGAAGCTCAACATGATCCCCGGGGAGTCTATCACCGATCTATTCTGGCAAGGTGAATGGATCCTTTGGGAGGCTTTGTTGAGGCTGGTGTAGTCGATGCACATCCGCCATTGCTTGTTCTTCTTCAACACTAGCACGGGTTTGCCAACCACCCGAAAAACACCTCCATGATGAAGCCGCTGCCGAGCCGGCATCTCTTCTCCAACTACTCTCCTCTTCTTCGACAAAGGGCGGGCGCCCACCGCTTCACATCCGCCCGACATGTAGCGTTTCATGGCTTGGACACTGCATGTCCTTGGGGACCATGGAAGATGTCCCGCCTCACGGAGGAAATCGACGATTTTCCTATTTGTGCGGCCGGCCTGACAACGACGGGTGCCCGGTCCAAGGGTATCTTCTGGTCTCTCCCGGCTTGAATGATCTTTCCGCCCCGATTGGGGTTGGCGACATTCGGCCGCCCCAGCCATCGCCACGACAATAAGGAGGCCCCGCGATCACCAGAGACTGCCACCATCCTCCCCAAGAAAGGGAATTTCAGGCCGAACGGCCAAGATCCCTTCGAGGCTCAGATCTTCATCTTGAGTTGGGGGGAACCGCCATGAACTTGGCCGAGCAGCCGGTAGCAAAGCGGGTAGGGTTTTCCAACCACCACCAACCAGACGGCCTTCAAAAGTGATCTTTGTCTCCAAGAGGACATCTATCGAATCTTGCCAATCGGGCGGAAAAGAGAGGCGGCACGATCCCATGGAAAAAAGCGGCCGCTTCCCACCGCCCGCCCCGATTCCGGCTTTCCATGGTATCTTTGTAAGATGTTTATGCCGCTTCCGCCATCGTATGGGGGGGCGCCCGCTTGTTTGGGCCAAGGTCGCCCGAGAACCAACGAAGAGTCCGGACCATCACTGGTGATCCGCCCACCCAAAAAGGCTTTCGACCAATGCATGAATTGGGCCCCGCCATCGCAACTTGTTCCGCGGGGCCCGGCCCACGGCCATTCTTGCCGGGTGAACACACGATGCCGGTTTCCGGGAACTCATTGATCGGCCGACGCCGAGCCGCCGCCGGGAGGCGGCCGGCGCCCCCGCAGCGGCGGAGGGGTGAGGCCGCCTTCGCGATCCCGAAAGCCCGGGCACTTTCGTGGTATGGTTCGACGGTTCGCTTGTGGAACTTAAGGACCATCCAGAGTCGCTTAGGAGAAAGCCGCAGCCTGGCTGATTTTGCCACCTTCCGCTGGGCTTAGGGCCCCCCCGGTTTCATACGCAACCCGCCACCGGAAGTCCCGGGGCTTTGGCGCTTGTTGTCGCGAGGTTGCTGGCCTGGGGGCGTCCAAAGGGCGCTCGAGCCCTGGGAATCACTTTGCTGCCAACGATTGGATCTCCGCTTTCATAGAGGACGGCCGGGGCATTTGTCCGCGGGAACTAACACCCAGGTTTCGCCTGCCGCAAGGATTGGCTTGAGGAGGGTCCCCGACCGCCGTGAAGTACTGATCCGCCCCTCCGCCGCAGGAGTTTGAGCCGCCCAAAAAGGAGATAATCGCTCCGACGGGGCCTTGCACGCACAAGGAGAGCCGGGGCTTGAGGTCGCTTGTACGGCCGGTGAAGGGTTTAAAAGGTTTTGAAGTCACCCATTTGATGCCGGGCTTCGGTTCCCCATGTCCGGCCGTGCCCTGAGCATGAGGGGTACATACTTGACGGCATCGCTTTGGGTTTGCGGGCGGAAGCCGTGGAGTAGTCTATCACAATCTTGGGCTTCACGGAGCCGGTATAGGGTGGTTTCAGGGAGCGGAACCTCCTGAAGGGCTCGCCCTCTGACGGGGCCCGGGGGGACTACCTCTTTCTTCTTCCAACGCCAGGACTTGGAGTCGGTCGATCCGTATGGGCCATTTTCTCCATTCTCCGACTAAGGCGACTCCCAGAG
Organism: Aegilops speltoides; assembly: GCA_021437245.1. Taxonomy (NCBI): domain Eukaryota; kingdom Viridiplantae; phylum Streptophyta; class Magnoliopsida; order Poales; family Poaceae; genus Aegilops; species Aegilops speltoides. The sequence continues at coordinate 198,444,560 of CM038147.1, forward strand.
CGGATGTTCGACAGCGGGGAATTTCGCCGTTTTCCGGGGAGGGGGAGATATCATTCGCCGCTTCCACGCCTGGGCGCCATCTTGGTTCGGATGGAGAGGGAGTCCGACGGTTTCGATGCCTTTCCCTCCTCCCCGGGCTTCCGCCAGGCGCGGGAGGTCGCGCTTTGATTCGGGCGAAAGGTCGTTTTCCGTTGCTGCTGCTCCCCCGCCGGCTTCCAAAGAACCGCCGAGGAGCCCTGACGCCCTATCGCACGGGCGCTTTTCGCCGAGGCTGCTCGGGCCGCCGCTAGGGCGCGGATGTTCTCCGGGAAGGACGGGCGCTCCCAACAAAGGTCGGCGATGGGCTCGGCTCGGACCGCCCAAGATGGTCGCCCACGGAGACCACCGCCGATCCACTCATGACGCGACAAGCGCCTCATGTTGCAACTTTTGGCGCCGGGAGCCAAGGGGCGTTTTTCCAAAGATTCCCTTCGCCCTCCGAGGGGCGCAGTTCGGCGCAGTGGGTCTCGGGCGTTTCGCCGGAGCGCCCGTGGCCGGCGACGAGCACCTCCCGGGACGGCGTTTCCGCTTCCTCGAGGAAGCGTCGGAAACCACCACGTGGGGAAGGTATCAATCACAGCCGGAATCACCAAAGACGGGTCGAGGAGTTTTGGATCCAAGTCACGGCCTCGCGACTTGAAGTTGATCGAGAGACCCGAAGGCCTTCCCCCGCTTGGCGCGGCTGCGGAGAGGCGACCACCGATGAGTTCGGCGAGGCGCTGCCGGGGTTGACCCCGCAAAGGCCGATGAAACCCATTCGGCGAAGCCGGGCCGGCCAGGAGGAAGAGGGTTCCTTGATTTCCTCCGGACGACGTGCACCCGCCTCACTTGGGCGCCAAATGTCGGGTTGGTGCATATGCCAACGGGTGGCTTATCAGGGGGGGCGGAGAACGTCAGCCGGCCCGAAATAGGATGAGGGGACACGCCGGCAACCCTGCCCCTCCAGGAGAAATACTTACCGCGTTTCACGGGTTCCTTGATCACTATTGATAGACAATGATGCCTCGATGTAGGGAAGGAGCTAGGCTAGCCGCTCCTCTGCTCTATGTCTAAAACCTCTTGGGCAACCTTTGTATGGAGCCCCGGGTTTAAAATACCCCGGGTAATGGTAACCGACCAGGCGGGCCCCCCGCCCCTCTTTAGCCGCCCCCGATCGGGCCCGCCGACGGGGTCTCATGGGGGAAAGGCCCAAAAGACTTCGGAACGAGGTTTGGCATGGGGTCGTAAAGGGTCCCCAGCGATCACCCCAACTCCCCGCAACGGTTTATGACTTGGGGGCCCCGCCATGCGCCACTGGGAGGCCACCGAGTCAATTCTAGCCGAGTTTCTATCTCACGACGAGGGAGGGCCGACGCCGGGGGGAAAGGTTGGGTGGGAGGGGGGGAAAAAGGTACCACCGGAGATTCTCCACGCGTCACAGAGCTATGCCCCTTCGGGCCAGGGGTCCCCCCCTTCCTCGCTGGTTCGGGAAAACAGCCACTTTTGAGCGGCCCTTTGGGAGGTCGAGCTTGCGCTTGGTCTGAGTCGCCGCCTTGGGATCCCGGAGGTCCCAATGACCCTTCGGGCCCTTGACTCGCCTTCAATCCCGACTCCCGAGGGCGGGGCTCAAGTCTTGGATCTTCCTGGTCGGTACCTGGCCCAACCCCGGAACGGCCAAAAACAAATTTGACGCGGTCCGCCAAGTCCAAAGAAGAAAAGGATTAACGCCCTGATGATGAAGCTTCGGGAAAGAACTTGTAGAAATCATCGAGACAGACGACCAAGGCCGCAGAGCCAAAAGAACAAATGTCCGCTCGATCCAAAGAAGACCTTGACTTATACCCGGCATCGTGGATCCAAACACTCCCATACCGGTTCACCCACCCGGTCATACAACCATTTACAAGAGAAATGGAAATTTGAAAAGGCTCGAAAAGGAACACGCTTTAAAAAGAAGCCGGGAACCCAGGATCAAAGTATGTCTAGAGGGGGGTGATTAGACTACTTGACAATATAAAAATTCTGCCTTTGACAAAGAACAGTTTTTGGCAGATTCACAATTATGATCAAGTCAAGCATCACCCTACACATGCAATTCTAGAGTATAGGCAGCGGAAAGTAAATTGCACATGTAGTAAAGAGAGGTGGAGAAGAGCAAACGCAATTTTGGAGACGCTGGTGATTTTTCTCGTGGTTCCGATAGGTGGTGCTATCGCATTTCCACATTGATGGAGACTTCAACCCACGGAGGGTAACGGCCATGAGAGTCCACGGAGGGCTCCACCCACGAAGGGTCCACGAAGAAGCAACCTTGTCTATTCCATCATGGCTCACGCCCACGGAGGGCTAGCCTTACTCGGGTAGATCTTCAGAAGTAGGCGATCTCCTTGCCTTACAAACTTCTTGGTTCAACTCCACATCTCGATGACGGAGGCTCCCAAGCGACACCTAACCAATCTAGGAGGCACCACCCTCCAAAAGGTAATAGATGTTGTAGATGATGATGAACTCCTTGCTCTTGTGCTTCAAATGATAATCTCCCCAACACTCAACTCTCCTCACCGATTTGGCTGTGGTGGAAGAAAGGATTGATGGAAAGCAACTTGGGAAGGCTAGAGATCAAGTTTCATATGGTGGGAGTGGAGCAACTTGATCTCAACACAAGGGTAGGTAGTTCTCTTCGTAAATGTAAGGTAGGAGTGGTAGTTCTTTCTCGATGGCTCTTCCACTAATGAAGAGGGGTGGAGGGTATAAATAGCTCCACAAAAATCCAACTGCTTAACACATTTGAGCAATCTTGTGGGACCGAGTTGACAACTCGGTGAGACCGATAGTTCAAATAATGTGAACGTTGGGATTTTCGTGGGACCGAAAATACAATCTCTGTGAGTCCGATTCGCAATGACAAGAGCATGCCAGCTTGGATGGACCGATTTCATCATCTCGGTGACACCGATTTGATGATGTAGGTTACTGTAAGCTTGGCAACTCATGTTTTGGTGAGACCGAGTTCGTAATCGGAAAATCCGAGTTTCTAGGGTTTGGCTTATGGTGAGGTGGTTCATCTCTTGCATGACTGAAGTTTGGAATATCGTGGGACCGAGACTACTTATGAGTGTATATGGCGGAAAGTTGCGATAGTTTAGGAGATGTATCACTAAGCACTTGAGCAACCAGATCATCATCATAACCTCATCCCCTTTAATAGTATTGGCTTTTCCTATGGACTCAATGTGATCTTGGATCACTAAACCAAAATGGAGTCTTGAGCTTTTGCCAATGCTTGCCTTTAGCATTTTGAGGGTCCACTTCTTCATTCCTTGCCATACCCATATCAATCGAACTCTCTCAAATGATTCTCAAGTAACTATTAGTTCAATGATATATATGTTGTTAATTACCAAAACCACCCGGGATTAGTTGCACTTTCAATCTCCCCTTTTTGGTAATTGATGACAACATATAGATCAAAGCTCGACAAAGGATATAATCAATGAATAATATCGTCGCTTTGAGAAGTATGTGATAAGCAAGAGCTCCCTAAATTTGTGCATTATTTAAGATTTATGCTTGAATGCAAATGCACAATCGATTAGGATCATGGGTCACTCTTCCATGTCACATACATCTTGGTGGAGCGCACAAAATGATAAGAATGAACAGATGCACCCAATCACCAAGACATGAGTAAATGGTCATACGAGATAGGAATGGCATATGATAAGCATTAAGCACACATTAAAGCATAGTACACCAAGCACTCATTAAGGTAGAATCAAACGAGTATCAAACACACAATGTCTCAAAACCAAAAGTATCTCAAAGAAACCGCAAAAGAACGAAAGAGCAAAAGCAAAGACAAACAACACTTCTCTCAAGTCCTATGATCTATACACTTTCTCCCTTTGGCAACAAGTTACCAAAAAGTTCAAAAAGCATAGAGCTAGCGCCACCGGGACTCTCCGGCTTCCTGGCTCGGTTGATGTCGGAGTGGATATGACAAAGATCGGCGAAGACTTCACTGATGTCGGCGGAGGAGTGGTCACCGGAGCCGAGCTGGAGTAGGAGCAACCGCTGAACTTGGGAGGTGCAAGCTAGTCCCGTGTCGGGCCATCGAATAGCAGCTGATCGAGGTCCTTTGGGAACCGGAGAGCTGCTGATGAGAATCCGACTAAGTCATCCTACAACTCACGATAAGCTCTTCCTTTCCTCGCTTTGCTTCCTCAATGTCCGCTCGAGCTTGTTGACGGTCACTTGTACTTTAGTCACCTTCACGCCCAGAGCGTGATCTTGTCTTCAACAATCTCTCTAAGCTCTCCCGAGACTGCATAATGCTGGCTGTGTTGTTCAACTTTTGAGTAGCTTCAAGAATTTGCTCTCCAAACTCTTTGGTTTAGCTCGCCGCCGCCGCTTCCTTGTCGCCTTTGGCTTTCTTAGCGCTTGATCTTGGCTTGACCTTCAACAGATGTCGGATCCTCCTCATCCATCACAACAACATTGTCTTCATGCTCGCTGCAAAGGTAAATGTTCTCTATCCAACAAGAATGTGCCCGTCAAACTTGGCATTGATAAGCATCCGAATCATGGGCAAATCCACATGACCTTTTTCTCGTCAAATCCTCTTAATGGTTTCTACCATCAAGTCCATCACCTTGAAAGGTGCCTTCATCAAGTATGTGCAGCATGTTGATAGAGTATCCTCCGATCATGCGATGATCTCCGATTTGGGCATCAAGGTATGCCTCAAAATGGTATTAGTGGTAGGTCCGCCCTCGAGATAGTAGACGAGCCGAGCTTCCATTCCCAAACTTTGGTCGAATCTTTTGTACATGTTTTTCATGGATTCATGATTCTTCTTTGAATTCCATATACATCAATATCATCTTCTCATTGACTAGAGCATTCGAATTTCTCCATTCTTCAAAAGAAGAAAATCTTGACCTTCACCATCCACATAATCTTTCCATCGGTAGAAGTGAGTCGTGGCATAGAATTGCATTATCATCTCATCGTCCAACTGGTCAATTTCGACCTACAAAGTCTGCAACTCCACATGCAAGGAAACTTTCATGCACATGTGGAAAGAAATCTCAGGTTTTCATGCAATGTACTTCCAATAACATATCCGTGTCTGCGACTATGGGCTTCTTGTCCATCAAGACGGTCTCATAGAAGTCCCGCTGCTCTCGTGTGAAACGATCTACAATGCTCTTCTCCTCACGGCATATGGGTCGCTTTGTCTCCATGCCCGAGACCTCTATCTTCCTTTCCTTCATATTCTCAGCTTGAGGATGAGCATCATTATGTAGTGGCAGTTTTGGACGGTTTCAAAACTGGTCCTTCATCATCCGACACACCGGTGGCACATCATCCTTGTTCTTTTCGACGCTGGAATGTTTCGACGGTCTTCTTGGGCTTGGCAGCAGCTTTGCGGAGCTGCCTTAGTGGAGCAGATTTCTTGGCTTTGACGTGGCTCCAGCCTTAATGGCATCACCCATGAACTTTGGCTTCGAGAAGGAGGTCGGTGCTTCTCATCCTCATCCTCATCACTGCATCATGCACTATCCTCTTCTCTTGGAGGTTTTCTTCACTTTGCTTGCAATGCTCTCCCAAATTTAGCTTCTTAGCAACAGCTGATCGCTTGACTTTGCTGGTGCCCTTCTTGGATTGTCGACTTGTTGCTCTTTGGCAACAACCTTCCTCTTGGCTTTGAGGTCACCTCTTCCTCAACGACAAAATCTGAGTCCTCATCATCTAAATTCTCTTCTTCTAGCTCAGTGGCGCAGAGGCATGCCACTTGGTGTACTCCTCTCACCATCATCGATGAGCTCTAGGATCGTGACTAGTGCCCGCCTCGAATGTCTCGAATGGTGTCTCCTGACTGCTCGACTGCACATCGCATCCGACATGGTCGACAACCTCGTGAATAGATAAGGTGTAGGCAGAAGAAGAGTCATCACAAACTGCGAAGTTTTGCAAAAAATGAGTTCAAATTTAGTATTAAGTTTTCAGAAGACATTTCGTCATACCGAGTTTAAGGTTCGTGAATCAAGTGTTAAACAGAGCTTGGCACACCACTTTCGGTTTGACAAGTGGGTTTCGTCCCGCCAAAACACTAGGGTTTCACAGAATTTTCATTTCGGTCACACCGATTTTGCACAACTCGTTGGATCAAGGTGCAGTAATGGCCATAGGCCAAATCGGTCATACCAAATATAAAATCGGTCTCACCGAGATGTGTTCATGAAACCTAACCCTAAAACTTTTACTCAATCTAGTTCCAACGAACTAATCTGTACAGGAGGATTTCAATCGTGGCAAGATACTAGGCAATCCAAACGGCATTGAATCGGAGATGGGAGCACGAGGGATCAAACTCACCCTAACTTGGTGGAGTTTTTCACGGCGCAACGGCGGAGGAGATGTCCGTAGGCGACGGAGACCGGGCAGGGCGAAGGCAACGGCGAATCCGGAGACCGCGACGGCGAAAGAAGGGCGAAACGTTGAAGGAGGAATCACGCAGCCCTCGAATATATACCCTTCCGCCGGTGGACGGTTGTAAAACTCGTGGCACGAGATGGATAACCAGGCGTTATGCACTTCGTCACGCCGAAAATCACAACTCGGTTTCACCGAGGTGAAAACCTAGATCGTCTAAATGCTTTGGTTCGACCGAGTTTGAGTGAGTTGGTCCGACCGAAATCAATTAGAAGGTTTTGGAAGTTAGCCTTGACGGATCGTGGCTCCAGTGCTCCTCACCCGGAGGGTCCAAAATGACTTGTTCAAAATTTGTGATGTAAGCATGAATAGAATTTGAGACAAGAAAGCATAGATAGCTAGGAGGTATTTAGGCATTCTTGTCCATCCATTTGGTCGAAAATCAAAGACCAAAACAACAAATGGATGTCCTCGAATGGATAAAATCATGCATCCAACATGCTCACACAATAAGATAGCAAATGAAATATGTGTCAAACATGCACAACAAAACTCTAGCAACTAAACACAATTTGTCGATGACTAGGTCATCTTTATATGAGTATATTGACTTAGGAGCCAAATGAGAACATTTGATCATAGGTCATACTCATCGCTTAAGCACAAGTGGGTTACCACTTTTACATAAAGCATTGATGTGTTCACATCATTTGAAGATGCTTTAGCTCAATTTTTAGAGCAAAGCTCCCCTAGATGTGAGAACCCCTTTAAAGGGTCAAACTAACCTTGGGTTGTCGAGAAGACTTCATGTAGATGTTGAAGATGTGGATGCTCAATGTTGATGAAGATCATCAAGAGTTGGGAGCTATCCTTTGGATTCGGCACTTTCAATACCTACATGGGTTAGTCCCACAAGGAACAAACAAGGATATCCATGGACATAGATTGAAGTTCACAATAGATGATGTCCATGAAAGCAATGATTACCTTGTCCCTTGACTTACCAACAAGAGGGTTTGTGACTCCATGAACTAGTGCACGATGTGGAAGTTGATTGCACAAGTTTTTGCCAAAATGAATGTGAGTGAAGTATGTTGGCGGAGTCACCTCAAGAACTTTCTAGTTCTTCTTCTTGGGATCCACATCATCTTGATGGGAATCCTTGGGGTTGTAGTTGAGCTTGACGTTCCTTGGGAACCCACTTGACCATGGCTTGAGGTGCTTCAACAAATGCATCAATCTCCTCTGAAGCTTGTCCTTGCCTTTTAGCTTGTGGTCTTGTGGTGGAAGGTCATCTTGAGCTTGTTCCACATTGGAAGAAGTAGGATCATACTTCTTTTGAGGAACAAACTGTGGAGTAGGATATTGACCTTCTTCCCACTTCAACACCTTCGTTGAACTTTCGCTCAAAACCAATTCCTTGATTCTTCCTGCCTTCCTTGTTTGAACAATTTCCTCAAAGTTCTTGCTTCCGCAAGGCTCTTGTAGACACCTTTCTATGATCCCTTTCAATAAACTATTTTCTTGCTCAAGTGTAACTTGGCTTGAAACATTGTTAGTGGAATCAAGAGAACTACTAGAAGCAACAACATTGGATTTAGCATGGTTATTGTTACTACTAGAGGAAGAATTTTTCTTATGCTTGTCATGCTTAGTCTTAATGGGTGGCAAGAAATTAGACAAGAGAAGTCGTTGGCAAGATATGAAGAACTCTTCTTTCAAGATCGCCATTGATTGCTTTTAGAAACTCATGTTCTTGCTCTAGAGTGAGCTTCTCGGCGTAGCTTCTCATGAGATCTTAGGAGCTCTCTATGATCTTCTTGAGTTGTTTCATGAGCTAACTTAAGAGTGTTTAGTTCTTTAGTTAGACGCTCAATCTCCTTCATAGCATTGTCATTCGACTTTTCTCGACTATAAAGACTACTAGCATGTTCATCGTTACTAGGCTCATTGGATTTATCATGCAAGAGTTCATCTTCACCAAGCAAGTCATCCTCATCACTATTGAAGTCAATGAATTCAGTGTGATACCTTGGGGCCTTTAGCCATGAAGCATCTTCAATTCCCTCATTTGGTGAATCAAATAAGTCTAGGAGTTGGAGTTGGAGGATTAGAGCAAGACCGCAACACCTTCATCTTGACTGTAGTCGAGTTGGAGTGATAGCTTCCTTCGGATTGATTGTCGAGTTTGAGCCAGACCCATTCACCTACATGAGCTTGATGTTTTCTTCTTGTGTAGCTCCTTGATGACTTGTCTTTCCTCTCCAATCCTTGCTTCTCCGAGGAGGGTCTTGCATAACGATCATCTCTACCCTTCTCTCTTTGAGGTGACTCATCTCTTGAGCTTCTTCTTCTTGGAGATTCTTCTTTCTTGGGGGAGCCGACACTCATTTGAGTAGTGTCCGGTCTTCCACAATTTAGCTTCGATCACGACTAGAAGATCTCTTTTCATCATATGATCTAGACTTTGAGCTTTCTCTTTGCCTCTATTCTTGTAGAATTTGTTGAAGTTCTTGACCATTAGGCTTATCTCTTCATTGGAAACTAACTTGTCACTTGAGGTTGTGGGAGCATCACTTGTAGCTTGTAAGCACCACTTGACTTGTTTGAAGCTCTTCCTTATCCTTAAGTGTCATCTCATGAGCAACAATTCTTCCAATGACTTTGTTTTGAGATTCTTGTAGTTTGGCATCATTTGGATCAAAGTGACACGGTTCATACTTTCCATCCAAAGCTCGAGAATCTTCGATGATGAATCGGTCGGTCATTTCTTCGCTTCCTAAGCGGCAATCTCATTTGTGATGAGAGCAAGCCTAGAGTACATTTCAAATCCTTCACCATCCTTCATCTTGAACTTGTCAAGTTGACCTTGAAGAATATCAGCTTTGATTCCTTCAGGACTCGGTACCTTCGGCATTTCAACCAAAGTATCCCAAATCTCTTTTGCATTCTCAAGACGGCTGATTTTGTTGAACTCCTCGACACAAGGCATTGAAGAGAATGTCAAGCTTGAGCATTGTTTTGCAACATCCGCAATTCTTCCGTTGAAGCTTCCGATCCGGAACTTTTCCTTCCTCAAGAATTCACCTTGCATACCAACACAAATAATGCCCCATGCGGTGGGTTTGACCAAGAATATGCATTTTCATTTTATGCTTCCAACTAGCAAAATTTGTACCATCAAAGTAAGGACCTCTTTAAAATTACCCTCACTAGACGCCATACTCTCCTAGGTTGTGAAACCAAGCTTATGGAGTCCAATGCAATGGAAACCAATACAATGGAGACCAAAGCTCGATACCACTTGTAGGATCGAAGTATGTCTAGAGGGGGGTGATTAGACTACTTGACAATATAAAAATTCTGCCTTTTGACAAAGAACAGTTTTTGGCGATTCACAATTATGATCAAGTCAAGCATCACCCTACACATGCAATTCTAGAGTATAGGCAGCGGAAAGTAAATTGCACATGTAGTAAAGAGAGGTGGAGAAGAGCAACGCAATTTTGGAGACGGTGATTTTTCTGTGGTTCCGATAGGTGGTGCTATCGATTCCACGTGATGGAGACTTCAACCCACGGAGGGTAACGGCGAGAGTCCACGGAGGGCTCCACCCACGGGTCCACGGAAGCAACCTTGTCTATTCCATCATGGCCACCCACGGAGGGCTAGCCTTACTGTAGATCTTCACGAAGTAGGCGATCTCCTTCTTACAAACTTCTTGGTTCAACTCCACATCTCTGACGGAGGCTCCCAGCGACACCTAACCAATCTAGGAGGCACCACCCTCCAAAAGGTAATAGATGTTGTAGATGATGATGAACCCTTGCTCTTGTGCTTCAAATGATAATCTCCCCAACACTCAACTCTCCTCACCGATTTGGCTGTGGTGGAAGAAAGGATTGAGTGGAAAGCAACTTGGGAAGGCTAGAGATCAAGCTTCATATGGTGGGAGTGGAGCAACTTGATCTCAACACAAGGGTAGGTAGTTCTCTTCTCGAAATGTAAGGTAGGAGTGGTAGTTCTTTCGATGGCCTCTCCACGAATGAAGAGGGGTGGAGGGGTATAAATAGCCCCACAAAATCCAACCTACACACATTTGAGCAATCTCGGTGGGACCGAAGTTGACACCGGTGAGACCGATAGTTCAAATAATGTGAACGTTGGGATTTTCGTGGGACCGAAAATACAATCTTGAGTCCGATTCTGCAATGACAAGAGCATGCCAGTTTTGGTGGGACCGATTTCATCATCTCGGTGACACCGATTTGATGACAAAAGGTAGGCTTGGAACTCATGTTTCGTGAGACCGAGTTCGAATCGGAAAATCCGAGTTTGCTAGGGTTTGGCTTATGGTGAGGTGGTTCATCTCGGTGTGATGAAGTTTGGAATATCGTGGGACCGAGACTACTTATGAGTGTATATGGAAGTGAAAGTTGCGATAGTTTAGGAGATGTATCACTAAGCACTTGAGCAACCAGATCATCATCATAACCTCATCCCCTTTAATAGTATTGGCTTTTCCTATGGACTCAATGTGATCTTGGATCACTAAACCAAAAATGGAGTCTTGAGCTTTTGCCAATCTTGCCTTAGCATTTTGAGGGGTCCACTTCTTCGCCCTTGCATACCCATATCAACGAACTCTCCAAATGATTCTCAAGTAACTATTAGTTCAATGATATATATGTTGTTATTAACCAAAACCACCCGGGATTAGTTGCACTTTCAAGAACATCGCCAACTTGACTTCAAGAACTTCTAAAGCTCAATCGAAATCCAAGCACTCAAAGAAGGATTTCGATGCGATAATGCTCGATGCAAGGAGCCAAGGCAGATTCACAATTTGATGAAGAAAATGACAACTATTGCAGCTCCATCCAAACAAGAAAATCCTCAGTCAAGACTCGCTTCAGCCTCATTGAAGAACATGCCAAGACTGCCGATGACTTTCAAGATGCGATGAAAATACAAGTTCCGTGGTGATGACTCCATTCCACCTACGAAGAAATTCCGTGCATCCACTAGTGGTGCGCTCAAGAAATCGAGAGATCAGGGCAACTGCACCATCCAAGAAACTATACTACGCCCTCACTACCGCACCAACACCAACTCCAATTCTTCCTTCGCCATGAAGTAAGAAGACAAAGGCTGCGAATCAGTCATAAAGAAAGAAAAGGAAGGCATCACATGCCAAATTCTTCGGTGCGAAGAAATGAAGCCAATGACCAGCCCGATTGAATATCCTATTGATGCCATTCCATTTCCTCCGAGTTGTCAAGGAAATTGTTCCTTATGGAGAAGATTATACGATCCCAGCGGATCGATGAAGAAAATCAATCTGTCGCCTCGAACAGCTTGATGAAGAAATTGAAGTGGAAGCATTCCTTCACCGCCACGCTTCTCACCCATGCCCGGCTTCACATCCAAGAGGCTAGTGTTGAGAAATTGAAAAGAAGATGAAGCCGTGGATATTGGGTGCACTACACCAGTGATGAACGATGACTTTTGGGAAAGTCAAGATCCCAATACTCCTCTCTTCACTCCGATTCTTCAAGTTCCTCACCCCGCTACAACTGCTCAAATGGGCTCAAGAAACTCATCCCACATCGTCTGTAATGAAGAAATTCCAGCCACTAGCGTGAAGAACCCACCGATCCCAGATTGCACAAGAAGAGGAACAGAAATTCCTCACCAAGAACCTCGAGATCGCGATTCTCGAGGTTGTGCCGCAAATCACGATATTCCTCTGCCCAAACCGAAGAATCCGTTCTCTAGCAAGCAAAAATTCAAGGTCAAGACTTTTTCTCGAGCATGTGTTCTTCATCGCTTATAATCCATATGACTCGCTTGCATGAGGAAAAGACACTCGACTCCAACTCAAGCCAACTTCTATTCCTCAAGGTGTTTGACAAGGACAAGATCTTCACCATGAGCAGATTCCTCATGTGGATATGGAATCACCGCTGCTTTGAGCCAAGATTCAGTTCTTCATGATGCGTCTATCAATTTCGACGACATCGTGGATCGAATGAAGAACTCATTCTTCGCTTCTATGCCACCTCGCACATCACCGGAGATGTCAAGATATCAATTCATGGGTGCTGGATTGGATGACAGAATACTCACTACAAGGCACCAACAACTGAATTGCTTCGTGTCCTTTCTCTTGATCCTCCCATGAATCTGCATGTTGCATCTACAATGATCATGAACTCGTCGATCACTTTATGCAAGTGCTCATGAAGCCTTTGAAGCCGTGACAGGCCCTCAACCAAATTTCGTCAGGAATTGTGATGTGCCTTTGACCGCTTATCAAATCTTGACAAAGACAATGAGTCCCATCAAAGGCCACGACTCAAATGAAGAGGATGTCGTGGCATCATGAAGAACATGCTTTTCAATATCATTCATGGCGCTCCCACAACTTCCATGATTTCTTCATGAGGACTCGCCAATGTTGCAATGTCACCTTTGAGCTGAAGCCAATTGCCTTGGATTATGAGATTCATAAGGGCCGATCTTCAAACTACAAGGTACCCAACCATGGCGCTACTTTTGGCCCATCAAGTCCTCAG